>VZDJ01007755.1:18881885-19102543 GCA_008694505.1 Cyanoderma ruficeps | reverse complement strand
AAAAAAAAAAAAAAAAAGAGAAAAAAGAGTGGAGAAATACCTTGGAGAAGAATTTAGGAGAAAATGAAGCTGTGCTTGCAGAGTACAAAATAATTCACTGTGTACATGGGTCTTTCACTGGCCATTTTCTTTTTTTTCCTAGATTCCAGGATGTCAGGTTTCTTTAGGAAGAAGAGACTTAATACAGTCTGAAAGTACCTCAATGCCTGAACATGTCAGTATAGTTTGGGGGAATCTTCTCTAACAGTTCTTGGCATGTTTTGTTCTCCAGACAAATGAGAGGAAAACCTTTTGTATGATTTTAACCTAGACACATTCCTCTGATCTTAGTGTAGATGGGAACCTTAACAAATAAAATAACCTCAGTAATATTTTTTAATATTTAAAACTCTGCAGTAGTCTTGATATACTGAGTTTCTTTATGAAGGAAAATAATGACTTGTCTGTTGGGATTCACATAAATTGCTTGCAGGCTGAGTGTGGTTCTAAGGTTTAAATTGATGATGGGTGTCCTTGTTGCGGATTTTTTTCTCAAGCAGCTTTTCTGTTTTCTTGAAAGAGATAAGTTCCATGCTGAGGTATTTTTTTGGTTGATTTTTGTTGGAGCACAGTGCTAACTCTCACTTGAGAAATGTAATGAGCCACTGGGTAAGACAGAGCACTTTTCCCCCATCACTGGAATTACATTTTTTTACCCACATATATGCACATGCACCTTTCCTGGCAGATTTCTTTTGACAAAACACACAGAAATCATCACAGCCCCTCTGCCCACCAGTAGAAGTGCAGCTCTGCACAGAAGCCCAGGCAGGAGGCATCTTCAGGGTTGTATGTTTCTCATTGCACAGGGCTGGACCACTTGCCAGCTGGCTGCAGAGGTGGTAGAAGGTTAGCTGGCCTCAAGCGTTGCTGTGAGCCCAGGGGTACTCTCTCTTCATCACAGCCAGTGTTGGTGTGAAATGCTCAGCAAACAGCTGATCTACTTACATACACTATGCCTTCATCTCCCACCAGTTTTCAAGGTATGCAAGGACCTTGGCATCCAGGCACAGAACTGATGTCCAACTGCTGGAAGGAGGAATTCCTCTTGTGCTGGAGCTACATGGGGGAAGAGATGGCTGGTACTAGGCCGCTCCTGAGAAAGAACATTCGTGGCCCAGGGAATGCAATAGATTTTGAAAGCAGCTCTAGCCATTTTATCTTTTAAGCACCACTTTCTTCCAGTTTCCCCATCCAGGAAAGCCCAGGAGGCCACTGCTGTGTCCTCCTTGCAGAGAAAGGAGGACTGTGAGATCTCGCCAGATCTCTTTGTAATTTGCTGGGCTTTGGTGGGAGCTGACACTGTAGGGATCACACCCAGCTCCAAATTGTCCTTTTCCCCCATTGTCAGAAGGCAGAGGAGAAACTTAAACTTGTTTTTATGAAATCACTCAGAGACAGTACCCCGTGATTTAGAAGTACACTGTTATTGCACGTTGTATGATGCAACATTGTTCTGGTCTCAAAGCAGCTTAAAGCCTTTGGATGGATTTGCTCCATTCTCATGAAAGTTTATTATATACAAGGAATGAAAACAGACTTGCAGGATTAATTTACAATATATTTCCACTAATGCTTGTTGCTTATTACACTGAAATAATTCAGAGCCAGAGCAGGTTGGAGTTTTTTGCCTTGTAGTGAGATAACAGAAAGACGTTTTTATTTAACTTAAGCTTTAGCTGAGGTATTACTGCACTCCTGTTGAGGTTTTGTTTGGAGTCTATCAGGGATATAACTGATGAGAAGGGTAATGACTGCAGCACAGTGCTGTTGCTAGGAAGGGTGAAATGCTGTAGAGCTGTGCTGGCTTTCCCCTGGTGCTGCGGAGAGGACTCTGGGCTGTGCTGCATGACGGTAACTTCAAACGACCTGACCCTCAGATAAACCCAAGCAAAAGCAGCCATGGTCGTTTACTTCTTGCCCCTCTTCCCTGTCATATATTTGTCTTTCAAATAGCGCCTACTTCTCTCCAGCTTGAGAGACTTACTGGGCATCAGCAGAGGGCAAAATTCATCCTCTCATCCTGTCCATTTAGCCAGCTGGCTGCACATTAAAGTTGTTTGGCCCTGCAATTCCGTCATGTTTTCTTAACCCTTTGCTTGGGTGCTTGAGGAGCCTTTCACTCTCCCAGGGATGTCAGCATCCCCTTACGAATTCACGCTGTGAATTCAGGGGGATCCATGCCCTCATTCAGGGACGATTTTCCCCACTGACAGCAAAATTAGTGCAAACTTGATGGTGTTTTTCTATTCCGTGGGACAACATGGAAACATCCTACAATTTAACAGGTATGGGACTTCAAAGTAATATCAAGAAAGTGTAGGAATATCTGTTCATCAACAAAATTTACTGATTACTCACTATTTCCAAAACACCAAAAAAAAAAAAAGTACAGGATGCCCAAGTGGGATTTTGTACCTGTGGAAAAAGAAGAAGGCTTAAAATATTTTCATGAGTGCCCCTCCTTCATGGGTATTCTGTACATTTTGGAGAGAGAAAGGAGGGCTGAAAGGAATATGGGAAATCTTTTCAGCAAAGACTCTGTCCTGCATCAGGGGCTTTCTTGTCCAAGCCCCCAGAAAAGCTCACTTAAATGCTTGGGTGCAGCATGTACAGGGAACTGCAGGGCATGACTGGTTTATCTTACTTCAGAAAGTACCTTTCTTTCTCTTTCTAGGCCACAGAGAAAGAACAGGAGTTTGCTGCTGCGAGTGCAAAGCAGCTGGAATATCAGCAGCTAGAGGACGACAAGCTCTCTCAAAAATCTTCATCTAGCAAACTTTCCAAGTCTCCTCTAAAGATCGTCAAGAAACCGAAAAATATGCAATGCAAAGTGACGCTCCTGGATGGATCGGAATATGCATGTGAAGTAGAGGTAAATGGATTTTTTTCTTTTTTTTTTTTTTCTTTATCCTGTTAGGAGGTAAATGGTGAAAACTGTATTTCAAATGTAAGAAAAAGGATGAATGGCATGATATTTCACCAATGCCAAGCAGAAAGATACTTTCATTGTTTTCTCTGGAGGTTGTTGAAGATGGTGCACAGATTTGAGCTGGGTGAGGGATTCTGAGCACTCCCTGAAACAGCCAGAGACTCTGGATTAATCTTCTGTTGGCACATGCCACAGCAGAATGCAGAAAACAAAGTATGGGCAACAAAGCCCATAAACAAAGACGGATTTTGATCTCACTGGGCTTTTCTTTTCCTTAGTACTTTACTGAGTTGAGTCTTCCATTGAGTCATTGTCCATACAGTAATTCTGACTATTGTGAGATTACTGAGGGCATGTGAGACACCCTGGGGAAGCTGGGGAAATGTCAGGCACAAATAGCAGTGAGAATGGAGAGTTTTGTGTGCTTTTCCATGATGTCTGTGAATCATAACTGTGTCTGAATGTTACTGGCAAAAAAATGCTGTGATTTTTCTGTAAGAAAGCTTACCTTCTCTGCTGGGACTCCAACAGGATCCTGCTTTTGGGAGGGATGGTCTTTGCTGTCACTTAAAAACCAATCTGTGCTTGTGGGCAGACTCATGCTAAGAGGATGTCTTCAACTCCAGAAGGCCCCAGAAAAGCAAAAAGCGAGCACATTTAGCATTTCAGAGCAGATCCTTTCTCCATTCAGTTATTGTCATCAAGGTGATTTTTGGGCAGTGGACCAGCCTGTCCTGTTCTAGGTGAGAAGGTCATGCACACAAGACAAGGCTGAGCCTGACCAAGCAGTGGCTGCAAAGGAAGGATGTGCCTTGGAGGGCCTGGCTAAGTCAACCATCCTTTGGGTAACTGCGGGGTCCCTTGGGGAAGAAAGGAAGAAAGGCCACCTGGGGAGAGCAGGAGAGTATAAAGGCAGGGATGAAATAGTCTGCAGGCTTGAAAGGGAAATCCACAGGATCATGGAGAAGGAGAAAAAGTGAAGAAAAGGAGTACCTGGCTGGGAGCCAAATCATGGCACCTTTACAATCACGTTGCACTCAGCCCATTTGTCCTTCAGCTGCTCTCATTTTCAGTGCTTTGGAGAGTGGCAGGTGAGGAAAAACCTTATTGATTTCTATTTAACCCTGGCGTTACAGTTTGGGTCAAGTGTTGTGATGCTAGGAGTGAGCTGCAAACACAAGCTGGTATTTTACTACTCTTAGAGCAAATTAGCCATCCATGCAGTTGAGCACCTTGATTTCACTGGCCGAGTCCCATGTTGTTTCCTTCAGTCTAGCTATCTGGACACGTCCTTTGTGACTATTAAATGGTCATTTCTTGACCTGCAGTCTCACTTTTGTCACTCAGGGATAGTGTGGGAGCCATTAAGCTGGAGGAATGACTCACACTGGCTTTGATGGAAAGAGTCAACTCATTTCAGCTTTTGCTACTCGCTTGTAAAATGTGAGTCACTTTTTGGAATACAATCAAGCAAATCTTACCAAATAAGATTTCTATGGAAATCTTGTCTCGCGGGCTGAGCTTTATCGGAATCTAAGATGGAGCAGAAAGGGAGATTTGTTATGTTAGATTTCCACTTATGCAAAAAAATGCTGTGAATAATACTTTTTATAGGAAGTTTCACTCTTTCACTAAACTTGAGTTCTCTTGAAGTGTCAAAATGCTGGCATATGGAAGCCATCATGTTTTATTGCTTTTCAGATTTCTCTGCTTTGCAAGTCCTGAATAGCTCTTGAATAATGTCCAATATAAGTTTTGTATGAATTTTTTCTACTTACATTGCTGAAATATTTTCAAGTTGTATTGACTGCCATCAGTAATCATTTTATCTGCTTCTAAGATGATCAGGCTTCCCGGGTAGAATGTAATATTGATGAGAATAGAGCTCCTAAAAGGATGAATTTTCAAATAACAAAGCTGTAAGGGGATGATGATGAGCAGACCATGGGGTGCATTGAAACAAAGTTAGTTAGGAAGAACAAATATTTCAGGCAATGAGTGCAGCTGGAGTGGTGCATAAATTTGCATACCTTAAACAGTGTGATTCAGACTTTGCATCCTTCCTAGGTAGTATTATCAGTGTGTTGTATGTATTGATGATACAACTGCAGGTGCCTCTCTGGCACAGCCCACTCCAGCCCATGGGAATTCTTGGTAGATCCAAAGGAAGTCTACCTCCTGTGTGCATAAAATATAGCTACAGCAAAAGGATGCTGAGTCCAGCCAAGACAAATGATGTGACTTTCACTGTGCTTTTTCCCCAGAGGAGTAAAAAAGTATTCACAAAAGGAGTTAGTAGGGCAGGGAAACTGAGGGTCTGTCTCAGGAAATCAAGTAGGAGGCTGAAGGTGAAGTTCTGCAGAAGTTTTGGGTAATGAAGTTACACAGAAATTCAATGCTGCCGCATGAGAATCAGTCTGTCGTATTTCAGAAAAATGCTGATGTTTTAAGGATCACCTTCAAGTGAACTCACTGTATCAAATGGAGGGGAAATATATATATGCACAAGCATAGATACATACATACAGATGTGTGTGTATATATGCTTCTCTGTCAGCAGCACACAAAGCCATGCAGTTCTCACAGAATCATGTAATATTATGAGTTGGAAGGGACTCACAAGGAACATTAAGTCCAACTCTTAAGTGAATGGCCAGTTCAGGGATTGAACCCACCCCCTTGGTGTTATTATCACCATGCTGTAAGCAAGTGAGGTAATCTCAATTCTTCCATATATATATATATATAATATATAGTATGCTAAGGCACCCAACGAATTGTGGAGGTCAGTATATTCACCAAGACTAATTTTTTAAAAGAAAAGGGAGAGGGACAGACAACATGGCATGAGGTATTTGATACTTCCGTTCCTTGTGTTCAACCCACATAACTGCATCTTTCAGAGTGGACAGTTGCCCAAGGTAGGGATGTGACAGTTTTTAGATGTGAGTGAGAAATGTCATCCTGTGTTGTCAGCTCCTTGCTTTCTGTTCTCTGTGTATCCTGCTTCCACCTACTGAAGGCTATGAAGCAATGTAATCTAGAAGGACCAGAAACTTAGAAACCTAATTTTGAGCTACAATAATAGCTCTGTCAATGAATCTTGATTTGGATGCGGGCCAGGTATTTGTCTCTCGACAACTGCATTCTCTAGTCTGGGAGTCAGGGATCATTATAGAATCCATCAGTTACTCTATAAAGTGCTTTGCAAATGATAAATGCTTTTTATATATGTTAAATATTAATGTAATTTAAAGGAGCTTATTGCACTCCAGTAGAGCACAACCTGCAGCTTATCAATTATGTGTTCATCCTGTTAATGACCTGGCAGCCAACATGGCACGTACTCACAGACTGAGACACTTCTGAGGCAAGTTTGGTTAATCCATTATGCCCTTGCTGTCCTTTGTTTCAGAAGCCCCTCTTTCTTATTCCATATTTAATGCTGACCATCTTCACTGTCTGCTGCTATATCTTTCAGTCTCTCTCACATTCAGTGCTTTGCATTTGTGACACTGGGGGTTTTTCATGTTGTATGAGAGGTATGAGGGAAAGTGTAGTGGAGCTAACTTCAAAGCTGAGGTTAACAGGGGGTCATCTAATGTAGTCTCCATTCAGTGAAAGGATCTTAAGCAAATAGCAGGTAAAACCTTTCCCTTGAGGCCCTGCAGTGTTACTGCCTGTGTGCTCTATCTGTCCTGACCCAGAAATTCTTTCATGCAGTAACACATTACAAGCCAAAACCAGGTTAAGGAGGTAACCCAACCTGTTCATTCATCCTTCTCCAAAACCATAAACCACCAGTGTTGCCATCTGTACCCCCGATGCTGCTCTTGTCCAGAAGCCTGCAGATGGTAGTGGCAGCCTTATTTCAGAGGGGGGATTCCTTTCCAAAGTGGGATGGCCACCTAATGGTTCTTCCACTCCCCAGGGAAAGCTGTTGGCTTTTGGAGAAGAGGCATTTGTACATTGACGTTGTCCCAGTACTCTGCCAAGTAAAACAGCCTCAGGGTGGCTGTGTGTTTCTCCCATGTCATGAAGAACCTGGACATTTCTGAGGGGTGCTGGATCACAGGAGTCAATGCTGTCCATTCAGAGGGACACAGGATGGTGGTTTCCACCTGGATGTCCAACCCTGCTGGCAGCGGTTGTCCTTGGGTTGTTCACTGTGCTCTCCCAGCTAGCATCAGGCTCAGAAATGTTGATTGTCAAAGCATCCAAGGCCAGAGCTGTGGCCAAAACTGCACTTCAAAGTGGTAGCTGAAGATTTCTCTTTTAGGCAAGCTAGACCTATGCTTTGCATTCGGTGGTTTGACGAGCTAAGGAAAAAGCAAGATACAAGACTGCAAATTATTTTCAGATAACCTTAAAAAAGGCAATGAACACACCAGTTCAAGTTTTTCCTGAGATTCAAGAAAACAAGCAAAAATAACTTATTTCTGGGTTTCTTCAGCTCTAAGTAGGAGTTTTCAAATGCTGTAGTACAATTATGTTTTTTCTAAGATTTATTTCCCTTCTTGTCCTTATCTGCCCCATCTCAATCTTCTGTTATCTAGACCACTGCATTTTAATTAAAAGATGCAAGTGGAACAAGCTGTCATGCTCTCCATTACACATAGCTCAATTTAGTGTCTTCCTAAAACAAGTTTGAATCTGTCTTTGTTTCTGCTCTAAACATATACATGCTGTCACTCACATTGTGAGGGCAGAAAGCTGTAACATAATCTGTCCAAATAAATGGTAAAATAATTAGATTTAATTTTGAAAGGCTCAGCTGTCTGAGGCCAATGGTAATTTATACTCTTTCGTCATTCCTGTACCACTCAGACTTTCTTATCATGCAGGCCACCAGTGAATGAAAACAAATGTTTCCATGGCAGCCTGTCTGTGGCATCTCTGCAGCCCTACATCAAACAGCAACTTGACGTAGGATCCAGATAAGCTGCACAGCACATGGAGAAACAACATCTCACAAAGTATTACTGTTAACCCCACTTCTGTGTCAGTGGGGGTCAGCTGAGGTGGGAAGGGACTGGTAAAAATACTCTGTATATGGGTGTTTTGTAACTCCAGTTTTCTCAGTCATGCTGCCACTGCAGCCTGGGCAGTGGTTCGGTGTCCCATGCTATAGCCACTGTTATGCCTTTGTAATGAACCTCTGGTGAACCTCCCTGGTGGAGACCCCACTTTCTCAACGGGTTTCCACACATCCTCTGGTGACATCAGAGTAGCATGCTTGAGTTGAAATCGCAAGAAGTTATCTTTTCATACATTTGAAACCAGGATTTGTAACATGGACCAAAGCAGACTGGAGTGAACTGGTCCCTTTCTGCCCTACACTAGTATGGGCTGATGATCCTTTTTGAAAATGGACATGAAATAAATGGATTCTCTAATAGTTGAAGTATCTCATTTTGCATGAATTTCTCATTTTCCTGTTAAAAAGTGAGATTACAGGATGCTTCCTTAAAAAAATCAGTCATTGAAGATTGTCTGAGGGCAGTCTTGAAGAGTTGAGAACAAGCAGATTTATTTCTGCACTGCCACCTCTGCCGGAAAGGAGAGAGAGCGGTGGCTGTTGCTTTTCCTGACCTGCAGGATTCCCTCTGGAGGAAAAATCCTCCTGTGTTTCTGATAGAAGGGGAATTCGTGGCCCCATGGTCCCCCTCCCCGCACAGTGCCCAAGTTAACCCTTCCCTGGGAGTTTCCATGTGTGGACCTGCAAACCACTTTTGCAGGGGGAGTTTAATAACACAAATTTCTCCTCCCTTTTGAGGTAGGTTTTAAGGTCAGGAAGGAAACCTTGTAATAAGATGCACTCTGCATTCTGAAGGATACAGTTTCAGTTACCCCCTGCACATTTTAATTGTTTGATGAATTCTACATAGTTTCTTGCAAAGAGACTCTCTGGCTTTACATGTGAAACTGATTACTGAATGCAAGAGGGACTTCTTTTAATAAGTCTTTTCCTTTTGACCTACTCATTGCTTACATTTCACTTAATTTAATATGAAGACCTTTGTTTTTGGTTTTGTTCCTTCCCCAGGATATGTTTCAGTAGAAGTGACTGGGTTGAGAGGCATCATCGCTGTTACACAGCATGTTTTCTGTCCTCAGACCCTCTAATTAGGGCTGACTTGGATTAGCCAGGGGATTCACTTAAGATCTATGTTACCTGACACATGTCAGTAGGAGTCTGAGTATTGCCTGAATATGTTTCAGCTGAATAAAGTTAATATACAGCTCTTCTGACTTGCTTTTTTCCAAATACCATGGGCTGTTTTTTATGAGTTAATATGCTTGTTAATTCAAAAAGCACAATGATCTGGAAATCAGCACCAGTGTTATCCAGCTCAGAATGATCAACTGTAAGGCTGAGCAGAGAAAGGATTTTTTTTTCTTCAGTTTGATAAACGAAACAAAATAAAAATGTTTGGGCTCCCTTTTAATAATTATGATTATTATTCTTATTTCACTGAAGCTAAAGAAATCTAAATCAAAACAAGTCAGGTTGAGCTAAGCCTTTTGGAAATGCCACAGGGCTGAGGGAGTGGGGCTGGAGTATTTCTGCCTCGCCAGGGGAGGCTCAGGTCCTCCACAGCTTCTTGTGGCTGGGAGTGTCTGGGCTGTGTGGTATTCAGGGAGAAGGTCTCTTTTAACCTTGGTGGGGAGACACCTAAATGATTAGACAGGTATTTTCTCCAGTTAATACACAAGTATTTTAGAGACTGAATGAGGAACCAAGAATTAAAACTAAGTCACTCCTTTAGATGTACCAAGTGAACAGCAGGTGGGGCCTTAAATGGCGCATTTTTGCACAGCAGAGAACATGGTCACAACCAAACGCCAGAAGCTTAAAGAAAAAAATCACACATTTTCTCTACATTTTCTACATTTAATCCTCTTAACTATTGCCTTTATTAATAGTTTCTGAAAATTATTTGTGCAGTGAAAAGTTGAGTTTATTAGGCAAAAATACTCATTTTGATACCTTGGAGGTGCCAGCCATTTTTCATAACATTGAAAACTATTGTGAGGGGTCCACCTTCATTGACAAATACTTTCAGCTGCTCTGCAACTGCATATTTTTGGGAATAAATGGTTAGCTGAAAACTTCCTACTGAAATATTGCCTCTAGTTCTGTCCCCTTGGGGCACCAGTTGGACATGAGCCAGACAGCAGGAGCTTGTTCTCCATCTGGCAAAGTTTTTAAAAAACTGGGTCTGAGGCACTGCATGGTTCATTGCTGGTTAATCTGTTTGCAAGAGCCCAGGAGAGGATGATCTTCCACCTGCCTTTCACCCCAGACTGACAGAGATCTGTTGGCTCCAGAGTCCTGCCCTTGTCACCATCCTTGCTGATGGCCTCACCAGGGTAAGACTGCATCATTCCCTTCATGTTTGTCTTCTCCAGGCTTATTGCCTGGGAAGGTCTTTGCCCCAGAGAGCCTCCATCTTCTTACTGGACCGCCTTGTGCAGCCAGCACCCCATCTCTGCATGTATTTTTTAATGACTGCTGGAATAAAAATCAAAAAGAGTGGGTGAAAGGCTTTGTCTTTTCCCTTTTCCAAATGGACACTCAAAGCCTTCTGCTGTTTCTGTACAGTGGGTACATTCCCCCCCTCTGCCTCATACCCAACCAACACAGAAGTTGCTGGTTTTCATGTCACTGCACAGTCATGCTCCTGCCACGCCTCCCTGCCTTTTGTCATGTTTCCTGCTCTGTTTCTGTGTCACTGAATTGCCTGCTGCTTGTTCCAGTCCCAACCGAGCTGTCTAAATTCATCAGCAACTCTGTTTCTGTTTTTTTTTAAATTTCTCCAATTTATAGGTGCTG
Organism: Cyanoderma ruficeps; assembly: GCA_008694505.1. Classification (NCBI taxonomy): domain Eukaryota; kingdom Metazoa; phylum Chordata; class Aves; order Passeriformes; family Timaliidae; genus Cyanoderma; species Cyanoderma ruficeps. The sequence goes on along the minus strand of VZDJ01007755.1, from coordinate 19,091,735 downwards.
TCCCCACGTTTACACTAAGAATTGCCATTTCCAGACCAAAACTAAGTAATTCTTTACTTTATTATCATCCTTTTAATATATTAGCATGTCAAAGAAAATCTTAATGCCTCATATGAGTGTGGGGTTTTTTTTCCAGCTGAGCCCTATGCAGCACTGGGCTGCTTTTGTGTTTTCTTATCCTTTTCTGTTGATACAGTGAACAGAACATCATAGACAGGGCTGGGTGGTGAAATATCTGCTTGCAAAGCAAAGTGTTGATAGGCGGCAAGGTCTGTCTCCCATGGTTTATCTCACTGGCAGAAATGGTTTTGATCTGAAGTGGATAAAGCTTGGATGTAGCTTGAGAACAGGGTATGTTAGTTTTCATGAAAACCCCAGCTTTGATAATGCAATACCATCTAAAGTACCCCAAATCTAAAAGCCCAGTTGTCATGCTCCCTCTTCTGCCTCAAGAGCATCTTTCTCTGCAGTGTATTTTTTTTTTTTCACTCCGTGCTGGCAATGTAGGTCAGAGAGAGCTCTGTAGCTTTTAAACTCATATGGCAAGATTACTCTGTAAATCGGACTATGTTGACAGTAGAGCTTTTTTCAGCTGAAAATAAACAAACTGTTTATGCTTTTGTTGATATGTGCCAAGGACTATTTATATTTCAGGTAGTGATTGGTTCCCCTTGCTGTGTTGGTACTAGGCTTGTGCACAGTTAGTTAGCATGTGAGATGAGGAGAGATGAGTGTTTGCTGAGTTTGTCCAAGTATAGGTAGAATAAGGAAAATATTTATAGCCACCACTGGAAAGCTTCAGCTGCTCTAGTGGATCCCAAGAGACCTGCCTGAGTTACTTCAGAGTGTCTTGCAGGAGGCAGGAGGGCAATCAGGAGGCATTAAGCCAATGGATCAGCTGCATGTCTAGCTAAAATCCAAGCCCAAACAATCTGTGCTCTCAAGAAAGCTGAGTGAGGAGGTTACTTTCTCCGCTGAAAAGCCTTCATAAATGGAATACTGTTTATTATTTTATGTCATGATTTAGCAAATGCTTGAAGCTAATAAATGTGCTGAGAACAGAACTTCTAATTGAGAAATTGTGTCCACTGTTTTTATGTTCATTTATCAGAGAGTAGTGCTCATAAGCTGGTAGCAGACCTCAGTTTATACGGTGTGCATTCTGCTGATGCACTTGGGATGCATTTGATAATCATCACATTTGACAGGTGTTTCTGTAGCCATTGTGCACGGGCAGACATGGGTCTCACACTTCCACGTATAAAAACATGCTCCAGAGTGTTCATTTTTTCTCGAGGGCAGTTGTGTTGTCATGAACAGAATGGTCACTATTTTCCCAAGAGCACCCATCGGTGCTCATAGCGCTCGTGTGGGGCCAGTGCTGGTGTGATCTCTGTTCTGATGTAGAAGGCAAAAACCCTAATTTGGTTTGATGCCAGAATCGGGACTAGGTCACCAATCTTCTTACTGGGATTTAGCAGTCCTCTGGGTTTTTTTAGATTAGTGCTGGCTGTTTAGGATTGTGAGCTCAAATGGCATTAAAGAAGGTTGTCCCTGATAAAAACTATGTCATATTATACAATGTCATTGACATTTGCTGCAGGTATGTAACTGTAGCGTAGGCAGTGTTACGTATTTATCTGTTTATCTAAATGCTTGGGTAGTGGTTGACAGAAAAGGTTATTTTCAGGAATGGTAATACATTTCAATATGGTGTGTTGCAATAAATATCAATAAAATGCTGAATTATAGTACTACCAAAATGAGGGGAAAAAAAGTGTCAGTCATCACTGTATGTTAAAATACCTTCTCATCTACCCTGTTTCCTTATGTGGCATTCATTTATATGTGCAGAGCAGTATAAGATAGAGTTCTAAATTAAAAGGCAGAGACAGATATGCAAAATATTATTGCAGGTTTTATTTCAAACTATTAGTCTATATCAGTCACCTACTGGGATGTTTTATGAAGATTCATGCATAAAGAAGTTAATAAAGAAATAGAACAGTTGGAGAGCTTATATTGATACCCAGCTTTCAGGAAAAGCATTTCTATATATGAAATAGCTTCATAACAGAAAAAAAGTCTTTTTAATATAGCTTTTATTCAGCAAAATCTGAAATTGCCTAATTCTTAATTCTCCCCACTTGTGGCTAAATATTTCATTCAGTAGATATTATCTAGAATTTTGACTTGGGACATATCTAAATACACTTTACCATTGAAGTATGGAAAACTTTTGAGAACCAAAAAATGAATGTATTTTGCTTTGAACGTTTTCTTTTCTTGGAGTATGTCTTTTTTCCCTTTGCATCCTGAAAGGCTGCCAAAAACGTCTTATCCAGTATCTCCTACACTTGCTGGCCAAATGCTTACAAACTGGGTGAGACTGTTCTGTCCATCCTAGGGATATATTTATGAACATTTATTATTAATGATTACGTGTTATATTTTGAACATTTATATCTCCTCCTCATCCAGGGGAGGGCGACAAAGTTTCTCAGAGGGCTGGAGCACCTCTCCTGTAAAGACAGGACTGAGAGGGTTGGGGCTGTTCAGCCTGGAAAAGGATCCAGGGAAACCTTATTTTGGCCTTCCAGCAATTGAAGGGGGCTTACAGGAAAGAGGGAAAGAGGCGTTTTACTCAGACAGATGGTGATAGGACAAAGGGCAACTGTTTTAAACTAAAAGAGGGGATCTTTAGATTGGATGTTAGGAGGAAATTCTTTACTGTGAGGGTGCTGAGACACTGGTTGCCCAGAGTAGTTGTGGATGTCCCATCCCTGGAAGTGTTCAGGATTAGGTTGGATGGGATTTTGAGCAACCTGGTTTGGTGGAAGGTGTCCCTGCTTGTGGCAGGGGAGAGTGGAACTAGATGATCTTCAAGGGCACTTCCAACCCAAGGCTTTTTTTCTGCAAGAAACAAAGTAGTTGGAATACAAAGACAATATAAGTTAATTTCCTTTATTTTTAAGCTTTTTTTTTGTTGTTGGTCTGTGTGGAAGAGGGGGGAGTAGGGCATTTCTTGTTTGCTTTGTCACTGTATATCCTACCTTTGTCTTTGGTGTACAGTGTTACACTGCTAACTTCAGCAAAGGGTCTCTTCCCCTAGCAGAAATGACTTGAAAATGTTTTGTGGAATGCCTGGAACATGACTTGCAACGGAACTGAACTTTCAGATGAATTAACTGTTGGTGATGCTTCTGGAACTGCCAATGCCATTTTCAGCAAGAACAGCAGGGGATTTAGAGACCTAAATTCCGGTGGTTAAGTCATGTTATGCTCACAGATGTTTTTATCCTACACATTACACATGTGATATTTACTTCAGTAAACCAGAGGAAAAGTTGCTGATTTTCAGCCAGCTAAGACTGAAGGAAAGATTATCTATCCTGTTTTAATTTCTGGACTCTCCTCACTTAGCTTCCTGCTGGGAACTTCAGTTGAGAAACTATAGGTTTGAAGAAATTCAGGGGGTTTGTTTTCTCTCCTGTCACATTTCTGCTTTATCTTCTTTTCCCTGTGGAGAGAAACTGTGGAGAAGTATAAACAGAGAAAAAGCAAATCCTTTGAAAATGCAAATTAAAAATGTGTAGAAGTGAAATGAAGTTAAACTTCTTCAGAATGACTTTTTCCATTTATCTTCCTTGAGAAAAAAAATTGCTCTTTCTTTCTGTTGGCTTCAATCAAGACATTCGAAAATCATGTTCTCCATCTTTGGAAATATTCTGGCCTAAAGTGCAGTGATCAGCTTCTAGAATTTCTCAGTTCAGCTCTTTGTTTCTTGAACAGCTAAAACTCTTTTCAGGAAAAACATGGGGAATGTCATGGTATGTTGATTATCATTTCATTCACAGATTAAAACGTGCTCCCTAACAGAACAACTGTGTGAGTTTAGAATCTCTGATTGACTTTCTGTAGATGGAGAAGCAGCATGATGTGGCCACATATTTCTCTGCATTTGGAACTACAATGAACATCCACTTTAAAAATTCACATCTGTTTGTATACATGTATTGTGTGCATCAAATTGTATACATACTTGCCTATGCATATTAATTTATGACATATGTGTGATTTTCATATCCCTCCCCCAGAAATGGGGTTCTCAATGCAAAAGTGATCTGGCAGGCTTGGTCACTTTAGCTTGCAACTAGTGAGCAATTGCAGAAGTGTTGGTGGTTTTTTTTTCTGGGATTTGGCATATATTTTGTGTAAATTGGTTAGTTCATAAGGAAAGAATGAAAAATTGTTTCTGAGGAGGCTGGAATTCAGAGACTCAGCTGGGGGAATTTTGTTAAGAGAGTACTCTCTGTGGTGAGTACAAAGTATTCTCGACAGCCAGTTAATCATTTTCACTTGTTGATGTTGCAAGAATAATTGCAGAAGCTGCAATGTGGGGATGGAGATGCTTCCCCTTGTGTATGCTACTTATTTGTTGCCATGTACATTTTAACTTCTGCAGGTGTTTTATTTGTGTTTGCACACAGGAGACTACCACACAGCCCATGCAGTGTAGAAAATGAAAGTATCAACCAAATTAAATTGCAAAAGTAATTTAAATTGAAACAGTAAAATGAAATAAAATCAGTGGTCTGCACACAATTGAAGTCTTTTTCATAAAAAAACATTGAAACATTGGAAAAAAAAATTTAGCTGATCCTTCCCCACCAGAAGGAAGAGGGGAAAAGGAAGAGGTTAGTACAGCCACATGCCAAAACACATTACAGCATGCAAGGCTAGAGCCAGCCCACACATTTGCACAGTGCATTGTTGAGATCCATTGGATCAAGTGCAAATGCTAATTAGGAATGTGAACCAGATAACCTCAACATCAGTTCGAGTCCAATTATTCGTACCGGGATTTCATGACACTGATCTGTTTGTCCTTATTCCAGCGCTCCTGCCTAACTAGAGTTATTACAGTAATTGTATGGAGTTGGATGCCAGGCTGGTGCTAGTGTGACATTGCTCACTGGCAGCTTGGCAGCTTTTCCCAGGAAAGCAGCAAGGTCGTTTGCATATGTATTTGTGCAGAAAGTTACATGCAGACTCTTCCCTTTTAAAATCCAGGTCCACAGCTGTGATACATTTTCATCTTGCTGTGCTCCTTGACTGATCAGAAAGGGAAGTGAAGTGTCAGTTCATCGGGCTGTCCTGACCTTGAGGTTACTGTGCAGTGGAGCTGATGATTATTGGTGGCAAAAATGAATCCTGTTATAGATGTTTGGCTGTGGAACTCCGTTCTCACTTTGTGTTTTCCCTAGCACTGCAAAATTTGGTCTGAATGTGATCTCCTGTAATTGATTCCATGCTGCAAGCAGCCCTTGCTCAGCATTCTGCACCCACATGAGACTGCAGCATTGAATGCCAAAGCAGAACCGCCTCAAAGTGTGTCACTTTGGAGGCTTCAAGAGTTTTCATTTCTAGGAAGCAGAGAGGGCTGCTTGCTGCTCATCAGCTCCTCATCCTGTTTCCCTCTCAGTGAGAGGAGGGTAATGTGCTGGTAAGCAAAAACAGAGCCTTGGGAGTAGACCAACACTCTAATCAGACCTTGACCCCTTAGCAGCTGGGGAGGTGCACAGGGATCCCAGTATCACGGCTGTGCTGGTTCAGAGGGACTGGAGAGGCGCCTGACATGAGCAGGGCAGTGGCCAGGGCAGTGAGCAATGCAGTCAGGCCAGCTGTGACATTTCCTGGCCAAAGCCTTGAAACCCTCTGAGAACAGAGGCACCTCAGCTGTGTTGAGCTACCTGTCCCAGAATGGCATTGCCCCTCCAGTGAGAAATCTGCCAGACAAAGAGTTGAATTCTGTCTGAAAGAAGCCTGAGTACTGACAGGCCCTCAGCATGGATGGCTCTAGCTGGCACGAGCTAGGAAAGACGACTGGTCCTGTAGGTTGGAGGTTACCCAACAAGAGAAAGTGGGTCATTCAGGGTGAGGTGCATCAGAAGAGGCTCAGGCTGCATTATCAGGGTGGGTGCCAAAATGGCCTGCAGGAAGACTACAAATGACTGTGTTTCAGGGACAGGGCAGGTTTGCAAAACCAAGAGCCACAGCAGCTTGAAGACCTTTTGGAGAGGTGGTGCTTCCTGGCATGGGGCAGCCAAGCCTACAGCCTTTCACAGAAATAAAATTTGTCCCTTGGAGGTGGTACATCTGAATCCTGATAAATTTCCCTTTGGCACAACTGGCTTTCAGCCTGGGAAGCACATAACATTTGAAGTCTTCCTGATCTCTTTCCAATATTTTACTGACTCCCAAAGGAATTTTCCAGGGTCTTACTAGCACCTGTAGGACAAGGAAGTTGGTATCCTATCTTTGTATTAAGTTGTTGGTTGCTCATTTTCTGTGATATTTCCCTGGTTGCTTAACACAGTACAATAACATATGGCTTTGGTAGCTAGGTTGGTGCAATACAGAGGTTTTGTTACTCAAGGGTCCTGATGGGCAAAAAGGTGAACAGAAGTCAGTGATATTCCCTGGCAGCACGGAAGGCCAGTGCCATCCTGGGCAATGTTACCAGCAGGTTGAGGGAGGTTATCCTTCCACTTTACTCAGTCTTGAAGTGCTGAGTCTGATTCTGGGTTCCCCAGTACAAGGGAAACATGAACACACTGGACAGAGTTCAGCAAAGGGCCACACATATGATGAAGGCCCTGGAGTACATCTTTTAGGAAAGGCTGAGAGCTGGAAGTGTTCAGCCTGGAGAAGAGAAGGTTCAGGGGGTCTTAGCAATGTTTGTGAACATCTGATGGAGGACTGAAGAAGACAGAGCCAGAATGTGGTCAGTGGTACACATTTTTCACAAGAGACAAGGAGCACAAAGTGAAAGACAGTGAAATGCCATTTAAACAGAAGAAAAAAAAAATTCACTATGGGGATGGCCCACAGAGGCTGTGGAGTCTCCATCAATGGAGATACTCAAAGCCCAAGTGGACATGATCCTGACCAATCTGCTTTAGGTGGTGCTTCTGGAGAGGGGAGGGTGGACTAGGCAATGTCCAGAGGTGCCCTCCAGCCTCAGCCAATCATTGGTTCTGTGATTACCATACAGTACATATTTTGTGGCTGAAGTGATAACAAAGGCTTGCATTTTTTTCACTTTGATAATGTTTGCTTATTGTACTTTACAGCTTATGGGTTTAATAATAATAAAGGAAAACTTTCTTATTATTGTTCTGCATTAAGAAATGCCAAATGTTGTACTCAAATGTTTGCCAATGAGAATAATTGACTTGATAATAATCTTGTTATCCAGGCAGAGCAAAGGTGGAAGTACTTGAATTTTTGAGCTCTTCACTCTGTGTTCATACAATCTTGGTCTGGTGACCTTGTAATTGATGGGGGTATGATGGAGGGATATAGGCAGAATAAGATGATGTGGAAAGATTTGAGAATGGTACATAGGCCAGTTAGGGAACAAGAGAGCCTTTTGTGACCTTCAGTATCCCAAAGAGGGAGAAACTCAGCTTCAAAACTGAGGAGAAGCTGGTGAGAAGAGAGGCTGCTTCTCCTTGTGTATGAGAACTGCTGGCAAGCACTGGTTTGCCAAGTTTGCTGCTGCTGGCTCCTTTCACTGGGAACTTCACCAGGCGGCTGTTTATTCCCATTCCAGCTTCAAGAGAGAGTCCTGGCCTTTATAGACCTGCAGGGATGAGGCTGTGAAAAAACATAATGTTTTTGCTCCCAGACCTTTGTGTTTGTTTATACTGTTTAATGTGTGTGTTGTATTCCTTCTGTTTACTTGATTTCCCAGAGCTTAAGCGAAGCATCTTTTATCACATCTGCACATTTTGTTTCATCCCACTCATGCCTGAAAAACATCTAAGAATATTTCTAGTGGCTGCTCTTGCCAGATTTACCTTTCAAAATTTTTTTTTTGTTTACAAGTCAGTATTTTATAGCACCAAGTCTTCTTTTTTTTATCTATTTTTTGAACCTTTTGTGAACTGCTGAGAATTGATTGGCATTTTTGGCATTAACCTGTGATCCACAGTATCCAGCAGACGGTAAATCTTTCATTGTCTTAGACTCATCACTCCAAAATAATGGAAAGCAAAAGTTTAGGGTGGATTGAGGAGCTGTATGAGCAGCTCCTCCTCCTCCCATTCTCTCCCTGCCAAAGCAATGATATCCTTGCCTTTCATGGCATGGTTATTTGGGCATGCAGCAAAATAAAAACAATTAATAAGGGCAAAAGAGGTCTGCTCAATTGCTTTAATTATATATTTCTAATTGAACCTCTTAATTTCCCATGAATTTATGCAGTAGCTTCCCTTCACTGTGTTTCCATGCAATCATGCTTTAGAAACAGTGTGCCTGCTCACAACACATGAGTACAAAGTGGCACTGCTGCCTACATGCAGGTGCATGCATGAGGATTTCTCTTGCATTAGTGATGCCTTGGAAAAGCTGACCTGGAACAGAGACTGGACAGAGCTAGAGAATAAAGTAGATATTTATTGAAAGGCCTCTAGGATACACCTTGGGCAGTACAAGAGCCTGGCCAGGGCTACACCCAAGGTGGACTTAAAATGGTCACAAAATATGGACCATTTTTTGAGGTCATGAGGTCTTACACTTTTATAAGTTTCGGTCAGTTTGCATATTGGTGTTTAACTGTCCAATTACACCTTCAGATTATGAAGTCCTATCCTCCTTGTTTTCTCTCTTCAGTCCACTGTCACTTATGCTTTTGAGCCTAAGAACTTGTAATGGTTGTCCTGGACCCTCAGCAGGAAAGGATTTGTTTTGTCTACCTAGTCTGTGAAGAGAGCTTGCCAACACTTAATATGAGGCTCAGAACTACACCCCTAGGCAGCACAGAATCTGAAAAACATGAAAGCTAAAACTTAAGGCATCAATGGGCATTTCTGTAGGAAGAGAAGTGGTCTTGGTAAGGCTTTTCCTCAACCATCACCAGTTCTTACCTTGTGATGGTGAACAGAAGACTCTGGCCAGGAAGGGCTGTCAGTTACATTTTGTGTTTCTCATGTCCTGTTGCACCACCAGGAGGGTTTTCCCATATCCCAGTGCAACAGGAATTTTGTAGAAAATGGATAAGTACAACTTGGTCATCTTCATACAGGAGAAGGAAGAGGAGGTTATATTGCCATGAAAATTGTTCCAGATTGCCATAGATGCTCACACTTGCTTGCAGTGTGTAGCCAAACAAGAAACACTGAGCACTGGGGGTTTTCTGGGTGTTCGGTTTTTATTAGAGCACAGTCCTGCACAGCTGTTTCCTGTAATTCCGTTAAAACACCACACCTTACAGCTACTAGCTACTATTTCTCAAAACAGACATCTGTGTAGCTACATGGATTGGCCACATAAAACAGCTCCTGTGTTGGCCTTGAGTGACTCTTAAAATTAAGAGAGCACTGAAGTGCCACAATTCAAATACATGTAAATGGTGCACTGGCTCAGACATAGTGTTTTTCAAAGCTGGTGTCCTCTAGAGCTAACCTGCTTATTTTTCTCTATTTGGTATAACTACTTAGTTTATTAACAAGTAGGGGGGCAAGAAAAATGCAGCGTTGCTTGCTTATAGCAGAAATGTGACCATTTTGGCTTGAAGTTTCTGAGTTGGTTCCTCTCCACACAGTAGTATTAAGATCTTTTTTATCTGCCTCTTTCTCTGCAGAGAACACCAAGTATAAAACCACCAACCTCTTTTTGCCTACTTTCAAGTTCGGGGCGTGAAGAATTAACTAAACATTTGTTTGACACTATAAAGGAGCTGGGGCATATTTATGCTTCCTACTTACAGGGTGGAAAGCATGTGACACGCAGAACAAGGCCCTAGTGCTGTTTGCTCAAATAATGCTGGAAGGCACAGTAAATGAAGTTACAGGAATACACTTGTAATGCACTTCTGGGCCTGGTTTATTTTCCTCAGCTGGAGAACATTTTTTAGGCCATGCTTTCTCCATTGATAAAAATGTAAAGGATGTTTTCCAGTGTCCTTTCCGATATACCATTCGAATGCCAGTAAAAATACCAAATCAGATTATGCTTCACAACTCCCTCCATCACCTCTTGCGATGTTTTCACTGGGTGTTAGGCAACAACCCTCAGTTCTTTCCTTTTTTTTCCTCTTGGCTTGCTTACAACTTCTAAAACAGTTTGAGGCCAGCATTGGGCTCCATGGGTTTGTTGGCATAGCTGTGGATTGGATTGGATTGGATTTTGAGCTGCCCTCTCCCAGCCAAGGCTGCTGGGCTGGCAGCACAGTCCGGGTGCAGCTCTGTTGGCAGAGGGAAGTAAATTTGGAGGTGGCATTCTCTCCTCTTCTGTGTCAACTGGCTGCATTGCCATTGAAGCCAGTAGTGTATTTTCAGTCTGCTTCTAGTCATGTGTATGCTACAGATAAAGAAAATGCTGCGCTGACATCAACTAAAATATTTATGTATGCATGTGGTCAGAATAAAGTGGGGAGATTTTTTCCTTTAGCCGAGTTGTACTTTGGGAAGCAGGCAGTGATGAAACACAGATGAATATGGCCCAAATCATTTTAAGTTGTTTGTTTTAGTTAATACATATCAGTTGGCATGTGTAGGTTATAAAGAGGATGTTTCTGTTTGGTTTTCTGGAGAATTTTTTTCTCAATTTCACATACAACACTGAGAACCAGGATGACCAGAATTTTAACTGTCCAATATGATAGATACTACAAAGCTTCTGCTAAGGGCTCTGGGTGTTGACAGTGAGAGGTCTTCTCATCTGACATGCCAGCAGTGAAGAAGGTTAGTGGGGCACTGGAAAGCTGGTGTTTTTTTTTACCCAGCTGCATTCCCAGTCCAATACTAGGCTCTTTCCGTGATTTCCATAGATGGTGCAAACACATTTCCCTGTGTACTAGACAAAAATGAAATCCTGAAATCAGTCCACACTGTTACCAAAGCAAAAAGCGTGTCCATGTTTGGTTTTTCCTCCAGTGGATTGCCCCCCCAGTCACAACTCTGATAATCCATGACCAGAGATATTTTGTACTATTTGTTGCTACTTGCACACAAAGAATTGTTTCGGTTTGCAGAGGTATGACCTGGTCATGCTCTTGAAGTTGCAGTTCTGAAAGACAGAAGAGATTTACCTATTGGAAGTTGAAACATGATATGTATGACTTACTTTTAACTCTGCAAGAACACTCAAGGTTTTAGGGAAAGAGGATTTGCCCCGTTCAGCAGATTCCTCTAAAGCTTCAGGTCAATAGGTTGAAAAGATGGATGTGTTGATTTGAATAATTTTGAGGGTAGTGGTTTGTCAGAAAAGGTGTTATTTAAATGCTTATATTACTTTATTTTGCAAACTTAAGCATCTTTTTGTTTGCTTTCTGTTCCTTTCCCACAGAAACGTTCCAGAGGTCAAGTGCTATTCGACAAAGTGTGCGAGCATCTGAACCTTTTGGAAAAAGACTACTTTGGTCTAACATACAGAGACACAGAAAACCAAAAGGTAACCCACAAAACTGCAGGTGGCCTTTGGCATGTGAACATCAGAACAGAATTCCCTGACACACACTCCCCAGACAGCTGCAAACAATCCAGAAGCTGGTTTTATCTTCCTTGCGAAGTTCCATAGACACAGTTTGAGCAATTGTTTTTTGTGACTCTACTTCTCAAGAGCATCTCCTGTTTCCCTGGGTTCCCTCTCTTTTGGCTATTTATGACATGAAAGATATTAATCATATAGCTGCTGCTCTTTCTAGTATGATTTATTCCCTTCACTGTCATAGATGAAAGTCAGATTTACACTCATAGATGTACTGCAAAACATATAATACTAAAATATGGCTAAATAATAGTGGTTGGGACATAGGCAGGAGATGACTGACTGCTCCTGCTAACTGCTAAGATAAGGGAAGGCTCTAAACCTTGACTTTATCTTAGCATTATTGTTGATTTGACTAAAGACATTAGTCTTCAGAAGCAGCTGGTAGCAATAGTGAATCACATTCTGCTGTCCTGAATCCCAAATTCAGTATGAAACAAGCTGTGTATTACGAGTGCCAAAGATGATCTGATGTGCAGGTGATATGTACCTACATTGGTTGGGATGTGGTATGGTGAAAGAGAGAGTATGAAAGGATAATTTAAATTATGTTCTTTTGGCATTTTACTATAAATATTTTGACAGAAACCAGTACAAAACCTCTTAACAATAAGTACAGTAGCTCAGCAGAGGTCACCAGCTGAAGGTATTTTGTACTTTGTGTGGCCTGAAAGGTCTTCCTTGATGGACCTGAAGCTTACTACTACTTTTTTAGCTGTTTATGTCTTGTGGAAACAACAGTTGTGCTTTTTAGGTTTCCTTTTGATTCAAATATATATTATATGAAAGAAATTGGGCTTTTTGTTTCTTTTCCCCCCTTTCTTTACAGACTTCTTTGTTTCTAATTCAGAAAATCACTTAAGCAGATACTTGGTCCATGCCAGTGCAAGATAATGCCTTAGCATGTGCTTAGTTTTGAGAAAAGCTAGGCAGAAGTCTCAGTGCATTTTCAGATAGATATGCTTTCCTACGGGAAAGAGAATCATGGATTCATTATTAACACGTGGTTTAGAAGCACTAAACATTTATAGGTCACCAGTTACTTTACAGAGCTAAACAGTTAAAAGAAAAACTGCCTGCTGCCACTTTTATTGATCAATAACATGCATATTTTTAATGTCAAAGTACTTTGCAATTCACCTCCATCCTCTGGAACATAACTTCCAGCCAGAAAATATCAGTGCCCACATGCCGTGTCATCTTTGTAAACAGAAATCCTAATGCATCTTTAATTTCTTGGTGCATAGTGTGCTTTTGTGCTCAGCAATAGCTGGAGATCTTCAGGCTCTTGTTTTTCACCACAGAGCAGGTTTGGACAGCTGCAAACCGGTTGTTTTTGTTGGGGAGGGATTGTTGTGTTCTGCTTGTTGGATATCTCTTTAGTGTTTTATTGTCTCTCTGATACATTTGTTTAGCTTTCTTTGGAGAAGGTGGAATTTTCCTGGGGAAAGCGAACTTTTTGTTCTGGGCTGTGACACATTTTAAATATTAATTTGATTCTCTTGGAGGTCAAGACAGCAGAGGCACTGAGACCCCAAGCTGCTGTGTGCCTCCTCCAGAGGAATTTCATCTGCTCCTTGGCATCCATAGAGTACTAACACATCGCTGGGATAATTCTCCACCTCCCCAGCAGGGATTTTGTCTTGCATAGTCACTGGGCTCTGTGTGGTGCGGATGAGGACAGAGGTGCAGTGGTTCCGCCTCTGGTTTTCCCTGGAGAGCCCCTCGTGCCCATGCTGTGTTGCAAACAGGGTAGTGCCCTACTCTGCACTTGCTTATCCTCTAGCAAGTCTTTTCAGCCTTTCCAAGATTGGAGAAAAAAAAAAAAAAAGATCAAAAACACCTCTTTACAACAAGCTTGTAGGAATTTAGTTTTCCCAGAAGGTACTCAGCGGAAAAATCTCTGTGGGTTCATTTTACCAATTCCTATTTTTGATTCTTTTATTTCAAATCATTTAGGCCCTCAGAGTCTGTGAAGGTTAATAAAAATCCTGTTTCTACCCAGGGCCACATCTTGAAAATTCGTGTTAGCCCTGCCTACTGCTACTCCAAGGAGAAAGGGGTGGCAGAGCTTCACATGTTCCAGCTTTGACTCACAGCACTGTTTTAAAAATAATGTTTACTGTGTTTTCTAATTCAAATTGAAAAAAGGAAACATTTTCTTTGCAGAATTGGTTGGACCCTGCCAAGGAAATCAAGAAGCAGATCCGAAGTAAGTTCGTTATCATTGCCCCCTTCTACATGTCTCCCCATGGGGACAAAGTGTATTTCACAGTCTTCTTTTGTATCCTGTCCCAAGTCTTTAGCAAAGGAATTATATATATCCTGTAGATTTTTTTACCCCATGATGATGGTGAGGCATTATTGATGCTCGCAACACGTGAACTTGCATTGCTGAAAACAACTTGACATTTGCAGAGATGCAAAACCCTGAAGTTTGACATTAAGCAATGTAACCTTAGGGACTAGGCCACGTATATGAATAATGTCTTGCATTACTGATATTTATATCATACTCAGAAACACTGCTCATGCCCCATACTGAAATAATTCACTGTTACAAAATAGTACTTTATCTAAATACCTTTCCTTTCTTCATTTCAGAAGGTTAATCTTTGCTCCTAAAATGACCATTCAGGCAATTTTCTGATTCACATGAATCTTTTTAACACCTCACTTGTTACAACTAGGCACCTGCTACATTAGAAATTCAAAAATCTGTCAAAGGAAAACCTTTTTGAGACTGCTAGGCTCAAAACTTGACTTGCATTTTTTTTACTTCCCCTCACTTTTAAAAATTGACAAAATGTTTACATGTATGACTTCTGTGGGCAGAAAAGCCTCAGTAATTCTTTTTCTTTGCACATCTTGTAAATGACTTCTTCTAGCACTTGTGTTTCCACAAACAAATGTATCTGGTAGTTCACATTTGTTGGGTCAGGCCTGGCAAAGAAATCCCTTCCCTCTCCAAGATTAAAAGTGTTAATTTACACTGGTGGGAAAAATTTCCCACTTACTATGAGCAACTTCCCTTTTCCTCCAGTATTATTTTCATCACAAGTAGGTGATCAGCAATACAAAGTAATGAACTTTGGCCTTTTTTATATCTCATGAAGGGATGGATCTGGAGAGGAAGGTGCTTTAGGCCACGATGAGTTAGGGCAAGTAAAGCAGCTCAGCTCCCCACCACATATTTGAAATGCATTTAATATGTACCCAAGCCATTAAATAGACAATGAAGGGTTGTGACAGCAGGAAATTAACCAGGGCAGAAAAGTCTCATCCTGGACTTGAGGCAGTGGACAGTTGTATTTGCAGAAAATGACAGTAGTAATTTCCTTTCTCTGTAGAATTCATCCCAGAAGTTTGGAACAAGCCAGGAGTGGAAAAGTAGTGCTGTTACCCATAATGCTTTCCAAAACATATTTATATAGTCCTGCTGAATGCTGGTTGAGTTGTGCAACATGCAGACCACGCTGCTGGGATTTCGTCCCAGTGGTTGAGAAAGGACCTTGGTTCACACCCCATTAGTTATAACCCACTAACTTGCACAGTGTTAGGGTAAATATGGGCTGAAGACTGCTTACTCCTCTATTTTCACCATCTGTGCTATTATGATAGGCTTTATTGTAAGTTTGATGTATTTTTTTGTGACAAGGAATAGGTTTACAGGCCTGTTTTGGAACCAGGAGTCACCTCTGGCTGCATTCCCACCTTGGGGCTGGTCTACTCTCTGGTAGGACCATGCCCCATCCTTGCTGCCAGCCAAATCTTCCTTTCACCATCTTTTATGGCCCAAAAAAGTGGAAAAGTTCCTAGAATTAAGGACTCCAAAAGTCTCTCCAAGACCTGAAGTTCTAATGGTGAACTTCAAAACTCTGCTTGTACATTCACAGAATCATTGAATCATTTGGATTGGATGGAACCTTAAAGATCACCTAACTTCCACCCCTGCCATGGGCAGGGACACCTCCCACTAAACCAAGTTGCTCAAAGTTCCAGCTTGACCTGGAACATTTGAGATTAGATGTGTGGAAGACCAAAGTGGATGGGGCCTCCCCATGGGATAAAATTTCCTTGTTGCTTCTAAGAACGGTGTGGTTTGGGGTTTTGTTATTGCTTTTCATTTGCATTCAAGTCACGTGCTAGTGTAAGCTAACCCTCTTTTTTTCAGAATAGGGTCTATATTTATATACCACGTTCAACTCTTTCTTTTAAATCTTGATTTTATTTTTTTTTTTTAACAACATTTAAAGCTAACACTCCAGAAATAATTTTGCCAATTCTGGAGATACAAACCAGTATCCATCCCATGGGTCATCTAAATTTAGGGGAATAATTAAATAAGAATTCCCCAGTGTACTTTCGCAGTCATACTCTCTGTTTGTCCTTGCAGTTTTGTCTGCACAATAATTTATGTCTGCTGAAGAAAGGAGCTGTGTGCTGAGGCAGCACTCTGAGAGGATGCTGTGAGCTGCTGTGGGCAGCCAGACCTCAGCACATCACCCTGCTCCAGAGCCCATCCGTACTCTGGCTTGTGGTGTTTCCAGCACCTCTGTGTTTTGGGTTATTGGTTTTTAAAGCTTGTACAGACGGTGTGGTGCTTACTTTCAGTAAACCTTGTTCTCAGACTCAGAGGGTTTTTTTAGTATTAGTAATAAATTACTGCACACTCAAAAGTCCTCACTTCAGTGGTAGTCCTACTAAATGAGAAAATAGCTGTAAAATCTAATCTAATACAGTATCTTCAGTACGACATGTGGGAAAAATATTCTAAAACCTTTTCCTATTAATTGCTTGTCTGGGATATTTTTAAAGTCTGCTGGTGATTGAATAGCATGAGCATCTCTGTTTGCACTTGCAGTATACTTTCAGTCAATCTGTGCTTTTTTCCAGGTGGTGCTTGGCAGTTTGCATTTAATGTGAAATTCTACCCTCCAGACCCTGCCCAGCTATCTGAAGACATTACCAGGTGTTTTAACCATTAAATGCCTTTTTAGAAGTGGCTTAAAAGCTGTTCCTGGTAGCACTAACACTCTAATTATCCAAGAAAAGAAATGCTGTATATTCCCACTGTCTTTCTTTTTCATGTGAGCTTATGTAAAATACGCAATGCTTTGACAGAAAGGACAGTGTGAGCAGTGTCTATCCCCTGTGTTATGAACTATTTTAAGTTTAAGCTTAAACCCCAACTTTTTCAATATGTATATTCATTAGAATATAGAATATATTCCTTAGCATATATTCCTTAGAGTTGATTTTAATTTTCACAAAGATACCTGATGCCCGTTTTTGCCAGTTATCACTGTAAGTAAAATCATGACTATGAAAGGAAAGAAGTGAGATAATGTTGTGGTTTCATGACCATACTGAATGCAAAACAGAGCACTCTACCAGCTGCTTAGGAAAAAATGAACTCTTTCCCAGCTTGAAACCAGGATAGGTGAGAATAAATATGCATGTAAATTTTGTATATCATTTGACAAAGTAAGCAATTGATGTGCATGGAATAGCAGATATGGGGGTAATGAATAGTTACTACTCCCTGCTCTCCAAGTCACTCTCCACCTCTGCTCTCTGGTTTTGTATCCATATTGCAACCCCAACAANCAACCAAACAAACAAACAAAAAACCTCACCTGATTTCCTCCTTGGAAAGAGGCACAAAAACTTTAAGCCGTGGTGAGTTTTTGTGCCATCGATAAACTGTTCCCCAGCCTGTTGCAACATTTTGCAACTTTTAAATATTTTTAACCTTCAGTGCTTTATAGACTACTTGTTGCTTTTAAGGTAGCATGAAGCCTTTGGCCTAGATCAGGGTCCCCTGTGGTAGGTACTGCGTAGAAAGACATTGTGCCAAGAGTACACAATTGAACAGAGGACTTCCAAAGGAAAGGATTGCTTTTTTCCTCTTCAGACTCTTAAATTTCCCCTGGGAACTCTGCCACCAAACCAATGCTTTTCACTTTTTTTCTGTTTTCATCTATCTGGTGAAACCTTACACTGCACATTTCTGTGGTTTTAACAGCATTTATTGTGTAAATGTATTTTCGAGAAAGAACAACATGTTGCTAAAGGCACAGCTTATGTTTTTTGAATGCCTTGGAGTTCAGCTATTCTTAAATGAACAGTATATGAGGGCTTTAATTATTTTTTTCTTCTTAAAGAATTACTAGGTAATTTTATATGTAAGCAATTTATGATAGAAATCTAGTATGTTTAATGGGTATTTCTTCATCTAGTTCACTAAACAAATAACCTATATTATTAAGAGATCTCCATGCTGCTGTATAAAGATAAATTAGGTGTTCCTACTGATAAATTAAGTAAGAGCTTGGTGTTTTGGGGTTGTTTTTACAAAATTATTATTGTCCTTGTAAATTGCTGAAAAAGTCTGGGCTTGGCTGTCTGCAGATTCCTATTGGAGCCAAGGCCTCTTTCCCGTGCTTGGGCGGTGCTTCTTTGGGGGCAGCGGTGGAGGAGCCCTGCCTGAGCTGCTTTGGTGCTCCCTTGCAGGTACTACCTCTGCTTGCAGCTGAGAGATGACATCGTTTCGGGCCGGCTGCCCTGCTCCTTTGTCACGCTGGCCCTGCTGGGCTCCTACACCGTGCAGTCGGAGCTCGGCGACTACGACCCCGACGAGTACGGCAGCGACTACATCAGTGAGTTCCGCTTCGCGCCAAACCACACGAAAGAGCTGGAGGACAAAGTGATCGAGCTGCACAAGAGCCACAGGTAAGCAGAGAGCACCAGTGTGAGCTCTAGCCTGCTTCAGGGTACCATCTTGGTGCATCAGGAAATGCTAAATTCTGCAGTGGTGTGCTTAATATTTTTCGGGCAACAGTCCTCTGTGTGTCTTTGGATAGAGAAGAGCTTTGCAGCATGTGAGTTAACAGGGTCTGCACCAGAGCTGTGGCTCTGCTAGGTATCCAGATATCTAAGGGGTATGACTATAGTTCTGACAGGCTGAAAATGTTTTCCAGATGCTGGATTTTCTTTTGGATTCTGTTTCCTTAACATTTATGCTAGAACTGGTTACTTTTCCACAGGGGAATGACACCTGCAGAAGCTGAGATGCATTTCCTGGAGAATGCCAAAAAACTATCAATGTATGGAGTAGATCTCCATCATGCCAAGGTATGCAATTTAGTTCTTTCACAGATACGTCTTCTGTGGCATAGTGCTTGGATCTGCTTGGACTCCCTGATTTTTTTTCCTGGTATTTTTGAGACAAGAATTTTGTGGGATGAATCATGTGTCGACATGAGGAAAGGTGATTCATGAAATAAGTGCAAATATATCTTGTAACCATAACATAACTTATCCTGTAGATTCAAAGAAGTTACACATCAACTTTGATGTTGATTAAATAATGCTGTCTTTGAGGAATATACTGAATGGATGAGGTGATGAGGGAGGATTTTAGAAGCTGTCAAGAGAGTGGTCAATTTTCATGTGATTCAACTACATTTTCCAGTTTAATAAGGCCAACAATGCTATCTTAACTGGATAGTAGATAATTTCTATGCTGCAAAGGACTTTCAAGCAATTATTTAGCTGTGCTGGAAACCTAATCAGATTGATGATAATGGGGAGACAGCAGCTTGTCTCTTTCCTGAAGTGTGGTTGTTGCAGTTGACAGGGAGGGCAGTAATTCTCCTGAAAACATTTTCCCGTGGTCAAATAGTTTCTCTAATCATCAGCAGGCTAAGTTATGAATAAAACATGGTCATTCTTACCATGACTTGGGAGAGTCACTTATTAGCCTTGTGTTGGTTGTTTGAGTTTTGCTTTTTTTTTTTTTTCAAATAAATAATTTCTATTGTTTTCTTCACTCTTCAGAGTAAGACTAATGGATTTTACATTTTTGAGGTTAGCGAACATCCTTGGCAAATGAATGTAGAACCAAAGAATTCTGCCCTGTGGAGAGAACTGCATTTTCTGTAAAGGTCAAATCATTGTGAGCCCAGTTTTTTGCTGCAGCAGATCCTTTCAAGAATTAAGATAAATTTGCAGCTCAGATCTTGAAAGAGCCTGCAACTGTGCCCCTGGAGCATTTTGTAGGAGCTGTGCATGTGTGTTACAGAATTCAAGCAATCTTTTGTGTTCTGTTAATTGCCTTCACTGAAAATGAAAAATCTGTGTACAGCTCAATGGGTAACATCTACCAGGAGGGATGCCACTGCCTTCCCTGTATCCTGCAGATACACACACTGTCTTGAGGCACATTTGGAGCACAGAGAAATGGATTGGCAAATGTCACTCGATAGCTTTTTTTCAGATACAAAGGAATCCAAGAACCAGCAACTAAATGGATTACTGTTTTAAATAAGTTACAGGCTTTGTTGCTGAAAATTTTACATAACATAGCACTAGGGCCTAAGTATTTTTTCAGAATATTGGAGAAAAGCTGTGAAGGTTAAGATGGGACATTATAAGATAACCATTTTATTTATTCTTTCCTGAAAAAGTATTAGTATCCTGGTTTGCTCTTCTTTTTTTCATATCTGAAGACTCAGAGCAAGAGAAGTTAGTAGAAAAGCTAATCTCTCTCCGAACTGATGCTCTTTATTTTTGAAAGCTGCAGTGATAACCAAGATGTGTTTGTCTGTCTGTGGGTAAAGAAACCCAACAATCATCTTGAAAACTGAGCTGAAGGTGGGAAAAGTAGACTCTGTGTGAAAAGTCATGTTTAGTTTTAATTAGGTCTGCCAGTGAGATTTGATGGTGTCAGGCTAGGGGACAAGTATCTCTGTGCATGCCTTTTGGAAGTCGTGCCATGGCAAATGTCTCTATGTAAATGTCAATTCATTAAGAGTGTGCCAATATCTTTGGTGTTGGACAGATGTTGGACTCACCAGCTCACATTAAAACTGGTTCTCAGTTATCCAGTGCAAGGCTGTGATGAAAAACATGTTCAAATAGATGGATTTGTCCTCTGGGCTGTCAGCATTATGAGGATGTTCCCGCCATTCATATGCAGAGCTAGAGGGATGTGCCTTGAACATTACAGCTAACAGATTTCTGCCCCATGCAGCCACATGGCTCCTGAAAAAAAACAAAATTCTTTTATTCAGGTTTCATTTTACACTAGTAGTATCACATTGGAAAACAGTCTCTGATACCAATAAGTAACAGAAGTCTCGAATAAACTTAGATCAGCAGCAAAGGTGGAGATAAGGGAAGAAGGCATTTCTCAAAAAGTTTTTGAGAAAGTGTATCAAAAAAAGAAGCCCCTTGCAGAGGCAGCAGAACCTGAAGAAATGTGCCATTTTATGAGCACACTTATATTTCAGGCATTCACCAGGCAGTGTGATTACTGCAATGAGACTTTGTTTTTTAGAATGTATTCACTGTATTTGGATATTGCTTTTTGCTTAGAAAAGTGAAACAGAAATACACTGAAAAAATCAGCTTTGTCTTTTCTGTAGTGCCTGATGGTGTTACCACACAAGAGCTGTATTTAGAAAAAAAAAATAAATCTATATTTAAATGGTGATACCATGGTTGTTGGACCATATGTCCTCTATTGGTGTGTTTTGTAATTCTGGGGTGACTTCATTGCACTCTTTCTATGTCGTGATTTTAAAACTTTTTTTTCATTTCAAGCTGTTCTGTAGCTCTTTCATCATGACTGACCATGCATGCCATTGTGTTGGTCTTGAAATGCAATCAGATTTTCACCAAGTGCCTAAAAAATAGCTGACTAGGAAAACCAGAGGAAAATGATGAATTCATTTAATGATTATCATAGGGTGACATCTTCATAGCTCCTGTGATTGGGTTTTTTTGACTTTAGGTTATATTAAAACAATTTGTGAAGAACTCAGTTACTCTAAAGTGGATTCTTCTTTTCTTTATCAGTACTAGTACTTAGCTAAACAAAGAAACAGTGATAGAAGATAGTGAAGATTGGTTTAATTTGAAGACCTCTAAAGGAGAAACAAACCTATATTTCTTACTTAAAAAACACACATATTTATGGGTATGTTCTGATAAGATTGTGGAGAAATCTTTTGTGGTGCTAATGTGTCTGAGCTACAGCCTCCTGTCAAGCGTAGGTTATAACACAGGCATAGTCACACACTTTTAAAAAGAACAATTTCTGGTCCAAATGCCCAACTTTATGCCCACTGGGCATTTCAAAGTGAAAATACTGGGCAAAAGCATAAGAGGACTAAAGAAACTAGCAAACCTACTGAAGCCAAGATGAGCAAACTACAGAAGAAAAATCTATCTAAGGATTCACAAAGCTTAGTCATGGAGATGAGTGATACCAGGAGAAGTAAATTTGTATGCTGTCATACTTACTTTCAATCTGGAATTTATGCTAATAGCCCTTTTTTATTATGCTAATAAAACTTTGCTATATGATTGATCTAATTCTTTTAATGACATCTAAAATTTCCCTCCTTCTCTTGGAGTCTTTGTAAAATATAAGGAAACATTGGAAAACCTCAGTTCCCTTCACCCTGCCCAACCTTACTATTATTTGCCTGAATGCATTCAGTGAGTAGGGTAGTGCTCAGAAATCAGGTCACTACAGCTGATGCATTAAAAAGACATAGCTCAGATAGAAACACAGGATACGGCAATCTGTGCTACTGTAGGATGCAAGGATAGAAATACTCAACAAAGTGTATTGCTTGCTATTCCAGGATTCTGAAGGAGTGGAAATCATGCTAGGAGTCTGTGCAAGTGGACTCTTAATATATCGAGACAGACTCAGAATAAATAGATTTGCCTGGCCAAAGGTTTTGAAAATTTCCTACAAGAGAAACAACTTCTACATCAAAATCCGACCAGGGGAGGTAAGGGCATCCTGATTCTCTTAAGTGAATGACCCTCTTGAAAAAAAACATGAGTTTTTACTGATTTGTTGATTTGTTTTGTCTTATAAGCTTTTAACATTCCTCTCCATTTATATTTCCTAATTTATGCTGGTTTTCTTAGGAAAGGTTAGGTATGTACTTCCTTTAAAATACAGGTAAAAAGCAACTTTGGTATTTTTCTGTTTACATCCATGAACTAATGTAAGGAATAAATATGGCCGTCTGCACATAAAAACCTCATCCATATTATGAATACTTTGGGCATTTAAGTAGCATATTTCTTATTCATGGAGAGCTTGTTATCCTCCCTCATGTTGTACATGAAACTGGATTTATCTCATCCACTAAGAAGTGTATACAGGCCATACCAAACTTTATAAACGTCTCAGAGCAGTATATTTACAGCATTTTGGGTAGCTACACAATTAGCCCTCCCAGGCCCACAGGAGCTGCTGTTCCGGCTCTGGAGAAGGGGCTGTGAAACCTCGTACAGTGAGTGCCCTCTCGTGGCTCAGCTGGATGAGAACCAAATACCGACCTCACGGGTTGAGCATGCGCTCACCCAGAAATCGTGGACTGCATGGGATGGTTGGGGTTGGAAGGGACCTTAATGATCACCTAGTTCCAACCCCTCTGCCCTGGGCAGGGGTGCCACCCACTAGACCAGGTTGGTCAAAGCTCCATCCAGCCTGGCCTGTAAGATGATAACTCTTAAGAAATTCGGAATCATCACAGGCGGAGGAGGATTTCCATGTCAAATGCTGGTACAATAATTGGCCTGTGAGAGATGAAAACCCCGTATCCATTTAGAGTGTGGAGCTGTATAGCAGGACAGAAGTCATTTAGATGAGGACTGGTATTTCTTCCTTAATGTCCTCAGTGTCTCTGAGACTGACTTCATAATTGACCTGGGAAACTTGCTGGGGCTCCCCACCCCTGAGCCTTTTTTAGAGTCCTAAACCAAAATCCACAAACCTGTGTCACCTGCCCCCTCAGCAGACACAGTTGTAGTAACCAAATTTCCAGCCTTGAGTTTGATTTTAAAACCCAAAACAAATAGTCACTGGCAATCCCAATGCCTGCGCTGAAGCTCTCCACCACTGCTACCCTGTTGAGCTCTGCTGGTCTTGGTACACAGTATCCTGTGACCAGGTCATAGTTCTGTGTGTAAAATAATCATTGCAGCCTCTGTCCAAATTACATTTGATGATAATGTGATTCACTATCCTACCTCATCTTTATTATTTTGTTGTTTCCTGCCTTATTTCCCTGTCAATTTCTATAGGGATCCAGACTTCCTCACAAGTGCCCTTCTGTCTACCTTTCCCCCACCACAGGAACGCTTTTTTATCTACTCAGCTATCTGCATGTTACAGCAGATATAGCTGGCACAGCTTCTGCATCTGAAATATATAAATTTGCAGCACAATCTAAAGAGGTCTCTTTGTATCTCTGGACAACTCTTTTCAATTACCTGTCTCACCTCATCCTCCTCAGATGAATTAGCTCTGATTTACTAACAGTAGTACTTTCTCTGTAAATATCCTTAATCTAAGGGTGTGTGAGACAAAATCAGTCCCTGAGGACTGCTGCTCACCTCCAGCTATTACCAGGTTTCCCACTGTAGTTCAAAATAAATCAAATGTGTTAAAACACTTGAATGATGTTTTCTCAGAAGTCTCCCAAGTCTTAACAGATCTCTTTGTTATTATAGGGTATAAAACATCATTGTCACCATAAGAAATCTTTTGCTCGTTACCAGTGCTTCCCCCAGAAATGATCCTCAAAGGCTTCCATAGATTATCATTCACAGCCTCTTTCCCAGAATCCTTTCTGTAGAATATGTATATGTGTGATTATATACATGAGCATATACATTCACCCTTGCAATGAGGTGATACAGATGGAGGAAATGAAGATGAACCTGTGTACACTGTCTAAAAATAGATGCACAGCACCAAAAACATACTTATTCTTTTTTCCTACCTAGTTTGAGCAGTTTGAAAGCACTATTGGGTTTAAGTTGCCAAATCATCGTGCTGCAAAGCGCTTATGGAAAGTGTGTGTTGAACACCATACATTTTTCAGGTATGTGGATTTCTTTTCCTAAAGATGTGATATAAAACGCATCAGAAAATATCAATTCTGTCAGCAGAGACAAAACCCTTCAAATAAAATGGTATTTTTGATCATGAGGTACCTCTGAGCAGATAAAGGAAGGTTATTGCTTTTTCAAAATTTGAGATGTTGCACCCAAATTATTCATACTGTTTCAGTTAAATACTGCTTAATATCACCATATGGTCCTAATTATCATTTTGCTTTCTGTGCCACAATATTATCAGCTGCTATAATTAAAGAGATGAAGGACTCTGCTGCACTACTGTATATAAGCTTGCATAGGGAGAACAACTTATATGGAAGATTGGTGGGGGATGTGGGTAAGAGTTTAAAAAAGAAGAGTATTTTTATTTAATTATATATGAAAGTGCAACAGTAGTAGGCTGTGGTTTTTTTGGTCACTCAGAATACCCAACCCATAGCTGTAATTTTAGGATTACTAAGGACTTTTGCAGCTATTTTTTTGATTTCTAAGAAGAGCTGAGAAAAGTTTGGGATAGTGAAATAAGTGCTGTAATTAGTTAGCACTAAGATAGTAATTAAATAGATACTTAACAAGGGAAACCCAAAAGGGTGAGATTTTCAACAGTTGGAAAGGGTGTCCAGTGCTTAAGAACCCCCTCTGGGGAATGTTTGCTAGTACTGATGAATTTGCCTCCTTTCTTAAAACTCTTGCTTCAGGCTGTCTGAACCAACAGATCATATGAAATGCATTCATATGAAATGCAGTCTTAGCAGCAAAAGATCTAAAGAAAAATGTAGTGTGCATTTTTGGAGTATTTTCTATTTTTTAATGAAAAATCAATATCTGAAGCATAGACTCCATAACTGGAAAACAGCTTCTTCAGCCAACTACTGTGCATACCATACAAAGGGTGGGAGGGCTCTAACCTGAAAAATGTCTACACCCCTGTGAATGAACACTGCCTGTCATTCACCGGAAATCAGTTCTGGCCCTGTCCTCAGCATAACATCACCATGTTAAATTTGAAGAGCTACATCTTCATTTCAGCCCATTCGGGGCCTCTGGTACAAGGAACTCCTTATTTTTAATTTTGGTAATCAGAAAATGGTAAATCTGATTTTCAAGCATGAAGGAGCTGAGTGATTCTTGCCCATTTGGAAGAACTCAGATCTTCAAATGCTTTAGCTAAGTGGTTTTGTCATGCTGTATGAGGGGCATCCCTTGATTCCGTTTTAGCCACAGACCGGTGAGGCACAGGTTACAATGGAGAGTGATACCCAGCAGTCGTCTTCTCTCCTCAGCAGAAACAGTGGACTGATTTTGAAGGAGGGAGAATAACAGGTGCGCTGCTTGGTGTGTTTTAGGCTCCTGCTGCCAGAAGCACCTCCAAAGAAGTTCCTCACATTGGGCTCCAAGTTTCGCTACAGTGGCCGGACACAGGCCCAGACGAGAAGAGCCAGTGCCCTCATAGACCGTCCTGCACCTTACTTTGAGCGCTCCTCCAGTAAACGTTACACCATGTCTCGCAGCTTAGATGGGGGTAAGGTCCTCAAAACTGACCTTGCCAAAAATTGTTATCACAGTGGTCACTGCCTTACATTAGGTGTAAACCTCATCATCTTCTCTCCTTGAGATTTGGCAGAGTGGAGGCTGTGAGTACTTGCCCATTCACTGCAGGGGTAGAGGAGGATGCAGAGAGATTCGGTGCTAAATGTGGTGCTGTGGTCCTTACAAACTGTTTGGCTGGAGGATGTCCTTTGGAGCCCACTCTTCACAGAGCCGCTGTCCTTGGGCTCATATCTGCTTTCCTGCTTTGGGAAAGGATGGGATGGACCTGCCTGCCTAAGAAAGTCAGGCTTCAACACTTTTTCAGGGTTTCCATGAGAGACTGTTTGGGTTTTGGTTGAATCTGAGATCTTCTCCTGTGTAGGTTTTTCACTTAAGTTTGTTACACTCCAGAAATTATTAATTATATCCCTTAAGTAATAACACTTGATTCCAATTACCTCATATCTTGCTCCAATGACTACCAAGAGACTTTTTTCATGGGTTTTTTTTTTGAAGGCATGAAATGGGGAGTAACATACATGGGTTAAGAGTACATCCTTCCTCTCGTTATGCTTGGTTCACAGAGGTCATGGTTCTGCTGCTGACTGATTAAATCAGTGTGTAGTTCAGAGTATCAGCTAGTTCCATCAGCTATTACTGTTGTCAGCTGTTGAGTAAAAAGAGGTTGTAGTTTTGTAGTTCATTTTTGTAGAAAAAAAAAGGCTGAGACTAAACTCAGATTCATTACAGGTTTAAAAAAAGGTGAATTCTCTTGCAGAATATCACAAATTGCCATGAGTATAGTTGTGGTGGGGGTGGGGAGAAGTTTTGCTTTAAAAGTACAAGTGACAAGCCTTTTTCTCTCCCTCTTAAGGTGCTGCTTGTCATTAATTATTTTGGAATCTTCTAATTCTGATGTGCTTCTTGCTCGTTACCAAGCAACTGGTGACCTGATTGCTGTGCATGTGTTTCAAAGCAGAAATTATCCTTCTGCATTATTTTGTTTGTTACATCTAAACAAGATGTCTCCCTCTACTCCCTTTGCGTTCTCCTGCCTCCCAAACTTAATCTCAAGAGACAAGATACCTGAAACGCTTTATGCAGCATTTGTTAGACTCTGCAAGGTTTTTATGATGTTAATTTGCCTAAGTGCAAATGGGGGAAAGAGATTTTTTTGAATCAATGCTTATGCTCTCTTCACTGGCGTGGCCGAAACTCTGTCATTTGTTACAGATGCAAGTGAGTTTATAAATTTGAATAATCCTATTGGTTTAGAAATTAGTTGCCCAGTCGTCAAGAGCAGGGTCTGGGCATATGTTGAAGTTTTGATTACATTCTATCTGTAAAAGTACTATTTCTTTCAAAATAACTTTTATATTTTTAAATCTGATTAATTATTGAGCACTTGCATCCTAAAATATTCTGGTTGGGTCCACTGAACTGAATGTCATCACTTAGCAGAATTTTTTAGGATAATGAGCTCACCTAAGAGGCAGACTTGAGCACTCAATAGTACAAGGATCACATTTCTTTTTTCTCAGGTATTATGCCTGTGTTATATCAATATTGTCATTTTCTGTAATGCAGCACATTACTAAATCTGCATTTGATCTGCATTTTTATATTCTGACAGATTTTTTTAAAAAAATCTCTTCCACCCCCATGGCTGATGTCATAGCTGGTTCTCCTTATGTTTCCTGCCTGATAACTGTGGCAACGCGTTGCTTTTTTTTGTCTGGTGTTTTACTACAGTAGTAATTTTAACGGCTTGCTAACATTTAACAACTGTGTAATGCACACATTAGCTACAGTAATGTGTGTATACACATCCATAATATATGTGTATGCATATAAAAGCTATGAGCTTCATTTCAAGTAAACAGTTTATTTAAATGTATGCACATGCTTCTGGTTTCCTGAAACATGACATAGTTGTGTTTTCAGAATTATCTCAAATGTTTTTCTAAACCAGCTTTTTTAATTTTATGCAGCTTCTCAGCAAAAGCTATTTCAGATTTTCCCTCTTTAAATATTTGCTTTTAGCATCAGTGAATGAAAACCATGAAATGTACATGAAGGATTCTGTGTCTGCTGCAGAGGTTGGTACTGGCCAGTACGCCACAACAAAGGGCATCTCTCAGACCAACTTGATAACCACTGTGACTCCAGAGAAAAAGACAGAAGAGGACAAAGATGATGAAGAGGGCAAAAAGAAGAGAGCAGAGGAAGTCACCCCGATTTCAGCAGTACGCCATGACACCAAGGTAGAATTTTCAGGGTTTTGTATTAAACAGGGCTGCCTGGAAAGTGCTTGGAGAAACACAGAATTTTTAAGGAGGGGGGACAAAGAGGAAACAAAACTAGTTCTGTGAAAGGAAATATACGGTGTTTATATACATGTTTTGAATCAGTGTTTTTGTAGTCCTTTCAGTTTTCATAAGATGTTGTAAAAGTTAGTTCCTGCCTTGGGCTGTTTTTCGAAATATGTTTAACAGTTACAATGATGTTTTTCATACAGCATTCAACAACTCTTTAGGAAATGCCCAGAAGTGGCCTGCCGATGCGTGTTTGTTCTGGTTTTCGGTCATATTTTGACTTTAGTATGGCCATCTTGTTTTTTTATTTTGACAAGGCAAAAAAATAGTTTTGTATTCTTGTATGTAGCTCTGTGCTTTAAACTATTCCTCTTACGCTTCTCATAACACTGTTTCCTTGAATGAATATCAGTGGGCATTTTTTCTCTATTAACTTATGGATATTAATCTGCTGCTATAAGCAAATTTTTTTTCTGGCTTACAAAAGCATTTGCTTCACTTGTTTGAAGTTTGTGTTGAAGAAAGCAGTTTTTATTGATGGTTCTCTCCTCAATTGTTAAATTTGAGTCATCCCTCATCATCTTCAATCCCACCACCACCACACACACATAGACACATGGTTGTGCATAATATCTACTGAGATATTGATACAGGGTAAACCAAACAGGAGGATGGAGAAAATAGTGAATAGAGATTGACAGTGAAGAGAAATATGGTAGAATAACATTCAGAAACTGTACTATGGAATGGACTTGCTAAACAAATAAGGTTGACCCTCGTCTTTTAGAAAGAAAAACCTTGGTATATACATTTACATCCACAGAACTGTCAAGTATGCAAATGTTAAAACCTGAATTTTAGCTTTATCATATAAGGCCATGATGAGCTACATAGTGAAAGGACCAAGTCCTCAGAAAGAGTTGCAGTTAAGGTACTGAAAACTAGAAACAAATTGAGTTACTGAAAATTGCGAATGAGAAGCGGTTTTCTTTTGAAAGTGTGTGCTGTAATTGTAGAATTTAAAAGATAATCTCTACAAAATTTAACTGAGTTCTTCTTAAAACTCCATTAGTTTCCACGTGGAGAAAAAAAATCATGAAAATCAAATATGTAGAAATCATCCAATGGAAGCTAGTTCTGTTCCAAATGTTTGTTAATTTAAGACAGTGGCAGGATCAGTTGCATTTTGAAGATCATCTGGCTATTCCTTATATATGGCTATAAATACTCAAAGATATTTTAGGAGACTAATTTGATGGAACTTAAATATGTACAAATGATTGAATTTTACCCCCACTCAAGAGATGAGTTCTGTTTAAACTGTCATTAATAGAGCTTCAGTTTTGTAATCCTACAGAGATCTCCGTCCTGCTTCCATATGGACTCACTAACATATTTTTCTGTCATCATAAAGAGAATGTCTCAAGAAAAACAAAACAAGCATGAAATCAAATCCCTTTTTAAGGGCATATAAGTGTTTTAGATATGTTTTCAGCTTTTTCATTAAGACATTTTGTCTTTGTTTTATCCATGTGTATTGAAGTACCAGAAGTTATTCTAAATACTAACACTGTAAAGATGTCAGTAAGTCAATAGTTTGTATTAGAAAAGAATACATTTACTTTGGATTTTTATCTTTACAATATAAAGAGAAGTTGTATTTGTGTGTGTATTTAGCTCACACAAAAACCTGTGAGTCCATCAGCATTAAATTTTGACTTGAGCTTACTGCATTAAACCCATAAAGACATTTGTAAGTGGTTTGAAGTTAGGCTTGGTTCTGGTTGTTTGGGAATACAGATTCCTTGAACTGATAGATTGTTAGAGAGAAGAGAAAGGGAAATATTAAAGAGGAAGGAGAGCAGTTCTTCCGTGTAATTACTTGGCTTAAGTCTCATTCCTACCATTAATATACCTGGTAAAGTTCAGGCTTAGTAGCAACCTGTGTCTAAAATTTGGATATGCTTTTTGTCTCCAGTTCAACACCAGCTTGAACTGGAGGCAAAAGCTGTTGTGGTTTTAAAGTAATTTTGCTTTTGGGAGCCTGGAGTGAAAGTGAAATGGTTATTATAACTCCTTGGGGAGATGCACTATGGATGGAGCAGCTCGGGCACTTAGGGTTTGTTCATGGATCCAGTGGGCCACTTCAGCTACTTGCACCTGGTGGACTTTGGCAAAAATATCTCTGATCCATCAGTGTTATGGCAGATGTGTTGTACTGGGGTATGCATTTTGGTGATGACAGTGATCTTTGTCCATCTAAAGAGCAGTGGTGTCAGCTTGCAGGGAGCATGTGAAATGACAGTCACCATTTCTGCTGAATCACCTCCCTCCTCCTACCAATTTTTTGTCCTCAAATGACCTGAAAGGCCAGTTGAATGCTCTACAAGTGGCATATCAAAGCAAATCCTGCTTGTTGGTAGCCAGTATTCCTGACACTGTGGTAAAACTTGTAGTAAAAGCATCGGGGAGCATTTTTGCCTCTGTGGCTAAAGGGTCACGTTTTGATTATGAGAAGATGTATGTGTGTGTAGGGCAAGTGTCTCTCTCTAGTCAGCCTCCCTTCAGATCCCTAGTGAGAGATGATGGGGTCTGCTGAGCCACAAGTCTCAGGACCCTTCTTTCAGTGTACAGCCAAGGAGGTGGCAGCATGGAGGAGCTGGCAGGGTGCATAGTTGGGAGGGGCTGAGCCCCCAGCACTGCCTGCTCAGGCTCACAGTGAGCAGAGGTGAGGGCAGGGCTGTGGGGATGCCCAGTAGGGGCCAGTGGAGGGAGCTGTGCTGAGGAACTGGCTGCTGGTAAAGCTATCAAGCTAGTTTTTTCCATCAGGAGCAGCTGATGAATGGATTTCCGCTCCCCCCACCAAACCACAATGTGTTTTCATTTGGTTTAGGGCCTAGATTTTTTTTTTTAAATATTGCAATGGAGGAGTTTAAAGGCCTTGGAGTTTTAATTGTTATTGTTGAGGTTGTCCAAGGCATCGATGGGAAGCATCTGGCCCCCATGGGGTCTCCTTCTGACTGAAAGAACGCTGTTACAAGTAGTGCTGGTATTAGAAATATGTTTCCTTCTTTGTTGCTCTCCATGTCATGTTTGAAAACTCTTTATGATTGGAAACCAGTCTTGCAGTAAGTGGAAATTGGCAGCACCTGAAACTCCCCATGTGGCCATGGAAGGTTTTATGTAAATCCTGTGCTGCAGAGGACTAGAAAAATGTTGAATCGAGAAGTAGCCTTTTGTAAGCTGGAAGAGTGATTCACTAATACCTGTGGTGTGTGGCATGGGGACATGCACCGTTCGATTCAGTGGAAAGCTGTGGTGTTAAAATATTGTTGATAATTTTATATATATATAATAGATATTATTTATCATCGTGGAAGAAAATTAACTAATTACAGTTTTCTTTTTGTCCTTTTGCTTTTGCGCCTTGTTTGCTGCTCTTTCTCTGTCACCAGCCATCTTTGCTTGGCACTGACTCCCACCACTCCTCGCCATCCTCTCAGCCTGCCCCCCATGTATCTTCAGCAAAGCTTCGCAGGAGATGCAAGGAAAGCACTCGGACAAAGTCCTTAGGCTGTGAGGCCCCCAAGGAGAGCACTCCAAAGCACAGCCAGTCGGAGCCAGACTCTGACAGAAAGGGGCGACTTTGCTCCGCTGAGCAAGACATGGCCTTTGGTTACAAGCAAAAAGCTGGCAAAGGCGGAACGCTGTTTTCCTTCTCCTTGCAACTTCCAGAGTCATTTCCTTCCCTCCTGGATGACGATGGCTACCTGTCGCTCCCTAACCTCTCCGAAACCAACCTCCTGCCTGCCAGTGTGCAGCACTACCTCCCCATCCGCTCCCCCTCCCTCGTGCCTTGCTTCCTCTTCATTTTTTTCTTTCTGCTCTCTGCCTCTTTCTCAGTGCCATACGCCCTCACTCTCTCCTTTCCTCTGGCTATGTGCCTCTGCTACCTGGAGCCCAAGGCGGCCTCCTTGAGTGCCTCACTTGCCAATGACCTGAGTGACAGTTCAGAGGAAGAGGTGTGTACCTCGGCATCGAACACACTCTTTTTCGTGTTCAGTGCTTCAGTCCTAACCAGTGTTAGATTGCTGCAATAGTGGTCCTACTTTCAGAGCCTCATTTCTGTCTGTGCTGATATGTTAGAAGGGTTTTTTTTGGTTTGGGGGTTGTTGTTTTTTGGTTTGGTTTTGATTTTTTTTTTTTCCTTCTTCTTCTTTATTTTTTTCTCATGCTGGGAGTACAGCTTGGAGCCCAGGGTTAGGCACAACACTGTGTGGAAGAGGCATGGTTTGAACTGTGTCAGTTGGTGCAAAGTGACTTGCACTAGATGATAAGACCTTTTTCTTCCCTCTATCAGTTTATACTAGGGTTAGAATAGTTATCTAAATAGTGGGTATTAAGTACAACTTTCTGCATAATTACTAAAGCGTGCAAATATATGCATATGTATCTACATTTATTTATATGACTAGTTCCCCAACAATGATAAGCACCCTCACCAACTTCAGTATGTTCAAAGTCCAGATGGACTCAGCTTTTTGAAAAAGTCTATCAGCTGTAGCTGAACCCCAGAAAAGGTTTTCTGGTCCAGAAAAACCTGGATCTCGATTTTCATCCTTGATCCCATCTCTGCCGCAGATTAAATTGTTTCTCCATGGTTAAATCCAATGTAGTGAGGGGTCAGATTGGGACAGCTGTTCTGCAGCTGTTGCGGGAACATGCCATGTGGGCTGCCTTGACATTTGCAGTGTTAGATTAGTGCTGCCAAAACTGATGCCTCAAGCCACCAGGGTCATCACGGGCAGATGAACCAGCTGCAGTAGGAGTCTGCAGTGGCTCTGGGTGCTGTGGGTGCGCTGGTATATCCAGAAGTAGGAAAGGAATGTGCTTAAGTAACAAAGTAACTGGCATCTCAGTTTCTGCTGGAGCCTGATTATTCTTTGTTGGCAGAATAAAATAATGAGTTCAGGTTTTCCTTGATTTTCTATTTTCTTCATCAAATACAAAAGTACAGTTTTGCTCTGTATATAAAGAAAAAAACCCAGATCAGATAATTGCAGACCAGTGGCCATGTAAAAAGCCACCTTGACCACTTGTCGATAGTCCATTGCAGTAGCTATTTTCAATAAACCAGCTTAAACATTGTCTTCTGCTGGTGTTGGTTTTGTAAGACTTGGTGCAGGATTTCATTTCCTTTTTATAGAAAGCCAAAAGTCACATCAATTTGTCTTGCAAAAACATTGTTTTTAGATGGTTTTGGCTCTGTGATGCCTTACAACTAAAAAATAATATTCAGTTTCTGATAAAAGACATCCAAAATGCTGCTGCCTCATTTCTTGTCCTCATTTTGAGACAGCATTTAGGTCTCAATTTGCATTAGCTCTGCACTTGGATTAATCTAATAGCAATAACAGCATTAATATAGTTCCAGCTCTAGAGGCAATAATGAGGCAGTGTTTATGTAATACATTAGCCTGTTCCTCTTTCAGAAATGAGCACTTCTTTTTGTTAGTGAAGTTAGGAAGTATTGAGCATAAAAACATCAAAAATAGGCTTTTTAGTATCGCTCTTTTATGAGGGTGATTACTCTGGCAGTGCTTCCTGGCAGACAACACAGACTTGTGCCTAATCCACAGGGTATTTCTTGTTCAAAATATTGCATGAAAGTGAATATGTTTTAAACTCGGGCATGTCTTGCATTACATTGGCAAAACAAATCACAGCAATTACGATCACAAGGTAGGAGGGGTGCAGCCACAGCACATCAGGAGAAGCTGCGCTCCATCCTGCTCCAGCCCTCGCCTGCCTGCCAGCCCCATCTCAGCTGTACCTCAGCCCATCTTGGAGCTGAGCTGGGCCTTTCTTACTCTCCACTCCAGAGGAGACCTTCCTTGCTCAGCCTTAACTCACCATTCCCTGCTCTGTGATAACCCCAGATCTTTATTTCAAGTAACTCAGAAATGCTGACTTTGACTCCATGGCTGTTGATTGGCCTATTAGCAGATATGTATGTTGCAATAAAGCAAGTTTTATGCTTTATTTAGGATTTCATTGCACTTATGGCAAGAGAAATAGGAACCTTTCCACCCCAGACACAGTTCACAAAAGTTTGCACACAGAGATGCAGAAGACTACAGCCAGTATCCTGAACCAATGTCATACATTGTTGAGCTTGTTCTCCCTTGAGCAATGCATCTGGAATCAGTCTGTGCAGTCAAAGACAGAATCTCACCCCTTGGAGTTCACTGGCTTCTGTGTTTGTAGCTTAGCAGATAATTTTCCATTGACTTCAAGTTCTTAAATGAACCCTACGTGCTGGACTTGTGTTACAGTGCCTTGATACAATTTTGAGTTCTTTTTAAATGCTTAGATTCATTAATTCCTCTTTGTTTCTTTTTTNCTTTGTTTTTTTTTTTTTTTTTTGTATATAGGAGTGACAATGCATACTTTCATTTTCTATTGCCATACCTTTACAATTGCCTATGATGTTATAAATACATGAGACACTTTGTTAATAAAGAAATTTTCTAACGCTTTAGTGAAAGCAATTGGACCATCCTAATAGGCTATTTGGACATTACATTACCATTTAAAAATAAACATGATCTGTTTCAAGAATGGTCATGGCCTGAAAAATTTCATGTAACTTGCATTCATGCACTTAGCAAGTAGTGCAAAATGCTTGTTTATTCTTCTGTCTGTCATAAAAACAATACAAACTCTTCAAAGAATAAAAAATAAAACACTGAAAAGAAATCAAAACATTGTCTTATGAAACACTGGAGTTGTCAGAAAATGACAAAAGACTGGAGGAAATTCAAAGCTAAGACTCCATCCACCAGCAGGTTGTTCTTTTGTTCTTGCTCATATTGATGTTATTGTCTGAGTTACTTTAGACTGTCTAAGGACCACAGAAAATCACTAATGGAAACCAGAGCTTTCACTGCTATGAAAGCAACTTGGTTGTACCAGTCTGGGGCAGTAGGGTGCACTTTACTTACTAGTTATCCATATGCTTCCCTGACACCAGAGTAGTTTTTTGAATTCTCTTCTCAGTCTGTAGTAACCTCCACTCTCTATTAATCTTGACACTTGTGTTCTCCACTAAAATGTTCTTCATGCAAAGCAGGGATAGATCAGTCTGTGCAATGCTGTGCTTTGTTTCATTTTTATCACTCATACCTAGTAAGTGTTCGGGGGGTGGGGGCAGTTACTTTTGTTTTCCTCCTGCTTTCATCCATATTCTTAAATGGAATGAGAAGTATTTCTTTTTCTTCTTTTAATGGCAGTTTTCTTTCTTTTTACTATCATTAACAATTATCAGTTGCTCTTTATTGGAACCGAGTGGGATCTGAGCCTTACCATTACTCCACAGACAGACAGTAGATGGGCTGAGGGTATGGTTGTTTGAACTCCTTGGTAACGCAGACAGCCTCATGGTGTATAAATGTGGAGACAAGAACCACCTCTGTACAAATGAGGGGCTGAAAGTCAGATGACTGTTAAAGTAGCTTTTTGGTTTTTGTTTATTTTTCTTAATTATCTTTTTCCTCTCCGGATAAAAAATTTAACCACCACTTTATATTGGCTAGAACAAAAACTAGTTCAATAATTTTTTGTAAAAGATCATTATGGGAGGAAAAGTTTGTTTAGAAAATATTAGTCACATTTTTTCTCTATTTTTATTTTTTTTAAAGCTACCTGGCTTTCTTAAGGGGAAAAAAAAAATCTGCTGTTCAAATAACACTTTTCCAGTAATGTCCTGTTTGGCTTATAAATTTGTTCCAGTAAAGCCATATACTGTGTACAGTACGCCTCGAGTCTTCCTCTGAGTCTGTTCTGTTTACTAATATAGCATTTTTATTTTGCTTCTTTGACATGTGCGTTGTTTGAAAAGCAATGCTAATGCAGTTCACAGGGATGTTGAGTTTAACAGCTCCCCGTGCGAGCCGCGTGTACTGATGAGCTGGGTTTATTCTTTATTCCTGCCTTCCTCTCGGGACCCGGGTACTTGTCTAACCCAATAGACTGACAGTGAGCAGACGGACACTGCGGCTGATGGTGAGACCACTGCCACCGAGGTTTGTACAGTCGCCGGCCCCCGGCTATGGCAGGGGAGAGCCTTTGGCCTCGTCTCTTCCCAACCCTGGGCCTCGGGGCTAAACCGCATGTCTGCTACGGCAGCTCAGGGTCCCTCCCTGCGCGCGTGTGCATGTGCGTGCCTGCAAGCGGGGCAGCTTTGCCAGGACTTTCCAGTGCTCCCGGGATTCCTCTTACCCTCCCTATGGGTTCCTCTTACTTCTGAGTTTGGTTTGGAAGCTGCAAGGCCTCTGCATTGTGCGGTTAGTGGGGCAGTGGCCGTGGCACCCACGCCAGTGCTGCCCACCTGGAGGGTTGTGCTGGCCATATCGTGCCCTGGAGTTTTTTGTTTGCTTGTTTGCTCTTATACTCTGAAGCCTGAGTGGGAGAGTTGGCGAAAAGACAGTAAAAAGCAGTTTTCAAATTTACTGAATAGAGGTATTCTCATATTTCAAATATCTAGGGTTTTTCTTTAATGTAATTTCACACGGCATNTATATATATATATACATATATATAAATATTTTTATTACATATATATATTTATCCTTGCACTGAGAAGCCTCATATCCACAACATGGTACACAGACTGCACAGGCAAATTCAACCCTATGTGACTTCACTGAAGTGCATATAATGCTTTCATCATTAATATGGTTGCAGCTGCAAACATGAGCTGAATTTCGTCTGACATCTGCTAGAAGACAGAGCCTTACCACAAACACTACTCTAGGTTTTCAGAAGGATCTCATTAATATTTGAGACGGTTAAAATTATCGTCAAGGAAAAATTTTCTGTATGGCACGTCAGGACGATTCAGCCTTGGCTGTAAATAGAATAAATTTGAACTGAGTTGTAAAGTAATCAACAGATTTTCCCATGAGTCATTTGTCTAATTAGGACTATATGAAAAATTAATAATAAAATAGCAGCACGGGCATTAAAAGAATTCAAACGGTGCAACAACATAAAGTCTGTTGAGATGAGTCAGAAGTACAAAATGCTTTCAAGTGCTTCTTCCACCCCATAGCATCAGGCCTTGAGCACTGCAGAAAGTAAAACATAATCATAAAATTATGACATTTTAAATGTTTGGTTTATTACTCAAAAATGCATGTTAATATCCTTAGTTGCCATATTTATTTAGAGGAGAAGATATAGCACATCTCAGTTTTTCATACGGATACCTGATTTTCAAAATGTGTGGTATAATTGCCACCTGAAAACTGCACCCTTGGAAACAGGGCTGCTGGGGCAGTCCTTGTGGCGTTGCTTTTAAAAATGTGCTCTGAAGTGGATGGGATGTGTGTGCCATTCCAGATGATAGGTCCTGAAAGAATATATACAGCCTAAATATGAAATAAAATTACAGAAATACAGAAAGGGACTATGGTTAGGGAAATAGCATTTTAAGCAAATAAAATGTGCTTCCTTCTGTAGAAGGTGTTGCAGGTTGTTTGGCCATGGTGAGTTTATGCAAAGCTTTGTTTGTGGCTCAGATAATGTCCTATGTCTAAATTTTGGGATTATGGAATTCCAAAGCATTTGTTGTTGCTGTCAGTCCTAGACTAGCTGTGACCTTGGTGAGAAGGTGCCACTGCTGCTCCATAAATAGGAATCTATGAATGTGGAATGTACCAATATTTATAAAAGGAAGATGTTTAATACCCCTTTCATAATAGAAAACAAATTTGAGAAGAGGAAATTTGCTCTGAGTTAGGAAAACTGTGCAAAGCTAGTATGTCTACTCCTTTGCCTTAAACCCTTAATGAAGACAAAATGGGATTTTAACCTAGTGTGTACCTCTCACCAATGTTCATAAAGCCTTGATTCATACAAGTGGGTAAGGTGTTGTTTTCCAATCTTTCTCATGCTGGCAGTCGGATCAAGAGGAGGACGGAGATCTAAAGGCACAGGTACAGACACAAAAGGTCTAGAAGTTGCTCAGGTATCAATGTTGGAGGTCTTCACCTCTTTCAGCATGTTACTGTCAGTTCTCTGTGAAGAAATGTGTAGAAACAGCATTTTGTATCCTTTCAATACTGTGTCCCTTACCTTTCCCTTTTCTTTTTCACTTCTTTCAGAATAGTCTGATTAAGCGAATACAGGGTGAAAATGTGTATGTCAAACATAGTAATCTTATGTTAGAGGTTGGTATTGGTATATACCAGTGCATGTACATGTGTGTTAGTTTTAGTGGTAAACTGTGGATCTGCACTATGATGCATGAACTGTGTACTCCCACCTGCTAATAGATTATTTTTTCTCTCAGATTATGGTTACTCCTCTAACTTGTACTCTCAATATCGATAATATGCGTGTGCGTATATGTGTGTGCCTCCACGCGCATATGTATGTTTGTTTGGAACCCCTTTATCAGGTGCCAATTATAGCAATATGGTTAGGCTCTTTAAGAGTGTACTTAGACTCACTTGTATGAGATATGCTATGCTGTTCTCTTTCAAAATGCCACATTTTCACAGAGTGTTGTGTCAGTGCTGTGCTCCCCGGCTCCCTGAGCTGTTACTTCCTTCTATACTAACCAAGTTGTGTGTTTTGGCTCTAAAGTTTGGTTGGCTTAGGATGTATCACAAACTGCTCTATTCTTTTAAAACTGTCTAGGATCTAGACAAAACCCAGGAAGATCTGATGAAACATCAGACCAATATAAGCGAGTTGAAACGCACCTTCTTGGAAACCTCCACAGAAACGACTGTGTCTAATGAGTGGGAGAAGAGGCTTTCCACATCTCCCGTTCGGCTTGCAGCAAGGCAGGAGGATGCTCCTATGATTGAACCACTAGTGCCTGAAGAGGTCAGCGTGAGCTGAAAGGCTTCATTGTGTATTTGTCTATGCATTTTTACTTATAGCAGCTCTCACTAGATTAGAGGCCGTAGTTAGAGGCCAGCCCTTGCTTGCAGGCACTCCCGTTTCTCAGGATGCAGGCTCTAGCAATAAAGATGGGAGGAATAACAGATACCATAAATATATACACATATAAATATATGTGTGTGTAGAGAACTAAATTCCCGGAAGCCGTGTGGCAGAACTGGGTCTCTTTGAGGGTGCAAAATCCAGGCAGGTTCGGTGAGCTTGAGGAAGTCCAGCCATGCGTGAAAGAAACCATGAAAGTGATGGAGAGAAAATTTAAACAGTGGTGACTGGTTTGGAGCAGTGGTGTAGTGAGACAGGTGGGGGCTATGGTGCCAAGTTTGAAAAGAAAATACAAAACAAAGGGCAAAACTTTCAGTCTCTGAAGACAGGGAAGAAATAGTGATGGTAATTAGACCTTCTTGGCCAGTTCCATAAGGGACCTGATGGTTGCTGCAGTCTGCTGGGTACTATCATTGAAGACCCAGTGCAGATTGCTAAGTATCTGCATTTTCATGCAGTGTGTCTGTGAAAAATCTTGCTCACTGTGCAGTCTTGAAATGCTTGTAAGAAACTTGCCAGTTTAAAAGCTGGTGTTTACTTGATCTGTAGGTAGATAAGGAAATGTAGGGGTAGCAAGGCAACATTTGTCTTGCAATAAAATACATAGTGCAGTGTCTTGGCTTAAGTCCAATGGAGCAAAAAGAAATAAGCTTGTGTGGTCTGCCTGGAAGTTAATTTTTTTTATTCTATTATGAATGGATATCTGGTTTCTGTCTCACAGGAATTATCTTTATGGGTACCTCTTGGTTTTAGCATTGAAGACCAACAAATGGTCATGAGATTTGTTACTGTGCCTGCCGCACTGACGTAATGTTGTAAGAAACTCAGTAAAAATTGTCTGGAAAGTGTAAATTGAAAGAGTTTTCTGCTTTCTCACCTCAGAGGTTGGTGTTGCAGACTCACAACTCTGGGGAAGGGCATCCCTGGAGGCATGCAGGTAGCAAGTGTCAGCTTCTCCTCATAGGGAAAAGGATTTTGCTAAGGAGAGGGCTTTCACCTCCTCCTCTCCCACATTATTCTCAGTGGCTGATGCAGGCACCAGATGTGTATTAGTGTGGCCTTCACGTTGGATTAAAATACCTAAAAAAGCAGACTCAGTGCTCAAAGCTTTCCTTTTGAGGGCAGCACAGAGGAGTTTTAGTGTTGCTCCTGCTGCCTTGTTCAGGAATCATAACTGACCTTACAAGCAGCTTGGTTTGATTGTAGTTGAAAATAAAGGTCTATCCTAAAAAGTAAAATTGTAAGTACAATGAACAGGATGCATTTATCATAATAAAGATGTAAGAAACTCTTGGAAAGGGTGGCTAGCTGAGCCTGAATCAGAGGATGCCAGGGGAAGCCAACTTAGCAGGGGAAGTCACGTGTTTGTTTAATATTTTTATTACTTCAGGAATTTAATAAAAGGTTTTAATTAAAACACACAAGAAGTAGCAAAATAGGAAAAGGGCAAGAATTACCTGGTATGTCTTCTCTTGCTAGTAGAAGATAACTTGCTCAAAAGCAATGTCCAGTTACTTAGATGCATGTATACCTTACATGCATCTAAATTATCTACATCTGTTTCACAGAACTTCATCCAAATGAAGGTATTTCTGTGGAAAATAAAGAGCAGACTTGAGCTATCAGAGCCTAACTCTGAGGTGACTTCTGCTGTAGATAACACCTTGCCATTCCTTTGGTCCCACTAAGTGCAGTGGTTTCCGTTCACGTGTCCTGATGAGAGGGGATTTTTTTCAGGAAAAAGCTGAAGCCATCCATAGGTCAAAATCAGAACCTTGATGTCTACTAAGAAATGCAGAGGCAGTCAAGATAGTGCAAGGCCTTCTGCTAGCCAAAGAAGTTACACATTTCATTTAGCATATCCACTTTAAAAATGTGTTCAGTGCTGTGACCTGTAGCTCCTTCTTATAATAAAAAAAGAGCAGAAGAGAAAGTATTTTTTCAAAATGTGACCCTCAAGCATGTGGCACCTAAGTGTTTGGTCAGTGTGACTTTAAGCCTGTCTAGTTACCACTTGGTTTCATAGAACAGATGGGGAAATACTTTGGTTTTACTTAGTGACAAAAATATAGCTTTAAATATCTTCCATGATGGTGGCCAGATAGCTGTAGAACATGAGAGCCATCATATTGACAAGGTCCTTGACAATGTTGAATCTGACCTGGACTGGGTGAAAGCAACATTTTTGGAATAAAGGAGTTGTGCATCTAATTGCAGTCAGGGAGTTGAGCCATTTATCCCTTACTCGTTTTGTATTTCTCTTTAAATTTCTATCTTTCCTCTTGAGTATATGTACCCTTTTATCGTGCCAGTTCATAGGACTTCCATTGGCATATCTACTGAGTATAGCAGTTACTGAAGTCATTGGAAAGGGTTTGGCAAGAAACCCATTTTTGCTCTGCAGGGCTTACTTTCTCTGGCCAAATGACAACAGTGGCCAGCCCAGAAGGTGGGCTCAAAAGCCTTGGGAAATTGAGTCTTACCAACATTTAAAATTTTCCCAATTTTCCAAGATAGAGAGATACTCTTACTATTCTCATAGCACTGGGAAAGCGCTGATGGGATAAAAGTGAGGAGATTTCAGTGTCACATTACAGGATAATAGAACAATTAGCTCCCTCTGTAGGAAAAGTGCTCCTAAGACTTCAAATATCAGCAAGGGAAAAGGGAGAGCTGAAATCTTAGCTGGGCATGCCTTCTGCCTGCTTCAGCAGAGAGGGTTGCAAACGCAGGAGAGAGCCTTGCCTATAGTGAAGGTGGAGGAGCCTGCTCTGGGCTGTTGGCGGAAGCTGTGTAAGCTGGCATCTGTCCCAGTTAAATGAATAACATGAAACAAAACAAATGCAGTGCACTGACACCTGGTGTTACTCAGTTTAGTGAGTTTTGTGCTACACTTGTGCATACTATTTGTATTCTCATGTCTCCTTTGCATTCACCATAGAGAGACACTGATTTCACTTCTTATTGGAAACCTCTATGCTGTAAAATGATTCTCTTTAATTCTGTTTTCTAATTTACATGCCATTAATAATTTGTAGAGTAGAGAAGTATGAGCTACTGTAAAGTATAGTGGACTTTATACCCACCATTTACTAAAATCGTTTATTCCCCTGACATTAGACCAAAGAAGAAACAGAAAAATCAGAAAAACTCATATTTTTGCAGAAGGGAGGTACTACATTCCTTGAAATGCAGGTAAAAACAAACAAAGCTTCATTGAAATGCAGTCAGAAAGGATGGCAATGATTTATTATTTTATTATCTTTTTTCCTTTCCAAGCCCTGCCTTTTCATATTTTTTTTATTATTATTATTTCATAAGTTTCAGACAGAGATATAATCTGGAGACCAAACTCTGAGGAATGGGTCCTCTCCAGAGCTTATGGCTTCCTAATGGAGACTGATTTCTCTGCTAGTTAGAAATTTACTTGCACGGTGCTGTTTGGATGTTGTTTGCAGTTTGCATGCATTTCCAGCAATATAGCTCACTGAGAACGTTACGGTGAATGGGGCACTTCTGTCACGAGAATGAGTTTCCTTTATATTGTCAAGTGAATTTAGATTATGCTGAGTGATGGTGAACTTTATATTTTTATTGGTTTTTCTATTAGCCAAGTGTGATAGAGAAGAAGCTGCAGGAAGGAGAATCTGCTGGCACTTTGGTTACTTCTCATCAAATCATTATCCAGAAAAGTATCCCATCATCCCTAGAGGTTATTTTTAATTCATTCAATTTTAAACTGCATCATTTACTTAGTTAAATACAGAAGTTGTGGTCGTAAAGTCAAATAACTACTGGATGCTGATTGCATAAGCAAAGCAAATCACATATCACATTTGCATGAGGAGGAGAAAAGGTGCTGCAATTAAGTTTCATTCAGAATTTTTAGTAGTATGCTTAGTTTATACAGTTTGCTGTGTTGCGCTTCTCCTTTTAAACAATCCCGAAGGGCGTTGAT
The DNA here is from genome assembly GCA_008694505.1 of Cyanoderma ruficeps. Taxonomy (NCBI): domain Eukaryota; kingdom Metazoa; phylum Chordata; class Aves; order Passeriformes; family Timaliidae; genus Cyanoderma; species Cyanoderma ruficeps. The sequence goes on along the minus strand of VZDJ01007755.1, from coordinate 19,048,424 downwards.
GTTTTTCAGTTCTTCTAACAAAATAAGGAAAGTCAGGACAGGTTACATGCAAAAAGCATACTATTCTAAAACGTCATTAACAGCATGTTTGTAACAACTGGGCTACAGTTGAATGGGCTTATTTGCCCTATTTTTGTAATCTGATTTTGACTGTAGCTTTGTGAACCACTGCAATATGTGATTTTTAACCCCAGCTTGATTCCAATTACCATTATAATTATACGCTGACATGCTATTTTGCTTACAACAAATACAGAAATGGTGTGGCAAAAGTAATATTTTGGGGTCCATGTTATAAGGACCTCTGAAGAGAGAGAATATGCAAAGAAACCATATTTTGCCTAAGGTGATTCTGTTTATTTGCTTGATAACTGCTTTAGGAGGTACAATGCTAAAAGTTACTATATGCTTTCAGAAGAAGCAACATGATTTCTTAAAACTCTCGATAATTTAGTGCTCCTGAAGTACAGATAAACCTATAGATATTCTAATTTAGCTTTTATATCTCAAATATAGGGCACTGAGGATTGGGTTATTATAGACAAAATACCCTCTGAGGTAGTTGATGGTGAATCGGAAAAAAATCTGGCATACAAAGTAGTGACTGTGAGCAGTAAAACTGCCTTTCCACCTCAGATATTAAAATCCAGTACCGTTCTAATGCAGAGCTTTGAGGACTTGGAAAGTGAAATACAATCCAATGAGGAGAATAAGCAGAAAATGTTCACCCTAGGAAAGTCCTATGATACCGTATCTGGGAAAATTGTAACCATGACAAGTAAAGCAAAAGAGGGCGAGAAAGCAGTACAGCCTCCAGTAGAAACTTTGCAAAAAGTGGAAAGGAAAGAGCAAGAATCTGTGAAAATCGTTCCAATAGTGACCAAGTATGAAATCCTCAAGCCTGTCACTGATGAGAATGCCAGGTGGGGATCCGACATGCAGAGCACAAGAAGAAAGCTGTCTGACTCTCTGACACCTATAAAGGAAGCAGAATCTCAGTTGCAAAGTCCTGAAGAGGAGAGTTTGAAAAAGACACTAAGGATGGACCAGGATTTGCAGTTACTTGGTACACTGGAAAGCTTACAGCTTGGCAAAGCAGAAAAGCATCTTGGCGGAGAAGCTGTAAAAGCAGGGGCGTTTGCCCGGACAGATAAGAGCCTGTCTGAGTGGAGATATTCCAGAGAACAGCCAATTACCATTGCTACTGCTCACTATGTTACTGAGTCGTCTGCATCAAAAGTAGTGGTAACAAGTGGCTTTGACTTCATGCCACGATTTAAAGATAAAAGCATGACTTCTTTTAGGCAATCCCTTCACACCACCCTAGCTTTCAGTCCTCTTGCTGCTTGGCTTTATGTTGACAGCAGCCAACCCAGCTTATTTTTTTTCTCTCATACTTTGAATCCGTCTCAGTCTGAAGCAGACATTATATAAGGCCTTCAGCCTTTCTGGTTTACGTACTGAAATTCGGTATTGCTGCTGTGGCTTGTTAATAAAAGGAAAAAAAAAAAAAAGGTTTGCTTGAACCAGCAAAATGCCAATGCTAACAACTACGCTTTGTAACTATTGCTTACTACAGCCATTATGAATTCGCTCTGATTTATTTTCCCATTCTTTTCCTGTTTCCAACCTCTCCGTGCCCCTGCAACCTTCTCTCCTTTTCCTCCGTCTCCGCCTCTGGTTTTGGCAATTAATATGTCTGTGCATATGGGTCTGCCTTTTTTCTATGTATGACTCTACATTTCTTTGTCTGTTTAGACTAAACAGTCCACCAGTGAAAAAACCTTGGATGGTTCAGATATCTTCACTTTAATAGAGTCCGCCAGAAAACCGACTGAGTTCATAGGAGGGGTTACTTCTACTTCCCATAGCTGGGCTCAGGTGGCTGCTTGATTCCCTCCATCGATGTCATAACCACATGCCAATTACTTTTGCTTTTGTATTGTTTCGTGGTTTTGTGCACAATATGGAACTGTATAACTAATGCATGTATTCATGTGTGTTTTTCTTTGTTACAATGGACCACAACAGAAACTTCACCGAAAAGGGGGAAAAAAAAAAAAAAAGCAACAACCAGGTTTTCTTTCATTTCATTTTATTTTGGTCATTTTGCAGGGTGCTGTATTTTGCCTGTGTAAAACTCACACAAAAATACCAGTGAGAAGAACAACGACATTGAAATTTCTCTTCACTTTTAAAAATTTTGATTCTTGCTTTGTTTTCCATTTCTGCTATACTGGTAACATCCTGAGAACAAAAATCCACGCAATGTGGGAGAAATAACTTGGCAAAATATAATGCCCATTTTTTAAATTTATGCTCACAGTACATTAAACTTGGGAGCTGCTGCAAATATTGTTGTCTGCTTCTGATGCTGAGGGTGTTTTTTCCTCCTTCCCTGCAGAGAATAGAGACAACGACGGTTCAGGACGTAACTTCCAGTGACATGAAGCAAGCAGTTCAGCCGGATCAGGATGCAGCGCAGAAGGTTGTACAGGAGACTGTAGTTGTCAAGGAGAGACATGGGATGGAGGTGCATGCAGGCGGGGATCCTGCTAAAGTGGCCGGACTTGCACTGGATGCCCAGGCCGAGGCAGCGTCGGCGGTGGCTGCTGCCGTGAAAGGGAAGGAGGGCTCTGCTGGGACTGAGGGGGCCAAGGAGGAAAAAAGGGAGGAGGCTGGGAAAGCCCTAACCAAACAGGAAGGAGTCGCTGCCGCTGCTTCGTGTGAGCAGGCGGAGGAGCACAGAACAACAGTCCAACTTTCAGAGTCTTTGGAAAGAAAACCTCATTTTGAGGTAACTTGTTGTTAAATTGGTCATGTCTGTGCTGAATTGTGAATGTAGGCAATAGTGGGCTAAGTTAATTTCTGTCATTGAAAGTGCCCAGCTTGTATGATTGTACTTTTACAGCAAGCAGTTTTTTTCTCCTCTTATTTCCTCCTTGCATGTCACCTGCAAGGCTTGCTGCTGGTTTCCATTATTAGCAAAATGCCATGCATGCTTTACTTGATACTGCTTTTCATGCTGCAGAGAGATACCAAATTTCATGGCATTTTACGCAACAGATAACAAGATCAGCTGGCATTCTCTTTAGGAAAGTCCATCGAGGTTGGCAAAGTTCACATGTCCTCAAAGACAGGAATTAGATTGTTTTCTCCATGCCTGGTACAATTATAAATAAGTGTACTGTGTCCTAAACAGACCAGGTTCCTTATCTTAGTCCCATTAGTATCATTTCAAGAGCTGTTTTGTGCAGGGTTGTTTCCTAAGAGATGAAAAGACTAAGCCTGTACAGAATTCATTCTCTTGTCATTCTAAGAAAATGTAGAATCACAGATTCTTAGAACAGCTGAGTCTGGAAGGGCCCTCTGGAGGTCATCTGCTCCAATCCCTTGACCAGGCAGCGACATCCAGAGTGAATTGCTGCCCAGGACCATGTCCAGAGAGCTTCTTCTTAGTCTCTTCAAGGAAGGACACTCCACAATATCCTTGGGCAACCTGTTCCAGAGTTCAGTCACTCTCACAGTGAAAAAGTGCTTCCTGATGTTCTCAGGGAACCTCCTGTTTTTCAAGTTGTAACCATTGCCTCTTGTAGTGTTTAGAACATTTTGGCCTTTGTTTTCGTAAAATCCAGGGAAGTCCTAAATTTTGCCAGCATTATATACATGAATGTACCACTGTAACGAAGAGACTTTTCTCCTTTTTTTGTTGTATTTTGTTTTGGGTTTTAGTTATTCTTTCTTTGCCCCAAGCAAAAAAAAAAAAAATTGTTGTGAGAAATCCATAAGCTTTGCTGAATGTTCCAATTCCTCTTTTTTGTTCACACAGTCACCAGTTGTGAAGACTGAGACTATAAGTTTCAGCAGTGTTCCTGCTGGTGGGGAAACCCTTGAAATTTCAACAAAGGAAGTGCCAGTAGTCCATACAGAAACAAAAACCATTACATATGAGTCTTCTCAGGTAAGAAATTCTGCAAAAGACATGGTCTAATTTAATGTGCCTTTAAGGAACCCATGTCTTCACCCATCTTCAAGTGTATGCTTCAGTGTAAACTTTTCTAAGTTGTTCAAGTATTAAATATTAGCATGAGGAGGATGTACATAAGAATAACTTACCTAAGGGTCACTTTCACATCCTAGTGTTGGGCCTTTCTGCGGATTTGAAAGCACCACCTTCTCACCTGTGCTTCCAGAGGGGAGGAGCAGCCTCTAGATGCACAGAGAAATACTGACACATGGTCGCCCTAATAGCAGTTGTCCCCTACCATAAAATCCTCAGTTTATTAAGAACTGTAGAAATAGGGACGTGTAACAGTCCAGTTCTTGCCTCTCTGTGCTCAGGAGCATTTTTTCAGTGACCGGTTTTCTCTTCTGGTTTCTAGGTGGATTGCGGTGCTGACTCTGAACCAGGTGTATTGATGAGTGCACAAACTATCACATCTGAAACCACCAGCACTACAACTACTACACATATCACCAAAGTGAGTCCTCAGAAAACAGGGAGCTCCTTTTTCACCAGGGTGTATGCTGGCTTAGCTTTGGTTCTATGATTTATTTCAAAAAGGGAACACATTCTGATACTCTTTTGACAAGATGTTGTAAATTTACCATAAATACTTGTCTTTATTCACCTGTCTTTAGCTGTGCTGAGTTGATTAATACATCATTCAATGTCTTGACACGAATCCTAAACCTATGTCTATGCAAGCACAAAACCTTGCTGTACAGAGAAACTTCATTTGGCTGCAAATACTACCTAAAACTGGAAAGTGTTTAACCACATTGGCATCATATGGCAACTTGTCTGAACATGAGGCTCCACTTACATGACTGTGCCTTTCAGCCCTGAGATATTACCACTGCATGGTGTTGAAAGCACACAGTGAATCTATATCCTGTAGCCATAACAGGACATTCAGTCAGCTCCAACACCTTGGCTGTGTTTTTGGGTGGTACCCTGAGGAGCTTGCCCACAGCCAGACAGAAATCTCATCTGCACAGACAAACCATGCTGTGTCTTCCAGTTTCTAAAGTAGCACTGAAATAATAGTTTCTCCATAAGTAGAAACCCTCTTAGTTCTGTGACGGCTCTCCTACCAATATTCACTGAGAACAGAATTCCATCTTTCTGCAGTGAAGTTCCCCCATTAGTAGATGGACCTTACAAAGGCCATACCACTCCTTACACCATTCTGAAGCAAGGAGTTGGACTTAAATAGGTCTGAATATGGGCTGTCTGTATTCCCATTCTGTTTTTCATGAGACAAGTTTGCCATTTTTGACGTACAAACATCTCTCTTGATGCACGTGCAGATTAACAAGATTTATAAAATTACCTGTGTGGGAAGGACATCTGGAGGTCATTAGTCAATTCAGAGCATTCAGGCCAACTCCAGAGCTGCTCACTTGCAGTCCAGGGCTGCCCCTCTGTGCAAGATGCTTGAGCCATTTCAGTCCAGTCATGAGAGGGTTCCTGCACTGGTCATTCTGGGGATGAGTAGCAGCACTCTAAAGTAAGTTACTGACATGCATTTTTGTCCCTCCCATCTAGACTGTGAAAGGAGGCATCTCAGAGACAAGAATTGAAAAACGAATAGTCATCACAGGAGATGCCGATATTGATCATGATCAGGTAAAGTCTACAAACTGCTAAAAAGACTGCCCTGGAGACTGCCAAATAGAACATTTCTAAACGTTCCTTTGACAGATAGTATTCATACTGGCATGCCTTAAATTAAGCTGGAATATTAGTTAAATCAGTGATGGTATATTTCATATTTTAATCATTTTCCTCATTTGTAAATTGTGTAATATGTCATGAATCTCTCCACCTTGCTACTGATCATGCATGTTCCACCTCCTTTTTGTTTTTGCCCTTCTGTGGTTTCCTTGGGATAGGCGCTGGCTCAGGCAATTAAAGAAGCCAAAGAGCAGCACCCTGACATGTCAGTGACCAAAGTAGTGGTACATAAAGAGACAGAAATCACACCAGAAGATGGGGAGGATTGACCACAGGTAAGAGAACAAGATGATTTTGTAGGCATTTACTGGGCTGGCATGTTGCAGATGTTGTTTTCCTACCATATTTCACCTTTAACTCTTCACTTTCTCTCACTGGCATTTTCAAGTTTCTGGTTATCAGTTCTGATATTTGAAAGTAAACCACAGTCAGCTCTAGACATCTGCCTTCATTAAACAGTGCCAGCTGGAGAAAGAGAAACTACTCATTTGCTTTTGTTGGCTCTCTGAAAAGTCCTCATTGTCCATGCTTTGTTATAGTCTAATTTTCTACTTCTGAAGTCATAAAAAAATCTGTTGTCTGCTTTTGTGTCATTTAAGAACAAAAACAATTTGTTCTTAAAGGTGTGCATCTTGGTTTAAAAATGCCAAGGGAAAAACCTACAGCTGCTTTCTAAATGTCTTGTGCAGATATGTTGAAAGTTACGCTTCAATTCCCAACTTGCAAAGATATGGTCCAACTTGCTTTTAAACGCAGTGAATTAGTTTGTCAGCGTTTGGGTGTCTTGGCTTTCTTGTACTTGAAAGAACATTTAATGTGTTAAAGCAGCATTGTTTATCAGGATGAGATGATAATGCAGCTTTCCTTGCGTCTAGCTTTTTCTCAGTAAAGGCATGCTCTCCAATAGTGGCTGGCTAAACAGACGTCTCAATATTCCTGTATTTATGCTGTGTGCAGAAACATGTCACGCATACTAACCTGCTATGCAAAAGCTCTTAATGCCAGCACCATTGCAAAAATTGCTTTGAATGCTGTATGCAGAAGGGGAAGAAAAAGCTGCTTGTCAGATTTGTTGAATCGATAGCAGCATTTTATTCTTAAAACAATGTGTATTCCCTAGCACTTGGTGTAAGTAACAGAGTATAATGCACAGCACCTTTTGAAGCTCTTTGGCTCTCCTGCTTTTGGATATACAGACCCTAAAGAAAACTGAATTTCAGTGTCAGTTATTTATTTGGAAGATGGAACCAGTCACTAAGGAGTGAGTAGCTGTGATTCTTGTGGTATTCTGCTAATTGTTTCAGAGACAGCTCAATGTGGCTTGCTTAAAAGTCTATTGATGTCACTAATTCTTTCCATTGGTGTCAGTGGACTTTGGATTTGGTCCAAGTTGCTTATACTGGGATGATGCCGTTTTCAAATAGCTTTTCTTATATGAACAAATTGACAAAATCTCTTTTGCAAGAGAGTAGTTGGTTTGAATAATTAACTCGGTTCTCTTTTCTGCAGGAATAACCTAGAATGCATATGAATCCAGACATGCATACCAGTAGGAATACGAGAGCCTATACGGAGTCTCAGTTCCAACCTGACTGACTTGTATCTGTCTATGGAAAATTTCAGTACAGAAGAATTGATCTTGACCGTTAATAAAGAAACTGGCAGAGATACCTTCCCATAGAAAGCAATCTGAATCAGCAGCAGTTAAACAATATTGCATGAAGCAACAATAAAATTACAGAAAAGCAGCATTTTTAATTTTCTTAAAATGTCTAAGTTTTCAGCTTTACCTGCACGTTCATAAACAATATAAACAGTGATCTCATGTAACACATAAACAGTTCATGCCTTTCACAGTTTCTGAAAGTCTAAACAAATTAAAATTTGTTAGGTGGCAAGCCTTTTGTTTACAGATATTGTAAATGAAGATTACCCCCAAAATGCTAGAAGCTGTATAGGTACTGTGTATAATGTTTTACCACACATTAGATGTGCCAATAACACAGTTTATTCAGTAAACAACTTGAATCTTATATTTGTTTCATCTGGTTTTATTACTGCCCGGTAAACGATGACGAATCTTTACTCTTATCAAAACATATAAATGCTTACAAAGTGTGCTTTGTATACCTGACTGAATACCTTATGAGGTAGTAATGATTTTAGTATATTAACTTTAATGATTTTTGTCAGCATTGTTCAGAGTCAGCTTCCAGTCACCCTTCACAGATCCTAACCTTGTAAATTATATGTAGTTATTTTGGAGAAAAAAAAAAATCTGTATTTTACTTAGTTTACAGCTTTAGAAAATTATTAATCTGAAATAACCGTGATGGTTTTCTATTGATTTCCCTTTTGTTCTCAGAGGAAAAAAAAAAAATCTGTTTGAGAATCTGGTCAGCATTTACTATCTAGTTCTGAGTCAAGCCTTAACCTGTACAGAACGTCCACTGAAAACTCGCTAGTGTCCAGCTCTAATACCCACGGAAGGGATAGCGTCCATTACACTGTCAGCTGCATCACAACACATGGCGAATGTATGTTTCTGCATAGTGAAATAAAAGTGGTAAATGCATCTGAAATCGTATTGTTCTGTGTCTAAAAGCACCTAGTGGTTTTTAGTACTCAAAACATCAAAATGTTATGTTTGTAAGACACCACAGATTTTACTCGTGTGCACAGTAGATGTGTTTTGTCTTCAGTGGCTGACACTGCACTGTGCAGACAGTGGGAGTTAGCAGAGAATCCAAAGGGATGACAGTGTTCACCTTTGGGCATATGATGTTTGCAAAGGAAAAGGACTGTTTGGTTCCTTCTGTTTTCTCTGGTTGTGTAACATTTCACCGAAGCTAAATGAAGAATTTTGTTGTTGCTTAGAAAGTAAAGGCCAGTAGCACTTGATCCAGATCCACTCTCTTCTTGTACTTTGGCTCTGAAACATGGATAAAATTCTCTTTAAAGCAGTATTATTTATTGGTTCCTTTTTTTTTTTTTTTTTTGCTCCTTTGCCACATCTCATTGACATCCCCCGGTAGTTTTAGAGAAATTTGTAACGATTAGTTCACCCTTCAATCTGTATTTCCTTGCAGGATTGAAAGACAATGGGTACAAGCAGACTTTTCAGGACATAAAGGGCCAAATTTGCCCTTCGTTGTTTACACGGGGCTCCGTCCCATTGAAGTCAATGGATTTGCCTTCAGTGGAGAGCAGGATTTGACCCAGTGACTTGTTAATAAATGTTTATTTTCATAATTTAGAAAAAAAATAGTATATATAGAGAGAATAACCTGTAGATAATAATTAAAAGTAATATCTCAAGGCTTTTAAAGCTTTGCCCTTAGTCTCCAAAACATCTTCCTTCCACCAGCCATTCTTCATGCCTTTAAATCCAGCGTGCTAATGATGTAACCCCTCCCTGCACCGCTGTCATTGTTACCTCTCGCCTAATGACCGAGGCAAAGCTGACGGTCTGTTGTGACCTTTGATGGCCCTCTCCTCCTCCTCCTCCTAGTCCAAGACCATTGCTGTTCTCATCCCCCTGAGTGACAGTAGGCTCAGCTCTCTGGTGCTGCTGGTGCCCAGCGACGGTCAAGGGTGGAGGAGCTCCTCACCCTGTCTCAGCCGGTGGCACACCAGGTCCTCGCTACCGCATCAGGAGTTTAAAACTAGACTCTGAAGCCATATCGATCCTCCCTCAGGTGCCCCTCATGTTGTCAGCTAAGAAACAGCATTGTATTACCTCAGAGAGACACGAGGCGATTGCACAGCCTTCTCTCCAGAGTTAGCATTATATTTTAGCATGGCTTGAGGAGATTGTACTCTGGTGATCCTGCACAGTATGTACGCTGTCTAAAGATATTGCATTGTAAGAAGTTAGTCTCCTTGGAAAGGACACTCACCACTAAGATACCGCCTAAGCGCATATAAAATATGAGGAGATGAGAGTGGACAGGCAAGGACATCTCAGTGCCACTGTTGGTAGTAGACCCTTGTTTGGGGGATGGTTCCTGAAAGTGATAGCTTTGGTTTTTGTTAGAAACTGTTTCTTGGGTTGTCTGCCTAATGCTGTGCCACATGAAATAAAGAGCACCTGCCTGTTTCTACCAACCATCTTTTGTCTCCGTCTCTTCTCATTTGTTGTTGGTCTTAGTCTGGCTTCTCAACATAAACCAGCCTGGAAAACAAACTGTCAGATAGTGTATTACTTGTGGGTAGCATTGCCAACAGACACCAGCATGGGAGACAACCTTACTTGCTACAGCTGGAATCCCAGCTCCAATCCTGAGAGAACCGACTACTCTGCGCCATTGTGGTAAGGGCTTTGCACGCCAGGCAAGAGTGGGCATAGCAAGTGACCACAGCAATAGTGACCATTGCGCATACAGAAGGAGTGAAAACATCACACTGACTTTTTTTAAGGCTGCTTGGAATCTCTTAACATTTATGCCCCTGAAGTTTTTTAAGGCTGTCTTATTACAAATGGCAAGTAATGGTGCTTCTGTGCTCAAGCAAATATAAAAAAACATTTAATGAGCTTCTAAATCCATATACTAGATCAAAGCAAGGGTTTAACAGCTTAGCCTTATTTCTTGCCAGAGCAGATTTAGGCAGCTGGTGAGATGATATGCTTCATCTGTACAACAGTTTGTATCTGCTAAAATTATAGTTCCTCATAAATAGTTCTTCATGGCATATAAATTTGACATTGAGTCCAGGCTTCAGTTTGGCAGTCACACTGGTGAGTCTTGCTGCAGGCTTACACCAAAATAGTTCTGTCAGATAAGATCAGAAAACCCATTTATGAACTTCACCTTTACATCTTCCCTCTTCACAGGTAATAAGGACGAGATAAAGAAATGCATTCCCCCTTTTCATACCGGAACAATAATGGTCAAGGTTCTTCAGAAGTAGGAATCAAATAATTATTTTTAATAATGTTTCCTAGTTATTAAAGATTTGTGACATGCCTGAGGCAATGCTGAGATTTCCTGCAGTCCTATATAGATCCCAAGGTACAGTGGTGGTTTAGGATACTATGGATGGACTATGGGTAGACAAGTGGAAGGCTATAAGAAACACTAACTCCATTGCTTATGTTATTTTTAAGGGAAGAAAATTAAGCATTTTTTAAATCTACAGGTTCCAAAGGCTGTATCAATCTTACACTGCAAATAATGGGTTGCTGTGTCTTTTGTCACTAATGTTATGCCATATCAGCAAAGAGTCTGCCCGTGATTGCTCCAGTGCCTCAGAGCAACACAAAATACCAACCTTCCTAATTAAAACTCAGTCATACTTAAAATGACTATTATTACTTATGCATCTTTTAGTTCCATCTCAAGGATTTACATATAGATAAACAATGGGGCATATTGTTAGTTTTTCCATAAAAATATTTTCCATAAGTTTCTGTACTCACTAACTATAACCAGATTATTCCATTACCTTGGAACATTGTTAGCCCCTGTTCAGACTGTACATTATTCTGGTTTATGCCATTTGTTTCCACTTCTACCCTTTTTTCTGGCTCCTATTCAACATCAGTCCTGCTCCTCAGCTGGAAATAATGGTTCCAGTAAAGGCTCCTGGAGCAGAATTTCAAAAATCCTTGTTTAAAGGGAAACCAATATGCTCAAATTAGACAAAAAAAGTCAGTCAAATTTGTTCCATTATCTCATGTTCCCAAATTCAGCTATAAGCTCCATAAATCAGTGACCTCACCCTTGCAGCTGAAATGACCATCACTCATTGTAAGTAGTATTAATGGTCTGTCTTTGAGCATGACTACAGTGACATAAAAGGGAAAAGAAAAATGAGAAAGAGTTCTGACACTGGAAATTGTTTTCATTTTTAAATACATTATTTTTATCTCTACAGTCTACCAGCTCTACTTTCTCCAGTACAAAACTTAAATTACAAACTTTTTATTCTTGAGTGGGGTGTTTTTCTTTTTTTTTTTGGTCCCAAGTTGACTAGGAATTTTTTTTCCATTTTCTAGAAGTATCTTTGCTGTCTGCTGTGCTGAGGGGTACCATGACTCTTAACTTCCATGCATGACCAAAGCTTGGGCAATTACAACTAATAGGAACTCCAAAAAAAAGAGTAGATCCCAGAACATGTGCAGCTTTGGAGCTGCCTGAATTACAACCCAGAGGGTCTTTCCACACAAGCCTTGCCTCCAAGTGCACATGTAAAGTACTGGGCATGTGTTATTTGGTGGATAATCCTGGGTGGCTATAGTGTAAGAGATACAAGATTAGACAAAGCACATTAAAGAGAAGAGTGTTATCATAAATTGTACAAAAATGCAAACAAAAAAGCAATATATCTGAGTATACAAAGAAAATAATTAAGAACTTCCAAAGCCTTTTCCAGTAGGAAGAGTCCAGCTAACATGATGTTTTCTTAAATCAAAAGTGTTGCTAGCCCAGATTTCCTTTCTCAGTGGATTTAGGAGGCTATTTCTCAGACATACTGGTTTTCTGGTCAAACATTTGGCATATGAAGACTTCTAAAGGCATTTATATTCCTGTATTCCAATCTGCAATCAATATACAACTTAGATAGATGTGAATAATTTTATATAGTCACAGAGGTGGTGACAGTTTAACCACCCATCTTTAGAGCTTCTAAATCCTAAGCTACCAGGCTAACACACACACACACACATTCCACAGGACATTATTTGTTCAAAAAGTATTTTGGTGAAATCATCCTTTAATATCCATTAAACAGTAGATTTTTGGTTTGGTTTGTTTCTTTCCATTCAAAATGCCATCTGGTGATTGGCATGTAACAAGATATTTTTTCCTGCAATTAGATGAGATGTCAGTACATCATTTTTGTCTTATCATTCTATAAAAGGGAACAACAAAAAACTGCAACATGTGGCCTGATATCATACAAATAACAGACTGACTTGAATACCTGTGTGACATGGTTCTTGTGATGAGGACACTTCTGCATACTCTGGGAAGACAGCCTGCAATAATTATCCCACTGCTTCCCAGTTATTTTTAATTCTTTTTGTTCCTTCTGGCTTACTTTCATATTTTCCAACTTAACCCATCTGTGTTTGATCTGTCAGGCTTCTCTCTGCATCTTTTCTTCCAACTTTTCTCCCAGCTTTTGAGCAAACTGCATCTGATGCTGCTCTTTCTATTCATTTTGCTGTTACATCTTATCACACCTATTGACCTTCTTTAAAGTCTTGCTAATTCTCTGTCCTGCAGTCTTCCCCACTCATCTGTAATCACTTCAACTCCTACAATGATGATACATCCAAGCCTGAAGTGTGTATCTCTTTGCTTTCATATCTCTCTACAAATTTCAGTCTTGGTTCATTCTTCTCATCACTGGTGTCTTTCCCATAAGTGATTTTATCAAGCACCACTCTCTGCTATTATATATCTCCCTCTTCAACCTTCATGTGATCTCTTTCAACATTTGCTCCTTTTCCCTCAAATTGACACTTAGACCTTTCATGTTTTCTGGTCCATTAGCTTTGATGAGTTGTCATCTGCTTTCAGACCTTTCAAACCCCATCCCTACTTTCTCTGCTCCTCTTTCTGACCTGTCACTGAAAAGCTTGCATGATGGAAATGCTGTAGATAGTTTGCCTTCAGTAAAATAAACATTTTTTTTCTCTAACAATATTGAACTACACTCTTCTTTTTAAATAAATTCCACCCCCCAAGAAGACAATCTATGTGCTGCCTGTTTATTCTACTTCTTTCTGCATGGGATCTTGCCCATACCTTCCAAGGAGAGCAAAATTAATATGCAGAATTAACAAACACAATGACTCTTACCAGCCTCTCTACTTCCTCTTCATTCTCAACTTGCCCTTTTCACAGCCATAGAAGTATTTTGTCTACTTCAGCTCCTGACAGCCTCAACACATCCTCATGATTGCATCCCAAGGGATCTTTCTCCTCACAGTATCAGTTTTATTTCCTAAATTTTTGGTTCCTCTCATGGTAAAAATGTCTGCTCTGGTCCCCATCAAATCTCAATTTCACATCTAGGATCATGTCACTGACTATCTGGAACAGCTCTTTCCCACTCTGGAGGCCAGCCTGTTTTTCTCACAAGGGATAGCACAGCGGCTTTTCTCCAGGCTCAGGACCAGTACTTCTCTGTTGTCCTCCATGACTTGCCCTCTCTGTAGACACATTCCCCACTTTTCTGTCTCAATCCTGTCCTCCTCTCTGTGCTCACTTAAATTCTCCTGACTCTATCCACTCTTTTAGCAAAGGCCCTCCCTGTTTTACTCCACTTTTCTGTGGAAATCTTTGGAGCTCAAGGTGTGCATCCAGTCATCCTTTACACTGCCTTCCTGTGATCTTGTGATCTTCCTCGAGAACATGGATTCAGCCAGTCCATATTTCTGTCTAACTTATTGAAAGTAAGGTTTGTATTGCTTCTCTTCAAGCAATTTGTGGATATTTACAGCTGCAGCACTTTTTAGTAGAAACAGCTCTGTCGTGTGTGTTACCATATTAGAACTTCTGTGTGAAGGCAGAATAGATACACCCCCAGGAAATATGATATTTGTTAGTGTATGAGAATAAAGAGGTAACATCATGGCTGTGTTGACACCTAAACTGTTCTGGAATAAACCCCCAGTTTGATTTCCACTGATAAAAATGTCCATGACAAAATGGGCATCTTCACTGGGGCCCAGCCTTGTAGTCTCTGAACTGGAGCTGGAGTCTACCTGATCTGCTCAGAGCAAGGGCTGAGGAACATGACGGTTTCCTCCCATTCTAGTACACATGATGCTTACATAAACCTTAGGAATACAGTGAAATGTTCTGATCCATGTGAGCCAGGCTGCTGTGACACAAGCTGAGTGGGTCAGGTATCACTGAATACATGCGTCGGCGCATTTGTACTGAAATGGTGCATCAACAACATTTATTCAGCCATGCTACTCAGCTCTCCTTCAGTGCATTTAATGCTGCAGGAGGAAGATGGCATGGCAGAAGAGAGGCAGGCAAAGCACAAGCTCTGCCACAGCCTTGTGGGTGAGAGAAACCTTGGCTGACACCCTCCATGTTCCATCTGTGTTGTCAAGTACATCAACCACCCCAGCAATTAAAGCTAATGGATGTTGTGACAACAGTAGGCCCAGTTGGCTACCTACCCAAATTTTATCATTATACACCCTTGTTCTTCCAGCAATGTATGTACAACGTGGGAAGCTGATTCCAGTTTCTCCAGTGAAGTATGCTAATCTCCTATTGACAATTGACCCTGCAGTATTAAGGACACCACCTGGTGCTGTGGCAGGCCAAACCCCATTGCTCTAGGGATTTGGAACAAGTTGGGGGTTTTTTGTCAAAGGAAAACGAATTTGACCAAAACTAAAACCCTGCCGTTCACAGTGATGTGAAAAAATCCCACCAAAAGCCTTATCAAAATTCCATCAAGACATCAGTATTTTTGAAATGTTATGGTGGCAAAATCAATTCCTTCATCATTTTTGAGCCTGGGGAAGATGATGTGACTGAAAGGCAAGGTAATTGGTAATAGTTCAAGATTAAGAAAGCTGCATCTTATGTCTGAGTCTCAGTAAAAAACTTTGCCATCATGTCAAACCCTATGCTGTGTCTAAGGCATTAATTTTACCTTCTTTAAGGCAAAAACGATGGTGGCAAAGGGGAAGAAAAATCTTGTGCCTACTCATAGGAGAATGATCATGTGGAAAAAAAGAAAACCTCCAGGTATGTGCAAGTAAAACAAGGGAGTAATGTTGCAGCAGATGGTGATACAGAACAACCAGTAGCTATGTGGGGTTTGTAAAAATTCTTGTGGATTTTTTATTTAGCAAGATGAGGTAGGGCAGAGGGTGCTAATGCAGAATTTCTGTAGAAGTAACACAACTTATTTGTCTAAGTGACTCTTGGTAAAAAAATAAATCAGACAAAATGTACCACATGTAACAAAAATATGAGATATGCAGGACAACATATCTCTTGTGTTAGCATGTGTCCTGTAAAATGCCCTCTTAATGTTCATTGCAGTCATAAATTACTAGCATAGCTGTCTCCAAAAGGAGTAAAAATGGCGATGGACTAATATCCATCCACCATCTGAAACAGGCGTATTTCACCTTTACATGCTATTACTTTAAGAACTTGATGAACAGACATAAGAACAGAAAAGGCCATCCCCATAATGTTGCTAAATTCCACAGCATGTCCTCGGGTTATATAATACTAAAATCTATCTCTAATCATACATTTAGATACCAACAACTGTGTTGTTATTTGATGATATTTTTAATGTGTGCCAGGGAGAAACCAGAGAAAAAAGTCTATATCCAATGCCTGCACAGTTGCTGTGAAGATAGTGCTGATGGTTCAGTCATGAGCAAAAATTTCATGGGATTTCATTATGCAATATTTGCATTTGTATTTTCCCCTTCAAAAACAGGCATGAAACTATAAATTGTGTGAACAATACTGAAGTATTTCAACACTGAACCAGTAATATCTCTGTACCTACATGAAATTATGCAAAACAGCTATTGCCGAGACTCCCAAGTGAGCTGATTTCAGCTGTACATAATTTGATAATGATGTTCACCTTAAATTATCTGCTTGGTCAAAGAAGATTTGTGTGCTCAGCTACTTTGGCAAATAAATTTCTTATAAGTCAATTGGCAAGGCTTTTGTCAAAATTGATGCACGCTGTGTTGGCACCAACAATTAAAACTCACCCACCTCTGGCACTGTTTTGTTGCTGAAGAGAGAATCAATGATCTTTTGAGACAACAGTAATATCTAAGACCTCCTAATAGAGATGTCTCTGCATCCATTTCTCTCCCAGTGGAAGAAAAAAATAAACAAAGACAGCAGAATTTCTCTCTTTATTCTCTCGGGAATATACACTGATGAATAGAAGCCATAATCCCATGCAGGCTTTGCTTGTGACAGGGCAAGCCATTGTCCTCAGAAGATGTGGTATTTGAGAGCACTAGATCTGATGGTGTCTTTTGGACCTGGTGGTGCCTTTTCCAGCTGGTTTTCACCAGTCTACTCACCAGCCTTTCCTGCCCAGTCACACTGCAGATAAACCTGCCTTTCCTGGTTCTGCTTCTGCTTCCTATATCCCTCCCAGGTGTTCTGCAGTGCTTCTCATTGTTATGCATTATGGACCCCTTGGCTCTCATCCTTCTTCTAACAAAGCTTTCAGCTTCATCTTGGTCATTTTCTCTGGGATGCAGTCACAGCCATACGTCCTGTTGAACTTTACTGTCATCTTCCTGGTACAAAAAAAACAGTGGCACAAATCACAAGACCGGAACATCTGACCTTACCAAGTCTTTTGGATTCAACAAATACAATACTGTTGCTAGCTGAGGCTGGGTGTGTCCCACTTTAGGGACAGAAAGAGAGCAGGCTAGAAGCATTGCAGTGAGGGGACAATTTTTTTTTACTTTATTTACAATTTCACTACTTTATACATTTGTACAGAGGTTCAGAGATTGGCTACAGAGGTCGCCACCTCTTAACCTGGATGGTGGACATCACCATCAATCATCTCTTCTCTCAGAGAAGAATGCAAACATTCTAAGAATAAACATTGTTTACAGAAGGTTACGTGAGAACAGAGACAGAAGGCAGAAAACTGAGGGCGACACAATACCCCTTATACCTTGATGACAGAAATTTTCATAGGCATCCACATCCATGCAACGTGGCAGAGAAACTTCCCTCATGCCAACTTACTTGTCAGCCAATACGCATGGGCTGCTCAGAGCCTGCTATGATGGCAGTCAGGGTTAGGATCTGTCCACACAATAAACACCCATGTACTGGGTCCCAGTCTGTTTTGTGGATATGACTGAGCATTAATTTTTCTGTTAGCAAAACAGAAATGCAAAAAATAGCTGCCTAAAAAAAGTTGAAACCTACAAAAAATATAACACCCTCCTCTACTATTTTCTATTTTTATTTTTATCAAATGATGGCTTCAATATGTCTATATCCATTTTTCAACAACTATTCCTTACAAATCTATAGTTCTCTATACTCTGCTGCTGTGGTTGATAAGCAGAAGTTAACAATTGCAGTGTGTATTAGTATTATTGTCATCAGAAAAGAATTGTCAGTCTGTATTCAATATATTCCATTGCAAATATTAAGGTATAATTCATCTCATGGGTGATGCAGAATAAATTAAATATTTCCTTTAATATCTATAATAGGAACTTCTTTTAGACTGAGGTCAGTCATTTGATGGGTAGAAACAGACACCCCTCTCAAATTCATATGAAAGTGACTTCAACACTAAGAAACATGTGCCTAGCTCCAACACAGCAAAGGTGAAATGGTCAGTACCTTTCCTCAGACGGTTTGTATTTTTGTTTCACTGGAAAGGAAACACCCATCCACTTCACAGCAGTGATCTGCTGTCATTCAGAGATAGGTCCCTCCACATGTCCATTTTGTATGTTATACTGGTCATCAGCATGGCTTGTCAAGATCCTGCTTTTGCAGAAGATAATACAATTGAAACATTAACAGAAACTCCTTTACTTCTTCTTTCTCTTTATGTTTGAAATAAAATTATCAGGTGCTTCTCATATCAGCCTTAGCAAATGACAAGGAAACCTGCCATTTTGATTTGATATTATTTTCTGTACCTTGGTTCCAATGCAAGCACAAGTGAATTAGGCATGGCAGTGGTAATGGGAAGGCACAGCTTCCAACACATGAGAGGAAATCTCACTGGGAGATGCTGTCTCAAGACATGGAAATGTGTAATAGGAGAATTAAAGAATACATATTCCTTTCTACATTGCATATTCCTTTCTACAGTGCCAGACAGGGAAAGAGTTGTGACAGACCTAGAAGGAAATAAAGCATCTGCCTATATCACACAGGTAAACATAAAAATTTGTCTCTAAAAGGAGATTTAATGTGGAAAAGAAGGTCTGTATACCCCGAGGTCTAGGAGTCGAAATAACCCCAGCAGATGGGTCTGAATGATGTAACCCTAAAAGAAGGCTATGAAAACAACAGATGTATAGCAGATTTACCAGGTTGTACTGAAAGTAGGAGAAGTAACTTGGAACAGAACATTTACTATATGTTTGCACTCTAACAACCAAATTTGTGAACAGTGCTTGTTAGATATGCTACTTTTGTTACTACAAGACTTGAAGCCAAATGAGAAAAGATAAAGGAATTCTGCTGTGTCAAGTTTTGTTGGGGCAGCAAACAGAACTCTGCAAGGCCTTCCCATTTCTAGATACAACCTTTTGGGATTTTAGTAAACTTTATACAGAACATATATCTTTCACTGTTAGCAGAACTCAAACTGTCTCTTAAACCCTTTAAAGCTGTATATCTTTAAATGTTGCAGCACATTGTGTAGTATCTCTCTGAAGTATGATCTTGCCTCAGAATTTTACTTCCGAAGATCAATATTTCTTCAAACAGGATTTTTCCACCCAATATCTGGCAGTAAAATTACTAAAAATCAAAGCAAATCGCTAGAACTACAATATCAGAGCAGTCTCATAATTACAGCAATGAAAATCAAGGCCTATGAACACCACAGACCTTTTGGGGCCCAAACTGATGAGATTTATTTTTACCATATGAAGGTAAGTCATGAAGCAAAAATGCCTGAGCTTCACTAATACATTTTTCTTCCATGGGAAACTGTAAGTACACAATCTAGAAGCTCCTGACCACACCTCTAGGTTTAAGCCAGTGTATTGAACACAGGTTGTATATCTGGCATGATGTCTGGCTGACTTATTTCACACTGAAACACTGCAAAAGGAGAGGAACTGATGCTGTTGTACACCACAACAACATAGACTCTGACTTCAGAAGGCTGAAAATGACTCCTTTAGTTTTGGGATGTGTCTCCCTTTTTATACTATTCTACACAGACCAATTCGATTGGTGAAACAAAGACAAACCTCTTCAATCACATTGGTCAGATCAGAGGGACATCAAGAAAGAATTCCCTCCTAGGAAAAAGAATGAAAACAGAGGTACAGTAACAAAAACATGTCTCTTTTTTACAGAAAATTCCCTGGGAAAAGAATTTCAGAAAACAAAAACATCTCAGGCATGAAACCAGGGCAACAAGGAACTAATAACAATTAAATTCATCATCAGTACAGTATTTCTGTACCATATGTACAGTATATATATAGTTTGTTTTACTATACTGTCTTGAACCCCCCGTTCATGGTCCACAGCTTTATTTTGTAAGACACAGAACACATACAGAACAAGAATGTGGATTCTTTCACTAAACAGCTTACAGGCAATGCTATTGGTAACGACACCTAGGTGAATAGAAAGGGATGTGAGGGATAAAGGATTCCAGTTCACATGGCTTGTCTACTATAAAGAGTTTTAAAAGGGGAACTTTTAAGACAGACAAGAGAAATACTTTACTCATGTTTATAGCAAATTTCCAGAACAAACTCAAAATAGTCCCACAAAGACTGAGAGAAAACCTTAGGTAAACTAAGAAATTAATATGCAAGTTTTGATGGCTGGACAAGTGACACGACATGATTGTGGGGGCCAATGAGGCAAGAAACTAAACTGTACCAAGGTGGAATGGAGTCAAAGATCACAGAGAGTTTTATTCAGGGAAGACAAAAACTCAGTAATCATCCTTGTGGAGAGTTCTTAGATAAGCTTATAAGGATGAGGAAATTAACAGTTATAATAATCCATCAACAAGGAGGTCATTGGCATCTGAACATGAGTGGCCTTGAGAAGAGGAGAAAGACATTCAACAGAGAACAGTAAGTCAAAATTAACATCAGTGCTCTATAGGGTCCATATACCAGGTAGCCAGGACATAAGAGAAGGGTCAGGTGAGATCAAGTGCTCTTAAAGTCAGAGAAGGTGAGAATATATGAAAATAAGAAGACTGGAAAGTAAAAGCTGTTGCATCCTCTCTGGTCTTTCTACACTAGTGATCTTATGAGGGGGAAAAGGCACCCAAGCCTTACGTGAGTTAATGCTTATGTGAAACTCCTGTGAGCAACATATTGTATGTTCAGGAAAAGCAAAGTAATTAGCGGAGCAGAATTCATGGTTAAATTGCTCCTGCAAAATGAGCAAGCAAAAAGTTTTAACAGTGTGTTAGAGGACTGCAACAAAATATTGCTGAATCAAAGCAGTCTGCAATGCCTAAGGCTGTTATGACATATTTAGCCTCTGTATTGTGGCTCTTTAACTGTCACAGCAAAACTTGTGAACATATATAGTTAACACTTAGTGTAGTAAGCTAATAGACAACATACCGATCCAAAGATCTAACAGATGCTCTGATTTGTGCGGTGCATGAAATACTTAAATATTGTGATCATTAGCAGCCTCTGCTTGAGTATCACAGGCAGTCTCAGGCACCACAATATGAAAAAGACATAAAACTGTCAGGCAGCATCCAAAGGAGGGCCATGAAGCTGGTGAAGGATCTCCAGGGGAAGCCTTATGAGGCTGAAGTCACTTGGTTTGTTTAGCCTGGAGAAGAGGACACTGAGGGGAGAGCTCATTTCAGTCTACAACATCTCACAAGGGGAGGCAGAGGGACAGGATCTTCACCCAAAGGGTAGTTGAGCCAGTGCTTCCCAGGGAAGTGGTCACAGCACCAAGCCTGACAGAGTTCAAAAACCATTTGGACATCGCTCTCAGGAACAGGGTGTGATTTTTGAGGTGGTCATGTCCAAGGTCTGGAGCTGGACTTCATTGATGTCTCTGGGTCTCTTTCAATGCAAGATATTCTGATTCTAATATTCTGGGATTAACCTACCAAGCTGTATGCTGTTAAACTAATAAACCTACTTTTCTTTTTAATAACAGCTACACCCGAGCTTTTCAAGCTGGAGGGCTAACAAAGGGTATCTCAGGTTCTTCTGAAAGACGATGGAAATTATGTTAGCAAAAGAGAATCCCTGAGAATCATATAGCACTTATATTTGGTGATCTTAAAACAAACAAAAAATTCCCTGCTATTTTTCTCTAAATTTGGATTTGGACAGAGTTACAACACAGCTGAGGGCAGATTATATGTGTTACAATGTCTCCTGAGAAGCATTTGCCATCCCAACTGCAAAAGGCACCACATGGGTTAAAAGTGAAATGATGATTTCTGGAATCTTTTGTGGATCTCATATACATGTGGATGTCATGTCTAAATAGAGGGGCCTCTGCTACTGAAATGAAGGACATCTATAGAATCTATGTCAATATAAGAGGTGAAGTTTATAGCTGCTGTCATTTCACTCTCACTCCTGCTGTGTTTCAGCCTGTTTGAAAGACATCTCTGGAATCAGGGCTTGTACTGTCAAGGTACCCATGGTACAACCTAAGAAACTTTTAGTGCATGCTAGAACTGGTTTCACAGGTAGTGATGGGAGAAAGTCACAGAATGGTGTCATGATTTAAGTCATAAAACCAGCCATTTTCTCCCCTATGGGTGTATTTGAAGCAAGAGTTATCCTGGTACTTCGGTTTGCTTCAATGTGTAAAGAAACTTGCTTCTTGTCATTTTAACATCTGTGAAAGCCTGGAAGTGAATGCACCTAAGGCTGACAAAAAGAACTCAGGTTTACTTCTATTAATAACAATATACCTTATTAGCACAAGAGAAAGTCTGGAAAATGCTGCACTTACAAAACATTTCTAGCTTAAAATGTTCACAAATAACCTCAATTATCATTTCATTGAGTGATACATGATGGAAAGCATGTGGAAAATTATGTTTTGACTATGGTAAGCTCAGAGAATGTGTCAACATGCAGTAGCAGTGTACCACACACCTGCTTTATTTGCATATATCTCCCTCCAACAGCTAGGAACATCCACAATGGCTAGTTGCATTTGATTTAAGGAGTGATGGTAACTGAGATGGAAAATTCAATGAAGGGACAGAATCTATTTTAAAGCACTCTAGGCTTTTCATTGACTTCACCTACCTGGCACCCACCATTAAAGGGTGATCCAGACTGGCAACATTACTTTCTGTAAATTGGACTACTTGGCAGACAGTAGGCAGAGCAACCATGTTAATATGATAAAATTGTTCTCTATCCTCTCCATCCCTTCCCCATTTGTCCTGTTACATACAGATACTGGGACCAAAAAGGGACTGTAAGAATTGTTCCTGAACAGTGCATGCCTATTATGGTATTTATGCAAGGTATTTGAGAAGTTGCTGTATCTTTGTTGGTATCATAGTTGGATGGTTGGTGACTTAGTTGTGAAATTCCTCTAGGGTTTTCCAAGAAGTTCTTATTTTAGCATATGTTTCTCTTCCACATTTACGAGACCACCTGACAGCTTTAATATCACAATAAAACATGAAGGAAGACTGCAAAAGATAGAAAGCAGAAATGGATGCTTAGCCATCTGTGGATTCTGTGAATAAATACAGACAGAATGGTAAATGCAGGTTAGTTAAGTTGCCAATGTATAAGGTAATCAGAGTGTAAGCTTGCAAATTCTGCAGCAAATATACTATAAGTGATTAATGTAACTCTACTTTATTTTAAAGCCATAGCACATTTCAAGCAAAAAGACTTCTTGTTTTACCACCACTGGCTGTAGTTGTATCATTCACAGTTTTGGCTGAGATGTCAGTGGGCATTTAAGTCCCAAGTATGTATGAGGTAAAGCAGAATGAGTAATGTTTGGGATGAGCATAAGGCATGATTGTTATTAATCTCTTCATACTGAGACTGAGAGATGTTCACTTGCTCCAAGTAATTTGGCAGTCACAGCTGCTGGAAATATTTATATGTGTTCTGTGAAAAAGACTAACAGACTGTAGTTATAAAACATAAATTGTTCAAACCAGGCAAATGTAACTTCTACTTATTTCCATGGGACTAATAATTCACACAAGCCTGTAATTTATTGCAAGTTATGCTTCCTGTACTTCCTCCAAATTGCACAGTATTGAAGCACAGACCCGAATGTGGCTGCAAAATCCATGTGCAGTTGAATTCAGCCTGAAAAACACACACGGAGCACTGGGCACTCAAGCAGATGAAAGAATCTTGATCAAACAAGCTGGTATGAATAGCCTGTTTTGGCAGAAATTTTGACAATCCTGTCGCTGAACAATGAAAGCTGTTCTCAGACCAAGTCCAACTGTACATCATTGCACGAGGAGCAGTGGCACACAGCTGGTTACCATTCTAGAGTGCAGTAGCTACATCCCATGGATTTTTTCTAATTTTCCAGCCACTTCTATAAAAACTCTTCAGATTGGAAAATCCATAGATTTCCTGCCTCAGCCAGAAGCATTTATCCGTGCTATAACTTCTTTCTGCAGCAGGAAAACTGCAAACAAAATTGTTTGCCATACCTGTTGCACTATACTTTTTTATGTTCTAGTCCTTAACTTCTTATTTCTTTACCCGTGTTTATCCATGTTCCTAAGGATATACACTATCCCTGGGGATCTTGTACATTAGTTGAATGTATCTAAGTCATTATCTCAGGTGCCAAGGGCATATTATTTTGCCATAGGTTAAACATTACAAGCTACAGTGTATTGGGCTGTTTTCAAGCTTCTGCAATGGTAGCCAAGCCAACCTACAGCTATTAGGGTGCCCTGAAACACCACTGAAGAGTGCTGTGTTTAAAGTCAGTATGGAAACACAGGCAGATCTGAACTTCAGAGAGCCAAATTATTATGTTTTTTGACACTAGTCTTCATAGGAAAGTAGATGGAAAAACAGGAAAAAAGGAGTATGCTCTGGTAATAACAGACTTTTAAACAAAACGTAACAAAACAAAATAGCCAATGGCAACAACAACAAAAAAACCTCCAAACCACACCAAAAAACAAAGCAACAAAGACGACAACAACAACAACAACAAATCTCCAAACCCTAGTCCCTTTGCTTGGAATACTCTGTTCTGGCAATTCCTTGTCTGAGTTGACACAAAGGATGCAGCCCTATAGAGGCAAAATGAATAGGTCTCCACAAAGAGGGGAGAACTTGAACTATTGCATATGTCATTGCTTGGGAGCACTTGTATCTCTCACCATGGTCCATACCAACAGTGGAGGAAAATGGTTTGTTGGCCACTACATATTATTTTCTCCTAGCTGCATATGCTTTTTTGTAGTCCAGCAAATACTGAGGACTCTTCCAAGCCTCTGGAAGATGCTGAGTAGCCATGGAGGAGAAAAGGGAAGAGCTGCTTAAGTTGTGCTAAGTTAGTATTCCAGCGCATCATTGTTTTGATATATTTATCTTTGGATCTCTTAGCAATTTATAAAACTTTGGCAAGGCAATTTGTTGAAGATTGCAAAACAGATGTATTGATCATAGTTGAAATCTATTATCCTTAACATACAGTTTTCTTCTTCTGGATATTTTTTTTTAATTCAAAGTCACAGCCTTTAATTTGTATGCATTCAGGAGATAATTTAAAGGGAAATGGCTGGTATATACACAAAGAAAGTGATTGACAACTATTTTCCCTTAGCTATCCTACCTACAATCTTCAGTTAATTTGACACTCATTTCTGATCTTAAGTAAAGCTTTTCCAGGTGTTTCTGAGATGATCAAAATCATTCTTATCTACAGTTTATATACGTGCATGCCAGTAAAGGTTTCTCTGTAGCCACCAAATCCCATAACCAACAGTTAACATCCCTTCATACTGAAGTATCATGAGGTCCAAAAAACGATAACAGGGTATCTTTTCTTTTGGGCCAATAATTAGCTACATGATATAGAGATGAAGCTTACACTAATGAGAAACATGGAAGAAGATCCAGACTAGTTCACAGGGGATTGCTTTTGTTTTAAAAAGTAAAATTAACAGGATTCAGTATAATCATTGTCTTTATTCCACATTATTCACACTGTATAGCACATGAGGATACAAGTAGACTCAATACATCGAACTAATAAATTAAATACTGCTTTTGCAAAATCCAGTCCTAAGAAAGCAGACAAGGCAGTAATAATACTTATACTGATTCTAATACAGAATTTTCATTTTTCCAAACTCTCATTAAACTAAATGGAAAGCTAGGGTTTTTTCATCTTCTAAGAAATGAGACTGATGATTTACAGTAATAGCTTTGAATTTATCAAAATAAAATTCCATTACATCTGAAGAGACCTAGGATATGTTCAATCCTATCTTTAACACTGCTTGACAGTGTCTCCCATGGAAATCAATGAGAGGTACTTTGGTGGACGTTGGATGTGATCTCTGAACATTATGACATTTGAAAAGCTCCTGAAAAATAGAGGAGTACACTTTAAAAAATCACAAAAGATAGGCTTATGTTTTTATTTTATACTCTAACATACAACTTTTTAATATTCTTGACACTACTATAAGACAAAGGCAGGCAACATTACAATTTAAAATCCCCTTTTCCCTCTCCCCTAAAAATGCACTTACACTTCTACTTTAATTTGGTAAATTTATTTCCTAAATTCTTTATGAAGTACAGAGCCACAGAGAGGGATTTTTTTCAATGCATTTAAAAGATAATTTCATAGTTCTATGCATTTTTCTCAACCTAGATTTTATAATTCTTTTCTGTATACAAAGTGATGTGCTCAAAAATCAATGTTATTCAATAAGCCTGGTTTATCTAAGCAGTGCATTATAAATTATGGGTCCACATCTGCTTCCCTAGTGAGGGGCAATATTTCTACTGACTATGAGCAGAATGAGCTCAAGCAAATTGCTAGGCAGCAATTTTTCCCAGCTTTATTCCTTTTGCTAACAGGTAGTCTCAAGATGTTTGTATGCACCTCAGGTAACACACATAAATATAAGAAATAAAATCCTCCCTGCAAAAACCCGTTGTATTCTGCAACTGGGGAGTGACCAATGTCCTGTATCTGCATTTATGAACAGAACAATTGCTCTTAATATGCAGGATCATGCCCTCTCCATAACTGTGCTGCCTTTGAGAGCAGGCATTTTGATGGCCTAATGGGTTGTCCTCTCTCCTTGAAGACCACGTATTTTCATTCACTTGACATTGATTCAAAGCGCTTTTCATTCCGCCACTCCTTTATACAATTATTTGCTCATTGCACCCCTTGCTAAGGGCTGACCCACATAAAAGGGGAAGGAGCTGTTTCTATAGATCAAGCAAAAGAATAGTCTGATTTCTAGAAATTTAGGATTAGAGCTTTGGTAATCTGAGCAACTGAGCAGTTAAGACTGCATCATAATGCAAATACACAGAGGATCATAGTGAAGATTACTAAAGTAACCTTAATTCTTCCTTCTTTATCCATGGAGTGCTTAACTTCAAAGCACTACTTTTCTTTTAATGCAGGCTTTTGGCAGTTGCAGTATTTCACAGACTGGCAAACCAAAAAGAACTACTATAACCATCTAATTTGACCTCCTGTACAAAATAGGACACAATGTGACTTGCTGACAATGTTAATTTGAGCCAATTAACTAGTGTGTGACTAAGCACAACTTTGAAAGGCATCCATTTTTTCACTTGAGGATTTTGAGAGATGAAGAATCCATTAGTTTTCTTTCTTTCTTTCTTTTATTCCAACAGTTAATCATTCCCTCTGTTTGAAAATAAAGTATGCATCATTGCTTATCTGAACGGTTTCACGGTCACAGCTTCCAGCTACAGACAATTCAAGTCTTTGGACTAAAGATCCCTTTATTCACTCAGTACTTTCTCTCCATTAAGTGTCTTAGTCTCTGTAATCAAGTCATCCTAATGCATACTTGTTGAGGAAGCTAAACAACTTGTGGTTCTGACCTACATTTCCTGCAGCTTTTGAAATAATATTGAAGGGGTTTTTTTCCCATTCTCTTAAGAACATGGGAACCAGAAATGCACTGTATTTCAACAGGCAACGAGAGACTGACACCTATCATGAGTCCAAACCAAAACTATGCACACCTGCCTCAGTTTACCCTATACTTACTCTATATAGCTTTATTTCTATCTATTCTTTTTCTTGGGCAAAAGTTATTAAGCCTTTTTGGGACAGGTACAGACCTATTAGATTTATGAGACTAATTCTATTTTATGATATCGGTTACATTCTGCAAAATATTAAATACAGAAAAAAAAAAAATTACACAACAGCAACGCTTGCTGCCACCAGTAGCAGAAGTAAAGCAGATGACAAGGAGAACACTTTGCCACCTGCCAGTGTTCTAAGGTTTGGATCCATTGTAGGAACACTGGTCCTTCACCCAAGAATGTTCAGAACACCCTAAGGCAGAGGGACCCTGCTAGTGCCATTGCCTTTACTAGATTTTTGTCAGTCCAGCCTTAGATTTCACCTTCCTACTTCTGGTTTATTTTCTGCATTTGAGGCTTCTAGACAAGATTCCACCTTCTGCAGCATTCCTACAACCATGTGGCAAAAAACATCAGCAAAAAGTGATATCTAAAACAGTTTTATTGCCACTACAAATGAGTCATCTCATGGTTGCCTGAAGGCAATGTGAAAGGCTTGTTCTTTGAAAAGAAAAAGGTTATAAGCAAGAGTAAGCACCAAAAGAACTTCAGTGTCTCTCTCTGTGTTTGCTATTACTGTATGTATTCCTGCCATTAGAAGGAAGCTAGTTCAAAGAACTGACATTACAGAAAAAAATAATTTTTTCTCCTGGACAGCTATTGCAACCTTTATTATAAAAAAGTCCATTCAGGGAAGAGAAATGAATACCAAAGTTATTCTTTCTCTCTCTGCACTTTTAATAATTGGTAATGAAGGTCATGTGTTTGTCCATGGAATTGAAAAGCCTTAGTTCCTTAATGTTGTATGACATCAGGATAAGTATTTTAGCTTTCTAGGTGGATTTATTCCCTTAAAATTAATCAAACAGCTCTTCCATTATCTAAATATTTTTTATTCTTGAAGGGGTTACAATTAATTATATTTAATTGTTTCAACAGTGCACAGAAGAGGGGTTTTTTGCTTCTAGCCAGAATATAGTTCAGCTCAAATGGTTTTCTGTGGTTATGGTGGCTTTGGGGGTTTTTTGGTGATGTGTTATTCCAGCAATCTTTAATGACTTAGGTGTTAGATGAGAACACTTGTGAATTCTACTTTCATTATCATAAAATTGTTTCCATGCTTTCTGCAAATACTCAGATTCAATTCAGTGAGATTGAAAATGTAGGTGTTAACAGTATAAAATCCTTTTGATCTCCTTGAAGGAAGGGGATGATGAAGGCTTGAAATGTACCCACTAAAAGGGTAGAAGTGTTCTCCATTCTAAAATTCACAGTTTTAAAATGTGAAAGTTTATGGGCATTAGCAAATGTGCAGTAAACTCAATGGCCTTCACATAAAATGTCACACATAAAGCCACACAGCTTGCTCACTGTATTGAAACCTTCCACCTCTCTTTAAGGCTATGAATGCCAAAATATGCTCAACTGCTTGGGAAAACGTCAGCAGATAAGTGCCTGCAATGGACTAGTGAAGCAAGCAGCTGTACCACCCAGAAGCAGGCAAGCTGTCTTCTAGGGGGAGCCTGATTCCTCTCAACTGATGGCATTTTGTGTGAGGCTTATGAATGCAGCAATACTGGTCATTCAGTGATGTGAAACTGTCGCGGGGCGAAGCTGGGTGTGTCCTAATTTAGGAACACTGAAATAATCTTAGGAGACACCTGTTGTAGAAAACTATCTATCTAACTTTATTTTGACTCCAATATAGATATGTACAGAGGTCAAGGGATTGGCTACACAGGTCACCACCCCTTCAACCTGGATGGTGGACATCACCATCAATCATTTCTTCTCTCACAGGAGAAGTATGTAAACATTTTAAGAATAGACATTATTTACATGAGGCTGCATGTGAAAGTTCTACAGAAAGACAAAAGACAGAAAACTCAGGACAACATGAAACTATCATATTAGATATAGATTTTACTCTTTTTTTACAGAGCATTGACTAACAAATATAGCAATGGGGAATTAAATGGGTTGTTCTTGCTCTAAACAATAAACATCTGTTTAAAAAAAAATGTGGTTGACAAAGAATAAGGTTGGAGAGTACTGAGGGCTGTAGCTTTGAAATGACTGATTTTTCAATTATAGTCTATCCATAATTATGAGGAACAGTTTCCAATAATCAAACACAAGATAAAGGCTTGGTTTTTTACAAAATAAATAGATCACAGTAAACAGTACTTGTTTACATTTGGCAAGCTTGGCTCCTTTCAGAAAATGCAGACTATGCCATGTCCAAATGATTCTACCATTAGGAAAAATGTCTTCAGTAAAAGGGTCATGAAGTATTGGAACAGGCTGCCCAGGCACCTGGTTGAATCACCATCCTGGAGGTATTTAAAAGACATGAAGGTGTGGCATTAGAGACATAGTTTAGTGGTGGACTTGGCCATGCTAGCTTAGCAGTAGGACTCAGTGATCTTAGAGGTTTCTTCCATCCTAAATGAATCTATCACTAAAATTCAAATGTGAATAAAAATCATTTTTGCATAGCCATGATGAGCTACATGATATCCTGGTAACCACAACTCCAGCTCAAAAAAGAGTTAAATTGCTCTGCTCTGCCCACTCTCATGCCAGCAGATAATTCATCCAAAAAAAAAATTGTGTGCCCTACTTACACAAACAAACTGGACAGCACATAAATAATTCACAGAATGGCAGCATCTCCTATTAACTGCATACTGACAGACTCTGACAGAAACATGAAACATGACTGGAACCACCATATAAGACCAAGTTGTATACATACTCTGTAAATCAAAACTGCACATGGCCTGTGATAGAGAAATTTGTTCTTTTTTGATAGATCAGGCATGAGGAAGCTGTTACACACTTGTGGACAAGCTGTTTCTTAGTAGTATGTTATACTGCTGGCAGGTCTTCAATACAAGCAAGAATGAAGCACAGAAACAGCTCTCGCCAATTGAGCATTAATTAATTCACCAAAAAAGCTTTCTATTCCTCCTATACATTACACCCTTAAAGGTCAAGAAATACCTAGGTTTAGAATGAATGTGTAATTTTAGGCTTTTGTCCATTTGATACCATCTTTAACTAGGATGAAAATATATCTATAAACATATATCCCCCTCCTTCTTCTCTGGGACCTCTCACATGTGTTCAGTGTTCTCTTTTTGTCAGGTGCTCTGAATAACAGTAGACACTGCTACTCCCTAAAGTCTTTACCTGTAACATTTCTTAGCTTCAGCACCAAAATAGAGGATCACAACTGAATCAGGTAGGAAGACAAGGGCACAAACGTAAGGAAACGCAGAGAGAACGCCATGGGGAAGGAAGATAAAGTGAAATTTCGTGATATGTTTTTGGCACTTGGCATTGTGACGTGCCATCCATCCTTTTTCACTCACTGTCCATACAGTTCTAATCAAATAAGGGTGTCAGCAAAGTCAAGAATTGGGCTAAGAGGAAGGTAATTGACAATGAAAGACAAAGAAAAAAAAAAAAAGGAAAAATAGGAGGATGAGTAAGATATAGGGAAGAAATAGATAAAAAAAGTAAAGAAATAGAGTCCAAACCCCAAAACATGAAAAAATACATACCCAGTATTTTATATATATGTGGGGTGTGTATATATATATACACACCCCACATATATATAAAAATATATACCTATAAAAGGGGTAGGAGGAATAGGGATGGGACACAGAGACAGAGAGGATATTAACAGGGGCAGTGTAGTGATGCAATCCCCACACCCCCAGCAGGTGCTTTCAAATAGGGAAAGAGGTTCAGTTTACTTCTGACATATTAGGAAGTTTACCTAGATTCTTCCATAGCCTTCTGACAAGGATTAGCTCAGGGCCAAGAAAAAAGCATCTATTGGATCTTGTCACTGTTGTTCAAATCCTGTATCCCTCTCTATTGGTTGTTAGCCAAGTTATCCCTCCTAAAACATTAAGTATTTAAGAAAGAGCACAAAAAGAAAGAAAAGGCTTTTTGAGATGTCTTAACAAGGTGTCTGAGGGTTTCTCAGGTACCTGTGCGCACTTTATTATTTGCTTTCAACAATGTTTTACTCTGTTATTTTTTCATTATTAAACCTTTTGCTTTACAAAGCATCTTCGAGGAGCGGTCTCACTAATTATTATAGCCATTTTTCTGCAAGTCTGGACCCACAAAGGGTGGATTAAACTCACAGGACAGTAATAGGGGGTGTGTAATTAGGCAAATTACAGCTAGACCTGACTAGACTATGGGACATCTTCTGCATGCATAGAGTGTGAACTGCCATGTTCACGTGGCCACATCTTTTTACCTACCATGATTCTTGACAATCATCTGTCTCCAGGTATTAATATACATGACTGTAGATAAACACCATAGAAGTAGTAGTAGAATTAATTGGTAAAAACAAAATTATCATTAAAATGCTCTTCTGTTTAGAATGCAACAGTATTAAGTAAGATTTTACAGATCAGGTTCTCTCGAGAGGACTTGTGTCCCTTCAGGCATTGGTGCGAACTGCAAACTCCAAGCGCTGTTCAGTCATTTGGAGGGTGGCATGGCCTCTCACCATCCGTTTGTACAGCTTAGCCAGGGGCTGTGCCACCAGCCTCCATCATCTATGCTCTCCTCCTCCCCAGTTGTCTCTGCTATTTCCTCTTTCGTGGGGATACTTGAAAATACAGGCACGAGTAAGTGATGCGAAAACATGACTAACTCACACGTAAATTTCTGCCGGGAAATTTGCCAGGTTGCTATGGGAAACACACACTGCAAGGAGCATCTGCTTCCTGACTTCCCTGCTCTGTCCTAGCACATTCACTTACACTCTCAGGAGGCTTTGCTGTCCTTGCTGACACACGGGAATATGCTAACAGGGTCTCTGATTCCCCTTCACAAATATTGGATGGTTTGTATGTTCACCTTCTTTTCTGCACTCTTGACAAGGAATCTGACACATGGAAAATCTGTGTCCCTGTACGATGGTCAACTCTGCAAGGCCGAGATACAACCTCAACACATGAAAACTGGCCATAATATCACAATGTTTCTATTGTCATTTGGAACTCACACAGACATTATAAACCAAACCATTTCAAACACGCAGGAACCCACTGACACTTAATATTCTACACCAATCACCACTTAGAAAGTGTTAGATGCAAAGCTTCATTCTTCCCTGCATGCCATCTCCAATGCCTCAAGCATGGTTACACTAAGTGGCACTTGTCATTTTTCACTCCTGTTACACAATTTCCTAAACAAAACAAGCACATCCTACAAAGGACTCTTTTCCTTTACAGATATCCCTGCAATCCAAACAGTCTGGAAACAGCCTGTTGGATCAACATATCCACAGCATCTACAGTCTAGTTTATCAGATAGGAAAACTGCAAAACTATTTGCAAAACTTAAATGTTAATCTGTTCTAACTGGGTACAGGATAATTTAATAGGAAGAATGTTTCAGTCAGATACATGATTCAAAACTTTTTCTGCAGAAGGGTATTTTCCAGTAAATTGAAAAAATACTTGATTTTGGCAACTGACATGACTACCCATATTAGCCCACAGACACGCTAGTGGAGATGTGAGGGGTTTTATTCTTACGCTTCACCTTCAATAATACATATTTTCAATCCCAGGTC
The DNA here is from genome assembly GCA_008694505.1 of Cyanoderma ruficeps. Taxonomy (NCBI): domain Eukaryota; kingdom Metazoa; phylum Chordata; class Aves; order Passeriformes; family Timaliidae; genus Cyanoderma; species Cyanoderma ruficeps. The sequence goes on along the minus strand of VZDJ01007755.1, from coordinate 19,015,079 downwards.
TTTTCATCCAGAATTTTTGTGACATTTACCTTTCATCTCTTATTTCCAAAACCTAGTGCAACATTCATTTATAATGAAAAGTATGACATACTCTACTGGGTTTGTGTGGCAAGCCTTTGGTAGTGGAGGGGAAAACAGAGGTGACTTCTGTGAAAAGCACTAGAAGCTTCCCTTGTTTCTGACAGAACCAATGCCAGAAAAATCCAAGGCAGATCCACTGCTGGCCAAGGCTGAGCCCATCATTAAAGGTAGTAGTGCCTCTGGGATAACATAGTTAAAAAGCAGGGGCAAAAACCGTGCAACAGAGAGATAGGAGGAAGAATACATGAAGGAAGCAGCTGTGCAGACATGAAGGTAGGTGAAGAAGGGGAAGGAAGTGCTCAGCACTGGAGCAGAGATTTCCCTGTAGCCCATGATGAAGCCCATGGTGAGCCAGTTGGCTGCCCTGCAGCTCATGGAAGCTCATGGTGAAGCAAATATTCACCTGCAGCCCATGGAGAACCCCCAACCGGAGCTGGAAGAAGCCCAAAGGAAGCTGTGACCCTGCTGCAAACCTGCACTAGACCAGTCTCTTGGCAGTTGTAGAGCCATGGAGAGAGGAGCCCACACTGGAGTAGGTTTGCTGACAGGAGTTGTGACCCTGAAAGGGACCCACACAGGAGCTGTCTGTACTTAAATAACTGCATCCCATGGGAAGGGTGCCATGCTGGAGCAGTTTATGAAGAACTGCAACTCATGGGAAGCATTCTAGCTGAAGAAGTTTATCGAGGGCTGTCATCTGTGGAAGGGATCCCATGCTGGAACAGTGAAAGTTTGAGGAGTCCCCTCCCTGAGAAGGAAGGAGCAGCAGAGAAAATGCATGATGAACTGACCCCGGCCCCCATTCATTCCCCACTCCTCTGTGCAGTTGGTGGGGAGGAGGAAGAGAGGAGAGAAATTGGGAGCAAAGTTAAGCCTGGGAAGAAGGGAGAGGTGGGGAAAAGGTGTTTTAAGATTCAGCTTTTATTTCTCATTACTCTACTTTGATTTGACTGGTAATAAATTAATTTCCTCAAGTCAGTACTGTTTTACTTGTAACAGTAATCTGTGAGTGATCTCCCCCTGCCCTTATATCTCAACACAAGTGCCTTTCAAAATACCTTCTCTGCCCTGCTCAGCTGACCTTGACTTTGGTGGGCACCAGGCATCCAGCCAGAGAAAACCCACCACACACAATTAGATAGTAACAATGATTTCTTTTTTTTCCTTTTATTTTTATTTTTCTTATTCTCCACAATCCATGGTTACTGAGTCTGGATATTGAACATATGCTTCCCCTATTTTAGTATCTCAGTGGGAGCTACTAATGATACAATTTGAAACACACAGAAATACACATTCAGCAGTAGCCTAAGATACAGAAAAGCAGAGAGAAAAAACGGATACTCATACATTTTGTAAGGTACTGGGTTCTTTTTTCCATTACTAGTTAATTCTGATTACTCACAGCAAAACCTGGCCTTAAAAGTTAGGAATATCCACACTCTGTCAGGTACAGGTAGAGCAGGAAGAGAAAGTATTAACAAAATGAAGATGTGTCATTTGCTGGTCAGTGTGATAAACCAGCAGCTCAGGAGCAATAAGGTTATTGCAGGAGTGTTTCTGACACTGTCGAAGAAAGAAACAGCACAGTTGTGAAATGTAAAAGGGAAGCTCCCTCCACACTGGAGAGAGTTCTTTTACAGGATTCAGAAATATTTCAAGGAGTTCACACAATCATCAAATGGTTTGGGTTGGAAGGAAATTAAAGATCTTCTAGTTCCAACCCCCCTGCCATGTGCAGGGACACCTTCCACTAGACCAGGTTGCTCAAAGCCCCATCCAACTTGGCCTTGAGCACTTCCAGGAATGGGGCATCCACAGCTTCTCTGGACAATCTGATCCAGTGCCTCACGACTCTCACAAGGAAGAATGTCTTCCCTATATTCAACCCAAATATCCCCTCTCAGTTTGAACCCATTAGTCCTTGCCCTGTTTAAGAGAGTTAATCCTGCCTTCTGAATGCAAATCACCGATGTTACTACAAAAACAAGCCTGGAAGTTTTGACTGCCCAGGCAAAATAGGGACTTAATTTCATTATATCTAATAGGGGGTGCGGAAAAAACTATTTAGAAAACCCAGCAAAACAAAGTGATCCAGCTGGACCAAAATTCACTGCATCTGTCAGTGCATTATACAGAAACCTCTCAGAAAATAGCCCAGGAAGGGGAAGGAGTTATTAACCCAATGAAAAAGGTCAACTTGTTGCTCCCAGATGACTCCACTATTCCAGTGACTTCTTCAATTCACTGTACTTTCCAACACAAGTACTTATAGCTTTTTATTCCCAAGCAGACCGGCTGCATTACACACTAACAGAAACACTTTAAAGTTTTATTTATGTACAAATTATTCCAGTGACAGCTGTGCCATCAGGGTAGCATTTCATGAGACGCTTTTGGAAAGAAAACCGGAGGTGGGAGATGAGCAGTGCAATAAACGCCTTTATTCCTTCCTAGCGATCGCGTTATGCCTTTTACAATCCAAGCCCCCGGAGCATTTGCACGAGGGAGCGCAGGCGTGTTTGGGTGGGCAGAGCTGTTCCGCTCTCGGTGGCGGGCAAGGGAGGCATCGGGGCAGGATCGCTCCCGCCCCTCCCGCCACCGCCGCCCCTCGGCGGACGCGCGCGGGCGCGCCCCCGAGCGCCGCCCAACGGCCGCGCCGGTCCCGCCGCACCCGGCTCGGGGCCGAGCCCGCGCCGCGCTCGCCGCCGTGCGCCGCCTGGCGGGGGGAGGCCGTGCCCGCGCCCCGGCCTCGCACACGCGGCGGGCGCAGGCGCGGCGGGTGCCCGCGGCGCGGCGGGAACGGCTGCGGCCCGCGCGCCCCCGCGGCCCGAGGGGCCTGCCGCGCCGCGCGTCCCCCGAAGCGGGGGAAGGGCGATGGGAACTGGCGCGCCGCGAGCCTCGCTCCCTCCTCCCCGCCGCCCCAGCCTCCTCCTCCTCCGCGCTCCCCGGGCACAGGCGCGCCCTCTGCTCGCACCGCGCATGCACGCACCCCCCGCGCCCCCCCTCCGAGCGCGCGCGCGCGCGCACTGGAGTGCTCGTGCTGGAGGCGGCGGTGACGGCCGGAGAGACGCGCGCAGGGTCCCCCCCCCAAGACCCCCTCCCCAAATTCCCCCCCATTCCCTCCCTCCCTCCTTCCCCTCCCTTACCCTGTCCCCCTCCCGCGCGGCGGCAGCGGCGGCCCCCCCGCGCTCCCCCTGGAAGCGCGGCTCCGCGCGCGCGGGCGGGCGGCAGGTAAGCGCGAGCCCTTTCCCCGTTCCTGCCCCCTACCCCTCCCGCGCCGCGGCCGGGCCGCCGTTGCGCCGCGCGCGCGCGCGCTCTCCCTCGCACGCCCCCTCCCTCCTCCTTCCCCTCCCCCTCCCCGTGCCATCCCTCCCCCGCTCGCCGCCGCCGCCGTTACAGCCCCGGCAGCGCGCGCTGGGTGAGATGGCGCTGCCGCGGGCGCGCCCGCTGTCAGCAGCCCCGGCGCCGCCGCGCGCCTGCCTCCCGCGGGCGAGGGGAGGGCCAGCGGGAGGGAGAGGAGGAGGAGGAAGAGGACGCGTCCAGCGGCGGATGCGCACGCTGGGGCGCGCGGGTCCCGCGCGGCGGCGGTGGCCGCCGCAACAAAGGGGCGCGCGGCCGCGTTCAGGCGGCGGGAGCCGCGCGAGGACCGTTGGAGCGGGGGAGGGAGAGAGGGAGGCACGGACGGACGGACGGAAGCAGGGAGCGGGGCGCCGTGCCCGCGCAGCCCCGTGAGGCGGCGCGGCGGGAACGCCGGGCTCGCTCCGGAGAGCCGCCGCCTGGCGCTCGCGGGCGCCCCCGACGCCGGGCCGGGAGCGCGGGCGGCGCGGCAGGGGCCGGGCTGGTCCCCGCCGGGAACCCGCCCGCGCCGCGCCCGCGGGTGCGTGGAGCGGGCGTGCGCCTCCGCGGGCACGGGCACGGCGGCCGCGAGAGCCGGCGCGGGGCGGCGCGGAGCGCGTCCCGAGCAGTCAGAGCCCCGAACGCAGCTCCCTGCGGCCCTTGCGGGGGTAGCGGCCCTGTGAAAAGTGTGTGGAGGAATAAATCTGAACTGCCCAGTGGAATAAGTAACCAGAGCTGGGAGCGGTCTGCGCAAGTGCCTGGCCTGCTCCATTCGCAAACTTTGTTCTTTGCCGTTTTCACACCTCTGTGTACCTCGGAGCTCTATTTTCAGCCAATTACTTCTAAAATTAGTTATCTCTTACTGTCGAAAGAATTGCAGCAAAATATTGCGTACTGTTTAACAGGATGGTGCAGTTGCTGCTAGATTACTAACAGTAGCATTTTGCTGCTTGCTTAAAAAGCAAGAACTTTTCCCATCTTGCAAAGAACTCTTAAAAGATCCCGTTGAAATAGTTGTCCTACCATCTTCCGTGCTGGACCGATACATTTTCCCGGGCCAGCAGACTCAGACAGCCCATAAATACATACAATATTGTTTTCCGGTTTCGTTTCCCTTTCTGTATTTCAAATATTTACAAACTTACTATCTGGCTATCTTAAAATTTGATTATTTAGGACTAAGAAAAGAATTTTGGCTGTCATTTTTTTTTTCCTGTGTTGCCTGGGACACTTAAGCAGTGCTGCCAGACCCGCAGAGGTATTTGTGGGGAGCCAGATGTTCCCATACCATGTAAAATACACAGCACCACGAGTTACAAACCTATCATCTGCTTCTGTTTCATATATGGTTTCATATATTTCTTCCTTAGAATTTAAGTAGGAAATTCTCAGGAGATGTGTGCCAGATGGCACAGGATTTGCTCCAAAACAAGTATTAAATTTCCCTCCTCTCTGCTGTGTTTCCTGCTTTGGCACAATTAGATGTCTTTTGGGATTGAATAATTTGAAATTATGTGTCTTGCATTATCCTTCTGTTTTCTGGTGTTTCCATAGTTTGGGAATCTGGTACATTGCCTCTTTCCCTGGTCTTCGATGTGCATTCATCCCTGTCTCTCATCTGCTGTGCTTTGGGATGCTTGGTCTGCTTGCCAGACCCTCTGCTAGGCTTGCACAGCTCTCTGGTTCAGCAGAAGACTGGCCACTTTCTTGATGGGTTGGTTACTGTGTTAATTGTGGTGATTCCTGGGGAGTTTTCTCAGACCTTTAGATTTGGTGGAAATTTAAGTAGCAGAAAAGTGGAACCAGGGAAGTGCAGTAGCCATGGGAGAGTAAACACATGGAGTTGTCCTCTACAGTTGTCTGTAGCAGCTCTTTAAAAATAACTGGGTATTTTATGTAACTTTAAATAATAGAAAATGCTGTGCTTTAACGTTCAAATTGAAAATAATTTTTGGAATGGATCGTATCATTTCCTGAAATGTTGTTATCTTTCCATCTTTCAGGCTGAAGGTGGCCCATTCTGAGATTAATTTAATAATCATTTGCTTAGAAAACATCCTGCATTGTTCATGGTAAGGCTTATATTTGATATTTCAAATTTAGTTTGTTGTGCTGATTCATTTAGACTGTTTCTTACACAATTTTTAGTGTTAGCATTTCATTTAGCTATAATAATGACTTACCAGTTGGGTTTTAAAGAGAAAGTTTTCAATTTTGTGTAACTGAACTGAATCAATAAAGATTTGGATAACTGTAAATTGTATAACCTAAGGAAAGACCTTTATTCATTCACAATGTTTTAATCACTTTCAGAGTAATGCTTTTAGAGTCTGTCAGGCTTTTTGTTCTCATTTCATGCAAAAAAAAGTTGGGTTTTTTAAAATGATGGAAATTACTTCGTCTCTTGGAATTTCGTAATTTAGACTGCTTTATAAAAGTTACCAAATTTTCCTGTTAATTTACAGGAGTTTTTCATCAGTATGTCTGAAACCATTAAATATAATGACGACGATCACAAAACTGTGTTTCTGAAAACATTGAATGAACAACGTTTGGAAGGAGAATTTTGTGACATCGCTATTGTGGTTGAAGATGTTAAGTTCAGAGCCCATAGGTGCGTGCTTGCTGCCTGCAGTACCTACTTCAAAAAGCTTTTCAAAAAACTTGAAGTTGATAGTTCATCAGTAATAGAAATAGATTTTCTTCGTTCTGATATTTTTGAGGAAGTTCTCAATTACATGTATACTGCGAAGATTTCTGTTAAAAAAGAGGATGTGAACTTGATGATGTCTTCAGGCCAGATCCTCGGTATTCGGTTTCTTGATAAACTCTGCTCTCAAAAACGTGATGTATCTAGTCCTGAAGAAAACACACAGTCCAAGAGCAAGTACTGTCTAAAAATGAACCGTTCTATGGGGGAACCCAATGATACCCAAGATGATGAGGTGGAAGAGATTGGAGATCATGATGACAGTCCATCAGATGTGACAGTGGAAGGCACTCCCCCAAGTCAGGAAGATGGTAAATCACCAACTACTACCCTGAGAGTGCAAGAGGCAATTCTGAAAGAGTTGGGAAGTGAAGAAGTTCGAAAAGTAAACTGCTATGGCCAAGAAGTAGAACCTATGGAAACAACGGAATCTAAGGACTTAGGATCTCAGACCCCTCAGGCACTCACATTTAACGATGGCATAAGTGAAGTGAAGGATGAGCAGACACCAGGATGGACCACAACAGCCGGGGATATGAAGTTTGAGTACTTGCTTTACGGTCACAGGGAACACATTGTATGTCAGGCTTGTGGCAAGACCTTTTCTGATGAAGCACGTTTGAGAAAACATGAAAAACTACACACTGCGGACAGACCGTTTGTTTGTGAAATGTGTACAAAGGGCTTCACCACGCAAGCTCATTTGAAAGAACACTTAAAAATACACACGGGTTACAAGCCTTACAGTTGTGAGGTGTGTGGGAAGTCTTTTATTCGTGCACCGGATTTGAAAAAGCATGAAAGAGTTCACAGTAATGAGAGGCCATTTGCATGCCATATGTGTGATAAAGCTTTCAAGCACAAGTCCCACCTCAAAGACCACGAAAGAAGGCACCGAGGAGAGAAACCTTTTGTCTGTAGTTCCTGCACTAAAGCATTTGCAAAGGCATCCGACCTAAAAAGGCACGAGAACAATATGCACAGTGAAAGAAAGCAAGTTACAGCAGCCAATTCCATCCAGAGTGAAACAGAGCAGTTGCAGGCAGCAGCCATGGCTGCTGAAGCAGAGCAGCAATTAGAAACTATAGCCTGCAGTTGAAAACTAAAGCAGAAACTTTATCAGAAATAATATAAGAAATGAAATGGAATGAAATGTGTTGTTGATATACGTTTGGACTGAGAATCTTTCCAAGAAAGCATATTTTTAGAGGATTTGAATGTTACATAGGAATATATAGCATTGCTTGGTTAGGCATTTTAAAACACTTCAGAGATGGGTATTCTTAGAATGTGAAACAGTTTTGTTGTCATTAGTAGTATAATGCACTAATAACTGCTTTAATTCAAGAATGTGATCAAGTTCTCTATAAAACAGGGATCATCACTGCCTGATACTTTGCTTCATCCAGTATGGAATACAGAATACGATGTAAACATTGCAATCAGTGAGAATCAGTGAGTTATGTTTGAAAACGCTGAGATCCCAAAAATCACAAACGTGGAAAGAAAGGATTTGGTTTTCATAATTCTGAGGTGTTACACCTACAGTTTTTTGAGAAGCATACATTGAGTCCCTAAGCTTTTTAATTCTTCCCTTTTTTACCTAATGTAGGTTGGTACAACAGAGTGTAAAGGAGGATGGTGATCAAAATGGAATTGCTTCTTATTCCATTCCCTCAGATAACCTCTTTTTTTTATAAAGGTGGCAAGTTTTAATGAAATACTTGCATTCTTGAAAAAACTGCATTATTTACAGGGATTCTGGCTGGCAAAGCAGAAGTGTCATGGCAGTCACCAGTCCCTTCTGTGGGCAAGAATGTCTGCCTCATTTGTTTTTATGTTCACTTTTATGCAGGACCCCAGAGGTGGGGCTGGGCTGCAAAGGAGAAAGGGTGCAGCGTGGAGGAGGCATGCTCCTTACTCAAACCCAGTAAAAATCAGAAAAAGCTAATACAGCCTGAGATGATGTTTTATTATGCAGCTTTCAGGTCCCCTAACTAACCCAGCACAGAGAAAGCAGAGGAGTATCTGCACCAGCAGGTGACCAGGTGTCACTGTCAGATTCCCAAGGCTGCAACATATGGATGTCACATACATGCCCACAGGGCTCAGCTGGGATTTGTGTCATGGCTGGTCATACAGCTCATAGATTCTGTTCAAGTTTAAAAGCTTCCACCTTTTGATACACTACCCCTCATCAAGAGGGAGACTTCAGTGAGTGGGTTCTGTTGTAATTGATCCTGGGTGAGTGTCCTCTATTAGTTGCTTGGGATATTTTTTTTTTTTCAAGACTAGCTGGGGTACATGCTGATAACAGTAGTTAATTCACAGAGTCAACTAAATAAGTGGGTTTTGGATTGCAGTCATCAAGAGAAGACACAATAACAGTGTGGTATACTGAGCCTTTATTTTAAATCTGTAAATGCTACAACTGTTGTGAAAACTTCATTTGAAGTTGGAATGGGCAAAAAACCCACACTCTTGGGCACATGGTTGGTTACATTGGTCACTTGCGATACCTGTAGCATATCAAAGTGTTAGACCAGTTTCTGATAAGTTACTGTGTGGTAGATCACATCTTGCTTTTCTAAATAGAAATTTAAAATAGTGGTTTTGGAACTGTTATATGGAACTTCAATTATTGAGGGGTTTTTATTTGGTTGACTTTTTTTTTTACAGCTTCATTTTATTCATGTATTCATCAGGTTAAGCAGTTATCTTAAAATGCCAGTAATTGTTCAAATGCTGGTCTGTAAATAAAACATGACCTTAATATTTTAGAAAATGTAAACTTTGGACCCTTACCAATATATTTTTTTAAAATGTTGCTTCATTTTACATTCAGTAATATTAGTTTGTAAACAAACTATACATTTTGTACCTGTGCAACATCAGAGGATGTGTATTCATTGCATTTTATTGGTTCTCTTGAGGAACATGATAAATGACCATTGTTAAAATGTTTTACTGTATATGATCATAGATATAAAGGTAGTAGGTCCAAAATAGGATCTACTCTTTTTTTCTAAATATATTAGTCTTGCTATGTTTTCTTATCTGAAATTGTGTGCGCTTCTTCCTAAGTAAGTTGGGGTTGATAAGACTGTACAAAACAGATCTGTTGTGATAAGAGTTCAAAAGTGTAAAATGTGAAGAAAGTAAATTTTCTCGAGGTGTGCTCTGAAGAATGCAAAAAGCCATGAGCTTAAATTACAGCACTAAACAATTATGTTAGGAAAAAGAAAGGTATTTTAATAATGAATCACTAAAAGAGAATACCTGGGGAGGTACTGCAATCTCCACTAGTGGTGACATTCAAGAATGGGTTAGACAAACATCTATTAGGAATGGTTTAAATGTGGTTAATTCTGCCTTGAAGCTGAGAGATAAGCTCAATAACCTCTCAAGAAGAGCCTCATTGGGATTTTTTTTTGGCAAGTAATAAATTAAAATGGGGCTCACTGGGACAGCAGACACTGGAGTGGAAAGACCAAACACAAGTATTACAGTGAAAGAAAATTGCTCCTGAATTTTGAACACAAGTAGTCAGGTTGTGAATTGGAAATTGTTATAGAAAAGCAGGTTTGCGTTAGAACACTCACAGTGGAAAGTGTGAGAACGCTGTGTGTTACATCAGAGTAAATTCTGCTTTTGTTACAGCTTATAGTTGTAAAGGTTGCAGGTGTGGAGGCATGGAGGTATCGTTACCTATATACATAAATCTGTATATTCTGAAGGAAAGCCTATATATTGTGGGGGAGTGTCTTTGAAGTTCAGGTAAATTGATCTGCATGTTAAAACACTATTGCTCCCATCTCTCTCCTGTTTGTGCCAAAAGACACCATGCACAAAAGCAGGCGTGCATCAACTCCAAGCCAGCGAGGTTTTCCAGCGTGATAAACTGTAAGCTATGAGCTGTGTTGATTGAGGAATGGGCACATTTTTATATTTGCTTAGGCAAGAATGGCAACTTTTTTTTAGTTTGAGACAGATTCTGTCTAATTAATGGAAATTTTGCTGTTGGTTCTATTGGGGACAGTCTAGTCTAACATTTCTTAGAGTTTTTTTGTGTTTGGATTTTTTTTAGGAAAAAGGAAAAAAAAATGACACATTTTGAACTGCGATATCTGCTTAATTTCTCATCCTAATTGTATTAGCAGTGGGTATGTGGCTGATTATTTGGCATAACTCAGTTTGGAAACTAGAAGTTTAGGAAAGAATACCTTTCTCCCTTCTCCACTCCCCAGCCCTTCTTTTACATACTCTTCTTATAAGTATTTTTTAAAGTATTACAAAATGAAGCAACTCACAATTGAGTGAGTACTTGTAGTTTTGTTTTTCTGCTTTATTCTTTTTGAAAGGTTTAGACCTGGTGATCAGAGTTTTGTTTTGTGAAAAGAAATTCCTCATGCTCACTTCAGTAGCAAAAGTTTGAGGTCAGCTCCTATTTGTTCTAGTAGGCTACAGAATGCTAAATACTCCTCAAAATCTTGCCATTTAGGTAACCAAACTGGAGTTCTTTTGAAGATCCAGCCTTAGTTTTCTAAAACAGAGATTGCTTTCATGGTTCCTTTAAATAAAATTCAAAATTAATAGAGTTGTATGAAATACAGAATAAAATATCAGATTATATCAGAAAATCTAAGGTTAGAGTATACTTTTAGTGGCAGATTATCTTTTATTAAGTATTCTATTAATACTGACATCTATAGTTTTATAGAGGAGACGGAGCATTTATGAGACTACTGCTAGCAACAGATGACTTTTCTGAATGTAAACATCTACAGATAGGTGCAGGACAGGATAATTCTGCCTGAGAGGTAAAGACAGATCTAAGGAATTTTCATCTTTCTCAGTTAGTCCTTAGATCACGCTAGTGTGCCCAATCAGCCAGAAATGTGAACATTTCATTAAAAATTCCATTACAGCAGTTGGTCTGTCATTTGTCTTCATATAGATCTAAAACAATTATAGTAACATTCTTATTCATTTCAGAGCAGATGGAGGACTTCCATGAATAGATTTGTTAAATATGTGTCATAAGAGTTGAGACACGTACTCTCAGGAAGTATTTTTAAATGTAATGCAAGAAATCTGAAATAATAGAATAGTTAAAAATAGTGATTTATGCAGTATTTGCGTGTTTTTCTCTCCACTGTCTTTCTATATTATTTTTATTTGAATGCCCTGCTCATTTAGATATTTATAGAACTCTGAAACTTGGTGAACTTAAAGCACTGCAACTCTTTAAAATAGAAATAATATTTTTGAATCTGCTTAATACATATTTTTAAATTTACTGGTACTGTTACTATTTAGTAGCCAAGCATCTAATTTTTTATAGGTAAACCTGAAAAGACGATATGAATAAAGATGTACCACATCTGATCTGTTTGGTATGGGGTATAAAAAACCATGGCCAAAGCAGAACTTCTGCAAACCTGTATCTCAGATTCCTTCTATGATTTTTTTTGATAAGTTGATAGTTCAGAGCATGAGTTTGTAAAATGAGTGGTATTAACAAGAAATTAGAATTCTTACTGAATCAAATTCCAAATGTATTTTCTTTCTGATAATACTGAGCCATTCTAAAGAAGTATAAAAGACAGTAACCACGTGCAACACATTATGCAATAAATAGATTTAAGGTTGTATTTTCATTCAGAAGTAAAATAAATTCATAGATAAGATGCATTTAATATAGATCATCTTTATGAAATCATTAAACCATGAGAGCTCTTTTTTGCTTTTTCCACCCAAGCATGAAAATTTTTATGTTTAGAAAAATGTATTTTCTGATGTAAATCTATTCAGATAAAAACAATAACCAAAACCACGTAAACCCTGCAGTGCTTCCACTTGCAGTTTTCTGACCTCCTTCCAATGGCCTGCCTATACATTTAAGTTACCTGTATGTGCAAGCAATATAGAGTATTTTTGTCTTTTAAAATATTCTAAAGACCAAGCTTCCCCGCATCAAAGTTTTCATTCTTTGCTAATAAAAAATCTTTTTTTTCCAGGGTAGAGGGTACCACAAGCAGTGCTTACAGGAACAAAGCGCTGTAGTGGCATTGCTAGTTGCTGAGGCAGGAGAATGGAGTATAGTGGAGCTCCACTGGTGGAATTTCCACTAGGATCAGTGGAAGAACAGCCTGTTTGGAGCAGCTTAAGCTATTGTGGATCTGCCTTCTGAGACAGCAGCCTTGTGTTTTGACTGCCATAGTGAAACTGCAAATTGTTGCTAAAAGGGGTAATCTCATTTTCTCTTCTCCTTTCTTCTTGTTACCTTTTGCACCTGTTTCCTTCCTCTTGTTTGCCTCAGATTTAGTGGCTTTTGTGGCTTTAGAGTAAGCCAGTGGAGTGATTATACATAAGAAAGTAATTCAGTGCTTAAGGGAGTTAGTTTTAAATTGACCTGCCTTATCGAACCATCATTACGTTTGATCCAAAGTACATGGCAGGAGCACGTTCCTGGAGCTGGAAGAAGGAATGGAGCAGTACTTGCCCAACTTTGGCACCACATTAAATACAAGGTGATGAAGCACAGCACATGTTGCACAGTGTTTGTGAGAAGCAGCCAGGCAACAGAAGGGATCAGACACTATTTGTTTGCAACATCCGCTGCTGGTAGACTTGTGGGATTTTGAAGAGGGTGATCTGTGTGTGTCTTTTCTGTTTTTTCAGGAGAATGGCATTTGAGGGTCAAAGTTTTGGGAGCTATTTTTCTCTTCCTTTTATTGTTGTTTAAATTAATCTGCTCCTGTTTGCCTTTTATCCAACAGTTCTACACAGTCTTGAATGGCGACAAATTGCTCAAGTTAAGGAGAAAGGTTTCTTAATAAAAGACAATAGGTATTTAGTTCACTGAAGGACAGAACTGGAATCCCAAAAGGATGAAAAAATACATTTTTTCAACATAAGTTAATCTTTGCAAGTATTAGAAGTAAACATTATTCACTTCATAGTTATTTACATCTATTTTAGATCTGTTTTAGATACCATGCTGAGTAAAGAAAAATAATCACTCTTCTTAGTTAAGGCAGATAATATATCTTCAAAGTAAAGGGATAGATTCTGTATTTCATTAGGTGATTAGATTGCAATTTAATTTTCTGCCTTTAGAGTTTAGGGTTCTGTGGCAAGCCTAGAATTTTCAAATGAGTGATTTTGATTTATTTCCACCTATAAATATGAATCCGTTTAAAGGCCTGGATATAAAAATTGCAGGTTTTCGTATATTTCCACTTGGTACTTGACATTAATGAGTTTTAAGTGCAATACTTGTGTAGCTGAGGCCCCAGAAGACATTCCTTGTTAAGAGTTGCCTTCTTTCAGTGTAAGTATCTTCCCTGGAAATGAGTTCTGTTGGCTGATATTTCTCATGGTTCTCTATGCTTTTAACAAGATTTTTTTTTCCATTTGAAGTAATAGCATGTGAACATTTCCTTTTTACAAGGAGCCTTATTACAGCTGTTACTGATTTTGATACTTTACTAATTCTCCAGTATCCAAATTCTCCAGTAACTCTTAAAACAAGCATGGCCCCTTATATTCTTGCTCTTAGAGTATAAAATAGAACTTATACCAGGATTTGGAGACATAAACTTAGTAAATCTGGTGTAAGCTTTCAATCACTTAACTTTTCAGGACTGTACAGGAAATCTTATACTCCTGAAAAGCAGTAAGATCTCTTTGACTGCTTGTATTGGAAAGAGCTGGTTTTTGAAAAATATTTGTTTATGTGTATTCTGTTTGTGTTTCTGGATTTTTTTATCTGAGATGAAATAAGGGCAAAGAACTCAACTGTCCATGTGGAAAGTGGGAAGGAGCAGCTCTACCCTTTTGTATTTCAGAGGAGCTAAAGGTCTGAACATAACTGGACTTGGTTACTAGACTGACAGTTATCTACAACTCTACATATAGTAACAATTAAAACTTACAATTTTTAAAGAGCCTGACAGGCTTGCTTATGCTTGAGCTTTGCAGTTCAGTCTGCACAAAAAAAACAACCCTGAAATACATGAGAAATGCTTACTTCAAGATGTCATGGCTGCCATCATAAACAGAGGTCTGTTAGACACAAATGTTTTAATTAAAGTGAACAATTATCCATTTAAGAGCCATAGTCAGTGTTTTTGATATGAAATATAGGTTTCATTTTTCCACTTCAATAATTACCTTTTATCCATTTGTGTGACTTTCTTGTAGATCTCCCGTTGTTTCAAGGACAGATTAAATGGAGTCAGACGGGAGCTCTGATTTGATGGATGTGATAAAGTCTACCAGCATAGGATTGTCCTATTATAGATACTTTCCAGATGGACATGGATTATGCACTGAGAATCTTGCTAACCTAATTTAAAATTTTAGAAATCTACTGTTTTAAATCCTTTCTTTTGTATTGAAGTTGATGTTTTCAAACTTAATTTAAAATTCATATATTTATCTTATTTCTCCACATTGCTTAATTTTTAGCCACAGATGATGAAATCCCCATTCTTTTGACTTTATAGGACAAGTTAGGAAGTTGCATTGTGTATTTACCATTTGTATTTCATATTGCTGTAGTTCAGTATAATTTCTTCATTCTCAGTTATTGAACAATCTAAACTATTTAGTAGCACATTCAAATTATGATTTTGGTATTTACATTTTAGTGACTTTTTTTTTTCTTGAAGCATTAAATTAAGCATGTGGCTTAATATTTAAGTTTACCTTTATCAAAATATATAACTGATTAATTGAGGACTGTAGTAGCGGTTTTTTCCCAAGTTTGGAAATCTTCATTCACCTTAGATCATTGGCTAGCTGTTCTGCCTTGGGTCATAAATGCTTCTCTCCATTTAGGTTTTCTTGAGAAGAAGGCCTAATTTTATGACTTGTGTGTCAAGTTACACACACCAATAAGCTGTGGCATGATCAGAGTCTTAAAAGGGTGTTTATAGAAAAGAGAAAGGTACATACAAAAATATTCATTTTTAGTGTAATGAATGTTGTGCTGATAGGAACAGAAAAGGTTTGAAGATGAGAATTACACTTGAAGGAGACTTCCAACTTATTCTATGCATTTTCAGTATGGTGCAGCATGGTATGGCCTGATCCATGTCAGGAGACAGTGGTTGTGTGTGAGGTCCTTTAAAACCTCTGCCTATGTTTTACAGTGTCTCTGCTAGATCCAAAGTCATTAGCCAAGGACTTGACTGGACTGAATTCCTTGCTGTATAAAAGAATTCCTGCATGATGGAAAGCCTCTAAATTTTGGGCTGTGACTCCTTCGTCTGTCTTGGTGAAGGGACTGACGACCAGCAGAGGTGGGGCAGGTGGGAACAGTGATTACTTTGGCTGCACTGCACGGTTGTGTATGTAGTAATATTTTAGGTGAGTCGTTGGATCTTTTATTTAAGCCTCCTGAGTTTATCTAGGTCTTTGTTTCTTGTTAATTGGCTTTTGTTTTGGGTTCAACTTCTTTAATTTTTACTCCTATCTATAACAGAAAGATACCATTTTGCTTTTATGGGACTGTTGGAGGATAATCATTAATTCGGTGCAAGGCATTCAGATGTTGTGAGGGTGGCAATATAATAGTTTAGAAATATTGCCTAGATGGATGTGGGTGTTTTGGGATATCTTTACAGGCTGTGGGAAGTCCTGGGGTAGATGTATTTTTGTGTTACTTTAAAGAAACCCAACGAACAAAACAAAACAAATAAAACCACCACAAACCTGTACAGCTATTTCTCATAGAGTCTGTCTAAAATTTATTCATATTTGTAAATCACAGCCCTGGACTACTATGTAGTTTATCACATTAATTAAGAAAAATTAACAGACAAATTAATTGAAATACTATTGGCCACACTTATCTTTAATGATATTCACTTTTTACTGTCTTGGGAAATGTTCTGTGTTCTTGCTTCTGGTTTTCATGGTGTCATCTCTTGGGCTGCTGGAGATCTGTGCACCACTATTCCTCTGAAGCATTCATGGAAGGGTAAATGACTTTTCATTTATTTTTTTTTTTCAGAAGAATGGCACTTGTGTCTATTTTTATTTTTCTTTTCTACTTTCCCTGTTTATGCTCTCCTTTCTGTCAGTATATTAATCGGAAAAGTTTTTAATGTTAGATTTCTGAGTCTAGCATCCTGACTACTATGATCCTTGCTGTACAGATTGCAATTTGATCTTTCAGATACTCATCTAATGTTTATATATTTCTTGATGACACCCAGTCATAATTTCCTCTAAATAGCTTCCTTGCAGTTTCAGATGTAATATATTGCATCTTGGCTTAGCCATAAGATTACAGTGACTGTAATCACTTTTTGAAGACCATTATGATCTTAGCCAATTTAGCAAAAGACTTCAAATAGTTCAAGCAGTTTCCTAATCATATTACATTTCCCTCCCAAAAATCTAGATGTGATTATTAATGTGTAAGTGTGAATGGAAATAAAGAAAAAAGGCTCAGAGATAATTAGTTCTCAAAGTTGGGAGGAAAAAATGTACAAAATATAATACTGACATTTGATGTAAAACATGTGAAATCTTGATTATCTTTTTATATTAATTTCATAGCATATCTTCATTTATGTTTAGGTGATTAGGTCTGAATGATTCTTTCAAAAAAGAGTTAAAAATATTACCTGTAAAATGTTAGCTGTACGTTCTTGTTAACAAGACATTGAAACCTTGCACGTCTCCAGGTGGAAAGGACTCCTTCCTGAACAGATATTTACTAAGCTTCTGAACCCGTGTGACCACATAGTTGTTCTCAGCTCCATTAGAATAAAGGGCTTACTTCAGATCTAAATCCACAGAATTATGAATAGCATGGATGATTTAAAGTGACATCAGTCAACATGATTTTTGTAACTGTCTAAAAGTGTTAGCTGTCTGTTAAAAAAGTGTTGAAGTTTTTAACAAAGTACTTTATAAATAAGCCAAGACTTCTTCAAAAAGGTATTTGAAGATACATACCAAAGAATTTTTACATCCACTGATATTATATAGTAATCAGTAATTCCTCACTGAAACATTAAGAATTTAGATTATACACTAGACAGGGACTGTATAATTACTCATAAAAATGTATACAGATGTTTTTGTGTTTTCGTGCTTCCTGTTTCATACATGTTGATGGAACACCTTAAAATGTATTGTGTTTTAATGATATGACCTCCCTTTTACCAATATGCTTCATTCTCAAGGGATTTTTTTGCATAAGTGGGCATAACTAGTGTTGTTTTCCACTTATCTGAGGTTGAATTAAAAAAAAATAGTAGTGCACTCTTTGTTTCAACTGTTGTACTGCATTAACTGCACACTCTTTTTGAGGTGACAGTTCGCTATAGACCTCTGTCCTGTGCAGTTATTTCAGTGAGTTTTTGGGTGCATTTGAACTTGTGACAGAGTCCAAAATCCAGAAATTAACTTTATGACAAAAAGAAGCTCACAAAGCCTTTTGATAATATTTTTTTCCTCTAGCAGAAAATATTACTTCCTGTTGGCTTTTAATTTGAGCTAGAAAACTGAAAACTCTAGAATAAAATGTGACTGGTTTGAGTTATTTATCAGATTAAGTAGAGCTGGCAGTTAAAGAAAGGATGTTCATTAACATTATTGTTAATGAACTGTATTCTTTCAGCAGAATGGTGTAGGTTCATTAACCAAGTTGCATATATCCACCTAGAATTTTGCGGGTTACTTACAGACTTTGGTATCATTAAATCATATTTATTGTTTTGAAAATATTTTAGCAAACTTCTCCACCATCACAAAACACAATCCCATAGAAACATCCATATAATTTCTTTTGAGAATGTATGTAGTAGAAATGTGTCCAATAGATTTTTTTTCTGAGAAGTGCTTTAATACCTGTTTTTTATGATGGATGACTTTCGCTTGAACACGCAAATCAAGCTTTAAGGGCTACGTAATGGATATATCATAAAAATACCAGTGTAGGTTTTCTTGCAGTCTTTCCAAATTATGGATCAGTCATGATATTCTAAAGATTATGGGGTATCCTTCACCTTTCTCTTAAGATACTGAATGTTGCTGACTCCATTGATTTCTGTGTTTTGTGGGGGATACTTTTACTAGAAATTCTTTTAATTGTGTTTTTAGATACCCTGTTAGTTCCCATACTTAAGGTGAATGAGGGTAATGATAGGTGAGGAGCGGTTAGAATAGAGATTTCTGAAGTGACATTCTTAAAGGGAACACTATTCCTGAGCAACCAGGGGTATGTTTAGGTTTGTTCATTCAGTCGCCATCTGAGAGAAATGAATCTGAAAAGGAACATCCAGAAACTGGATACTAGAAATGGTAAGTGAAGATAAATCCCAAGAAGGCATTCCCAAGGAGAAATGATGTTACACACTATTTAAAAAAACAAACAAACAAAAAACCCAAAACAAACAAAGAAACAAACAAACAAGAACAAAAAAAACCCTAAACCACCAAAACCAAAAATCCTACCACCAGATGATTAGTTTGACTTTGACAGTGATGCCACTTTTGAGTTCTTGCTGAAGTATACAAGCAATATTATTTAAGGAGGTCAGTGCCTTTTCTGTACCTGTATTTTAAGAATAAGGCCTTATTTTGAGACTTCAGGTATTCCAGGTTAGTTGGAGAATTATGTGTTTGTGAAATTCTTTACTATGAAAAGAATGAAATAAGCTTGTAAGAATATCTTAGGTTATAAAAATGTGATTGGAAAAAATATTGCATATTGCAAACATTTACATGCAAACGTTTATGCTTTCTTTTTTTAATGTACTTTCTATAATTTCCACTGATAATGTTTTTCAAAATCCCTCTTGCAAGTTAGGCTGAAAGAGGAGAGTTAGTTTTTAAAAACTTGTCCCATCTGTCTATGTGTTTCTCACTTCTGCTATAGAAGTTCAGGGTCCACAGGAAACATGACTATGGGTCATACAAACAAAAGTAAATTAAATATGGTAGGAAATTTCAAATAGCTTTATCCTGTTGACTCTCATCATCTTTATTTTATTACTATTCATTATTTTCTTTACTGTTTTGCCTTGATGTCATCTTTTATATGCCAAAATATTCATGTTGTCTCTTAAAGTGCTGCTGTTGGGTACAGCTGGGTTAACAGGCCTGTGAAATCAGAGTATAAATTCCTCAGCATTTGAGGTTTTGGGAGCGAAAGTGACATAGTGCCATGTCGCTGGAGCCTATTACCAGTGCTCTCAGTTTGCAATGAAAACAGCGCACCCCGGAATGTCAGACAGCGAGACTGTTGTCGAGAGGTAATTAGGAGCAATTTTCCAGTCTCCCTGCGGGGCAGATCGCTGTTGTCTTTCTCGTTTTTGCCCTTCCCCCGGCGGCCACTGCAGGGTAGGGAATTGTGGTGGTGATGGTTCCGTGGTAGAGAGGGAGACCGTGTGTACGAGTGCGTGTGTGTGTGTGTGTGTGTGTGTGTGTCCGTGCGGGCGCCCCGGCCCCCTCCCCGCCCCGCCGCATTGTGGAGGGAGGGACCGCGGCCGCCTCCGCCGCCGCGCGGGGCCGGGCGCTGTCCGTGGTGCTGAGCCCGGCGGGACGGCCGCTGTCCGAGGTGCTGATCCAGCGGGGCCGGGCGCTGTCCGAGGTGCCGATCCAGCAGGGCCGGGCGCTGTCCGACGTGCTGATCCCCGCGGGGCCGGGAGCTGTCCGACGTGCCGAGCCGTGCCGCCCGGGCGGCACCATGGTGTTCGCTCCAGGTAAGGGCAGCTGCATCCCGATCCCAGCCGGGTAGCTTCGCAGGAAGGCCCGGGCCGTGCCGGAGAGCTGCTGCGGGAGGGGGTGATGGGTGAGGCAGCGCTGCCAGCAGACAGAGGCAGGTCGGTTCAAAGAAGGTGGTTTAGCTTTGGATTTCTTTAGCTGTGCATCCAAAGGTTATGAGAGTCACCCCTGTGGTTCTCATCAGGGACGGAGGTTTCCTATACAAGTGTGCAGGGCGCTGTGCCTGTCAGACTGCACTAAAGGGTCACAAAGGGGCATGTGGCCTTGCAGTGACTGGAGAGTGAGTCCCCCTCTGCACCCACACCAGTGGCTGCCAATATTATCATCCCTGAAACTCATGGAGATAATTTACAAATTTCATTTCCTCTTTCCTCCCCCTCGAAACAGAATAAGTATTTGAATGAAAGAGAACAGAAAGTTTGTTCAGTTCAGTTTTTACTGGAACAAAATTGAAGATTTCAGCAGTTCATGTCTAAAGTGAGATCTCACTGTATAAGGGTGCAGAATCTCTAGTGCATAGTGTATTTTGGGTTAACCCATAAAAGAAGCAAAACTACAGCAAATTTTTGTTGGATTTGGTACATTCTGCTTGGAAATAGGCAGTTGATTGTTCAGAAAGGGATGACAGGGATGAGAGGCCCAGTAGCTCCAGGGTGTAAATGTAAGTCATGTGTAATATCTTCTGTGGGGACATGACTTGAAAATAACTTCATTAAAGATGTACAACTTTCAGTAAATTAGTGGGTCAATAGAAAAGGGAACGTAAGTGCTGCAACTTGACAATGAATAACTATTAATACCTTTGCTTTGCAAATCCAACAGAAGTTTAATCTTCCTTGAAATTCTATATCCAATCTCTGAAACGTAAGAATCCAAAAGCTTTACACTTTCATATAAAAAAAATATCTTGGGGCTGACTTTGCTAACCCAATTGAGTCTAATTTTTTGAAAAAAAAATAGTATCTCTTTTTGACAATCTTGTTAATTTTTTCTATTTAACTGCCTGGATGCTTTCTAATTTCATATGTTCATGTTTACATCGGTTCTGAAATTGGGGCCAAATTATTTATCTTAATAGAATGATCCACAGCTTTTTGTTATACACCTTTCAGCATTAGTGGCTCTTCCCCGGACTCCTTTTGCCTGTCAGACTGTCACCATTTACTGTACAAGTTATTGAAATGCTCTGTGAGACTGGAACACTGCAGGAAGAGATTACCACTAAAATAATGAAAACACACACTTTTTTTTTTTTCTCCAAAGGCTGACAAAGAACAAATCCCAAAGCTCATTAATGACTGCCTGAATTGTTCTTTTCACAACTCTAATCCATAGATGGAAAAAAGATCCTCTGTCCAAAACTGTTTTATGTAGTCATTCTTCAGTTTTCCTTTACTCAAAGAAAAGCCCATGGTCTCCTTGCAAATGTTGCCATAAAATATATACAGTAATTAAATGGGAATTTTTAAAAGAGATGATAAAACAATCTATTGTGTTCAGACAGAGCAAGCCTGAATAGATTCCAATTTTTATTGCTTTTCTTCCCTGCAAATCAGCTATGCCCTGGCATTATCTCTTCTCCAAATATTTTAAAAAAACAAAAACAAGAAAAAAAAATTGAGAGGTTTATGCATCTTTAGCATCTTCATAGTACTTAAGGTCATATGATGTAAAAATGCTGTAAGTTTACTAAGAAACTGAGTTTCATTTCTTCAGTGAACTTTTTGATTTTATCTCACTGTGATGAATGATCTCATTTTCTGTTCCATTTATTTGTTGGGGTGTGAGGGGAAAGGATCTAAAAGATTTATCTGATTATAAATTGTTAGGATAAGAATGATAAACTTCCAGGATGGGATAGGAAAAAAAACCAAACCAAACCTAAACAAAAAACCAAAAATCAAGGGGAAATTCTCTTCCAGAAACACAAATTATGGAAGTCATTTGCCTGACAACAAAGATAGGATTTTGCAGGTGAAGAAAATGGTGGTCTTTTTCTTAAGGTCTTGGATATGTTATTTCAGAACTCTGAATTAGTGGGATATATTTATAAACTGTTAAGTAGAAGCAGCTTATCAAGTTTAGATAACTTTTAAAAAGGCAAAGCCTACTGACTATTTACTGAATACATACTTTCCTGTTAATCTTCAACTCCCTAAAACTTATGTCCCTTATGTCGAAAAAATAGCACAAGAAAGCAGCACAAAATCAAACATCCTTCAAAAAGCCTGGATATTACTGAGATAGATAGGTAGGTAGATAGATAGCTAAAGATTATTATAAAATGGCCAGTATTTCATGCCAAAATTGGACCTCCTGGCTCATTTTAGACAGTGTACTGCTATTTGTAGGTATGCAAAAAGGTATTCTTCATTTCCATAATTTATTCATATCCTTCCATCCGACTTAAAATGAAAATTGAGACTGTTCCAGAAAAGGAACTAAGAGTACATTTTCACCTTGCTTGGTTTAATCTGACTGGGCCTTCATTGCACTGTCTTGTGCTGACTGATTGATGATATGCTGATGTATAGGAAATGCAGTCCAAACTCTGTGAGATGTCTGGGCATTCATTTTTCCTGGATAATTCGCAGATGTTGTGATGCCCTTAGAGTGGGGGGATGATACATGAAATTCACACAAGCTAGGCATTACAAGATTTAGCTTCTTTACTTTTCCTGACCTGAAATGCTTTAGGCAGTTTGGGAAGTAGATAAAAATTTGTTATATCATCAAATTTCAAGAATTAGATCAAAAAGCAGAGAGAAGTCATAATTTTGAATTGATAGATCTTCTTACAAAGTTTTTCTTCAATTTTCTTTAGAAGGTAGTATATTCCAGAATTTTAAAAAATCACAATGCCAAATCAGCCTACAAAACATTGATAACTATAAATGATTCCTCAGATTAACTATATGCTATTGTGAGGTAGGAAATGAAGAAGTATTAAAACATTTATTTGTTCTAACACTTTAGTAAAAATCAGATTATGCAGCCAGCTTTCTGCTGATAGCTGATCATTGGTTTACAAAGATGTGATCACTTCAAATATCAGTATTGACCAGATTTAACAGTAACTTTAAATGTTACTAATTAAACTACTTTTTTGCAGACTTTCACTTTTCAAAAAATTACCTTGGGCATATTCCTTGCTTATTTTAAATCCCAAAATGTTTCCCCAGTGCAAAGATAAAAAAAATACTCTTTGCTTATGATTTGTCTGAACAAACACAAGGCAAATGTGTTTTTCATGCTTCAAGATTTTTTTCTGATGCTATTTTGCACAAATCACTCAAACACTTATGTCTTAGGCCTTTGCCCTTACATGTGCATACTGATATAGCACAGCCATGGCCTGCATTTTTAAAATTAGTTTGGGAATAAAGTTAGAAACCTATTAAGAATGTCTGAGCAACCTAAGGGGTTTTATAAGCAAATGTCCCTAGACTATAATTTCGGTGGTCATTTTAGTATATTATGAGAATTTTACAACACTCTTACTCTAAAACCATAAATAAAATAACCAAATAATAGAGTTTCATCATTGCAGGCAATAATTGTTTCATTCAGTGCAAAGCTGTGGTGGTTTTATGGGTTTTATTTTGGTTGGCTTGGTTTTTGACATAGTTTATTTTGGAATCCATTTTGAACTGAATACCTCAAGAAAGATTGGAATATTTACACTGACAGGTTGTTTCAGGTCAAACATTCCCCTTTTTTAAACTTGTGTCTACTATGAATTGTGTGATTTCATCTTTCAGGTGAATTTTGTTATTTGTCAGTGTAATTTAAAAAATTCCTTTTATCTGACAGTTTCTCTATAACTAGAAACTCAGATGCTTTTCTCAACACCCTGTATTCTAAAAGAAGGAGGAAGATATAGAATTAATTTCTGTATCAATATTTTTGTGTTAAAAGGATGTGTGAACACAAGGTTTAAAGATAGACATTAGAGAAGTCAGAATATTCACAGCTCAGCGCCTTTTTCGTATGACAGCAACACCAGTAGGTTTTCAACGAGCTTTTCATCAGTGCAGCTGTTCTTAACATTTTTAAGCTGGGAGCAACATAGCAGACGTGTATAATGACACTGAAGATCAGAAACGCATCCTGTACCAAACATTTTAGGAATCTCATTACGCCACAATTGAAGACATAGCAGCTGCATACTGAAACAGATGTGCTTCCTGGTCTGAATAGTCCTGATCTTCTCCAGTGGAAAAGCTGGGATAGCAACCACCTGTTGTGTTGCAGAACGTGAAGATGTGACATCTCTTGACAAAATTTTTCTTCTTTTGATTATAGTGTTACAGGTACTATTGCAGATTCCTGACCACAACGCCCAGATCAAGACAGCAATGAAGGGCCTGTTCATGAGTGCAAAAATTGCTGTCGATAACTTTACTTCTTTGAAGGTACCACGTTGTGGGATATCTCCAGTGTTTGTGCCAACTGTGGTGCTCTGGCACTCAGTTATGAAGTGTCTTTCATCCATGAGAACAAGGCAGGACGCAGTCCTTGTCCGTATTAACTGCTGTGCTACATTCTGCATTAGCATTCTACATTAGCATTCTGCTAATGCTCTAAGTTCTGCAGTCCCCTCTCAAAAAACCCTAATAAAAAATGTAAAAGTATATACATGTAGGATTCTCATTTGATAGCTTAATGTGAATAAAGTCCTTGTGTAGGACATAATTTGAAAATGAAAAACTATTTGCCAACCTCATGCAGTCTGATATTATGGAGGTTTTGTCCACTAGTTGTTGTAGCTGGTAGTGAGTATGGAGGCCAGTTGCTGCCCAAAGGTGTCTGAATGCATTTACAGCTCTCAACAGTATTCCAGGTGTTTGCCACCTGGTGGGAAGAAATCATATAGGAGGAAATTCCTTATTCTCTGTTGCTGAGGAAAAATGTTTCTTGTGCTGACCTTTTCCCAGTGACACATTGATCTTTCCCCTGCTGTGAAACTCCACCAGCAGACCTCATTTAGTGAGATGAAAGAAATTTAGTTCATATATATTCAGAAATGGGATGAAATTAGCAAGTTAAGAAAATAATCAACAGTCCTAGGTGCAATCTTTCTTTAAAGTATGAATCAATATAGCATTTAAAAATGGCACAGAATTTACTTTTTCAAATTATATTTAACAGAACTGAAGGCTTGAATAAGTAAGGCTGACACCTTTCACTTCACTGTCACTGAATCTTATTTAGGTTAGGTGTGAGAAGAAATCTGTTACCACAGTGGCTGTGTATGGCCTATATAGAAGGAGTTGTTCATAGTTGAGGGATAGTGGTAATAAGTGATACAGTCCTTAGTAACATCCTTACTGGAATTGTTTATTGAGCAGGAAAGTCAAATCCTGAATGTAGAAAAGGAGTGACTTACACTGAGCTCTAGAGTTTGTCACTCCAAGTCATCATTCTTGCAAGGTGAATTGTTCTCTTGTACTTGTTATAGACATAAATAGTATAATTCCAGTCTTATAAGTTTTATTGTGCGAATGAGAATAAATGCCCTTACTGTAAAATACAGTGAAAGGTAGATTTATTTCTATACCTCCAATCTTATCTATTAAAGATTTTGTTAAGGACATAATACATTGTATTATGTTGCAAATACAAGGTTAAGTGAAAATTATTTGCTGGCAATGCATTTAAATTTACTTATAGGCTTCATGAAATTTTTGGACTACTAGTTGGCCATCTGTATTGTGTTTTTTACATAATAACTTGAAAGATTCTACAGAACTTTAGTGGATGTCAATTGGAACAGAGTCTTTACTGATATTAGCAGAAATGAAAAACTGACCTGAATAGCCCTAAAATGCTTCAGGTTCCATTAGAGTGCCTCAGCAGGGAAGTTGGGGCAGGTGAGCTCTGTGTTGCTGTTGTCTGCAATTGCAAGTCCTGTTGTTATTTTTCCAGAAGATGCTGTCTTCCTTCTTCAAGAGAGTTTGAATTTCTTTTTGCCTGAGAAGTAAATTGAGCCATATTCCACTCAGGTATTTCTCTAATGGTGAGGCAGACATAGCCTCCTGTGGATTGCTTGCATTTGCTTCACTTTACAGTATGTATATTTGATAGAATAACCCCGTATTTTCTATCTTTGGGTAGTGAATCCACTCATGATTTACCACTACAGAGGGGTTGCATATCCATTAACACTTCCATTAAGTACTTGCAGATTGACCTTACATTTTGTCTTGAAGTAAGTTTTCTTAATAGAGTAGAAAATATTTCTCTGGGAAGACAGAGAATCAATTCCAAGGGTGGAAAACAGCATGTGATGGCATCCTGTTGTAGAGAGATTCTGTCAAGATTACAGCTATGAAATAAAAAATACAAAAAAAGGGTTTGGTCTTTCAAGGTGCCTTTTAGATTTATATAATCTTTGATTTATTTTCTATCATGACTTTGTATATATAAGTGTATGTGTATATATATGCCCAAGGAAATGGCTTGAAGCTGTGTCAGGGGAGATTTAGGCTGGATATTAGAAAAAGGTTTTTCACCCAGGGGGTGGCTGGGCCCTGGAACAGGCTGCCCAGGGAAGTGGTCACAGCACCAAGCCTGACAGAGTTCAAAAGTATTCGGACAAGGCTCTCAAACACATGGTGTGACTCCTGGGAGCTGTCCTGAACAGGGCAGGAGTTGGACCTGATAATCCTGATGGGTCTCCTCCAACTCAGCATATTCAGTAATTCTGAGATTCTACACATGTGTATATGTGTGTGCATATATATATATGAGTATGTATAATCTCAGATGCTAATCAGATGCTAATAGCTGTATTTACAGCCCTCATACTCCACTCACATTCTAGGATGAACAGGGAAAATTTTCTGTACTGCTGTGCATGTGCAAATTTAGGGCTTTTTTGGGGGGACTTTTTCTTGAGGGTTTGGGGTTAATTTTAGCATTAGAGAAGGACTCTGCTTACCTGACATTTGGCCAGACAATTTTTGACTCTGAATAATCTGGTATAAATTGAAATATATCTAAAATTAATCAGGATATTTTCACCGGCTAAAGCAGGATGTTTGCTGGCTCTTTACAGGTTCTGTAACATCTTCCCTGTTTTCTACATTTAGAAAAGAAAAACAGGTTCAGATATTGCAAATTTTAATTAACCTGCACATAGTTCTTTAAGACCAAAACCCACAGAGAAGTTCTGGATGCCCTATGGCAGCAGGTTTAGAATTATATGTTCTTTAAGCTCCCTTCTAACCCAAACCAATTTATGATTCTATGATATGGGTCACCTGTATCTGTGCCACTGGACCTCTCCTGCCTGGGAAGAATTACAGCTTTTGATGTAGAGATGTTTCTTATTTTAGTATTTGAAATGTGTTCTCTAAAAGAAGTAGAAAAATTGTGCAGATGAAGAGAATATAAATTTTTCATTAACTTTGAAGCAGCTGGTGCCAGATGCTCTTTAGGGAATATCTCATTTTTAATACACTGAACTGCAGCCTAAGACTCAAAAACACTTTAAAATTAATCTTAGTTTATAGTATTGAATCCAGAAATATTCCTTTTGGGACCAAAATCTGAGTATCACATTTATGGGTTTGGGTGTGGCAAAATTGCCAATGACTAATATTTAGAACTACATTCAGTCTTCAAAGCTGAAAGACACAGTCTGAGTGAATATCATGAGTGAATTTATTGCTATATGTAAAAATACCTAGAAAATATATAGATTGAAGTGTATAATCTGGTTTTAGTTAATATTGTTGAGTATATTATTATTTAGTTATTATTATTGAACTATGGCAAGAAATCTTACTAAAACATTAAAAAATGCTTAAGGATAGGTCTTAGCAATCTCTTAATCTAAAAAAAATCATTTTCACTGGCATATTTCAAATAGTATGTAATAACTTGCTGGAGTCTTTAAAAAGATAGCTTTATATAGCAAAAAACCCGAAGAGAATTCCAGATATTCTTATCTCTTATGAAAGAGTAAGAAAAAATCAGCGGGGAAAAAATTACGAAACCTGAGTTGAGATATAGCTAATGTCTGGATAAAAAGGTATAATGAAGTATTGCTCTGCTGTCCTTCGAGGCAGCTTATCTGCATTTCTGGTCTTCTCTTCTGCTCTTATATTCCTCCTCTGCTTGTATTCAGAGCAGACTTATTTCAGCTTCATTCTTAAAATTTATTTTGAAAAGCAAAGTAGTCTGTGCTGGCCCCCTTCGTGATACAGTTCATCTTCCATGCTGGTTGAACAGCAGGAATTGGGACTGAAGTTCGGGCAGAAAATAAACCTGAACTGAACCTTAACTTATCTAGTGAAAGTCAATGTTGCAATGCCTTGCACACAGCAGGTCAGGGAATTGGAAAAACACAGGATCCTACATTAAAGTACTCTTGGCATTTCTGATATGTTCAGTGTCCTCTCTTCTTCCTCAAGGAATCAGGATAAGTGAGTATTGCCACCTGATGTTTGACAGCTATTAGTCAGGACCTCACCAGGCTCTATTTTAGAGCATGAGAAATGATACTGGACAGAATTAACTCCAGTGCAGTTAAGAATGCAATTATTATTTTTTTTAAAAGATTAAATTTTCAGCTTCACTGTAGGATCTTTTCATGAGGTCTTTGAGCTGGCATCATTACTGACATTGAGACAAATTGGGTCTGTAATTCTGTAAAATAGTCTAATGACTCTCATACAAAGTTGGTTTGTGCACATGTGCTGGAAAGTCTTCAGCCCTGGCTGATTGCCAAGTTCGTTCATTCATTATGGATGTAATTAACATGACTCATCAACATTTTCTGACTATGGATCTCTTCTACAAATTAGCCTTCTTGTGCTGAAATCCCAGCACCAACCTCTAAAGCAAATCAAAGGAGATTTTTAAATCACTTCAATTCACAGGTTACAAAATATTCGCCAGAGGAGGCTCACCTGGAACTTCCATGCTGTGACCAACAAGATGGAGAGATACACCACTGCCAAATGCCAAAGGGAAGCTGAAGAACTGTACTTGGTTTCTTGTAGAAAAATATCAATTTTGATGCAAAGAATGTTACTGTTAATTATTACAACATATAGACATACATGATGTCATTACAGACCTGCCAGGTTCTGTAAGGTTTTGCAATATCTGTAGTTTAAACACAATTTAGGTAATAACATGCAGCTTTTTTTTTGTGTACACAGCTCCCATGCATCCACACTGGACCTTCAGATGAAGTCTAATGATCATGGTCTTGTCTACTTATACTTTCATTCCATTTAAGATTTTCATTAGTACTGTCTGCTCTACTGTTATAATTTTCGATAGAATTGAAAAAATTGAAATAGATTTTCCAGAGATCAGTATTTTTATTACATTAATAATAATAATACTATTTTTTCTTTAAAAACTAATTCTAATGTTACAGTGCTGCAGGAAAGAGTAATCAGTAATTATTGCAATCCAAAGCAATATATTGCCAAAAGTAATGATAAATCTTTAGTTAAAGACTATACCTGCATAATCTTACGTAAATTTGAAGAAAAATATATTTGCTTCTTGGCTCTTGCAGCTTCAGAATTTTAGCATAAATTTAAACTGTAGTTAATGGGAATGCATTATGGGTAATTCTGAGTTTTAAATTGATCAGAAGTTTGTTTAGGGGAATGTGATTTTTATTCTTAGTTTTAAATATGGTTAAGTTCAAAGTGGTTTCTACAACCTACAAGCTTTGAGGAAAGGTGGATTAAAAGGTCTTTAACTCCCCCACTGTTTATTGACAGCATTAGTGGATCTGGGATAGACTTGCATCTTTGCAAGGTCATGCCTGTCATAGTTTACCTTCATGATAGTATTCCAAATAATCCTATGATAATAGACAGTAGAGAACCTAGCTGTTGATTCAAACAAATTACCTATTATTGAGGGTTACTTATTAGGAGTTTTTATAAGGTTTTATAAATTTACTTCTAGCAAGATGAAAGGAAATAGCCCCAGGGGATATCAACAGAAAGTGCAGGAGCCTACTTTGATTGCAGGCTGGAAAGGAAGTGATTCAGGATACTTTGAAGAAAGTGAAGTGTATAAATGAGAAAAGGCTCATGTGCAACCAGAGCAAAGTTCTTAAACATTCGTTCTGCTAAATGCTTTTTCTCTGTAGTTTTTTTTTTCCAAGTATACCTTTCTAGAATAGTCCATAATCTGGAAATATCTTGGAGGATGTAAAGTCTTACACACAAGGAGTTCTTGGACTTAATTATTAGTTCTATTAATTGAAATGAATACTTGGTATCTACTCCAAATATTTTTATTCTTTTTCCAAACTTCAACCATATTTTTCTTCATGAGGGACATCCTTGAGCAAGCTAATTTCAAGGCATATTGCCACTAGTTTTAGGTGGAAGTGGAATATGTGACTGATTCCTGCAGCCAGTCCAAGACTTTGATGTTTTATGGATCTCTCAAACTGTACTTTGGATTGTAGAACCAGACCAGAGTTTAAAAATTACTTTTCATCTGCTGAGTTAGTTGGCAGAAAATTTACAGAGAGTAGTACATGGTAATAAAAGCATGCTAAAGAGACTTCATTATGTGTTGATAAAATTGCTGCCTCGTATTTAATATCAATTAACCCAGATATTTCAGTTCTCTATTTACAGAATTGGGGTGCTGGGTATGAGGGGTGAGCATCTAAAGATACAGAAGAAGTCAAGATTTTCTAACATCAAGAGAAAAAAGTGGTCTCTAGGCAAAGATAACTAATAGGCAGCATGTGTTCCTGATGTTCAAGTTTTTCCCAGAAATTGCTTCAAATGACCTATTTTTCATGGAATTTTAACTTAACTAGTTATACTTCAAATCTTAAAAATGCTAGATAAAAAATAATTTTATTTTATCGTCCTAGTAACTTTCATTTTGATTAGCTAAATACCTAGCCAGAGGAGCTATGTCTTTTTTTCACTTGATTGAAAATGTGCAATTCTTAAGGTGCCTAATTAATTCTATAGGCACTCAAATTTCTGCCTGGATGTCCACAGCAGTCTGTATTTCAGCAAAGTGGACATAGATATGTTCCAGCTCAGCCCCTTTGGGATTCCTGTATGAGTCATCTCTGCTTTCCTTAGTCAATCCCTTTCTTCTTGTTCCAAGTAGGTTCAGCGTATCAGTAAATAAATGAGCTTCTCAGAAAACAGCTAGCCAACTGTTTTCCTTGAAATGAATAATTGGAAGGGGATGTAGTGGGGATGCTTTTTGGGAGATTGCTGTCTACTCATTCAAGAAGAGGAAAAGTTATGATTCATCGCAGCCTTACATCACAGGAATGCAGTAGGTTCGTGGTTGGAAGGGACCTCTGAAGGTCATCTTGTTTAACTCCTATTCAAGCAGGATCATGCTGGGGGGACATGATCATTGCCCAGGATCATGTCCAGTTGGGCCAGCTGTAATAGATACCATACACCCAGGGGAGCTGGATGTTCATGTTTGATTGCTTGAAATCTTTGGAAGTCCAGCTCCTACAAATAATCGCCCCAACACAGGCTCAGGCCTGGGTCAAACACAGTGTCAGATATCACCCTCCAAAATAACTCATTTTCAAATTTAGGTGGTCCTCACAAGCTGCCAATGGTCTCACCATCCCAGGCCTACAGCTTTTATTCTCTCTGTGTCTGAAGCCAATTATCTCTTATTATTTGGATTACTATCATCCTAACCATTTTACACAAATATAAATTAAGTTTAGTCAAGCTGCTTCATTTCCTTTCTGTGCACACCTAAGGCCTCAGAGGCCGAGATAGTCCAAAGGTTTTGGGTTCCCTGTTCTTGGTTATCTCAGCAAATAAAAAAATCATCTAATGAGTTAGAGCTGAGCAGATGTAATCTACAGCTCACTTATGTGTGTGGTGCTTTCAGACAGAATTTGCTCCTAAATAAACAACTGAAAAGCCCAGAGAGAAATGCACTCAAAAACTCTTTATTTTCAATTGAATGTTGCTATGGATGACCTTTCTAAAGTAAAAATATTTAAACATCAGATTTTGTAGATTAATTGGCAAGGACCAAATAAATAATGAAGCATGCCTAAGGAGAGCAAACTGAGTCATTTTCAACAGCAATGTGCTTAATGACAGTATGTTTTCAATTATAAATTCTGGGGGTTTGTGGCTTTGAGGATTGGCAATTTTTTCACATTTCATATAACCTCATTGTCTATTCCAACATACTCGTTTGTATTTAGAATTTCATGTTTATCCCTGCTTTTGTTAGTACTTTATCTTCTGAACATCAGATGTGTTGACTGATCTTTTTTCAGCCAAGCAAGAAGACTAATTAGTTGTGTGATAAAATGTGTGTTCTTATTTGAGCAGTAAAGAATTGTCTGTACTGTATCTGTTAAGTAACATTTAACTCCATCCAAAACCACACTCTTTCAAGTGCTGAAGAGTGGAAAAACTGAATCAGGGAAGCTGACTGTGCCAAGAATTCAAGTGATTTTTTCAGTCAGCTTTTCCAGTTAAAATGTGTTTTCTATGTTTTCACAGGTTTTAACCTCTTACCTGTCTTTACAGTGGTGAGGACCCCAGACCCATACACCAGAGTCTCGCAGAAGCTGAGCACAGGGACAGAATCATCTCCCTTGCCTCCTGGCCATGCTCTTTTTGTAAAGACCAGCATACATTTCTGGGCTACAAGCCATCTCATTTCCAACTTTTTGTCTGTCTACCAATATCCCCTAATACTTCTCCAAAAATCTGCTGGCAATAAATTCACCACCCAGTCTGCATTGACATCAGGCATTACTTTGACCCAGGTGCAAGACCTTGTTTCTTCCCTCAAGCATATAGCATATTCCTTAAGCAAACAAGTGATTCTTCTTTTCTTTCTATATTAGGTTTCTTAGGAAAAAAATCTGAAAGAACATTGGGAATTTATCACAATTTCAGATATATACCTCTCATAAAAGCACCTGACCTTTAATTCACTCTGATTTCTCTCAGGACACAATTCTTAATATATGTTATTAAAACAGACAGTAAACTACAAATCCTGTTTAATGAAATACTTGAGCATAACAATCAATTAAGAAAGAACTGAGATGTGTATCTTTAAAAACTTTAAAATCAAATAGAGTGATGTCAATAGCACCTAGTCTAAGCATTTCAATTAGCAACTGGTTTCCTATATGCCAATAAGTCTACATCAGAATTAATTTTTTTTAATCAGTATCAGCTTTGACCATTGTGCAGCATTCTTTATTGTCAAAACTGCTATTTATGTTAGTAGTCAAAATATTTTTAAAGTGAAATCTCTGAAATAAACTGCTCTTCTTCATTACCAGATATCAGTAGTCACACTACATTACTTCATTTTTCTCCAGATTTTAACACTTTAGCCAAACAAGGAAATTTCACATAAAAATATGTATTTGTCAGGTTCCCATAGAAAATGTTCTCTGTTTTACCTACAGCAATCTGAATGTTTCTTAATGTTTTGCAGATATTTTTGAAAATCCATCTAAGGGTTAATAAACTGCACTAAGCAAAATGCTGTACCTTGAAGTTGATTGGAATTTGATGGATGAGACCTTTCAATCTGAAGTAAAAGTAAAAAGAAATGTTAATGAAGCAGTGTTTTTTTCTGTGGGGGTGAGGGAGTACATGTCGGGTTTGCACAATAAAGTCCAATTCCCTATTCAGAAGCACAGCTCAAGTCAAAATGGATGTGATTCACAGCTGGATGAGAAAACCTTCCTTTCCTGTCTTACTGCAAAATGCATCTGTGCTTGTTTCAGTTGTGGAGTCACAGCTGTCCCCAAAGCTGGGGAGTGGGTAATTGAGCTGTGTGACTCAAAGTCTCCTCCTTCATTCAGTCCTGTGGTGCTGAGCACGCAGAGGCACTTTCCACCCTAATTCATCTTCAGTATTGGCAGGTCTCCTGTGTAATAAACTGTCCCTAGTCACTCTGTGATTTTGTTCCCCCCTCTCCTCTTTTTCCATCCTTCTTGTTTTCATGGGCGAGCCCCAAGTTCTTAGTTCCCTTTCTTTTTTGTTTGGCTCTGGCAGGTGAGAAGCCAGGGACAGAGCAAGATGAAGTTAAGCTGCAGATTGCCAGCAAGCAGATCGTGCAGACTGCTATCCTCCGAGCAGTGCAACAAGTTTCCCAGGAGAGCCAGCAAAAGGAGAAGCGAACAAACACCAGTACAAGCCTCCAGCTAGAAAGAGGAAAACTCACCAAGAAGCATGAAAAGAAGTAAAGGAGCAGTCTGGAGTTTTTCAACTCCAGCCTGCAAGTGTTTTCAGCCTTCTCTTTAGTATCAGCTGTATTGCTAGTGCAATGCTACTGCTGTAAAGCAAACCAAAGTATTATCACACCTAGACATAGGGTAAAACTGCAATAGTCCTCATCTGAGAAATATTAAGTGCATTAGACAAATGACTCCGTATTTAAGCAGTGCCTCTTAACAGAAACAATAACCATAGATGTAAAAGTAGTTTCAAGCACAAGGTCTTATGATACGAGCTTATTCCCAAAAGCTTTTTGCCAGTGCACTTTCATGCTAAGTTCTGCATGCAACATTTACGTCAGTTCAGCTGGACGGACTCTTCTCTGCATTACTGAGTTCACTGGAGCTGTCTTCGCTGAAGAAATAGTTCATTGTTGGGTGTAGCAGAATGCTTTCAGGCTCCCTCGAAGCACGGGTTTGTACTTGGCTTTTATGAGCTATGTGAAATGGCAGTATAAAGTGGATTTGGTAAGTTCTGTGAACCAGTTTATTTTTTCATCTTGGGGGGGAAAAAAAAGCAATCCAGCAAGACTGCAGTGACTGTGATCTATGACTTTGATAATATACCTGTGATCTGTGTCTTTTTTTAAAAGAAGTTAAATACTGAAGTTTTAGTCTACTTATTGAAATACTTCTATACTTCTGCATAAAAATCACTTGTGCCTCAAATATTCCTTTTAATTTTCTTGATACTGAAGGAAAAGGAATTGATGTGATGATAAGGAATTGGCCAGCATTTGCTCCAGTTTTGCAACTTTGCTGGGTCTTGATTTACAGAAAGTCAAGACTGAAGTGTCTTAAAAAAGGGGGTTGAATATATTAATATCTTTAAGGATGAAGATACACAGTATTTGAATTCTGTCATGGTAGGTATTTCTCACCTCCTGGGTGTAAAGTGACTTTAGATATTTGAAGTTGTTGCATAGATTCAATTTAAATAGCACTGCGTGAGGCTGGTAATAGAGAGCTTATCCTCTCAACTGCTCTATAGAGCTGAAGAAATCCATGATGTTTCTGAAAATACAAATTAAATAAATGTACCCTTCACTTTTATGCTCCCTTTGTATAATGATGATTGCACTATTATACATCTGAAATGAATAACAGCATATTTAATTCTAGAAATGGCTTGTAGCTCTGCTTCAAATGAATTCCTGTAGTAATACACCTGGAAATACAAAGAAGAAGATGCCCTGCAAAACTTTCTTAATGGCTTTTCTACTCAGCTAGATGATCCTCAAAGAGACTGTGGGTTAAATAATTGGCTATTACTTACTGTGTCCTGTTGCCTGCGTTAAACAATTTTGGGATTCCTTCTCCTGGACAGAAGCTTAGTCATGAATAACCACATACTGTAATATTAAGTCTTTGTAATCTGCTTGGTTTCTTTTTTTCTTTTTTAATTTAACAGCACTGACTCATGCAAGATAGTGATTTAGCTCAATCTTCTTTCATTTAAAAACACAAAGAAGAATTCAATGTGATTGAAAGTGTTCCAAATCATCTAGTAATGAAAACTGACCTGGATTGCAAGTACACAGGTGGTTCACTTCTGTAGGCACTGGGTGAAATTTTACAGTCAAGAAAACTTTAAATGTGAAAGTAGTTGGGTCTTGAGGCACGTATGTGTTTTTGTAACAGCGATTTTTTTACCGTTAGCTTTTTCACCAGCTCACCTTTGTTTGGGAGGTAACTCTTTTCTAGGCACTGTTTGCATTTTTGCTCTCTGAGAGCCTAAGAAAACTGATCATGAATAAAGGTTCAGTTCTGAGGCTGATGAGCAGACAAGTCTGGCGGATGGAAGGGAGCAAACCTATTGGAGAGGCTCTGTGGTGCAAAACAGCGTTTGCCATGGACTCACAACATTGCAGGAAGGAGAGATATAATATAGAACATTTCCACGTCTTTAAAATTATTTTACTTTTTCAATGCTTTTCATCTCCAGACATTTGAAATATGTTAGGGTTTGGGGGTTTTTGTTTTGGTTGGGTGTTTTTTTTTGCTGTTGGATTTTTTTGTTTCTTTTGTTTTGTTTTTCGTTACTGATAATTATGTTAATAACCTTCACGTAGTTTTGAAACTGTTTCTTTCTATGCCGTTTTTTTTTTTTTAATTAATCATTTTGGCAAAATAAGAATTTCAAAAACCAGTGAATCTGGGCTTTTGCCACTGCTTCATATGAGCCTATTCCTCTCCTACTCCCCCTATGCGGTTCTACAATATCCCTTTACTGTCCCTTTGCTACTGTCTTAGTCTTATTAGGCACACTATTTATTACCTAATTGTTTAATAGTCATCTAGATCATTGGCAGAATACACATGCCATCAGAAAACTAATATCTTGGAAAATCAAAAACAGTCAGAAGCCTTTGCTTATTATGTGCCTACTAGACAATCTTATGAAATAAAATGTGCTCATGAGGTTTGTAGTAATGAATGCATTGTTTAGCACAAAACCCCCTGTATCTTAGAAATACAAGGCAATCAAAAAGGTATCTATAAGTATTTAAAACAAACTCACCATTTATTAGCACTTAGAGTGGTAAGTAAAATGTTGTACAAATATGTGAAATTATATTTATCACAGCTCCAGAAGAACAGAAGAATCATGTGTGTGTGGCCATCCTGCACTATGCTTGCTATGTTGTCATTCAGGTTGATTATAACAATTTTATTACCATATTGCACTCTTCTTTGTAAGGTTAATAAAGCAACAATGCCTAAATGGAGATTCACCTAGCCATAGCAGGATGTTGTAACAGATTACTAAATGCTGCTGTACATCAAGTTTTTGGTCCTGTGTGGTTACACTGGAAATCCCTGCTCTAAAATAAATAAAACCAACAACTGTGACTTGGAAACAGCCATATTAATTTTGTCATTTCAGAAAAATAAAAGCTTTCTGTGATAATGAGTTAGAAATTCTTGGGTGTTTATTCAATAGCAAAGAATCACTTAGAAGTCTTACTGCCTCTACTCAAGTCATGTATGATTATTTTTTGTTAGTGACATTTTTTAAGTGTTTCAGATTATAGGACATCTACAATGGTAAGTGTATAAAATTGCTATGTAACTATTCTCAATATGATTACCATGATACATGTTGCAGTTGTTCT
The DNA here is from genome assembly GCA_008694505.1 of Cyanoderma ruficeps. NCBI lineage: Eukaryota > Metazoa > Chordata > Aves > Passeriformes > Timaliidae > Cyanoderma > Cyanoderma ruficeps. Next base: position 18,977,830 of record VZDJ01007755.1, on the reverse strand, counting down.
TTAAATGTGTGCCTATGTCACATACACAGTTAATGTGTCATTACTGAAGACTTTTCTAAAAAAAAAGTTTAATTTTAATTAGTGGAAAATATAAAAGGAAGTAAAATGAATTCTTGAAAGTATATGGGATTCACCCATTCCCCTGGTTACCCACTCAGGTCTGAGAAGAAATTTAATGAAAACCTGACTCTTGACATAACGTAACCTTTTGCAATGGATTCCTGCAACACATGGATCAAGTTGTCAAAAGAGTTTGTGGGAGATGGGTGGGCAGAACCTGAGCTACTGGTAAATGCCTTCTTCACTGCTTCAGTAAGGAGTGAGCAGCAGTACTGATGGAGCCTAGTTTCTGATGTGTGGGCTTTCTCTTCGGTAGGTTTTGACAACTCGTGGTAAGGTCTGGCAGAATCTTTTTCCCCATTTGGGGTGATAGGTTTTTAATTTGTGATGTATCCTGACATTCGAAAGAAGTACAAGAAAGATCTCTATTCTTTGCTTCCAGAACTTCATTCACAACACCAGGTGGACACGCGTGAACTTTTGTTTTTAAAGATGATCTTCCCTGGATTTAGTCAACATGCCCAGTGATTTCTTTAATCCCTAAGACTGAATAGGTGAGCACATATACTATCTGTGTGCTCAGGGAACACCAAGAAATAGATACATATTTTAAATTCATTTCCTTCTAAGCTGTTCTTGTCTGCCAGGCAGATTTTCTTTGTTTAATTAACATAAGCAGCTTTTCTTTTCTCATCACTTTTCCTCCAGCGACCTGCTGCTTGGATTTTGTTATATGAGCTTGCAGTTTTAACACTAAAACAATAGTTCACATTATGGTTTGGGTTTGATTAGAACCCCTGTGGTGTTACATGTTCCATTTTGGTGTGGTTTTTGTCTTTTCTTTCTCTACAGATGAGTAACAATAAATAATGTTCTAAAGAAAAGGGAGTTTGTGTGGGGGTTGTAGTTGTGTTGGCATTTTTGTGGCTTGCTTTTTTTTCCTTCAGTTGCCTCTAGCAGAAGGCCACATGGGGCCAAATCATCATGAATCATTCACACACACTGTGACAGTAGCTCAACGTAAGACTTGCACAGAAAGAGAGAAAATTAACTCTTACAAAAGCTGGAAACTGGACCCACCTATTCTAAGCTGATTCTAAAATGTTAGAGTAAGACACTCCTGATAGATTTAAGGAAAATATTCCATGTGTGCTTTGAGAGTTGAATCCCATTTAGAAACACCAGCTAGTGAAGACTGTAATTGCTTGCTTTGTGATATGAGGTGGAAAATGAGCATTACTGTATTGTTCTGAAGACTTAAATATTTGCTACCTCCTTGTGCCTGTGGAAGATTTTGAATTGTGTCTTTTGGACAGGGGACCCATTTGCTCCTGCCCTATGGAGTGAATTAGCTGCTCTTCTGTGTGCACGTGCATCCCAGAAGGTTTAGCTCCTGTCTTCAGTTGCTAGTAGATGTCCTTCCCCTGTATTTGCTTAGTAAACATAACTTCTACTAATGCTGTTCCCCCTCATTTCTTTCCCATGAAGCAGCTCATTCTAAAAATTCTCAGCTACAAGACAAACTGTAGAAGTTGTCTGCTTCCAGAAATGGGAGAGTGCATATAATAAATCTTCTTTGCCTCATTGGTGGGACATGGACCCTTTTACACAGCTCCCTGTACGTATTTCTTTCCAAGAAGGACAACTCTGTTAGCCAATGCTTCCTTGCTATCTCTGGCTGATCTTTTACCCATAAAGCAGTGATCTTCAGTATTTCCTTCCAAGGTAAAAACCACTCCAGGAACACAGTTGGCCGTGACTTGTCACAGTTTATTAGACCCAGCTGACTTCAGCTGATGACATACATGATTTGGTTTTTTATCCCCTATAGTACAAGAGCAGACTTGCAGGTCTAATACCTACATTGCTGAGGATCTAATAGTTTTCTTGGTACTCCACCAGCTGAAAAAGTTTATATATGTTCAAAAGTAAAGCTTATAGTAAAACCTTTTAGATCTTGTAATTCTTCCCACCATATTTCCCAGAATCATAGATACTTTCCTACAACCACTTTGTTTTACTGATCATTGCACTTGCTAAATCTATAGGCAGGAGCAGGGAGTCTTGTTGTTCTCCTCTATTTCGATCACTGAAACCTGTAGGGAATGTCAGAGCTGCATCGTTTATGCCAATGACCCTCTCAGTGCAGAACTGCTTTTGTGGCTCTTCTCTTGACCTCATGTTCCTTTATTTTCATGAATTCACTTCCAGAAATCAGTCAAATCAGGAGACCCACAAAACAGGGGTCTCTGAGATACCACTGGTGCAAGAACCCGGTGTTTTCCCATCATTCTCAATTTTATAGCTTTTCATAGTCAAGAAACAACTGAACATGGCACTTATTACATGGACCAGTTGGCAAGGTGGTCAATCAAAGGTTGAGCTTGATAATCTCAGAGATAATCTTTTCCAACATAAAGGATTCTGTGAAATCAGCCCCAGGTCATACCTCCTTCTGGTAGCTAGCTGAAGGAACACAAGACTTGAATTCTCCAGTTTTTCTCAGCACTCGAGACACTGGGATGTGACCAAGTGAGGAATTGTTTCCATACAGGAGGAATACAAACTCTTCCTTCTGGTTGCTAAAGGTGGCTTCAAAGATTGGTGTCTGAGTCAGGTGACAGATCACTCATCACTGTGCTCAGAGGAGCTGAGTGTATGAAAAAGCAACATCTCAAGCCAGGCTCTGAGGAATAACACTTTGTAAAAGACACTGGGCTTTCACATGATCAGGATAGGAGTACTCATCCACGAGACAGAGAAATTAAACAAGACCCTCCATCTGGGGGACTGCGTTGGTCTTCTGTTCAATTTTGTTTAATTTAAAAGAGAAAAAATTAAGACCTTGAGTGCCCCATGCTCACTACCTCACTACCAGGCAGGAAAGCAAACACAGTACACTAGCAAACAAGCTGGAAATTCAAGACCACTCTTCAGGGTAAGTTACCTCAGAAAAAAAGCATTTTCTTCAAGGCCAAGGTGATAACTTGACCACTGCTTTAGTAACTTGAGTTGTGCCTTCAGACTTTCCTCCTCTTCCTCATAATGCAGGGAAATACTGAATTATGCAGGGTAAAGTTATCCCCCCCCATTTGGTTATTTTGGGGTTTTTTCCCTGCTTTTTTTTTTTTTCCTTTAATTAGGCCAAACTTTTGTCTCTCAAGGTAATTTTTTTTCTTGTTCTGAAAAAAATGCTGGAAAAAAATAAAAGGATTGGATTAGTCTTTTAGTCTTTGTTTTAATCTCTTCTCCAGTATATCTGAGCCAACATGCTTTTTCTCGATTTAGGCAAAGCCCTCTGTTTTTATTACCTTTTAATCTTTAACAATTTTCCCTGTAGCTGTGTAGAAGTAGGATCATAGAAACCACTGTCACATTAGAATTTTGAAGCTGTGAAAACAGCTGTAATATCATATATATTAAAACATTATTTCCTCGAAAAATCCCTTACTCTTGGAAATCAGATTATACAACTCCATCTGCCCTGGTAAGAATTAGGTTAACATCTATTTTGCCTGCTGGTAGACTAGAAGACTTTCTTTCTTTTCCTTTTTTTTCCCTGTCCTTTTCAAATGTCTACATCTGAGGCTATTGACACGATTATTTGGAAAACTAAACATCCAAAGAGGGAGCACAGTGAGAGACTGAGGATTAAGATCCTAGCTGGGGTGAAGGGGCTGCACACGAAACTGACCACGTGTGACTCAAGGGTCTGTGTGCCCTGTGACGTGGAGGTACCATGATGAACAGCCCATAACAGATTATGATGTCTGCATCCTTCGGCTCTCAGAGTGCAGATGGTGATGCTGTCAGGAAATATCAGCCCTCCCTCTCTGAACGTCTGTCACATTTCATTAGGGTGTCCAGATGACTGTTTCCTCCACTGGTGAGGCTCGACAACAGATAACAAATGAGTTCTGCTGGTAATTGCCATGTTCCTTATTATTTTGGGATCACTTCATTTCACTCAAGCACCCATAACCACAGAGGCAAAACATACTTTCACACGGGAATTTTTGTGTTGTTGGTGACAACGAATGTGTCATCACGCAGGGAGATGCCAAATGCTCTGCAGAAGGCCAAAAGAAACCCATTTTCCTCTCAGTATGCCTCTCTAGAGGAACAACACATCAACCTAAGGCTTCAGTGTACATTTGCAGGAGACAGACAACTCCTCTTTGTTTTGTGATTGTCACTTTGGGTATTAGACTGTACTATGTCTCTCCTGTTGTCATTTTGCCTCTACCTTGGACTGAGACTCCAACAGTGCAGTCACGTGGAGAGCAACAGGGTTATAAAGGGATGTGATGAAGCCATGGTTTTGGCCTAGCTGCACAAGAGCAGAGATAAAAGCTCTATTTCCTACCCGGTCTTTCTGGCATGCAGTAATGAAGCAACAGTGTTGGGGGACCTGGCCTCCTCTGTTACATTACCTTCCTTATCAAAATATGGAACTCCACTGCCAGACCACCAGCACTGAAAGGAACAGGAAAAAAGGCCATAAATGGGCACTGAAAAACCCCATAAAACATCAGTCCAAGCTTTGAGGGGACACTAGATCTACAGGGGTGCTCTGAGGAAACAATTTTCCTACAGATGCATCCTACAAATCTTTATTCCTTTATAACACAAATCATGGTATGTTTTGGGATAAAAGAAACAGCAATCTCTTTTGGGAAAATAAATTACCTACTAACAGAAACTTACCCAGATACAGTAATTTTCCTGTGAACACTATGTGATAGCTCAAATCACACTCCCATTAATATTTTTCCATTAGGGTTAATGCATGAAAGCAGAAAGCCTGTGATGTTATGTGATATGAAACCCACAACTAAACATATGGGTCAGACTGTCAGAATTGTTTTCATAGTCAGCTCCATCCCAAAAGTCTTGCACACTGCTCCTCGTTGTTGGTGGTTTGCTGATTAGTTTTCTGCATTTATTTGTGGGAGAGAGAGACAGGTTGGTGCCAGTCTTTGTCTTTTTTTAAAGAAAAGTCTCTTTTTTGCTGCTGAGGGGAAGCCATTAACTTATCTGGAAACAAAGAAAACTTGTTCTGGCTGGAACTGAAAGGAACCAAGGGGTGAGAGAGCAGCTGCACTTTTGTGTTCACATTTGGTACGTGGATAGATTCAGAAGCCATTAGTAACTTCAAAACACAAAGATTTCTAAGGGTGTTTTCTGGAACATGTCAGAGCAGGAGTAGCTGATAAATATTCAGTAGGCTCTACTTTTGACAGGCAACTTTCCTGGTACTATAAATGAACTTCTTAAGGTCTTACTCTCTATCATCCATAGCAGTCCTAAAATCTCATATGAGCAGCTTCTTGGTTTAACATATATTCTCAACTGCACCTCGTAGAGATAAATCAATGATAGGGGATATGTTTTTCTCTAGCAAATGGGGTAAGGGATTTTATATGTCATCTCTTTTTGCATACTAGCTCTACCTGTCTCTCTGCAAAAAAGGCAGCCTGCCAAGTTAGCCATTATGCATCACTCAGGGCAAATCAAGAAGAAAAGCCAGAGGCTCCAGCTGGGGTTTAGAAATTGTATGTGCGTATGTTTTAATTGCATTAAAGGTACACGATGTTCCTGTAAGAACAGCACCTGGAGGGGCACTGGCTCTAGCTCATTCCCATTTTGAAGTCTGCAGTCTACCTGTTTCTAAAATTATTGTTATTATTGTAGAAGAGTCATGTAAATAAATCAATACTTAGAATGAGATATAGAATATTTTTCCTAGGAGCTGAGAAAATATTGGTCACGTTTGCCCTTCTTTCTGAAGCCACTTGCAGTTAATGAACCCGAGCTCTTAAAAATCCTGGCAGGATTCTCACCATCTTGAAAGAAGCCTGGATTTTGCCCAATTATACTTCCAACACTGGCTTCAAAGCTGCAACTGCTGCTTTCACATTGTACAAATTGCAGTCCATATCTTGGCAACAAACCTTATGCAACAGTGCACAATGAGCTCAGCTGAACCCAAGTTACCCCTGTATGTGATCATCTGGGGTCAGTGGTGAAGTTTTCTTTGCCTGACTTCCTGAGAAAGTGAGGCTTACACGCTCGCATTAGCTGTCAGGACTTATGCCTCCTGAAATCTTTTGTATCTGTTGGCCCATGCAACGAAACCTGACAGAAGGGTCTCGGAACCCGATACCCCTTCCTGCTCAAAGATGGAGTGTACAGCGGAAAATAGTGGGGAAGGCTTAATTTTTAGGGATGCTTTAAGGAAAATGCAGTTTTCCTGAGCATGCCTGAGCTACGCACTCTACATATAACTCGATTATTCTAGGGCTTATTTGTAACAGGTCTTACTTAAGACATCTCAGTACACCTGGGCTTTTGGGGTTTGGGGGGTTTTCTTGAAGGTTTTGAATTCTTTACATAAATTACAGGAGCACTCTTTATCTGATACCTAGACAGCAATATTTGCTATCTAAGCAAATATTTACAAAAGGCAAACATTGTCCCCACAGGTACTTTAACAAAGGAAAGGAAAAATCAAAATTCACACATTTTAAAGGAGAGAAAAGGAGAGTAAATTCACACATTTAAAAAGAGAGAACAATTTGTTTCTAAAATATGGGAAATCATTCACTGCACACAATATTCTTCATATAAACATGGTATTTCCTGCTTTTATCAGGTTTCAATAATGCTTAAACTTTGCAAGACACACACACAAATCAGAAACAGCAGCTGGAACCAAATTTGTTCTTTAGTACCAAGATACACAAATGAATTACAATTCTTTCTTTTTCTTCTCCATTACAATTATGAGTTTTAGCCAAAAGATATATATACAACCTTAGTCTTTGTTGAAGCTTACTTTTCAAAGAATGCATTACATTATGAGCTGCAGCACATACAGGCTCTGGTTGTTCTTAACATCTAGAGTACCTTCTCATATTATAAAAGAAACAGCAGTATTATTTATTTATTCACTGAAGACTACTCTCAATCCTTTTTAATATATAAAATACAAATTGTGGCTATACATTTTTTACCTGATGTACAGACAGAAATCCCAGGAACATAGAAAACTTGTTAAAATCCTTTAGCTGCAAATGCAAAAGTAACCACTCAGTGAAACTGTGCCTCAGGATTTCTGAACATTTAAGTGAAACACCACTTGTGGTCTGAAACAGTTGGAAAATGAATGAAAATTCAAATGATGACACCATATTTCCCCACAAAAATCCTTTCCTTATTAGTCATTGATGCTGAATTTGCCATAGTGAAAGTACTGTAGTCATTCTCTAAATTTGTAAATATTCCCAACTCTTATAAATATTTTAATAACTCCTAGGAATATTTTATATTTCTGTGAATTGTGGCATCAGAGGAAAATATGCTTTTGCTAAAAAAGTCTTGAATTCCTTTCTACAAAGAGATGTCAGCAATACAAGAAGTTGTTTTTTTTAACAGCCTACATAGCTCTGTTGTTTGTGGATGCTAGAAAAAAAGGCTTTTCATCCGTGTTTGCAGTCAAGCAGTCCAAAAAAGGTCAGTATCTCAGAGGGCTTCTAGGTAAAGGTTTTCAATTTAGTTTTCAATTTAGTTTTCCTTTTAAACATTGTTTTAACCTCAAAAGCACTACCTTTCCCTTGTCGTTTCCATCACAGAGCCCTGCAGCTACCTCAGCCATGCAGGCAGCACTGCACTCTGCTGAGTCGTGCCATGCCATATCACAGAACCCCCCCTGAGATATCTCATGCATTTTGCATGACTGGTAGCTCTGCACAGAAATTTTAGGAAGCTCTTGTGGCAGTGCCACCCTAGACAGAGCTGCTCCTATCCTCAGAATGGATTAGAAAGCTTCCCAGGAATCTTGCAGAATTTTTAATTTTTTAAAAATTATTATTATTTTGTGATTATTTAATGTCATTGTGTACATTTCACTGTGAAAGTGACCAAGCACTGGCACAGGTTGCCCAGAGAGATTGTGAAGTCACCATCCCAGGAGATATTAAAAAGCCATCTGGACATAGATGCCATCCTGGGCAATTGGCTCACCACAGGCTCTCTGCCCATGCTGAGCCAGGGGGGACCAGCCACCTCCTGTCCCTACCCGAGGAAAGCAAAGGCCAGCTCGTGGCCCAAGGAGATGCCCATGAGAGAGAGCGAGGAGACATATCATGGCTGGTGATTGCAGATAAGAGTTTGTGTGACTGCTCCAATTTTAACACAAGCACCCATTTGCAAGGAAGCAGTCAGACACAGCCAGTGATTGTCCACTCTGCAATTTTGATTATAAGTAACTGTTAAAAATCTTTTTTTTAATGTAGGTGATGTGACAGGTCAGTTACTGCAGTTGTTAATGTTTAGTGCTCTTATTTCAAAATCAGGTTCTCTGCCACAACAGGCCTGCATTATTCCCCTTTGGTGATGTAGAGCAGAACCCTTTTAAATCAATCAATTATAAAAAGGATATTTTCCTGTGCCCTTTACTAAAGGAAATGTATTCTAACTCAATGCAAATGGGATAAAACTATTAAAAAGAGATTTCCTAGTCCAGACAAGGCTCTTGGGTTTCATTCAGTCTTACATTACGGTATTTTATGCTGAAATATAAACTTTGTTTCAGGAAATTAGTAAATTCACTATGACAGAGTCCATAAGTAGGACTGAACAAGGAGTAGAACTCGTTTTGGTGTGTGTCCTCCTCAGCGGTACTGACTAAACTGCTTCATTTTCTAAAGCTGCGTTTGTAGTCCAAAAGTGGAGGGTATCAGGCAGCTGCCATGTGAAACACAGCACTGCATGATGCACTGGGAAATGACTGATGGGGCACTGTCTTTGTGATGCTCAGTGTTTATCTACAGTCAAAAGTTGCACTGCCAGTGAGACTCCCATCCAGAGGGGACAAGTGGGAAGTGCAGAGGGGTGAAGATGGGAGCAGAGGGGCTGGGCTCAGCCAAAAACAACTCACACCCATCCCTCCCAGGTCACCTCCAAAACGTGGAATGGAAACAGTCCTGTTGATGTGCACCACCAACAGCCCAAAAATGAGATAAAAGAATGGCAGAGCCAGGGCAGCCTTTCCCTCAGCATCAAGCACTCTGCCTCTGAAAAGGAATGGACGCAAACAAACGAAGTGCAAAGGAGGGCTGGTGCTGGGAAGCTGCTACTACAAGGCCTGAAATAAAATTTTAAATTATTTAATTTTAAATTATTTTTAGGTAGGAGGAATTGAATGTTATTCAGTGCAATTTTTATTAAAATATAGGAAAAACCTGTTATTAAATTACATATTTTATGCTGAATGCATTTAATAAAAAAAAGACTCAACTTTCTGGAGGAAAAGTCTTTATACAAATTACTGGTATTCCCTGCAGGGAAAAAAACCCCTCAAACAGATAGCAGTTACAAGACAGAACTACAGCTCTGTGAAATGGGTTAAACCTCTTAATATTGGATTTTTTCTGGTCACCAAGAACTGAGCCATGTGGGAAATCTTCAAAAGAATTTGCCTAGCCATGTCTATTAGGAGATAGTAGAGAACGGGAATATTTTCATAGTGAAATATGTTTCAAAGTTAACACAAGGTAATTGTAGAAGTAACAACTCAGATTATTTGAGTTACAGAGTTAGTAAAGATGTTTTTGACATATTAGTTAGTAAAGATGTAAAAATCAAAATAGTCATGTTTTCAACTGTAAAGTTACTACAAAAAGTTTATAAGTTCCCTCTCAATGAGTGGGATGAAAATAATCAAGAATTAAATCTAACAATGGTCCAGCATCTCGTGGATGCATTTGTGTGAATCATACATTGTGCCTAATTTCACAATGGCATGGGCTCCAATGTAAAATACATATTTTTTGTTAATGAAATTCGTTCTGACACTAAAGTGGAAGTAAGTTGCCTGTGTGATAATATAATCTATTTGTCCTGCTGGTTGTAATTTTCTCTGTATTGGTCCCTCCCTCACCACAGGATGATATATCTCAATTTCACTGTCATCCTCTTAATGAAGTTAGCCAAGATCCCCGGTATTAAATTACAGAGAGCACACAGGCTGATAGTTTGGAGGTCTAAGCTCTTTAAACAGCCTGTTCCATTTTGGGGCAAACCTTTTTATTAAAGATTTATTTTGTCTGGCCTTTGTGAATTACCATCAATTTGAAAGTTTTTCTAAGGTTATTCCCTGAGAAGAGAGAGGAAGTGGAATCAATCCCTGCTGCTGCAGAACTGTTTCCTGTGATATAGCTATCAGGCAACCTTTAAGGAAATTAGATTGTAGTCAGGTTTCAGACACAGCCATATTATATAATTCTTTTTCAGTGTGACTGCAGTCGGGTTTACTTTTGAGCTGTTCAAAGTGGCACAATTAGTGTACCAGTTATAAGGATGGTGAAAGGCTGCTGCTCCGTGCTGCAGAGCGAGCTGCCCATGAGGGTGAAGGACGAATATTCCCGTGGAGCAGTCTGGTTTGGTTGGCCCACTTGGCTGATGCAGCTCTAACCAAGTTCCTGCTCTTCAGCCTTGGTTGCCCTCACAGTCTTGGCATTTTCTGAACCATTTCCAAGGATGAAAAGAGACCTGCACATATGGATGCAAGAACAACTGCTTCTACCCCAAGGACTTTTTTGATCTGACTATTTAGTTGTCACTGGCAGCTCGTGGGTCATTCTCAGTGGCCCTCTCTTCAGTGATTTTCAGGCCAAATATTAAAAATAAAATATTTTCTCAAAATTTAAATTATTTTTGATGCTCTATCATAGGATCAGAGAATGATTTGGGTTGGAAAGGACTTTTAAAGGCAACCTAGTAAAAGCCTCCTACCATGGGTGAGGGAACTTTCCACTAGACCAGGTTGCTCAAAGTCCTATCCAACCTGGGCTTGAGCAGTTCCCAGGATGGGGCGTTCACAGCTTCTCTGGACAAGCTGTTCCAGTGCCTCATTATCCTCACAGTGAAGAATTTCTTCTAAATATCTATTCCAGATCTAGCCTATTTCAGTTTAAAGAATTTGGCCCTTGTTTTATCACTACATGCTCTCATCAAAAGTCCCTCTCCAGCTCTTTTGTAGACCCTTTTAGGCACTGGAAGATGTTCTAAGGCCTTCCAAGGACTTCCTAGATCCATCTCTTCTCCAAGATGAACAACCCTAGTTCTCTCAGCCTGTCCTCATAGGAGAGGTGCTCCAACCCTCTGATCATCTTCATGACCCCTCTCTGGACGGACTCTAATAGTTCCACATCTTTCCTGTGCTGGGGATGCCAAGGCTCCAGGTGGATGCAGAAATCCAGGTGGGTTCTCACAAGAGTGGAGTAGAGGGGCAGAATCTTCTCCCTTGACCTGCTGGCAACATTTCCTTTGATGTAGCTCGGGATATGGTTGTGTTTTTGGGCTGTGGAGATGCAGTGCTGGCTCATGTTGAGCTTCTCACCAACCAATGAGGCAATAGCTGATGTTTTAAAAAGTATACAGCTTCTCTGAGCACAGCACACATGTTAAATGGTCATTAACTAGGTCCCTAAATTAATCTTTGTTATAAATGGCTCCATCCCATCTTTTCCAGTCTGCCCCAACAGCCCCAGGGTGTTCTACATGCCCTTGGTTGCACCTCTGGAACATTTAACTTCCTCTTCTAGGAAATTTAGGATGGGCTGCAAAGCTGGGAGAGGTAGTAAAAGGCTTTTTAACAGAAACCAACAACAGGTAGCAATCCTGATCATCAGTCATGGGTTCCTTTATTTTACAAAGGAAAAAAAAAAAGAAATAAATCAACATCAACAGAATTATGTGGTGGGTACCCTTCAGCTCTGCAGGAATATCCTTCACTTTTGTTTTTCATCTATTGGTGTCTTCACAGATCAGAAATGAGTTGGAGTCTTGCTAGCATAGAAAATGAGGAAAACACAGATTTTCAGTGGTGTTTGGTATCCCTTTCCATCACCTGACAAATAGAAGGTGCTTGCACCTATCTCTCAAAATAAAATGAAATAATTTTGATATTTAAGAACTATGTTAAATCACTTTTTAGGCTGACTGTTCTGGAGGTCAAATAAGGAATTTGACATGTAGGAATAGTGATGGCAATTACTGTGCTCAGTAACTGAAACTGAGAAGGTACTTGCTTTATTGACAGAGGACTAACAGTTTTATTAATATTCATTCCAAGTCAGAGGCAAATATCCAGTTGGTAAGTAGCTCAATAGTACCCATCACAATTTATAATAAGAAACTGTTGATCATACATGACACTCCCTGATGTAGAACTGAGGATTTATAGTGCAGAGAATACATGAGGATATTAAAGTCTTGCACAGTGATCTGAGGAGGAGCTAGACACAGGATACTTACTCAAATGTTAATTAAGAATTTTCCACATCAACACACCTTTTCCACTTCTTGCCACTGCATATTGAAATACCACAAGATACTTCAAATCATCATTTTAATATTGTATATTTAGCATAATTCTGAGTATTTTTAATGTCTTCTGTAGATAAAAGATAATAAATCTTTCAGGTGAAAATTCTTTCCAAACAGAACATTAAAATATTTCAATGATTTTGACACCACTGGGCTAACTCTTTTGAATAACCCGTTTTTCTAATTCTGACGTGTGACTGACACAGAGGATGAAGAAAAGAGAGGGGTTTTTATTCTTCCTCTTGGAAACACAGGAAGATGGATTGGTGAAAGCTTGTGGGAAGAGGGGAGAGGGCCTTCCGTGATAAAGATGGAGGAGACTACCCTGTGGTTAGTGAGAATTGTGTACCCAAGTGTGTGGGGTACATATCATAACAGGAAAGACTTGACCTCAAGTAAAAAGTCAGCAGGATGTAGTCAACAAGCAGATTCATGTACTTGCACTATTTCTAGTAGAAGTTGAGTCCTTTCAGAAATGGCAAGAGAGACATTTGAGCAGTCATTTCATTTATGTAGTGGATTTTGTACAGCCAGAACCTGCATTTCTCTGACTTTCCCAGGGTGGCAACAAAGTCACTGCAGCACCCTGAGATGTAAAATAACATCCTCTAAAATGCTGGCCAGAAAAAGGACTTTTCAGAAGTTATCTAGGGGAAAAATTCTGGGGCAATGAACAATTGCAAAGCTGGAAAGTGAAACTTGTTCTGAAAGCATAATACTAAATAGAACTGGCTCCAGAGTTGGAGTCTTATGGCTGATGTATTAAANAAAAAAAAAAAACAAACCAAAAACAAACGAAACAAAACAGACAAAACAAAAACCCAACCAATCACAAAAAATTCCCAAACAAATTACAACAGAAAAACCAAAAGGTGTTTTCCTTAGTAAAGGCATATGAACAAATCTCTCTTTTAAGTGGATCCTCCAGTGTCTAGTAATGTTGAAGCTCCAACTGCAGACTTCCCCAAATGGTCTGTGCAGCTCCCTGTTTTCACAGACTTTGCAAGAGCCTAATTGCTCTGTTTGCTAGGCCTTTTGTTAAACCTAAATGAAAGCAGACAGCAAACTTCACCTTCCCATTTCTGTTGCTCTGAAAGCTTTTTAGACATGTATTTAGAAAAGCCTTAATTTGAACATTTCTTTTAATGGAACCCGGTAATGATGTTTTCTGGTAATAAAATTCTTCATGTCACTTATGAGTCTGCTTGTGATTCCATTTGTCATTTGCATTTTGAGAGCCTGTATTTTGTCTGGCTTCTGACATTTTAATGTGGCCTAAACTCACAAAATTTTGGCCTCGCATGCTAGGAAAATCAGGACCTTGGAGAGATGGCAAATAAAATACTAAGAATCAGTCAACAGTTTTGAAATTTTGGCTTATGTTCATATAAAAATTAAATTTAAGGGGGAAAAAAAGGAGGAAAATAATGAAGCCTAGGAAAAATACCTATGAGTAAGAGTGCAGTAATTGCATTAGGCACAACACCTATGTAGACATTTTGGGAGGCTCTACATCTCAGTCTAAGCATGGTCAGGCTTCATTGAGGGTTTTTTTTTGAGATAATATTTTCCTACAGCATCTCTCAACCAAAGATCTGTTTCTGGGTGCTTGGTTATCCAGACCAGTATCTACTACACATTTCCAGTATTAGGCTATATGGCATAATAGGGATTGAGAACACTTCTGTTTCCAGCTCAGTTGTTTAAAAAAAATGTACAGCACAGTTTCCAATTCCTGTTTGTTTCAGGCATCTCTCACCCTCATGGACTATGGGTAAATATTCTTCATGAATAAAAACATTAGAGTACAATTAAATATTAACCACCATTTGTACTCTATGGCTTTTAGGTCAAAACAACTAGAGTACAGTTTTATTCCTTGGTTTCAAGGATGAAGGCCAGTGACTGTTGAAACTCTCTATATATGGTTAATGTGGTGAATCCTAAACCACAGACTCACGAGAAGATTTAGGTAAAAAAGTGTGAAATGTTATGCAAAGCCCCTCTGAATGGTCAAGGCAGAGCAAGTGGACAGTGCAAGATTCAGCAACATAAACCTGTGGCTGGAGCTTTGGTGCCCCAGACCCTGTAGGCTTGTGATAGCAAGGGTGCCTCAGACAGAAATTCAGGGTAGAGTTCATAGTGCATTGCTCAGCACAGGGGAAGTGAAGTGTGATACCAATTCTTCCATGAGCTTCTTAGCAATGTATCACCAAGTTACCTCTGGAGAAGGCTGCAGGTGTGTCAGGTCAAGTAATTCTGCACTTTCTTAAGGTGGTGGTTTACTTCTGAATAGGGAGCTTGCAAGAGGCAGGGGCAGGGATTGTGCCACATCCCTCACCCTGTGCCATGCTCCTGCTCACACTGCACTCACAGTTGTTGGCCAGACAGTCAAAAGGCTTTAAAATGATGGCCTGGGGAAAGAACCACAGCAGGTTGTCTCATAGAGAGACACATTTCTTTAACTAAGCAGCTCAAAAACCAGCCTCAGGTGATTCTCTGGTGACTACTGTCACCGAATTATGAAGGAAAGGAAGAAATTTATGTTCTTTTTGTCACAGTGAACTATTAACCTTATACATGTAACTGGTCATCACTAAATGCTGGGAATATTTAAGCATTATTTTGGGAAAAGAAGTTCAAGTGTCCAATAACTTTTTGCTTTGAACTGATGTCATTTGGAATCAGAGCAGAGAGAACAAAATGAAAAGGGTAGGGTTATTTTTACAGCCAGAAATATGGTATTTTAATTTAAATTAGGTGAAGAAATTGAGGAGATGCTTAGAGAGATGAAGGAATAAAGGGTAAGAAAGGACAGAGACAAAAGAGCTATCAGGCCTAATGTTCAGATAGAAATACTTATACCTATAATACTGTGTAATTATTAAAAATACATTGCCCCGTAATCCTGCCAATAGGACTTGGCATTATCTGCTCCTCAGCTTTTGTCACAAAATAGTGAAAGCTGCTCATATTTTTCTTAAAGTATGATATGATTGAAAATGGTCCAGTAAAAATGAATTTCAATAACCCTTTGAGGAATAATGTGGCATTGGTGGTTTCCTCCAGAGAACAGAGACAAGTTTTGGGGGACTATGACAGAGAAATCCGAGTAAAATCTTGACCAGAACTGCAAAAGAAGTCTGTGAGTTGGGTCATTATAGTAACAAAACTGCTATTTTCCTATAGAACAACATAATGGAAGCTTTCCTTTTTTTTTTCCCAGAGGGAAGTCCCAGTGCCCCTGAGAAGGAGAAAAGAGTATCTCTCTAAGTAACTTCAGTCAAATCCAACAGCAAATAAATTTGCAAGCAGTGACGTGTGACATGAAGTTTTCACACAGAATTTAATTAGAAACTAAATTTATGGTCTAGCTGTTACACAGAAATAACATCCTAATTCATTTGAAAGCTTAATTGAAAGTCACTTCAAAGGATTCCAGCATTCCTTTCTCAAAATGTTTTAAGAGTCTGTGTCATTAGGCATTTTAAAAAATGTTTTAAATCTTTTTTCATAATCCCATGTGTCCCAAGACTGATTGTAGTTTTACTACTAAATCATTAAGGACAGAAGTGAGTCTCTGGGATAAAAATTCCCCTTAAGCTTTTATGGGTGACTAATTATATACACACCAAGACCATTCTACTATGTGTTTAAAAGAAAGAATAAATCTTTGCTGATCTCTCTGTAGAAGCTAGAGAGCACATTTAACTTTCCTTAAGGAGAGGTATATTGTGTAAAAAAGGCTGGCACTGGTTATTTAATGCCTCATAAGCATAAAGCTGGGCCAGCTCACTTTCCTTTGAAACTCAGTTTTGGTGTTTGAACCTTTTTGCTTTGCGTTGCCTATCCTCATTGAGGTGTGAGACACTTCAGCTGTTCTCTGTGGGCATTTCTGGGCAGCCCAGCTGAAAAGGGTCATTGCTGTGGCTCTTCAAGAGCTCTTGAAATAACTGATGCTTTCAACGCCATTTCTGGGAAATAACTCTCCAAGATTTGCTTAGGTGTAGGGGTTTTGGATGCAGTCTGGGAAAGGGCAGCACTGAATGATTCAGGTCCCATGAACTTTAACAGGCACAGAGAATAAGCAACACCTTCCAGAAGCACCGAAACAGAGCAATGGGAAGGGGACAGACAGCTAGGAATAGTTTAGTTGGAAGGGACCCTCTGGAAATTATCTAGTATTTGTATGAACAAGAGATTGCAGGATGACACTCCTTCTATGGCTGCTCTGGCATGGAAATCCTCACAATCCTCTGCTGAAAAATTACTTCCACCATGACCCTGAGAAGCATTTCAGAAATCTTTCTCTTCAGGGAAAGAGTTGCGGCCAAGTGGCTTTAAGCAATCATGTTTCATAAATCTGTTGGAAAAACATACTGAACCTACACAAACTGATAGAGAATCTGTCAAAATATATCAATATAATTCCTGAATTTTTTTTGTTGTTGTTTGTTTGTTTTTGTCTGCCAGAAAAATACTAGAATNGTTTTTGTTTTGATGCTGTTGTACTCTACAACGACACAGATGCTGACTTCAGAAGGTTGAAAATGACTTTTTATTTTTGGGATGTGTTCCTGTTTTATACTATTTTACACAGACCAATTTGATTGGTGAAACAAAGACAAACTTTGTCAATTACATTGGTCAGACCAGAGGGACATCAAGAAGAAGTCCCTCCTAGGAAAAGGAATGAAAACAAAGTACAGTTTACAAAAGCACTTTTCTTGTTTACAGAAAATTCCCTGGGAAAGGAATTTCAGAAAACCAAAACATCTCAGGCATGAAACCAGGGCTACAATGTTTCTCTTGAAATGTGTCTCAAAGTGTAGGAAGGGCAGATCAAATTCACAGAGAAGCCTACTGAGCTCTCTGCAGCTGAGTCTGCCCATGTTTGCTGTCACCCAGCACTGCTGACAGAAGTATCACATCAAACTGTTTCCTGATTTGGTGGATTTTCCCCTAATCCAGAAACAGATCTTTTATAGCCACTTTGGAGTCTGCACTAGAAAAGCAAGAACAGCTTGCTTAGGGAGAAAGTATTTATTTTTCACTCTTCATTGTTATTCACAGATAGACGTGTGTGTCCAGAAAAGGGCAGTGGAGATCATGGAGAGTCTGGGGCACAAGTGTTGCAAGTGCAGCTGAGGGGGCTGGGGTTGTTTGGTCTGATGAAAAGGAGGATCAGGGGGAACCTTACTCTCTGTAACCTGAAAGGAAGGTGTAGTGAGCAAGGAATGTGTCAGTCTCTTCTGTCAGGTAACAAATGTTGGGATGAAAGAAAATGGCCTCAAGTTGCACCAAGGGAGGTTTAGATTGGATGTTAGGAAAAAAAAATCTTCATGAAAAGGGTTGTTGAGCACTGGTTGTGCCGAAGGAAGGGGTAGAGTCGCCATCCCTGGAGGGATTTAAAAGGCTTGTAGGTGTGGCACTTGGGGGCGTGATTTAGTGGTGGACTTGGCAGTGCTGGGCTGAACAGTTGGAATTGATGATCTTAAAGGTCTTTTCCAATCTAAATGATTCCATGATTTATGTGGATGCGCTGAGATAAAATCACATGAAACACCACAGACCACCAAATTGCTTTAAAAACACTGTGTGATGAACTGGGTTGCAACTTTCCAACACAAAAACTTTTGTACCCCACCTCTATTTCTGGAAGAAGAAAAATTTAACTTTATTTGAAAACCTGCCCATGCAGCATAAACCCAGAACCAGTCCCCAGACAAGTATTTCTCTGCAGAAATGATTGTGCTGCATTCCCCTGGTGATAAATATAAGAGACCCAGCCCAAGGGGGAAGGAGAGAAGACAAACAGCCTAATAAAGTACTCATCCTGAATAATTCATTGGATTAAAAATGGAAAGCAATGCATGCATTTAATAAATTGTGTTTGTATTAATTATGTGGAGGGAAATGAACAGGTCCTGCAGAGTCTCCCTGAATCTATTGGTCAGTGTTGGAGCAATGCAGGAGTGATGCCAAGGCAATGCCAAGGCAGTGCTGGGCTGCTTCCAAGTGATACCAGGGCAGTTCAGGCTTGGTACCAGCTGATGCTGGGCAATGCTGCAGTGATGCAGAGCAGTGCCACAGTGGTGACAGGGCAGTGCCAGGTGCTGACAAGTCAGTGCCAGGTTGATGTCTACTGTCGCTGTGTGGTGCCAAGTGCTGCTGGGCATTGCAGTGGTGCTGGGCAATGCCAGGGCAAAGCCTGGCCTGAGTGGTGCCAGGGCAGTGTCAGAGCAATGCCAGGGTGATGAGGGGTGGTGTCAGGATGATGGCAGCTCAGTACCAGGGCGATGCCAGGTGGTGCCAGGACGATGCTAGGTCGGTGCCAAGGAGATGTTGGGGGTGCCAGGATGATGTCGGGTGTGCCACAGCAATGCTAAGGGTGCCAGGGTAATGCTATCTCAGCTGCAGTGTGTTGCTGGGTGTGCCAGGACGATGCTGAGGGTGCCAGGATGATGCCAGATCGGTCCCAGGACGATATTGGGGGTGCCACGGCAATGCCAGGGGTGCCAAGATGCTGCCGGGGTGCCAGGGCAATGCCTGGTCGGTGCCCTGGCTATGCTGGGGGTGTCATGGTGATGCAAGGTCGGTGCCTGGGCGATGCTGGGGGTGCAAGAGCAATACCAGCTCGGTTCCAGCGTGATGCTGAGTGTGTCAGGGTGATGCCAGGTCGGTGCCAGGGCGATGCCGGGGGTGTCAGGCCGGTGTCCCGGCGATGCCTGATGCGCCGTCCCGGAGCGCCGGAGCCGCGGGGGCGGCCGGCGGTGCGATGGCGCCACCTGGCGCTGCGCCGAGGCGCTGCAGGCGCGCAGTCCCCGCGCCCCGCGGCAGCAGCGCCGCTCCCCGCGCGGGCCGGGCTCAGCGAGCGGCGAGCGCCGCGCTGCCGGCAGCGCCTCCGACAAACGACGGAAAAGCCTGAAGGGAGTCAAAGCAAGCCCGGCAGCTCTTGTGCCGTCGATGGAATTAGAAATTATTTGCAGGGGTGAAGCAACAGTCCAATAAGAATGTGCGGCTCATCAGCAAAACTTACTGTGTTTTCAAGCTTTGTTGATCTATTACTTTGAAAATTTAATCTTCTAACTTTCCCAAATAATTTTTGCCCCTCCTGAACTATCCTTATAAGCACTCTGGTTATTACGGTGTAAGCAGTCCAGCTACCCCATGGAAAAAAGTTTCTCATTTTGTACAGTTATGTTTCATTTGGGTTTGCCCCCCCGCCTTGATTTGGTTTTGATTTATTGTTTTTATTTATTTATTTATGTATTTATTTTTATGAAAATAATTCCTGTCCAAAAATCAGATGTACAGGGGTGAAGACACCATGCTGCTGTTGTGAGGCTTCATTCCTTCAAGACCTGGTGATGCTTCAGAGCTATTGGCGTCTGTGTGCCCCATTCTTTTGGGGAGATGCTTGAATGAAGTGACTCAGTCCTGTGGATGCTCACTGCAGCATCTGCATTTTTTGAAAGAGCAAATGCAGTTTATGGCATGTCCTTAATTTTTCCTGTTATCACCTTTGTCCACTTGGAATTTATATTCATTATATGCTCGGAGCAGAGCCAGGGCTGTTAAAAATTGCTCTCTGCATTTTCAATTTTCTAAATTTGTTAAAGCATTTTACTTCCCAGTCTGTTGAGTCTTATTTTCCAAGGCAGCCTCTTGTGAGGCATCTTTATCCAGACCATGCAACCTAAAGATATGGGGGCTTCTCCTCCTTGCAGAGTACCTTTTTTCCAGCTATCATTCCTCTCCCACCCTGGCTGACCTCAGTGCGATTCGAGGATCACTGTGGGGGGTACAGAAAACTGGTAAACATAAAACCACACTACAACAGACCACCTTGTCCACATAGTCACCTTTGCTGATGCTCCTCCACATTACTAGAGGAAAGGTGGATTTTGAGACACGGTGTATTACGCAGGGCAAGGATTAAGCCTCCTGAACTACTACAGATGCCAGCATGGAAAACTGCAAACTCACAAGTCTCTTGTCCCACCCTGTGGTGGATCTGGTTACTGTAATTGTTGGGGGTGCTGTGAAGAACTCTGGAGGAGAAGACATGGAGGGAGGATCCAGGATCAAGAAGTAGGTGAATATTACCTCGAGGAAAGTATAAAAAAATGGAGGACTCTTTTCAACAGTCATTTGTCTACAAGGACAAAGGAAAACAAGCCAGGTGTGCTCCCCTCCAAGTCCACTTACAACAACTCCAGGTGAGAGATGGAAAAGCAGCAGAGGAAAGAAAGATAGTTATATCCAGATGAAGTCAGAGACGGGGCAGAATTGCAACCAGGGGATGGCAGCATGGACATACCCCCAACAACACAGAATAGAGGCTAAGGGAGAGGATGACAAGTCAGGCAATGTAGTGAAGATCATCTTGTTTGACGAAGACAATGCCACTGTGGAAGGTTATTATCTCCTGTTGGACATCCAGATGGAAATTACATTGTCCTCAGAAAGCTGTCTGTTCTGTAAAACTCAATTCATGGGCAAGCCCAGAGAACACAAGTCTGCCAGGGAAGTGCTCAACATTGCCCTGTGTTCACAGGACTGCTGTGAATTTCCTCAGGATCCTGAAGGTGTCTAACCAGCTGATTTCTAGGCACAATTTACAGTTTGGGACAGGAGTACAGTAGTAATGTTCAGCCAGAGGCTATGGGGCATGGTCACCTGGGGCTGTGTCCATCACCTCCTCCTCCAAGGCACTGAGCAATACCTGATACAACCTTTCCCCTGAGACTGGGGAAAGCCAGTGTCCAGAAAGTCTTGTCCCTGGGTGCTCTCTGATGTCCCCACTGACCCCTATCACTATCTCCGAGCCCATCCTCAGCTAATCTCTCCTAACACCTTTTCTAATCTAATCTAAATAGCTGCTGGCAAACCCACTGATTCTGATTGTTAATTCTCCAGCCTCTCTTCTTGATCTGGCTGCTCACACAAGGCTGTCCCTTTTCTACTGGTGACAGAACATTACTGCCAGGACAGAAGTCACACGTGCCTGGGCATGGTGAGAATTAGTGGTTTTCCAGATGATGGAGTTAGGACTTAGAGAGCATAGTGTGGAAGTAGTGCATCATCATTGTACCTGGACAAAAGATACACGTTCTGAGATAAATGCTGATGCTGAGATAAAGCCTGTACGCATGTGGAAGAAGATCATATGCATGCAAAACAAGGTTTGTAGCATGTTCAAACATTGAGTACCCCAGCAAACTGTGAAAGGCTGGATAGGAAAGAAAACTTTGCCACCAAAGACTCACCTAGGAGACTATATTAGGGAAATTCAGAACAGTACAAAGCCTCTTTTTCTTTCTCCCTTTTTTGTCTTACCAATTAATTACTGGAGTAAAAATACTAGAATGTTAAATTTGTTTGATTCATTGTTTCACTGTATATTTTCATAGAAACATATTTTCATATGTTAATATTTTTCTGTTCTAGAAAAGAGTCCTAATATTGTTTTGCTGTAGAATTTTTCAGATATTTTAGATATAGTTGATAAGTGGGTCCTTTTTTCCACATCGAAACTCCCACAGAGCAAAACCTTTCATTATTGAACTTTTGCATGTCTGGGGTAGGTTTTAAGTCAATCTGATGTAAAACTACTTCAGATACGTGAGTGGTGAGAACAGCAAAAGCAACAACAAATCTCAGATATTCCCTTTGCATGACTGGGTCAATTAGTTGAAAAAACCCTAATTAACACACAGTGTCTTCCATCTCACTCTGGCTCCTGTCTTAGGTTCTCTAATTGCCTGGGAAAAAGTATCTAGGCTGAGCAGCTGTGACATGGAGGGGAGAAATCAGAAATGACACAAATTGAGTACTCTGCTACTGCAGGTAAACAGGAGACCGAGTCACCACGCGACACGAGTCCAATCATCGATTGAAACACAACCCACTTGTGATGCTCCTTTTTGCAGTTTGCAGGGCTGTGGGGTCACATAACCCAGCTCAATCCAACAGGGAGAAACCTTCCCCTGTTAGAAATGCATCTAACACTCCCCACAAGGCTGCATTTGTCACCAATTAGGACGACACCTGGCAGAACAAACCCTTCTGGTGATGATCTGTTTTCCATTTACGGTGCTGCAGTGGGTTGTAACAAAACTTACCCAGAGAAATTAACATTGATGTTAGGCTGCCATGGAAAACTTGTTGAATCATAATTTACATGTTAATACGGATTGCCCCAGTGATTTCTTGTAACAAACAATTCCATCCTTTGAAATACGTGCGTGGAATCTTTCTCAATGGTGAAACAATATACCTCTTTTTCACTCCAAGGTAAAAATCTACCTTCAAAGGCAAAAATCCCTGGTTACAAGCTATTGCCTTGAAGAGGACTATTAAAAATATGCTATAGAAAATCTGAAAGGAATTTCTGACTGCCTGCACACTGGTGTGGTCCTGCAGCAAACTTGACTTGAATGAGGCCCTTTATGCTCACCCAAACTGGGGTTAATTTCCTTCCCGAGGATGTCTTTTCCTGTGCACTTACCCCCTGCCTTGGAAGGACTATAGCTGCAGTCCTACAGGCAACCTGGTCTGTGGTTTCAAGGATCAGAAAGATTTGACAGGCATTCACACAAGCATTTAAGCTTTCCAGTTCTTATTTTGACTGCTAATTTAAGCTTGTGTGGGTCCATCCAACCACTAGATTTAACTTTGCAAATTCAAAGAGCTAATCTTTCATGGGTGTAAATGCCTTGAAACATCAGCTGCATAATCTGTCGATGTGGAGAAAATAGATGCAATAAACATTTAACAGAAAATGCTAAGGACGTTTATTCACACTTCTGCAATCACTTCCAGTTAATTTCAGGAGGATCCTTAACATTTGGAAGCTGGATTAGCCTACTGGCTGTGCTCTTCAGGGAACTGTTACCCAGGAATCATTTCCAGACTTAGTTTTCTGGATAAAAAAATTGACAAAAATGAACCACAATATGCAGCTACCACCATGCAGTCAGCCCAGAGTGAATCATTTTTCACAGCAAGAAACTACTGAAGTTTGAGAAGGTTATGGATCACAGGAAAAGGGCATTTCTATAAATAATTAGATTAGAACCAACAAAGATGAAACTTATATTGAAAAATGTGGCTGTTTATGAGATGTGGTCTGTGGTTGCAGCTAAAAGAAATGTTCAGAGACAGATTTCAAAAGCAATGTGCACTTTTCAACCTCCTTCTGCCAAGAGAAAAAGCCTAGGTTTTGGGTTAGAGCAAAAGCCACACTTTTTTTCTGTTAATAGGCATTGTAGAGGACACAGCGCCAAGCAGGCTTTATGCAGAGGACCCTGAGATGAAAATAGCCAGGGAAACTGCAACTTTTTATGCAACTTCTAATGCTTCTCTTACACTTACTCATGGCCAGACCCAGATGCACATACCATGGAGTGCTGCACAGCAGCCCTGTGATCTCTTTGGCTCCCACTGTAGCACTGGAGCAACCTGGGCTGGACAGGGATGCTGCTCAGCCTGGCGAGAACAGGGTCACAAAGGGAACCAACAGGGTCACACGGCCCCAAGACTGAGGAGGTGGCTCAGATGAATCCCAGTGGGGCATCAGGATGCAGTATCCCTGCCTCTGTGCATGGAACATGGGCAAGCAGGACACTCTGGTCTGAGCTAAGCACACTCTACAGGCATGGCCCATCTGGGTCCAGGCTCAAAGCATTAGGACCACACAAAGGGCTGACTTGTAAGGAGGAGCTCATCCATGCTAACACAACATGTCCATAAATCCAGCAGGCACAGGATGCCTCTTTGGTCAGTGTTTAGGGCCAGGTACTTAGCTGGTTTAAACCAGCACAACTGTTCTGGCATTTGTGGAGTCATGCAGATTTAAAGCGGCTGAAGACACAGCCCAATTATCAGCAAGTAACCACATTCTGAGGCTGTAATTTCAGCCTGAATAAAATATGAGTGGCTTATGGGACAATTAGAGTTTTCTGGTTAGAGTGATGGCCACATGAAGCCTCATTTCCCTCTGATATAATGCACATTACATTGCACCTGCCAACCAAACACGTAAGCCTGCCTGAGCTGTTACTGCTGCCACTTCATGCGCTTTTATTTTTTTTCTCAGCTCTGACTTTTTCCTGTCACGTTTCCACTGTTGCTTTTCCAGTCGCAGCCACAGTGCTGTGCTGTGCAGTGCTGCCCAACCTGCTTTCCATCACAGACTCTCCCCACTGCTTTGGGAGAAACCACCTAAGGTGCTAAAGCAGAATGCAGAGGTATCCCGGGGGTACCAGTTAAATACAGGTGCAGGCACAGCACAGGAGTGCAGCCCCCAGGTACTCAGGCAACCTGAAGACCTCATGCTACTTTACAGCTTGGTAGCACTCACCCTGAGAGGTTTTAACTGCTTCTTACCTGTAAGCTAAACATCTGGTCACGCTGCAGCCAGAGATTTGCAGTGCAACCTCATTTTTATTAGAACAGCAAATCTCAGCAAATTGCTTTCTGCTCCTCTCTGGAAAGTGAGACAATTACACTTCAGAGCTCAAGGCTTGCACTTGTTTTCCCCACAGTGTTTTCAGCATCACAGTCTAGATATTACTGCATTTACTGTGCTATCCATCTCTCAGTGCACACACATGCCTACACTGCTTCGCCCTTTTTGCACCATCTGGTAATCCCTGATACACTCCATCACTTTATCACCCAGGAAAGCAAAGAAGGAAAAGATAAGGAGCACAAAGGTGCTCCATGAGTTTATATTAATTAAGCATAGCTTAATCACTTGATTTCATTGTTGTAATACTTCTGTAACAAGTGTATACTGAATCATTCAGAATGTTTTCTTTAATAAGCACAATAGCTCTATACCCACCTGTGAAGAAAGGCAAGCAGGTGTGCAGACCTACTTCAGGCAACAGGCTCCAGCTGGGATTACTCACCTCTCTACCACCCACAGCTACAAGAGAGCAGGATGTGCCTCTGTTGAGAGGCTTGGTAGTCATCCTGTCTATCTTAACTGAATTGGTTTTTAAAGTTTAGAAGCAATCTGTGGAAAAGCTGCACTGTGATCAATGGGAAGCAGAGAGTGAAAGGAAAAGGTACTGTGGCTGCCAGTAGTGTGCTCAGAACCCTTGTGCTTAGGGGGGCTCTTCTGTGGGATTGCTTGCCTTTTTGAGGGGAGCTTCTTTCTTCCTGTGCCCTAGGCTGACTTCCTTCTTCTCCTAGTTACTTCCCTTATTTTCCTACCTTTTGTTAGGCTTTATCTCTTCTTTAAATGCTCCTTTTCTAGGTGAGTCCTGGAACAAAAGTTCAAAAAAATCTGATACTTGTGTGTTAGAGCTCTTCTTGTTTTGTTTTGCTTCTGTCCTATTTTTTTTTTAACCTACTTTTTCTGTTGTTTTCATGCATTTGAATCCTAAAGCCTCTCAAGGATGAGGCCAAGTTCTTTGTGAGTTGCTGGAACAGTGACTTTCCATTAGAAGCCCTCAGGCATTGTTCTAACATCTAAAAAAGGTGATGATGTTGTTTCATGTACTTTGTGACTTATTGCTGTTATCACTTGCATAACTAATGGTTACTTGATCTGTGGTTAATTAAGGAACATTTGGAGTTGTTTCCTCTTGTGCTTTTAAAATATCAGAAATATGAAATTGTCTGAATGATTCCAACCTGTAGATAGCAGAAATAAGGCTCATATCAGCTTAAGCAAGGAGGAAATTTTCAAGTAGAATTGATATGCATTGATCAAATTTAAAAAAAAAGTCTTAGTAGGGTAAATTGTCATTTAAATGGTTGCTACTTATTTGGGAAATGTGTAATTAGGGTATGTAGCTAAGTCATTTTTTTCCTGTACCATAAGGTTTCCAAATCATGCTGGAAATCCTCACAGGAAACAGTGATACGTTCCAAAGAGCAGAATTTTTGTTTCTGTGTTACTTGCAATTATAGAAAAAAAATTGTGAAGAGAATGATGTTTTTCAATGAAACACCTATTTGACAAATGCAAAGTCCCATATTCAAATAGAGGATTGGGAATAAACAAAAGGGTCACATTGTGGTTTTGGTTTTCTTATATGCTGAAAAGAACCCAGATAGACTTGAATCTGAGATCTGAGGCTTTCTCCACGTTTTTCCTCTCTGTGCCTTAGCAAATACAGGATGCTTGCTCTATGGAAAATAAAACTTGAAATCAGCTGTTGTGAAGAGTTTGGTTCTTGGGATGCAGTAGTGCTTTGCCACGTGTCTGCCTTTTGAGGAATTTATGGAATGACTTGGAGGTAATACTGGCAGCAGAGTGGTGAACCAGACCCACTGAGGCAATGTCTGGGCCCTCATCTCACGTGGGTGAGTGAGGAGAAAAGACATACCTGAGCAATGGGTAGGAAAGTAAATGTACCCTTTTGCTGCTGCAGCCTGCTGTGGTGGCAGGTGTCTTGCAAGACATGTTGGATAGGTAATTAGGGCGAGAGTTCTTTATACTGCAAATTTTCAAGGTGCATGAATCCTTTTCATAAAGTACCTATTTACTTTGGGTAGGATTTGCTGCCAAACATCTTGATATACTTCTGCACAAACCTTCCTGTCTTCTGACTTATATTGCTACAACTGATTCCTGCTAAAGGTATTTCTGCTCCTGTACAAATAGTGTGTTCTTGATGCTTCTTTCTGGAAGTGCTAATCCACTTTAATCATAACAATCTCTGCACTGGAAATAAGAGTCACTGACATTAAACAGAAGCAGAGGAAACCCTAGAAGTGGAGCACTTTCTTCCCTGTGTAATGCAATGGTATAACAGGCTGGGAGAGGGAACATTTGAAGTGGCAAAGAAAAAGAATGACTCCAACCAAAATAGCATTATCTCTTCATTGTCTGTCAGTGGCTTCTCCCCTGAAGTTGGGAAAAAGCCTATTTCAAAAAGGAAATGGCACAGTATGTCCTTTGAAGCTCTTGGTGGCAGTGAAGTGTCACAAATATTTCAGTGCAGAAACTGCGACTGGGTTCTGTACATCAGGTTGAGAGTGGAGTCTGAGCATGTGTAACATGAATTGCCCTGTGCTGGCCAGAGGCTCCACTGTTATTCTTATGCATTATTTACACCAGCTGCCTTTAAATATCACACTGGGGATTTGTCTGTGGATTGCCTCTTCAGTTTGTGTTTAGATAGATGGTTCAATAACTAAGAGAACCAAAAGCAAAGTATATCTTACACAGAAATCCCTTCAGCTTTACTGTATGCAATTGCAACCCCTCACCTCTCTGTACATCTTTTTGGATTAGTGTTCAAGCTGTTGAAATGTACCTGATATAATTCACAGCATGATCCTTTGAGAGTAGGAACACTACCATTATCCCCTCTCTTTCCTCACCAGGGATGTAAGTGACTAGTACCTCTGTTCTGCTAAGGAAAAGTTAATGCCATATAGGTCAGAGTACAGATGTGCTGTCAGCAAACACAAGGAAGCACCAAGGTGCTCATCCAAGTGTTTTTCCAACAGTCTAATGAGATGAGGCATGAAAAGTGTAGGCCTTTGGCTGCAAACTGGCCAGCAGCTGCCTATCCTACACTGCTGGCTGCAGCTTGGTAAATATTCCCATTCCCCATCTTCCTCATCCTGATGGTCGCTGCTGATAGCTGCTGACAGATAATTAAAGCGGCTTGGTGTAACACTGTCTGCAAGTGTTTACAGAAGTGGAGTGGAAAAAAGTGGACATTTCACCTAGGGAGATTAGAGGGGAGGAGATATTTTATGAAGACAGATGAATTCAAAAGCAAAAGTGTTTACAGAAAGGTTGTAAATTGCTGTTTTCATAACAGATAGCTAGCATTTTGACCTGACTATGATAAAGATTTCCAGTTTATCTTTCTAAGAGGAGGTTTCTTCCCTCTTTCATCTTCAAGAGGGAAGTTTCCTGGTGCTGCCAAACAGGATCAGTCAGTTGTGATTTATGTTTTGCATTTATCACTTTGCAAACTTTGTTCAAAAACATAGTTATTACTTAAGTTACCCAAACCAGACAATTAATTTCTTCTATTGGCTACTATTGTGGGACCTTTTTATTTTTTAGTGGGTTTCTGAGTCACTTCAGATGCTTCTATGCTTTTTTATTTGTTACTTGTAGCTCAGGATTTACAGGTTGCTCTGCGGCCTTTGGCAGTGCAGATGGTTTTCCTTCTGCACATTACCATACTGCTGAACATCTTTTCCTCTCTCTTGAAAGTTGGCATAAGGCAATAAATAATTACTGGCTCAATCACCATTCTTTACTTACGTGGAAAAGCAAACTATTTTGAGGGTGTTGCCACAGTAGTCAGTGAGGCCTATGTGATCTAAGTGCTGCAGTGGTGAGGACTGTGGGCCTGAATCTCAATGCCTTTCTAGGCACACCTAAGGTGTCTGTTTATGGACTCACTTGGGCTTGCTCATGTGTTATCCTATTTGTTCCTGCTGCTTGCTTCCAAAGCATCGTTGCCTGAACCCATAGGTTCTTTTCTGCATCCAGGTACCCTGCTGCTTCTACTTGCCACTGACCAGGACAGTTGTAAACTTGCAAGGTACAGTATGAGCAGGAGTGATGGGGCTGAAACACAGGTACCTTTCCACTGAAAAACCCACAGTTAATCTTTGCTTTTCTTTTTATTTCCACTTACCTTTCCCCTTGCTTTTGTGGCCTCCTATCCTGAGGGAAAGCAACACTTTGTGTTTCTGTGTTCAGGTGAACGCTTCCTTTGCTAAATATTTCAGGGAAGCCTTAAAAACTCTAGACTGCCAGCAGCTTACTCTCTTGGGGCAGCTGGAGTGCCTGTTTTTCACACACATCTGGTGGGCAGCAAAGCACAGTCAAATCCTGCCCAGCAAATTTGGTGTTATGGGGTGGCTTAGCAGAAGCTCACACAATAACAAGGGTTGCTGGCTTAATCAGGCCTCTGCTAGACTGAGCTGTTCTGCTGGAAATACCTCATACTTTTCCTGGAAATGTCTAATAGAAGCTGTGTGTCAACCAAGATCTGGTCATCCCGCATCCAGTTTTGTCCTCAGCAGAGTACACAGCCTGGTCTGCCCTGTCCATACTCCTCTTGGTAATCCTACTGCAGAAGGAAATATGGTCTGGCATCTACCAAAGGGCTGGTGAAAGAGTAGAGGAGATGACAAAGCTATCACCATAAACAGACAATTCCCCACCCTTCCCTGAGGGGTGCAGAAAGCCAAGGGATCTTTGCAGGAGACAGGCAGCCCTGCCCAGTGTGCTGTGGTGGGCAGTGGGAACAGGCAGGCTCTGCTGATGCACAGTTCCACAGGAGTAGGAGCAGCTGCCTCACTGGTGGGCAAAATGCTGTCTCCATTGTTAGTGTGATGTTGTTAACAAGGGAAATTATTTCTTTTATGTGTGGATGGGACCAAACTGTGGTACAGGAAAGTGCTTGCATGGTGGTGCCCCTGGCAGTCGGTGGTGTCACTGCCAGCCTCAGAGACTGCAGGGACCCCAGAGCAAACACCTCAGGAGCTGAGCCCAGAAAGGAAGTGTTCTCTAGTGTGGGTTTGCTGTGAGCACAGCTGTGATATAGCAGGGCAAAAATTCATTCCGTGGCCTCTCCTCTCCATGATCCCTCCCAAGTGCAAAGGGAAGGACTTGGCCTTGCAGGGTTTTGGAGAATGAGACTTCCTGCACTGTTATGTCACGTCTTCAAACAAAGAATGGAAATGTTTAAAAAGATAACTTGGTGCATAAAGTTATTAAATGCTACTAAGAAATACAAACAGAACTGACAGAGCTGAGGTGTACTTGTACATGCCTGTGTGTTTTGGTTTCTTTAAAATTAGAAGCACCTGGTGTATTGACAACATTTCAATGATGTTCTGCTTGGGGCTTATTTTGAGGAATTATATCAATAGCAAATCACACTAACAGATATTGCCCAGCATGCCAGTATTACAGCTTGTCTTAAGGTAAATGCTGGACCTGTATGTGGGCTCTAGAAATATCCTGGCATGGTAAAAGGAATATTTGAGCCAAAGAGCTATGTTTTAACAGTCAGAGAAGATAGCATTTCTCAACTGCTTCTCCCCTCCTAAATAACTGTGTCTCTCATAGTAATTGTTCCAATTCTGTTCTGTGAACTGTGACTATGTAGTTAATGAAAGTTGAAATGGGAGCTAGAGAATGAAGTACAGTTTTGAACACCCATAATAAGGTAGAATTAAATAGAGGGAGCAGAAAGCTATATCCCTGCTCACAACGAGTAGCATCCTCTTTCTGTGCTCTTTCTGTGCTGGCCTCATTACAGAAAAAGGGACTACAGAGACTCAAGTTCCATTTAATGGGAATTAATCTATCAACAGTGTGGTCTGGGATTAAAAGCAGAATTAAGTTTTAATGGAGCATAAACACTTTAAGGGTTTTCCATTTTTTCAAATTTGTTCCTTTCCTGAAAAAAGAGATAACTGCTTAATGCAAATGTGGGACTGGGTAATGCACAGCGTGAGTGAGGGGAAGATGATTTAGGTGAGCAAATGAATTTTCAAATAGAAGGAGCGGAGATGGATGACAAGAGAAGTTAAACAAATAGCACATAATTAATTCTCACAATTTTACCTAATGCTTTGTGACACGGCTGTCACTAACATTGTCAGAAGCTATAAGTGAAATGGGATCGAAAAAATTTCCAGGCAGCAGTAATCTCACTGTGTTGGAAGAATGTTTCTCTAAGATGCATGTCCCTGACTATATATAGCTCAAATATACATGAAAGAGGAGCTTTAAAAAGCTTAAGTTGTATTGACTTTCATCTTAGATGGCTGGTCTCACTCCAACTAGCCATATATAACCCGTATGATTTTAAAAATTGTATTTATTTTTATGTGACTGCCCTCCAGGGCAGAGTCTACAATTATAAAAAGGCCATTGTTGCATTTGAAGTATCATTTTTAATGATGAATTTATAGATATGTCATTGGGATTTCTTTCTCTATTTGAAAGCACTTGTTTTCCCTGCTAAGCACCTGAGGCTGACAGTGTCTACAGAGCACAGGTTGGCTTTTGAGGTTTTTTGGTGGTTTTTTTGGATTTCTACCCAACTCCACTATATTTATGTAATGCTCAGCTGGGAAGAAGCTGCTCAAATCCAGCAAGTTGCAGAGAGGATGTGAGCAGAGCTGAAGTGCAGTAAGGAATAGAAAATTACAGTAGAGAGCAGAAAGAAAGGATTTGGGCTTGGTGGAGGGCCAGAAAGGAGAAAAGGGAGAAAACTGAGGCTTGAGGTTTTTTTACCAGAAGAATGACTAAGGAACTTCAGGAATGAATAGGTTGGTGATGGACCTTTCTCATCTTAGCATTAAGTAGGTGAGGCAAGGAGCAGGGAGTGTGGACAAGTGGAGGGAACTGTACAGGGATTAATGGCTGCAAACCCAGAGCACGGCAAAGGCACTGGAGATGGTGTTGTAAATCCAAGAGCAGGCAGATATTTAGAAGATCTTGTCAATGGAAATAATGCATATGGACATCCAGTCATAAATGGACTTGGGATCATCACTGCACAGGCCTTACAAGTTTTTCCAGCTGGATTTTTACTGAGGATTAACTAGTTCCCATGACTGCAAATGCAGTTGGACATCTTCACATTGGACCTGGAGACTCTTTGTTAAATTTTCAATCAAATAATATATTATCAACCCCAGCTGGTCATGTTGGGTCCCCAGCTGGCTGTATTAACTGTGTCTTGTTAGTGGCTTACTGGAAAAACATTTTTGTAGAGAAAATATGGCTCCTTTGGCATAAGCTAAAGGAATAATATTAGGCTCTGGGCCCAGACCTGCTGAATGTCTGAAACAGTTGGCTATTTTGTCTGATAAATAAGGACTGTCCAATATCTAGACATTGCAATGGCCTGCGCTGTTCAGTAGATGTGCTTTAGAAAGCAGTGTAAGAGTTTGGTATTTGAGTAAATATGAAATGCTGTTAGCCCAGGTTTTCATTACTCTTTTTGTAAAAAATGTTTTGCCTGTAGAAGCCAATAAGTAGACGATGGACTGTGGGATCTGAATTTGAAGTAAGATATAACATTTATAGAAAAAGCCTTTTTGCAAATTCTTCATCTGCTAGTGCTAATTATAAGACGGAGCAAACTTAAATGTGTTTGCAAGTGGTGTCAACTGGCTTCATGTGCTAAATGAGAATATGTATCACCAGACAACTTGGAGTTTTGATCACAAAATACCTTGGCTTGCAGTTGGCACAAGCACTTGAATCTAAAGGTGCATTACAGAGAGCAGATTTTTCTGGACCACTTACCTGAGGGAGTTACACAACTAATAGGAGTGAATTATTGTGATTTACTCTAGTGGGAAATAGCTGAGTGTGAGTTTTGCTTCCCTTCTTAACCTTGTTAAGTTGAATCCCTATAGAAAAACTTGTATTGCAAATCTTAATTATTCTTTCTTACATTCTAGCTTAAATGACTTGTACAAGAGGTTTCCGGTTCACTTGCTTTATTCTTTGCTCAGGAAAGGCTGTCAAAAGTTCTCACAAACTTGCAAAGCAAAAGTTTTCATCCAACAGAGATCAGTACCTGGAAGTGACAGTGTAGTTAGGGGTGAAAATTCTGGCAGATGTGTTATTTTTGGGATGTTCAGCATCTTTAATAGATAAATAAATATTCCAAAAACTGCAAATGTTGGCAGGTACATCTGACTGGGATATGGGTGATTAGCTGGTCAGCCACAGAAAGGTGTGCAACAAATAAGCACTTGTATGATAAAAGTGTTTCCTCTCTCTGCTTTTTCCTCCACAGTGTCAGGGACAAATGTTTGTCGCAGGTATTGGCAGTGACACTGATGGCTTGACAAGGGCAGTTTCTAACTTTAGAGGTCAACACCAGGGTTAGAAATTCTATATCTGTTCTAATCTTTGTCCTAATACTTTGCATTTACCCAGTTTGTAATAAGCTGCCGAGTTTTCTTGGAGGTTACTCTGAGGAAAGTGCACAAGGGTGCCAAAACCCCAGTGACTGCAGGGAGGGGACAAAAAGAAGAATCCAAACTTCTGACCAGGTCAAAACCATTCAGGAAGCCAGGCTGTAGCCATTCAAAAATCGCTAAAGGAATAATGAAAGGACTCATTCCATAGACAGCAAGTGGGACAATTCTCTGTAGGAGTCCTTTGAGGGTAGAAGAAAGATGCACCGAATGAAACCATCCTCTGATGAGACACTAACATCATAATACTGGTTACAGCAGTAAAAAAGATTAAATTGAAACTTTATCTAGATTCTGGGCCAGTTTCAGAAGTCATAAAAAGCAACTGAGCAAACAGCTAAATTGGAAGCCAAAGAACTTTTTAGCTTGCCTTGCACCAAGTTTTCAATAATTAATCATTAATCACTTGCCAATCACTAATCATTAAACAGAAATCCCTCCTGGTTTAGGAAGGTGGAAAATTTTATATTTTATAAAAATGAAAGTCAGGCAAGAATTGTTTAATATTCCATGTTTTTTCAGTGACAAATCAATGCTGAGAATTGTAAAATGGCTGAATATATTCGTTGGGGAAACTACAGAAGCATGCAACTTCTAGCTGCTGTGGGACGTTAGAAGGAAGATGTAACCAAGTTGCTGGTGATGCTATTCTTAGTCCATGTATTTTTGGTAAAAAACTGATTTGCAGCTGTCTCCTGGGTATCACTTACCTAAAAACTGAAATTTAAGTTGCAGGAGGATAGAAGTGACTAAAACTTTCCCATATTCTCCTTTCCAAAGGATATGGAGGATGGAGGTAGGCACCATTTGAAGTGGTGGGCCCTGATCTGCTGGAGCTGCCCCACTCTTGCTGTGTGTGACAGCAAAATATGACTTACCAGTGCAGCAGAGCACAACACTGTTATCTGTCAGGTGACTTGATTTTTTTTCCTGTCTCTTCCCTTAAGAACTTAGAGAAAATTTTTATTCTGTGGACAGCCATGATGGTTATTACTCTTGGGGGAAAGACAAATGGGATTTTTCTTTTGTGGGGCTGGGGCATAAGTATGTGGACTTGGGATCAAGTTGGAAACAGTACTGAAAGTTCTGTGATTATTTTTTTCTAAAGGTTGTGGAAATCATTGAGCTTAATAACTGGATGTTTAAAAAAATGTTGGGCAAAAGCACGTTGTAGTTGTACTATGAAGAGTTGTCAATCCTTGTAGTGTAGGAAATCAGAAACCTGGTCGTCTTAAATTTTGAATGGGAGGGCAGCAGCTTCCCAAAGAGGATGTCTACCTAGCACGGCAAACTTCTTCCCCAACCCCACGTATTTAGTCGTTCTTGTCAGAGGACTTTCATGGGGTTCTTGCCAAGGACAATGTTCCAAGAGCTTTGGCATGAGGCTGGAATAGTGCCATGAGCCAGCTTCACTGGACTTCATCTTGCTGTGGAAAGACAGGCAGTGCTCCAGCAGCAGTATAGCCTGGAGGAGCAATAGAAATTGAGGCAGACATAAAACCTGGTCATTTAGGCAATGAGATGTTCCGGTGTCAAAGATGCTTAAATTAGAAGTATCCTCTAACATTTGTTGGTTCAAGATAACCAGCTTCTGTTTTATAGCTGTTTTATTATCAGCTTTCTGCTACCATTGACTCAAGGGTTTCCCTGTGCCTAGTCAGCCTTTGATGAAATGAAATGTGTGTCAGTTGTGTCCCTTGATAGCTCCATGAGCTTTCCCAAACTCTTCTCTTGCTTGGGGATGTGTTGAGGGATACAGCGGGAAAAGAAATTGGAGTCTTGGGCTGACTGTTGCCTACATCTGTTATGAAAGGAAAACCTGGGCTTGACAGTGGCCCTTCTCCAAAGCAGCAAGAAAAAATCCACAGCTCTAAAGGATAAAAATATCTTTAGGTCCCCAGTAGCTCCAGGAGAACAGTTGCTTCACAGCATGTTAGTCTGTTACATACTCACTCATTTTCCCAAGAGTTTTGAATAGATTTTTTTTTTTACTGTTTTGAAGAACAGTGTGAGGCAGGTAAATTTTTGTGGGCTTTTTCATTTTAAAGTTATGTAAATGTATGCTATGGGAAGACTTGTATGAAATGTTATTTATATACTTGGGAGACTGTTTGATGAGGTGTTATTGTCATTTGCTCTGTGATTCTAGACACTCTGAAAAGGCCTTAATGTCACATGTTAAGCACAAATAGAGATGCAGCAGAACAGGGGAGTGATTCATAAGAATAGCACTGTGCTTTCCTGCTGCTCTGCTCATGATTTGTAGGAAACCTATAGTGAAAAGCAAACCTGCTGCTTAAAAAGGCTTTTCAGGTCTTAAATTACAAAAACCTCTCTGCTGGCTTGGCTGACTGCTCCTGAGCTTTAAGCTGTCCAGTTTCCCTCAGATGACCTAACTTGTACTTTCATTAACCTAGTACAGTTTGGTCCCTGGAAAAGAAACTTGCAGGCAGAGAGCAAGTGTGACTGTTCAAAATGCTCAGGACTCCCAAAATTGCAGGAGAGTTGGTGAAATGGCACATGCAGCTTGTGTGAGAAGTAGAATTATGCTGGAGACTGCTTAAAAAAAAACCCCAAACCAACGTACCCTTCAGTTAGAGACTACAGTGCCCAATCCAGCCTTCAGCCAGCTGGTTTTCTTGGCAGGGGAAGGTGCCACATGGAAGGTCTGGTGTGTGTCCACCCAGTGACACAGATTGGGTGAGCTTTTTCTGCTCCCTGAACATGTGTGCCTGAAGCAAGCATAGATCTCTCTGCAGGGTTGTGGAGGCTGCAAGCCCCTGTCTGACAGCATGATCCAGAGCTCAAGAGAAAGGAAGGATTCTGTTTTCTGCTGCCTCCAAAGTGTCTGAAACTATCCACTGAATGGTTTCTGGAGGAGGAAATATATAGTGTTATCTATATGTTCAGATGTTAAGGTCACAATAGACTATTCTGGTGATCTAGTGTTTGGGACTTTCTTTACATTATGGACTTCAAGGGGTTATTTCCTGCATTGGATTGAATTATCTCTTAAATATTTAATCTTTAAAGACTCCAGCCTCTGCTGAGTCTACCACCTACCAGATAAGCCCTTTCAATGTCTAATTATCCTCACAACTAAGAAAAGGCATCTTGTTTCAAGGTTGAATTTGTAGAGCTGTTTTTCTTTTGGTTTTTTGAGGTTTTTTCCATGATTTAGCTCTACTTTCAGATTATATTTTTTCTGTAAATCCTTGCTGCTAGATTAAAATAACATGAACAAATCTGAAATATATAGGTATACTTATAACCTTTGTATTTAATTTTCAAAATTGTGTTGCTTATTGGAACAGGATTTATTTAAAGAACAGCACAATTGGGAGGGAGGGAATACTAAGACCTAGTAAGCCTGCTCTCACTGGTTAAACCCCAGACTTTTGGATTAACAAATTTTCACCACTCTCTCTTGATTTAATTGCTCCTTGCATGTCTATCTACAATGTCTTTATTAGTTCCTAACCAGGTCTTCCAATTTGACTTTCACAGCCTGTGTTATATTTTCATTCAAATGTGTATCTCAATATTCTTTGGAATGAGCTGCTTGGCTGCAAGCCCTTTAAATATGACATGAACTTCTGCCCTTGGAGGATCCAGAATGTACCTGTATTAGGTCAGACCAGAGGTTCATCTTGTCCAACAGCCTCTTTCCAGGAATGTCTGAAACAGATGCTTCTGGGAAGATTTAAAAAGAAAAAGCCAAACCAATCTCCCTCTTGGCTGTTCCCCAAACTACCAATGCAAGTCAGCATAGATGCCAAAGCAGGAAGACATTTAGAAAAATAGAATTTGGAAGTAATTTTCACTTCTAGGCCAGGCATGAGGTTATTTCATGGGTGGACACATCCAGAACCACACAATACTACTTAGTTTGAAATAATCTGCATAGTTATCAGTTTAGGCTTTGTGAAACTACAATGTGTGAACTGAAGAAGCACTGTAACAAAGCATGTGAAAAATATTGTTTTGGTTTTCTTTCTTTTACACCTCAAATAAGGCTAACATAAGCACATAAATTCTCTTTCCATTTAAAGGAGAAAAACACAAGGGAAAAATAGAGTACTTAGTAGTGGAAGAAGGGAAGAAAAGAAAAGGAGAAGTAAAATGGAATTTTTGAGTCTTACACTTGCATGATTTGTTGACTTCCTTTGATTTCTAAATGGAGGAAGATGATGATGCAATCAAGCAAAAAAAAAATTCTTGGCTACTGATTCTATGTATAACTCTAACTGCAGACTTTTTTAGACATTACAGCCATTTTGTTTTCAGCCTATCAATATAAAATACCAATGATTTCTCCAGCACGTATCTCTGTGCTACCCCTTTCCTATATTTAGGATAAGCAAGTTTCTCTCTTTGTAATGTGAACTGGACTTGCCACTCCACAGTATGGAGAGGGTGTAAAAGAGATATGATTTTGTGGGAGAAAAAAAATGCAGTTTTTTGCAAGCCTCCTGCCACCATTAAAGAGCTGTGCATATAAATTTATGCTTGTATCCCAGGGCAATTTGGTTTCAATGGGTCTACCACAGACATGCATGTGGCAGAAACTATTGAAAAAAGAGAAGAAGGAGTAAGCTGTGAAAAGGAGGGAGGGGAAATAAAATGCGAATTGTCTGCACTGCTCTGTCTCTGTTCCAGAGAACAGAGTGGACACAGACAAAATGACAAAATGAGTGATGACTAAGCACAAAATTATTTGCAGTGGCCAGAATAAAGTCTGGAATCACCAGACTTTTAAAATCACTTTTTATTTTGTTGCCAATTATGTAGGTCTGAGCTATAAACCCAGACTTTGCTCCTTACAGCCAAAGCTTGACTTGAGAGTATTTGCTTTTCTCTGCTCTGATGATGTAGGGCAAAAAAGTCATGTAGCTGAGAGCCAGATGCCAACACTAGCAGGGGTCTGAAATGAGAATAGGAACAGCTTTTGCTGAGCAGAAGCCATAATGCCATACTGCAGCAGAACACAGTTTAGTGCTTCAGCAAACCCATATTTATAGAAACCATCAGCACACAGCTATGGTCACACGTCTGAAGGTTGCCTTTCACCCCCTTGTAAATATTTTTCAAACAAGACAGAAGGGTGGGAGATAGGAGAGAGCTCGGATGATGTTTAAATTTCTACAGCACTGGAATTTCAGTACCTGCTGCAGAGCAGCTAGCCTTTGCCTCCCAATCTGAAATACCACAACTCACTCTTCTGAAGCTCTTGCCAGTTTTCACGCCCCCTTCCCACCCCCACAGCCTCACCACTACCGTCAGCATTTGCTATGCCATTTTGCTTCATTGCTCACTTGCTAAATATAAGTATGAGATTTTTCTTTCTTCTGAGAGCTCTGCTGTGCCATAAGCACTGAATTTTGACAGCTTCTCCACCCCAAACCACTGAAAGCTATGGATTGCCTACAGAGGAGCATAAGTCCATCTTGGGTGAAATCTTGTCTCCTGCACCCAAGAAAGCTCTTCAGTCTGCCTATTCGTGGTGTCATCTGGCAGTGATGATCCCCCAAATCCAGACAGATCCAATCTTCTTCAGCTGCTGAGGAAAGTTTATAATCCAGGCTTGAGTATTCTTGTTAATTATCAGCCAGTTTGCTTTTGACGCAGACCTAAAGTCCACTTAGTCTCTATGTTTTGCTGGACTTCATTTTTATCTCCTACCCAACACGAGAGCAGTCAGTATTGTTGTTGCACTTTCTGTCCATGTCCCCTCTGGGAAACAGGAGATCTGGACCGGAGCCCCTTCAGTTCCAGCATTGGCAGCTCTCATCTTTGAGGTATTTTCCCAGTTACTATGCTAAAAACCTGCACGTGCACCCCAAAGGAAGATGAGTTGCCAGTCTGAGCAAATGTCCTCTGGGTAAGCAGAGGGACTATGGCTTGGAGGTGGAGTTGCTGTGAAGTAAGCTGGAGTACTGTTGCCTTTCAAGGTCAGTTTATGTTTCATGGACACATATGAAAAAAGACTGCATTGAGAGCAGGGACTTCAGCAGATCTCTGGTTCAGCCTTCTGCTCCAAGCAGAATGACCAAATCAGATTACTATGGGATTTCTGGTCTTGAAAATCACATGATGTATCCTGTGCTGCTTCCTTTGCCAATCTGAATCAGTGCACAGCTGTTTTCAGGGTGCAAGGGTCTCTCTTTGAATCCAGTCTGTGCTTCTCACTTCTCCCTATGCCCAGTGTCTTCCCACTGCGCAGTACGGTGGTGAGAATGCCTCCATTTACTGGGTAACCTCAAAGGTATTGAGGGTCTCCTGTTAGATGCCCCTGGAGCTGTCTTATCTTCAGGTTGAACATGCCTTGGTGCTTCAACCTCTCCTCAGAGGGCAGATGCTCTAACCCTGACCAACCTAGTGGTCCTTTGCTGAACTCCTCTGTTGGGAGACCCAAAATCTGTGCACAGTATTCCAAATGCAATATAAAAAATGCTTATCTGGAAGGGGTCGTCCCCTCTCTGGATCTGCTGACTGTGCTTCTGATACCAGCAGCTCAAGATTGCTGTACAACCTTCTGTGCTGCTAGGGCATGCTGCTGGCTTGCATTCAGCTGCTTGTCCTTTGTGGCCTCTGAGGCTTTTTCAGATGAACTCCACAGGCGGTGACTTGCTGAAGGATTCTGGAGCACTCTTCAAAAGCTCTTATGTCTTCACTGCCCATATAGAGAGTTGACTGACTTTTCCTCTGAAGGAAGCTTTATAAATGACCATGTTTACCCTACAAGTCTTTGTTCAAGAACAGCACTGGGTCATCTGGAGATATTAAATCAGTGAAATATATGTTGCCTGGATAGCTGTTAACTATGCAGCTCCTTGTTAGCATTTTCAGAAGCACGTGAAGATTTAATGGGAAAGAAAACAATTATTCCAAATTACATTGATTTGTAGTACAAACAGAATTTATGCAGGAATAAATAGGTGCAAGGGATTACATCAGAACATGCATGCACATAAAGATTTGCTTGGTTACCAGTGCTCCTGATAGTAGCAGCAGCTGGTGTGGCATCAGGCTACTGATGCACAGGAATGGGTGTAACCATGCACCTGCCTGCTTTCGCCCCTGTCCATAGCTCGTACCAACAATAAATGACTGGGGCAGCACCACTCCTGTATCTGACTGCAGCTCATGCTCTCTTTCTTCTGTTCTCTATTGCCTTTCAATGTCATTGACTTTCTTTTTCTTATTTGTCTACCCCTTTTTTAGCTGTTTCTAAATGTACTACCTTCTTAGGATGAGCTGTGTGTCTCAGATAAATATGCCACACTCATACTGTAGAGAGATTGAGAAGATGATCTATCTCCACTTGCAACTCTGAAATGCTGAGACTGGAGGTTATTGCCAAATTGTCAGGACAGATCAGCAGTGAGGGCTTATCCAAAGGTCACTGCTGGAAACTCAGGGTGTTTCTGGAGAGTGGATTCAATGTAAAAATTGTCTGAAAAACAGTTTTTTGCTAGCAAATGCAGAGGCCTGATCTTGTAGTTCTGAGAATGACCTTATTGGCCTCAGTGGGACTGTTGTGTGACAGGGACTGCAGGATCAGATTCTCCGGTATGTTTAATAAATGATGCATGTCCACGGGGAAATTGATTTGCTTAGCCATTCATGAATGAATGCATTTTGAAAAAGCAAAATTCTGCTTACAGTTTCCAAAGTAAAAGAGCAAATTTCCTGTCTACTTCTAAAAATGTAACATTGTCTTAATGTCAAGATGACAATCTGAAACAACTCATATAATAGGATCTAATTTACAGTGCAGAATCATTATCTTCCATCATCACAGTTAGCTACAAATAATGAACTAAAGCTTTTCTGCACTTAAACAGAGGGAAATGTTCACATTAACGCAAAAAATAAATTGGTGAGGCCACATTCACAGTTA
Organism: Cyanoderma ruficeps; assembly: GCA_008694505.1. Lineage (NCBI taxonomy): Eukaryota > Metazoa > Chordata > Aves > Passeriformes > Timaliidae > Cyanoderma > Cyanoderma ruficeps. The sequence continues at coordinate 18,936,522 of VZDJ01007755.1, read as the reverse complement.
GTGGTCTGTCTGATTTCCCTCTGCCTCCTCCTCCACCTTTAATTTCAAGCATGAAGCAGGATGTGCTACAGTAGTAAGGAAAATACAGGTTTCTCTTCTTTCTCTGCTCAGCTTCAGAGAGCAGGAGACAAGTCTGCACAGAGCCAGGACGGGAGGTCACTGCATTCTCTAGACTGCTAAAGATGTGCAAAGGCTACATTTGCAAGGGGGGGACTAACTTACTGGCCTTGATTTGAGACATCTGTAAACAACAGTGCTGGAAAGCTGAGTGTCTTCCTACTGCATGTTTCTGTAAACAAGGTAAAAAGCTGTAAAATCTGCATTAGGGTTACAGTGTAAGTGGCACTCAGCTAACTGCAGAGTGGTTTGGCCTCCAGGCTAGCAGAATTTACTCGGCCATCATGGTTTAACCCCAGCTGTCTGTCAAATATCACACAGCTGCTTGCTCACTGCCTCCCACCCTGGTGAAGAGGAGAATCAGAAACTAAAGGTAATCCTTGTGGGTTGAGATAAATTTAATAATAGGAACAAACAAAAAACTGATGAAAAGAGAGGAGTAAAACCCAAGTGAAACAAATAATGCACAATACAATTTCTCACTATCCACCAACCAATGCCTAACCTATTCCTCGGCAGATCTCTGTGGCTCCCAATTTTCCCCAGTTTATATAGTAAAAAGGACATTCCATAGTATGGCCAGTTTAGGTCACCTGTTCTGGCTGTGCTCCTTCCTGTTGTTGTGGCAGAGCCTGGGCAACAGAAAATACCTTAATTCAGAGGAAGCACTACCTAGCAAACAACTAAACCATCAATGTGTTTTCAACATTATTCTCATACTAAATCCATAACATAGCACTGTACCAGACACATAGAAGAAAATTTCTTCCATTTCAGCTGAAACAAAATCACCAACTTGTCAGCATTGTCCTAAGTAGAGATGAAAAGCCAGCATCTGAGCCAATGGTTCAGAAATAACCAAGTGACTACTACTGCAGCACACTGCAGCTGTGTGCTCTGTGGGATGCACCTGAAGTCTGCCCGTGCCCTCAAACGGCTGTGGGCTACCTGCGTGCCACCTTCAGAATCACCTAGGTGTTGCCCTTCCCTCATAACAGAGGCTGCTTCAGCCTGGGAGAATACTCTGCTGTGCTCATAGAAACAAATCCTGGACAGCTGAAGATCAGAACACAGACATCTACTAAAAAGAAAGCTTCAGTTTAAAAAAGAAGAACCTTTCATGTTCACCCTAAAAAAACTAGAGCACAAACTGAAAACCTCTGGGGCTAGGCACCCAAACATCGACATGTAAAATATAGCTAGAATATGCTGCCTGGTCCAAAGGCTTTACAGAACTCTCTTCACACTTGCCTTATACCCGTACCATTTGCTGCAAATCCTAATCTGTTACAGGAACAAAGACAGGAGAGGGATCACAAAAGTGCCAGAGTACTACTCTTTACAAGTACAGACCATTAGTGGTGTGTGGGAACACTGCACCTCGAGTATGAGCAACAGAGATGTGCCTCACTCTGTCTTGAAGTCATGAACACTGTCAATATAATGTGTTGTCCTGATGGGCCTTGCCTTGTCAGCATCTAGGGCTTCTGAAGGGCAACAATCCCTGCCCTCTCTGAGAAGGCTAACACATCTCAAGGGAATAAACATACCTTTGTGGTCCTTAGAGGTGAGCAGTGGGGTCCAGTCATGCTCCCAGAACACAGACCTGCAAAGATGTCAAATCAGGTCTCCCTCTTTCTCTAGGACATCACAAATGAAAGACAGGCTAAGGGGATTTTGTGAGGGAAGACAAATTGCCTCAGACATGAATTTCTCAAATGTTCCTTGGAAGTTTAAGTCCTTTTGCTTATTTGCTTTGCATCCAAAGCATGCACAGAGATGCCAGGGTTTATTAACATAGCTTATGAAAGATGTTGCACTAATTACTTAGTTACACATGATGTGTTAGGAGATATGGGATTAATAAATGTAGTTTGTTATTAAAAAATAAAAAATTGTTGAGGAGGTAAGATATGCGCTGCAATATGCTTGCTTATCAAGCCCTTGGTCTTTCAATCTTTGGAGCATATCAGCATTTCCAGATGAATAAACTGTTTGTGAAGTATTTGTTGTGCCCTGCTTGAGATGGATGACAGAAAATGCGACCGTCAGATATTTTAAGCAAAACCCAAACAAATCCAGATATTTAAGCACATGTACAACTTGTTAGGTTAGTCTTGCATAAATAATTTTCCTTAGTTTGCTGTCCTGAGGTGTAAAGGCATCTCCTAAAAAAGTTGGGTTAGACTATATTCTCCTTATTTACATAGAAACATTAGGAGTTCCGAAAATCCTCTTTCCTGGCCATCTTTGCTGAGAGTGCTTTTAACTCCTGAGTGTTGTGTGCTGATGGGTTTGGGTGGGTTTTGTGCTTTAGTTTGGTTTGGATTTGGTTGCCAGGTTGTGGTTTGGAATTTTTTGTTGTTGTTGTTTGGTGGATTTGGGGCTGTCAATGTTCAAGTAAGTAAAAATTTGGAGGTTTATAAAGGACTCACAATTAAAATAATGAGATGGTTTTAAAAGGCTCTTGCTTTGAGCTAGTTGTGTAATGAAGGGTTAATGTTTTCAAAACAGATTCCTGAATCTATTTTGAAGATGGATGTGTTAGACTCTCTCATTATGTACACCTGTGCTACACACTTCTCTGATAGATGGGGCTTATATATTTGGACAGTTTTCTGCCATTAATTTCTAATTAGATACTTGTCAACAGTGTGAATTGGTATTGCTTTTGTTCAGCAACCCTGTGATTGCTCTGTCCACCCTAATTAATGAACAGCTTCCTCATAAGTAGATTAATAGAGGTAACCCATTACCTAAAGTTATTTCGGTCACTGTGTTATAGTACATTTCATTAGAGAATTGTAAAATGAAGCAGCATTTCAAATAGCTATTACCAAGTACCTGATTATTTTTGTTCTGTCAGCTATTCTTTTAACTGGGTTTTTTTTGTGGATCTTTTTGAGAAAGCCCTGACTTCTGCCCACTGTTCTTGTGCGCAGCCTAATTTTGTGTGAAAGGTCATTGTGCTTAAGAGCAGCAAACTTCTTGTTGTATTGCTAGAGAAAACCATAATGGAAAGATCTCCATGTTCTGCTTAATGCAAAGACAGGTTTTTCTATTGAAAAAAAAGAAAGTCAGTGACACATACTGTGAGGTGTCGAGTGTCAGAACTTGTTACACTTGCTAAGCCCAAATGCTGCAAAGAGTAAGACCATAATATGAACTGGAAGACTGTAAGCAGCATTCACACAAGAAAGTCAGAAATTGTGGCAGACAACTTGCCACATTCTACATGGATTGGCCTAGTACTGCAAAAACACTCATGGGAAGCCAGTAGCATTGTGTCCCATTGCCCTGCAGTACAAGACAGACATAGACACACCTGAAGGATAGGATGCAATTCAGAAGGACATGGATAGGCTCAAGAAGTGGGTCCATGGGAATCTCGTGTCTTCTACCCAGTGCAAGCAAAACCCATGATACCAACAAATGAAGGAGAAGGCTGGAGGATGGAGATTGAGAGCAGCCATGCTAAGGAGGACTTGGGGGTGCTGGTGGATGAGTGACTGGACATGACCCAGCCATGTGCATTCACTTCCCAGAAAGCCAAATGTGTCCTGGGCTGCAGCAAAAGCAGTGTGGCCAGCAGAGCCAGGGAGGGGATTTTGCTCCTCTATTCTGCTCTGGTGAGACCCCACCTGGAATACTGCATCCAGCTGTGAGGTCCCCAGCACAGAAAGGGCACTGACCTCTTGAGATGGGTCCAGAGGAGGGCCACCAAGATGATTAGAGGGATAATGCCCCCCTCCTATGAGGAAAGACTGAGAGAATTGGGATTGTTTTAGTCTGGAAAAGAGAAGACTTTGGGGTGAACTTATTGTGTCCTCCTGTGTAAAGGGGGACCTGCAAGATAGATAAAGATGTTTTTACAAGGGCATGTAGTAACAGGACAAGGAACAATGGCTTTAAACAGGAAGAGAGTAGGTTTACATTAGATATTAAGAAGAAATTCTTTACTATGAGGCTGGCAAAGTACTGGAACAGGTTGCCCAAAGATTTTGTTTGTGCCTCCTCCCAGGAAGTGTACAAGGCCCGGCTGTGTGGGCCTTTGAGCAACCTGGTCTAGGGGATGGTGTCCCTCACCATGGCAAGGGCTTAGGAAGTAGGCCTTCTAACCCAAACCATTCTTTGATACTGGAGAGAGCCCAGACATTCAAAGTCCACCTAGATGTGTTCCTATGTCAGCAGCTCTAGATGACTCTTCCTTGGCAGGGGAGTTGGACTAGATGATTGCCAGACATCCTTTCCAACCCTGACTATTCTGTGTGATGAGATAAGCATCCACCTTTATAAAGTGTCTGTTCTTGTTCTGAATCAGCATGTGCTCAAGCTCCCTCAAGTATTGGCAGTTTGGGTCAAATTATACAAGGCAGGGTGAAACTAATGAAAATTTTACTATCTTTAGTTCTTTATGTTGTGTTGTCACTACAGCCTAGCCAAAAGTTTAGAGAGTACACCCACAGGTGGAGGACAGACAGGAAAAAGAAAAGTTCTCCACTACTTCCCTGTGGAGAAGTGTTACTGGTTCACTCCTGAAAAATTCAGTCTAGGGATTGAGCCAGATGGCTCTGGACTAGGAGGACAGGTGTTTGGTTTCCCATCCCACCCACTTTTCTGTCTCCCTCTCAGGGAGGCATCAAACAACTCTGATGTGGGAGTAGTGGGTATCTTTAAAAATGGGGCAGAGTGAAAGATGGGCACTGACCCCCTCAAAACTTTGTTTCTGATTTTTTTTTCCCCCTGAAGATGCTTATAACAATAATTTAGATCAACATTGAATTTAGAAAAAGAAGTAGACAAATGCTTCTTCTGGAAATGTTGGGGTAATACCCGAGCCGTATTAGTTCCTTGAAACATGGACACAGAGAGTATCACGGTGGTCTTGGACTCTGCTGTTCTATGTCTCTGGAAAGATGTAAAAAACCTCAAATGTGAAGAGAAGCAAACAAGTCTGTGGTGATACAGAAGATTTTTTTTTTTCTTGAAAATGAATCTTATGGGTTGTTTTAGAGTTTAAAGAAGTGCCATGTATTTCAAACCTCAATGGCATCACTGAGTGGAATATAGTTATTTGGAAGGCCCTGCAGAATTCTGCTCTGAAGTGAACACACAGAAACTTTAGATGATATTTCAAGCAAAGCCAGACGAAGGTCACAACAAGAATTAGTGTCACTATAAGCTAGGATGATGCCTTTTCAATAGTAGGGTAGCCAAGAAGAATGTAAAATGTAAAACTTTGGAATGCAAGATTTCACTTTTAAAAATTTATTTTGCTATAGTAATTAAGCAGTTATCAGAGTAGCCATCCAGTAAGGGAACATGTAGGCTGACAGTGCTGTTCATACAGACTAGAAGTTTAAACTAGAGTATAGAATTATTGTAACTGTGTTCCATGAAAATTGGTTTGTTTGGGTTTTTTTTCAAATGAGATATCATCGCATAAAATTCAAAGATGGGGTGTTTATTACAATGCCGATGGTGTACAGAACAGCACAAAAACTTGATCTGATACAGAACTTGACCTAAGGCATGAAAATCTAATTGGATCAGAAGCTGCTGCACTGAAATATAAACCAGAGTGTCTTAGACAATTTTTTTATTCTTCCCTCAAGGCTGTTTACATGAATTGCATGATTGGATGAATACTCTGTGAATATCAATCCAAGGGAAGTGTTGGACAAATTTTAAACACAAAACTATTTTTCTGGTAGTATGTAATCCAGGCATTATTCTAGTATTCCAGGAAGATGGTTTTCTATTCATTTATTTGTATCAACATAGACAACTACTCCCCTCCTGGGGATTGAGCACAAGAAGGCTAAAATATCAGTTAGCCGGTTAGTAATCACTTGCCATGTGGAGATCAAAGACACAGGAGGGCAAGTGCAGATAGAGCATGTCTGAAGATGGAGATGGATCATTGCTTCTGGGTAAAATGGGAAGCCTGGGAGAAATGGCAGCTTCATTAGGAGCCAGCCCTTCAGGTGTCAAAAAACCTGACCCCTCTCAAGACAGGAATGAGCACCTTGGTGTCTTATTTTACTCCTTTTTTTTTTTCTTTTTCCTGTCTCTTTAATGTAGTGCTTAAAACCGGAGACTCAGTGACGGCTGTCATCAGTGTGAAGTAGAACAGACCATTTGCCTGTCATCTACCCAGTTTCATCTGCATTAGATGGTGGTTTTGGTGAGGAGGACTAGGACTCCTACTTAGTTTTTGTGCACTTGAAACTCCAGTCCTTGGAGGCTGTGCTCCTTGTTTTGCAGTTAGGTGTTCAATTTAGCCATAGCAAAATCAATCACTTCATTCTTTATTGTCTTCCATCTTCTTGCACCCTTGTCCAATTTATCATATTTATGCTGGCTTTGTCCTCCAGAGTATTTTGCTACTTCTTCATCTTGGTGTCATCTACGTACCTCCTTTTTTCCATAGTTTTTATACGAATGTTATATCTGTTCTTTCCTCAAAGTCATCAGGGGAGATGCAGAAGAGAGTCCAACTCAGGCTGCACAGGTGCTTTGCACTGGAGGAATTTCTCCAAGCCTGGCAATAATCTTCACTTACATGTTTTGTTACAAACTGTTGTGTATTTCATCCAAGCTTCTGTATAGAGCCTCCCAAACATGAAGTTTTTACTTTGTTCACCACTTCTACTGCTTCCTCTCTTCCTTGTTCTGAGATAATACTAATGGAGACTCTCAAACCAGAGAGCTCTATTCATGATGTCCCTTGCACTTGCCCTTTCAACTGTAATATGGCTAGATCTCTTTTAAAGCTATCTAACTATTTATAGCAAAGAGTTAAATGCAGCAATCCAAACAAAGTATAACCTGACCTGTAACAAAAGTTTAATATCTCACCAGAAATTTACACCAGATTGTTCTTTGAGCTCAAAGTAGGAACCAATCACTCCAAATAATGATAGGGAAATACACATTTTTAGCAAAATTTTCTCTTGGTTGAGTAATACCTCCTAGTCTTTCATTATTCTGTAAAGGTCTAAAATGGCAAGTGGCTTTTAATGTTATCCTAAAAAGTTACAGCAGTAGAACAAGGTTAATTGCTTTACAATTGCTACTTTCTTTGCTTAGTCTCTGCTCAAGGTCCAATGCCAATAGCCTTACAATTTCAAAAAGCTTACTTGATAATTATTGCAATCATTACGAGATTGTGTTATCTGCTTTCTGTATGTATTTAAAATTATATCTAAAATTTTTAAGCAAGTGAAGTGCCATTTTTATGGCTGTGTAGGAATTTTTTCTTTTTTCATTTCTTTTGTTCCTTATCACACTGCCTGAGTGGAAGAGCAATCACTTCTCAAGCACTGTTTATACAGAAGCAGCAATGTCTGTCATGGTTTTAGCATAACTTCATGGCAATGAAACATCACTAATCAACAAACTGCAAGCTATGTACCCAAGGTTTCTAGAAATAGTCAATTTTTTTCTTGTTTCAAATCTGTTGTTCAGTTGACCTTGAATAGGCCTCTGATCTCAGAGAACAGTAAATGTTTGTCTTCAATACAGATCTCTCTGGTGTTGTTTGAAGCTGAACACAAGGGTGCCAATTGTTGCCCAAAATCTTATCTTTATTGGAATAATCATGCTAAATATAAGATGCCATTTGAAGTATGACAACATATTTTTGACGTGTCTGTAAGCTACAGCTTTTGGCACTATCAAACAGCAAGGGGGCCAAAGCTCTACAGTTTGCAAGACTTTACACTTGGTGAAATAAGTCTAAAATGTTTTGAAATCACTAAGCAGGAAAATTGAACTAAAAATAATAGTGTCATTATGAAAATTTAACCTTGAAAGTGGAGTTTAATAGTTAAACTGGGAGAAACAGTGAGGGAGAGAAGGACACTCAAGTCAGGGATGAAGAATTAAAGATTTGGACTTTATGAAACCTTACATTTTCAGCTGATTTTTTGGAGTCATCCTCTGTGAGTGGACCTACTACTGGGTTATCAAAAAACCCAGCACAAGCTTCTCCATGGCCGCAATAAAGACCATTAAATTGAATATTTTATTTGTTGAGCAGGTTAGACTGTATATAACTAAGTTTACATTGGGCTTTTCTCAAGCGGAGGAAGAGAAATCCAGTTTCATTAGGAACTTAGTAAAATTCGGGCTTTGTTATATCTCTCTAGGAAGCAATAACCATTCTCTTGACTGTTGCTGATCTCTTCCTTGCTTCTAAAAAGATGGAGAAAGAGTTGCTTAAGGAGAAAGTGTCTATAGTTTTGGCAGCTGGGAACGAGTCTGGATGTTGAGGACAGTATTTGACATTTGGTATTCAAGAATTTGAATAACCTGTTTGCTCTTACTGTGATACTGCATAGTGATTGTGCTGTTCATACAACGTACAGATAGCCAACTGTGATACTATAATCAGCATGGCACTGCAGTTTGTCAATATTGCACACATTCACAAGCTACTTTACTTAGGATGGAATAAAGAGATCCCTTTGGGGGCAACATTTCTGTAAAAGAAAATTAAAACAGATGGGCAAGAAACCTTCACTATTCATAAAACTTAAAGTGCACTGAATACTTCTGAAACTTTTTGCATTTTCTTCTAAATACAAATTAAGAGGAATTGAAGAACCTAGCAGGAACATAAAACTGTACCACACTAGTAATGAATGTTTACAGTCTTGTAATCTCCAGTCAGCCCTGAGAAGACCTCACAGATACGTGTTGCTTGTTTGGCAGCTGCTTCTCAAAGATTTTGATGGCTAACTTAAGAGCTGAAAAAAACCAAAGTCAGTAAGAAAGATCAGACAGCAAAAAATGGCTTTGATTCCACTATTAAAGAGATTTTAAAAATAACAAAATACATGCCTGTATGCCACAGAAATAACTACTTTTTTACATCGTGGTGGAGATAATGATGGGAATAATGTTGTCCAGATATGAATAGTTGAACAATAGAACCTACCACTGGCATTGTGTAGAAACACTTCACGCTGGGATCTTGCAGGAAATTGTCTTTCTGGTGATGCTTTCACCTATCATTTTGACATGTAAATGTATTTTAGCAGTACAAAATAAGCGATTTCAAGATAGGGCCTGAGCAAGTGTTGCAACTGCTATTCTGGGTGTTGGATACCTTGAGGTGTACAGTGTATCTTATTATGTTATGGTCATTGAAAGTTTCTTTCTCTGTAGATTTATTAATGGTTGGTAGACTTGAAAAGAAAATAAAACACTTGTTATGGCTGCAGTTGCCATTCTCTTTTTCCTTTGAAATTAATAAATCAGGTGGAGCTGTGAGGTAGCGGGCTTCCTGTCGGAGCACATCATGTCCCCTTGTTTGTAAATTACTTTCTCCTACAATGTCAAAGAGTACTATAAAATTGAGTTATTATGTTATGACTGAAGTAAAGCACTCCAAGGCTGAAGTGGGAGCTCTAGTTCTATGCAGAAATTTCTGGTGTGCACTATTGCATGCCTCTGAGGACATAACCAGTTGAATGTGAAGTTTTACTGTTGGGGCTTGGCAGGACTTGCTTTAGCATCAGCTGCATAATATTCTCTGTTTAGCTTCCTTTTTCCAGTTGCCAGCAATGGCTTCTTGTTTTCGTCTTTTGAATTGATATTTTTCTGTAATTTGGCCATCCCTGTGGAGCCAGATGTTTGTTTTCAGATGTTTGAAAAAATTTCTACCCCTGAACAGAGACTATTCCTTTGCTGTAAAAATAAATTCTGCTTCTCTATTTTTATTTGAAAATGAAAGTCTGACAGGAAAATAATTTTGGAGCTATGCATGACCTCATTTTGAAAGGCATTGACTTTGATTTCTCAGTTCTGAAATGCACATCAAAAAATCTAAAAAAAACTGTACAGAGGGCTTGGTGGGGGTTGTTCCTGATTGAAGAGAAAAGCATTATATTCATGTTAGAAGATGTTTGCTGCTTGTGATCTTACAACTACATTAAAATGGCAAACCATTCTGAGGAAAGCTATTGATGTTGAATTCAGTAGAGATAACTGAGAAGTAGAGAAGAGTTCTGGAGAGAAGACTTTCTGAACTTCCTACTATGCACACAGTATGTTGATAAGATGCTACCTTTTTAAATGTCTGCATAAGTCTAAGAAGGCAGCGCTCTTATAGGAGCAAGATCAAGGATGCTGTAAGACAATAAAGTGTTGAAGAAAGTGGCTGGCAGAGTCCTCAAGAAGACAGGAAAAATATTTTTTTTTAGGCTTAAGTTTTAGAGACAAAAGGACTTGTTCTTGGAGACCTTGGTTCTATTTAAAAATTAATCATATTACAAATTAAAAGGTTGTCTTAATGGAAATATTTGTTTCAGGCAAATGCAACCCAGTGTTTTTGTGAACTCTGATTTCCTAAGTATATGACACAGTCTTTGTCTAAACCTCAGAGCTGTTGGAGTGGACCTGATGCCCACCATAAGTCCCAAATATTTTGTAGTGTGACTTGGAGCATCAATCCCAAGTAAAAGCTGGGACTAGGTCATGGACTTCAAAGCATACAAAGCTGCTTTTGTAGCAATTGAAGGAGGATCTGAGTTGAAGTTGACTTGGTTTAGGCCTTCATAGGTACCTTGAGCCTCCAAAACTGGGAAGGTTGGGGTTTTTAAAATGTTTTGTTAGTCTCCTTGTATCAAATCCTTTCTTAGAGGCAGTGGGTAAGCTGTTGCAGATATTCCTAGTGCTGCAGATATTTCTGTGCTTAGTTCTAACATAATTCCACAGCTTGAGAACATCTAACCTGTGGCAAACAGTATCAGTCTACTAGATATACTTAATCATTAATAATCAGTATATGATGAAAATAGTGATTCTAAATGATTTTTTTTTTGGAAGAAAAAACAACCAAGTATTAAAAGGCAGACAATTCATGTCTATTGTATCTAAAAGCAGACAAAGGAAAATTTTTTGCATCAGAAATAATTCTGTTTCACAATGACATTCCTCAGCCTTCAGAAACTACCTTTTATACTCAGCCAAAAATAAATTTTCTTTTCCAATCCATTCTGTGTCTAGCTAAGCTACCTCTCAGGCTCAGCAGGATTCCAGAGTCTCTATGTTGTTCCTAAACTGTGAGAAAAGTTACAGAATAAGCCTAATTCATAAATAGTTACGCAGAAATTTCAAGGGTGTCATAAGCTGTGAAGGAAGGGAGGGCAAGCTAATAATAACAAAATGAGGGCTGCACCTAATGGTGGACTTTTCTTTCTACCCTACAATCTTTTCTATTCCTTGTCTGTTTTGTCCCGTCCTTTTGATTCTCTCGTGCTTCAGTGTGCAAGAACATTGACCTGCTGAAATGATCACAAAGTTAAAGGCAAAACTGAATTGCTTCATACCTGGCATGGGCTGAACACTGCAGCTGCTCAGGCTGTAGTGCATCTAACAAGGGTTGGAGACAAGTGTGGGGAGAGTCACCTTTGTTCAGTTTGCACAGTGCTCACTTCAGTAATCCATCAACCACAGTTATCTCAGAGTGTTAATGACTGGGCTGTAGGAACTACAGAATGAAAAAACTATTAAAATCACTTATATTACCAGTCTAAGTGGGGTGGGAGTGTGCATCATCCATCAGCTGTATCGATCTAAGTTGGTCTCAAGCCAAATGTTTTGATTTGAGACATTGACAATTTCAGTCTCACAGAGGTGGACTATTACCATTGGAAGTCAGCTAGTACTAGTGATGATGCATCCGTAGTGGGAGACTAATAATACCTTGAATGCCTTTGAATCAATAGTGGAATCATCAGTGAGTAAGTGCTGTGTTTATCAGGCTTTGATGGGGCTTTGAAGATATGCCGTATACGAACCACTAGTGAAAAAGGGGAGGGTAAAAGATCTTTCCCTCAGTCGAAGCAGGATGCTTTGTTATAGCAACAGCATTAGAAGTGGTTTTGATCTCTAGGATATTGTTATTTGTAGAAAAGTGTCATGGCAACGTGTATGGAAGCTTTATTTTGTTTCCTCCTTGAAGGACACTATTGCTTCTTAACTTTTTCACTTTTCCACTAACAGGCAAGTTTGTTAGCGTGAACCCATCTCTATTTTATGAAAGCATTTCTTACTGGGATTTTCGTGCACTTACTTTATGGCAATAACATTTGAGATAATAAGCCAGACTCCCTCCTGATGAAAGCAAATGTGGTTACACTGAAAGTAAACATAGTTACACATTCAAGAGATGAATAAGATAAAAGTCCCAGCTTTGCAAGTGACACAAATAACCTTATAATACACTTTAATTCTCTGATAATAGAATCAATGAGTAGAGCATAGAAGTAATAGTGTATAATTGAAATAAAGCTTTTTATTTCTGTTTTAAATGTTTTTATTTATGGCAAACAGTGGGACAGTGGAGTTCGTTTGTTTTTGGATTTTGGAACTTTTTTTCCTGTGTATTTTTTTTTTTTAATAATCAGATGTAGGGGAAATAATATAAATGCCTTGGGGATTGTACCATCTGAAATGAAGATAATGAGAACCACCTCCCATAGTTGTTGAGGAATGATTATCTATCACACATGCAGAAGATCCTTGCAGGTAGGCATTAAAGGACAAAGTCAGTGAAGCTACACCATCTTTCCTGCATGGAATATTGTCTCTTGAGCTGCTGGCTCACAGGTACTTATCCTTTTAAAAAGATAGGCTATACTTCGCCTGTGATATAATCCTCAATACTGTTTTTCAGCATTAGATTAAGTCTGAGATGTTAATTTGGAGAAATACTTCATGTTTAAGAAACTAAAAAAAAAAAAGGGGGGGGGGTAGTCATCTCACCAACACTTAAACTGCAGGCACAAAACCTCTGCCCACTAACCTGTCTTGTTTTCCCCACCCCATGCCAGGGTCGCTCGCCCTCATTTTTATTGGCTGAGCTGTACAAGTGAGCAGTTCTTCCAAATCAAGAAAAATTATCTCTCTTGGTTCAAGCTGTGAAGATTGGTCCTTGTGTGTTATGATGGAAGGAGATTTGAGGAAGGCAGAAATTCGCAGCACTGGCTGCTAATGACCAGCTGGGTGGGCTGGCAGGAAGGAGTTGCCACCTTCCAGTGGAACAGTGCACTGGTGGGAATGCACATTTATCTCCTTCCCATGTATTGGCTAGAAACAATTTTGACTGCTTTATTTTCTTCCTTAAAAATGAGGAAGCTCCAATGACAATATTGGTTCAAATTTGTCTCCTCTCTGGGAATATCACCAGGAAATAAATTAGGTCTGGAATTCTCATGAATGAGCATACAGATGCTGTGTGAGCCATGGCAGAATTTTAACCTCCAGTACTTTTGTTCTACTGAACCCTCAATTTCAGTTCTGATTCTGCAAGTATCTTGATCTCTGCTGTTTCTTCCTCGTGGTCACAAATAGCCTCTGAGGGTGGTGAACAGCCCCATATGTAAAGTCTTACTCTCAACTTCAAGAAATCATCTTACTCTTAACTTCAAGAAATCATTGATAAGGAATCTTTTAAGTAAATTCCTAATATAGTTCTATAGATCAGCACAGAGCATGCTTGGCTTATTTTCTGTCATGTTTTTTCAAATAGAAATGGCTTGGGGGACTGTGTTTCATTCTACTTTGATTTTCTTAAGGACAAGAACAAGAGTGTGCCATTGATTGGGCTTTTTTCTTCCTTTTGACTTAATATTGATTAATACTAAGGAGCATTTTACAGACCCCATGACACCACAGATAAGCTTTTTGTTTTCAAGATCCTGAGGACAGTAAACTGAAAATCTATTCATCTTGAGCTCGGTGTTTAAAATTGTGTTTTACATGTGAGCCTGTAATATATTTTATCATGCTTTCAGGCCTAGTTAAGTACACTGAATGGGTTTTCAACAGCAGCTAACCATGAGGCTTTTGTGAAAATTAATCCATTTATAAATACGCAGAATCCCTGGGAACATACAGGAATTCAGTATATGTAAAACAATCCACCCATAAGCTTTTTGGCTGTGTTAAGTTGGCTTGTGGGGTATCCTGAATTCTCTTGTAAGACAAATTGTTCTGATATTTCAGTGTAACAGAAATGTTTGTTCATGAATTTGTCCTTGTACAACTTAATGGTTGTGTTTGATAATGGTTTTGCCGGGCTTTCCCCTTCATTTCTGCAATTTCTAATTGATCTGGAGGAGACCAGATCAGCACACCAAGGGCAAGGTCAAAGGACAGGCTCCAGCAATGGTTCCATTACCTGGAATATCAAAGGGTGTTAGGGGATCCACCATGCCAAAGTCATTTAAAGTGAACTGGGATCAGGTTCAAATATAGGTCCCACACTTGTCCTCAATGGGGCGAGCATTAGGATTTATTGTGTTATGGACGATAAGGAATTGTACTGGTGCATTTAGCATAGTACCTTCTAACAATAAAAGTAATAAAGCATCCTAGCAGCACTGAAATATGGTACCATTTTTTCTGTGAACTCATGAAAAAGAAGTCTATCGATCAAAACAAACAAGACAGCTTAGCTGAAATTCAAGTTAGGAACAATGCACTCATAATCTTGAGAAAATCAGGAAAGGAGAAAAAGGCAATAAAAGATTAAAGTTGTTTGTTGGGTTTTTTTTTTTTTGGTTTTGGGTTTGTTTTTTTTTTTGGTCTTTTTCTGAGTGGCTGCTGCTATTCACTGCTGTACAGAGCAACTGGGGAAACCAGTCAATATCTCATTCTTTGCAGACCTGTCTTGAGTACTTGGGGAAGTGGTGGTAGAGAATTCATGGAAGGAAAATAAAAGCCTATGCCAAATGAGGGCTGTACGCTTTTGCAGACTTCCCTTACATGCAAAAGAAGGGTGTGAGAGTATATAAATGTTTCATCTGCCAACTGGTTTTTAAAAGGTGTGGTTACCACAGCAACTGCCACAGAGTTGTGATTTACACTATGACACATCTTGCTTGCTCCACAGCACAGAGTCTCTTTCCCTCTGGCTGGAGTCTCTGGGGTTATCTGGTGCCTGTTCAGTGTTACCTTCACTGGAGCTCCTACCCCTCCTCTTAAGGTAACTCAGTGTGTCAGCACATGGAGTGGAGGCAGGTGGTACAGGCCAATGTCTGCTTTCATAACTTCCTGCATTCTGGCTTGGTTGAATTGTTGGTGGCCTTGAGTTCCATGATCCCGTGGTCACCCGTGTGATGAATGCAGCAAAGAGCAGCTGCCATGGGAGGTTTGAGTTTCAATGCAAGAAGAAAGGGCAACAAGTGCAGAAATCAGACAAAAGCTTAATTAAAGTTGCTTGCAATTGATCTAAAGCATTCTCTCTTCTCTTTGTCTCTCTCATCTTTGGCTTTTCTTATTTGCAAGGTTAATTTGTGCCTGTGCAGATAAATTAGGTAACTGTGAAATTTCTCTGGTGATGGGAGTGCAAATGTGTTCTCTGCATGTGTCCATTGGGTTGTTGTAGAGTTGCAGTTTTGTCAGTGCATTATGTAAGGGGGTAATTCTGTCGGGAAATAAAGTCATCAAACCCAGGGAAAGGCTGCTTCTGTAATAAATAGATGCTGTAACAAATAGCTGCTATCCATACTTCTACAGACAGATAAAAATCATGCATGAAAGAGGTCCCGAGGCAGTTTCACTTCCTTGGTTTTCAAAACTAATTTGAGCCACAGCTTTTAGTTTGTCCTCTTCATTTCTGTTTTGTTCAAAAGCATTTTTATGTCTTGCTAAGGAAAAAAGTAATCTTGATTGAGTTTTCAGAAAGGTGCATTTTAATGAAATCATGGAAATACCTCGAGGTGGTGACATTACAGGCTGGTGTCTTTATTGTTGTACCTCAGTAAAACATGAACATTTGAAGGGAAAGATAAAGGTAAGCCTTCTGGAAGACAGGTTCATCTTGCCTGAAGTAATAAGGGACACACTAAAACCACTTTGTCTTGCCTTGGTAAATAACTAGATTAAGTTACCTCAGATTTTTCTCCCATACTAAGAGTTAATAATATTTTCTTTTTAAAAAAGCATATATTTCCTAAAATAGGAAAAAAAAAAAAAGCCTACAAGAATAAGTTAAAAAAAAAAAAAAAGAGCAGAATTATGGGCAAATAGTAGACAACTGCCTTATGCTGGATTCAGAAAGAGATAAAAGCTCTTGCAAATCTCCTATGCCGGCTAGTCCCTTCAGAGAGTAAAAGTACAAAATGGTAATTATTGCAATTTTATTTTTGGCTTTCTACTTTAGCTTTTTTGCATGAGCAAAACAGAAGGGATATACTCACTAGCAAAGCAAAATCAAAGGAAAACAACCCAGTTGGAAAATAAAGGACTTCCACATTGCTGTGTAAAGGAACATAGGGAAATCAGCTTAATAGCACATATTCCCTTTGACATGGAATTAGCCACCTCTACTGTACCAACTACGGAATACTAGAATGCAGCATCAACATGATAGTGCTACCACAGCATTTATCTCCCAGGCCTCCTTGTCTCATTACTGGTTTGAAATTCAGATACAACACTAATAATTTGACAAGCAGCATGATAGCAGGAGACTTCTTATGTAGCTCATATCTGTGAGGACATACGAAACTGAGGAGAAATGATATTCATTTTGTGTATTGAATTTCAGGGAATTTTGCCAGCTTTTCCCAAATCTCCCTGGAAAACACTTAAGCTTTAAAGAGTATAGTTAAAAACTGTTGGAGAGAACTCCCACTAAGTTAAAGTGGAAGAAAGCAATTGACTTTTTTACGTATTTTTCACTCCATAAATATACACTTTCATGTTCATATACTACAAGATATTTATATAACACAATATTATTCACACCTTATGCAACAGTTATTTTTCATGAACTGAAGGCAGAGAGTATAAGATGGAGCCAAATCTTCAGTACTTTAGGAAGAAAATAAATAGGATTAGTTATTGTTTGCCTTATAGCAAAGCAGTAGCTCCTTTTTCTGGATTTATCTTCCAACACAGCAATGCAGTTTGTGAATATGCAGCACAAAAGGGAGTCACAAGTCCAGGTAAGAGGTAAAAAAAGAGTTAAATTTTAGGAACAGAAATAAAATAATATTTTGCTGCTGTTTCAGACTGTGTAGCTGAGAAGTAAGCTGGTATGGAAATCACTGACCTCAAGCATTGTTGGTGGAGTCCAGCTACATTTATGCTGGTGGAAGTGAAATAAGTCTTGCTGACTGGAGTAAGATAGGCACATCTATTTCCACAGGAATAGGTAGCTTACATAAACTGGTTGAGTCTTTGACAGTACCTTTTTAAAACAATGCCCCCAAAACCTGGCAACTTAGTCTGTGTTCTGTTGGACTCCACAGAAGAGGGGTGAGGATTTAAAATCTGAAGCAAATATGATTAATTCCCTCAGGACTGAAAACAAACCCAAACAACTTATTAAAAATAGCCCTTGGACTTGGTGAGTTTATGTAAGGTTAATAGACCATATCTTTTCCTTTTTTCCTTTTTTTTTTTAAGGGTAAAAATGAAGCAGGGCCAAGCACCAGCATGTATACTCCTGTGGTTATTTGGGAGAGAACACAAATCATAACAGAAATTATTTACACATCATTTGCCTGAGGTAAATATCTTGTAACTCTTGTATTCATCTGCCGGGGAGAGATATGTGAAAATTTCAGGTACTTTAGCACCTAGACCTGAAAGTCTTCTAAGGATCACTAGACCCTGATATCACAATGGAGACTGTAAACATTTCTAAGAGGCACATTAATAGAGCTGTTATCTCTGTGAAAAACTAAAACCAAACCAGATAAAAAAATCCCACCCCAAAATTTTCAGCCTTTGGTATGCATTATTTCCATGGAGACTATGACTATTTTATCCCCCAAAAATAAACTTGTCAATGCACACTATGTTCATGTCAGTGGAAATTCTTCTCCAAATAAATGGGCAACCTGGGTAGCAATTCTTGCTTTGCTTAGCAGCTTCATTTGTCCTTGAAATAGTGTTCACAGTGTCTGAGAAAGGTGTGGCTTCTACAGCTTTTAAGATTACAATTCCTGCCAATACAAAATGTTCTTTTTGAAACATTAACGTATTTTGACGTTTCACTCATTTGTCTTCTGTGAAAACTGTCTGAAGTTGTTAACACTGCATAATTTATTTGAGTTGTTTGAATTGAACCTAAAGGATATTGTGTCAAGCCCTTTTCTCACACTTTTGTTCTACAACAGCAATGTAGAACAAAAGGAGGAATAGAGAGATGAATCTGGAATAAATTCGGAAAATTCATCTTTATGTCTTAGACCTTCTAAATCAAATTGATTCATCACATCACCTTCTAGGTTCATCCGCGCTGTTGAGATTTTTGGACAACTTGTGCACTGACTGATGTTTGCATGTGCTAGGTAATGTTGAATTTGCAACAATAAAAATGCTCATATGAAACACTTGAAAAAGTCTGAAAGATTATTTTCCCCTATATTCTGAAAACTATATTTTTTCTAAAACTTCAACTTTAAATGTTTTGATTAGAAATCATGCTCTTGAAGAATATTTCAGGGTGTACTGCACAGAGACAATATTTAATCTTAGAGATATGAAAGAGGTGTTCAGATCCAAATTCCACCAGGACCAAATCTTTGTTTTCTTTTCGTGTTTCCACTAAGCTATCTTGTTGCTTTGGCCTGATCCTCAGCATGTTCCTGTACACATAACTGTGTTAAAGTCACTGGAGCTCTGACTTTCCTTGAGAAGCTGAAGTCATCCGTGCATTTCAAAATATCTGACAGGTGCTTGTTGCAAAGTCAGTGTATGGCAAGGCAATTAATCTTTCGATACCTCTTCATCCCTCTGTAAAATGTCATGCATATTTCCCAGAGTGTTATGAAGCTCATTAGATGTTTATTAAGCATTCTGAGGATCTCTTGCGGAAGGAATGTAGATGATATACAGCACAGTGCACCTTTGCCACAAGTATGAATTCTTCAAGGTACTTATAAGACACATAGAGAAACACTTTTTACAAAGGCTTTTGGTAACAGGACAAGAGGCAAGGACTTCAAAATGAGGGAGGGTAGATCTAGATTCAATATACGGAACAAAATTTTAATGGTGAGGATGGCAAGGCACTGAAAGAGATTGTCCAGAGACGCTGTGGATGCCCCATTCCTGGAGTGTTCAAGACCACATTGGACAAAGCTTTAAACAACCTGGGTTAGTGGAAGGTGTCCCTGCCCATGGCAGGGGGGTTGGAATAGATGGCTTTTGAGGGTTCCTTCCAACTCAAGCCATTCTCTCACTTTGAGATATAATCCTAGGCCTCACTCTCCCAAACCAAAGCTACCCAAGATCATGCATATCTAAGCAACTGAATTACAGACCACCATCACTGATTAGACATGGAACCATAGTGACATCAAAGATTTTGCTTCTTTTAACTGTACAGTGAGTGAGGAGGATGGGGACACTAAGGACACTAAAGGCACACAGAGGAGGCAGACACTAGTGCAGCTCTGTCCTTCCTGCCTCTTTGCTCCTGCTCAGTACAACAAACTGTAAGGATTTTATTCTGCTTCTGGAAAACTTGTTTTTTGCCAAGACAACTGCTTCTAACATAAAAGCTTGTGTTAAATACTTTGTGCCTGCATTAATTCAGCAGTCTTTTGGCCCAGTTTAAGGCTTTTCCCCAGCTGTACTTTGCAGTTCTGTTTCACAACCTGAAATTGCCTTTGCATTACCACAGTTATTTCATCTGATGTGACATTTCTTGTACTCAAAGGACCTGAGAAAGCCACATGTACCTTTGAAAGACAGGAAGCAAGAAAATGATATAATAGGGCTGCTCCTTGTAATACCAGTTGTCAAATGGGTTGAAAATGACATATCTGGTAGCCTTGGATTACTTTTTCCTTGTCCACTTACCTTGTAGGAAAGAACAAAAAACAAACCTGTTCCTGTGTGACCTGTGAATTACAAGAATTTTTAGAGTTTAGTTTTGAGGTGGCATCTAACTTTTTCATATTTAACAGATATGTATTGCAGAGAACCTAAGCCAGGTTCATGTTCTTCAAAATCTGAAGCAAAACCAGTCCTATTTTTTCCTCTCTCCTAGAATACTTCACCTGCCATTTTCTGTGTCAGGAGGTTGGTTAATTTGATTCCTTCCCTGGGGTAGCTTGCTAATACACTTGTCTGTATGTGGCTGTTTCAGTCCCAAGCCCTATACCTGCTTCTCTGAAGCAGATTGTGTTGCTTTAGTGTGTACTCAATTTGCCAATTATTTCTTTCCCAGACACTAGTAAAACATCTGTCAGGTCAACAAATGTGATGCCAGTATTGAATAACTGAGTTTCTTACCTTCTGCTGAAATCTTAATACAGCTGTGGATTTCAGATGTGTAATCATAGACTCCAAGTCTGTGAGCACAAAGTGGGGTGGGGGTAAATCATGTGGGTGGGAACTGGCTTTAAGAAAATCTTGAATTTTTGTTCCTTTAAAAAAAACTATTATCAATATTTTAATTAGTAAAAAATATTTTCTATTTAGACAGCAAAATAGTTAAATTGATTAAATGAAAATATATGTATTTTGAAGTTTCTCTATAGCTAGGTTTGGATGTTCAGATTTTTTGTGCTAAGAAAATTGCTAGGTTATGTGACAGTTCTATGAAGGAAAAGCAGAATAAATTGTTTCATTAAGTAGTTTTTATTAAAAAGAAATGTTTCTTATTTGAAACACTGGGGGAAATTTGAGTGACAAGAAATCTGCAGAAATAAAATCACTCTCTTCAAGAACCTTAAACTTCTCTTTTGGGTAAGTCCTATAAAGATATTGCCTCTTCTGATAATATACTGAACTGTTCTATTCAATTGATCATTTTGTGCTATATACAAGGTACTCTGGTAAGACTGAGTCACTGCCTTCAGAAAATGATATCAATTTGGCTGTAGATTCATCACACATCTCCAGCTGCTGAACTGCCTGTTCTGTGTGCACCTGCTGGCTGGGACCTTGAACAGTGTAACTTTCCTGTTCCTTACAAAAGAAGAATCCCTCCTCCTATATTGAATATCCCAGGACACAGAAATTTCTAGCTCAGGTCTTTCTTTGCCCAAATAAGCTTGTCTTTCTACCTGCTGCCTGTTCAGTATCTCCTACTCTGTTTGCCCTTTTCTGCATGTGTGCTTTAACATCTTAACAATGGCAGATGGGTCTCTTCAGTGATCTATTGAGAGATCAAAGTACACTTTCTTATAATAAATATCAGTGTATTCATGTCTGAGGAACACTTCCAGTGGAAGAAATTGTGAGCCTGTCAAGAAATACTTAATAATACATTTGAATCACCAACAACTGATTTTTTTTTAAAGGTCAGCACTGCTATGTAGCCTGCTTTGGTCCAACCTTCCACTATCTCTTTCCTTTCAGGACTAATCACCATTACCTCATATTTCCTCAGCAATTCCCAGATTTTGCCCTCCCTAAAACTGTGAGACTCTTTTCCTGGGGCTTCCCTTTCAGCAATGCTAGACAGACATACACTCTACGACCTTTTCTTCCCCTACAGTTTGCCTTTCAAATGCCAAAGAACCTTGCCACAGTCTAGTTTTAATTCTGCATGACAGGGCTGTAAGAATAACTGCTCTTACTTGTTCTGCACAGAAGTATTATGTGGACTTAGAAACTTTTCCCTGTGCTTATCCTATGTGGATGTGTGGAAGGGCAGAGTGTGTGTAGGTGGTCCCAGGACATGTCTCATGGTGTTCTGGAAAGTCAGTGATGCAAACTTTCTTGTTCTTGAGAAAAATGTGACTTTTGTGACCAGGACTTTGATGGCTTTACTTCAGCATTGAGTGTAAAAGGGCACTATCTTTTACTTCAGCTGTACTGTTTTGAGGGCTTGCTTTGGGGTGTGCAAATAGACCTGCTTGCTTCAGTTGTGGCACTAGGAAAAAAAAACCAAACCTGATTGATGGATCCTGCAGGCAAAGGCTGAAAGTAGGAAAGTGCATAACCAAGATTTTGGCAGTTTTGACTAAAATTTTCAAAGTAGATACAGGGTATTGCAATAATCTTCAAAGGCACTCCAGGCTGTGCATTGACTGAGAAGGGCTGCTGGGTACCTAAAGGCAAAGTGCTTTTGGGGACCTACCTCCATTGTGGGCTTCTGCAATAAAAGCTGGGAAAATCCTGCCTTCTGGAACATCCAGAGGTGAATGGATTTGTCCAAGCTGTAACCTAAATTGAACTCAACTTTAGGACTATTCCAACATCATTTGAGACAAATTTAATCCATATTCAGGCTTTGTATGGCCTTGACTCGAATGGCTCCTCACAACAGTGATTAGCACATGAGCTGGAGTGGGAGAAAGGCTCCTGAATCTCTGCTAATAAAATGAAACATTGGACCTGTTCCTGTGGGTGAATTCATTTTCCCTACTCTCTCCAACAAACTGTTTTTAATCTAATAAGTTTCCTTCTGTCATTCACACTTCTTCTGAGTCACTGCATTACAGGCAAGTTATTTAAAAATTAAAAACCATCACCATGCTGTGGAACGTAATGTGAATCTTTGAAATTTTGTTGGGCATTTTAATTCCAGGATTAAACCTAGCAATCAAGAAGATGAGGACAGATGATCACAGGTAATGCAAAATGCAAAATTTCTGGGTGCTGCTGAAACCTGGGAATATATTCATCCTGTGGATCTTTTCATGCGTAAGCTCTTAAATTCAGGTAAAAATGTAGAGAGTAGAAATATTTGTCTCAGCAATCCATCAATGCCTAGTTGATAAGGTATTCAGGAGAATCTTTACAAATAGCAACTTATTTCCTTGCCACGTACACATTTAAGATTTTCAAAAAAGAGCATCTTTTCCAGGTAGTACATTCTTTTAAGTGCAGTTTGGGTGTTTTTTATATGAAAGCTTTGTTACTGATACACTGAGCTGAGGAAAGAGTTCCTTCCTATAGCTGCAAAGACCCCCACCTTGGAGAGCTGCACTGAGATGACCAAGCTTACCTAGGCCCCAGATACTTGTATGAGCCTGTGCTTCAAATATCCTCACCCTCTCTTTGGAAAGTGCATATGGCTTGTTTTAAATGCTCAGTTGTGAAAGTTTTGATTTTCACCGCTCTTCCAGGAGCTGTGTCGTAGCCCAAGGGACTATTTTTTTACATTTGATTTCTGACTTCCAAACTTTGCATTTTTTGAGAAAACTACTTGGTTCACTACAGGAACTGAAGGGCTAGAACCAACAAAGGTGAAGTTCAGGGTGTTGAATCAGAAACAGCCCCAAGTGAGGCTGAGCTCGGTTGCCCAAATCCATTAGCGGAGAAGGTGGGATGCACAAGGACATGAGGGCCCTCTGAAATGAAAGTTATCCAAGGTCAGTATGGTACTTTGTGATTACAAGTCTGTGGAGAGTGATGCAAGTCTGAATCATACTTCAAGACACCACATCTCTGCTGACTTGGAACACCTGCCTGAAAAGCCCTCCTGATAACTTGCAGCTCATTTCCCCTTCACAAACTCCTCCTCTCCAGTAAGTCAGTGGAAAAGGTCCTTTCTCATAAAATGTGCTCATAAGGTAGAATGCATTAGCCATCCTTAGGTAAAAGATGCTTGATGGCAAGAAGAACTAATCCTGTTAGTACACAGTAGTACCAATCTGAGTATGTTTTATTGGATTAAACTGTCAGAGATATGGGCACAGAAATGTTGAGCCTTAATAAGATTTAAGTATGGCTGAGTAATGAGCTGCTTTGGTATTGAGGTTATTCTTTCAGATCTGTGCAGAGCTAAAACTTTTAAGATTCTAAGAAACTTCAACACTAGCTAAGCAGGTCTCTTCAGAACTGTGGTGTTGGAGGAAGTTCCTGAAACCTTCTTGGTTGATTGTGGACCAAATCCAAAGCAATTTTTCTAACTTTTTTTTCTCTTCAGTGGGCAAAAAAATATTTTATTTCTTCTACTTAGTGAGACAAACAGATGCTTCACTTGTGTAAATGTAGGGTAGGGTTTGTTTTCCTTTGTGTGCTCAGTGTTTTGACAGAAACTATTTGGAAATCAATGTGTCCTAGAGCACTTTGTTAAATCTTTCTATGCTGCCACATGTAACTTATTTTAAAATTTATGCTGCAGTGTCTTCTCTGAACAGACAATTTAGAAAAGTCAGGATTAAAAAAAACCAAAAAACCCAAACAAAAACCACAACTCAACAAAAGTACACAGGTATTCAGTGAGCACTTCCATCTTTTACAGTAATTTTAAGCTTGTCATTCCCATTTTCTTTTCTTTGGGAAAACCAGGCCATCCTAGTAATGCTTCTGAAATGGGCTTGCTTTCATACCAGCTGGTACTGGGGCTTCACTGGTTCTGAGTCTTTCTCTGAAGAAAAAAGATTGTGAATGAGGACGTGAGCCCAAGTACAGCAAAATAAAAGGTGAACTAAGACCAGGCAAAGAGTAGAAAGGAATGTGGGTTCTATTTTGGTGACGAATTTATAAAAGCTGTCCGTATTTGCTTGCTGTCTTCTTCAACCATTCACACAGGTGTTTAGCTCAGGTGTTGGCTTCCTGATTCTCCCATCTCTGCTCCTGCACTTCCACTCGCACGGTTCATCTCCTGCCAAAACAATTTATCTTGGTAGTTTCAACTTTATTTTATATGTGACTGTTTTCAAGCTAGGTTTTCCTAAAAGGACTCAAATCAGCAGCAATGATGCAACTTAAAGACTTTGTCTAACATTGTGAGCCTCTGACAAGGTCCCTGGACAGGAGTTGGAGCACTTTCTCCCTAAAGAAGGGCTACAACCTCTCAGGCGTGTTTATGTCATCTAGCTGAGTCAGTCCATGAACCCTCCACTTTCACAGTCCTCCATCAATTACATGCTTCAAAACCCAGCAACCTTTAGTGGGTTTGCAAGTAAATAATTGATGTGCATTAACCTTTGTAAATCTGTTTTGAAAATACAATAAAACTGCTGAAATGTTTCTGACACCTTCCAGAGCTCATCAGTTTGGTACTAGTGTTGCTATGGTACCTATCAAGTAAAGTTATTGATGCCATTAGTATCTGTCTTTTAAAACATACCTTATTCCACAGTAAAGACCAAGATCCTGGAAGGAACTTTTGGTAGCATCCAAACCACTGTCAAACCTTCCTAAGTATTTCTCAGCATAGAAAATGCAGTAACATCTATAGATGGCATTAGCTCCATTCTGTTTTAACACCAAGGAATATCTGGTGACTTATTTAAGTACACTGGAAGAAAGAGATTATTACTCTCAGCTGCTCCCATCTGCTCATTGTAAACTCCAAATGGAAGATCCTTTGATGCACAAATAAATCTCTTCTGCTAGACATCAGTCAGTGAGGGCTTAGTGCAAATAATTGAATGCAAATAACATAACACATTCCATGATAGTCTCAGATTTGCTTTGCAGATTTGTAGCAGACAATCCTTTTTAAAACCTTGAAATATTCATATTTCTTTTTTACATTAAAATACCTTACAATTCTCTGTGTCTACCTGCATGCTTTGTTTTCTTTACTGTCAACTTAACTGTATGACTTTAGAATAAAAATAAAAGTGGAATTGAAAAAATATGGCAAATTAATGGCCTCAGGCTTGCCACCATTGCAAGCCATACATCTTATTGAGACCTCTTCTTTTGATCAGATGTGAGGTTTTTGTTCTGTCACATAGGTGGGAGAAGCATTCTTACAATATAAATTTACACAATTCTATTATTGCAACAATTTGAATTTGGGAGCTGGTTTTCAGGATTAGCATAATTTTCAACTGCTGCAAAAAATACATTTTTTAGCATTTCTTAAGCGTGCATTAAAAGCTCAGGGAGGTTTTTAAGTGGGGGAAACCTTTTGAAACAGTATTTTTAGTTGAATCCAATGTCCTTGGCTAGAAAGAGAGGAAAAGAGATCTTTCAAGTTGTCATTAAAATATGAGCTTGTCTATTTCTATGATGAATGAACAGCAAGGATGAGAAGCAAAAGACAAAAGCTGAAAGGAACCTTCATGTTACTGAGATGCTGCAGAGACAGTGCAAAGCTTGCCTCAGCTCAGGTTTTATTCTCTGTCCCAAGAGATTATTAATTCTGGCAGTATTTCTTTTCCAACAGCAGGATGAGGAAGTGGAACAATTTCTTTCTCCCAGCACTGGCTCAAGGCCATCAGTAAACCTGGAACCTGCTTCCATGAGTGGCAACAAGGAGTGGACAGGGCTAAAAAGGAGGTGCATGTCTAAGGCTCCTGGATTTGAGTGTTGGTCTCTGTGTGTAAAAAACCTACATCTTGCTAACATCTGCAGCCTTCATACAATGGGAGGGTTGGAAGGAACCTTTAAAGGTTCTCTATCCTCCCACCATGAGCAGGGACATGTTCCACTAGACCAGTTTGTCAAAGCCCCATCCAACCTTGAAAACTTTTGGGGATAGTGCATCTATTCTCTGGGCAACCAGCTCCAACCTTCATTGTGAATAATTTCTTCCTAATACATAATCTCAAGACACACTCATTCAGTACAAAGCCATTACCCCTTGTCTGTCACTATATGCCTGTGTAAAAGTCTTGCTCAAATCCAAGTTTGCCATAATTATCTGAGGGTGCTGTGCAGAGACCACCATTTCACCCTGCTTGCAAGGTAGAGGCACGCTGTGCCCTTGTTCTCTGTCCTTTTACTACAGGGTTTCTAGAGATTGATTGCATGATAAAGCAGGGCACAAAAGGCTCAGTTTTAAGACAGACCCATTAACAATCCAACAACCAGCTTATTAAAGCCTTGACGAACGCACTGGGTGCCATTTGGAATTATCAAATCATGGAGTGGTTTGGGAAGGATTTTCAAGCCACCTAGTCCAACCTCCTTGCCAATGGCAGGGATGTCTTCAGCTCGAGCAGGTTGCTCAGAGTCCCATCCAACTTGACTTTGAATGTTTCCAGGCATGGGGCATCTGTCTGGGCAAACATTCCAGTATTCCACCACCCTCACTATAAAACATTTCTTCCTTGTAGTCTAAATCTACCCTTTTTTATTTTGAAATCATTACCCCCTGTCCTATTCCTACAGGTCCTTCTAAAATATCTGGCCCATGTTTCTTGAAGTCCCCCCTTTAAATACTGAAAGGTTGCAGTGAGGTCTCACTGGAGCATTTTCTTCACCAGGCTGAGCCACCCCAATTTTCTCAGCCTGTTTTCAAAGGAGAGCTGTTTCAGCTCCAGCAAGTACATGTCTTTCCTGTGCTGAGATTTCTCTGATCCCATATTAACTATACTCATTTTTCACTGTTTTTATGGCCATTTTAGACATATTTATGAGACTAAAGTGACCTCCCATCTACTTCAATCAGATTTTTTTTTCCAAACTCCCTTAGTAAGCCTTAATACTTTTCTTATCTGGGAAGTGGAAATTGCCTTAAGTGACTAAAAATCTCCCAGTCCTAGTGATGTTGAACATTACACATGTTACTGTAGGGTTTCAAAATGATTCCACTGTGGCTAAACTTCTGCATAGCTGAAAATGGAATTATACTTATTTGAAAAATATCAGAAAAGAAAAACCTAGTGGGGGAGAAAAATCCAGCTGCTTTGGTTGGTGATGTGTTAAAAATAGCCTCTGCAAAGACACGTTAGTGTGTAAGGATTCAGGAATGTATCAGATAAGACAGAGGAAGGTAAAGGGAGAATGCAATGTGTCATATGTCTTGACGGTTGATTAGCTCTTTATTGTTGGTGCTTATTGGGGTTTTCCTCAAGAAGAAACTTCACATCAAGGTCGTGGTGTCACAGTGATCAGTACAATAAGAAGCCTGTCGAGTACTCTTAAATGATGAGGGGAAGGGAAAGGGGGCAAGGAAGCTTTCTTCTTTAAGTAGTGATTTCTTATACAAAATACCATATAATAGGAAGAACTGATTGAATTTAGCCAACTGTTGTGTCACCATAGCAACCATACATGTTGACTCCACACTGAAAATAATCTTTATTTCTCAGGGATTAAAATGCTGTTTCTCTTTCTTGGGGGAAGGTGGGGGGCAGCGGGAGATGTGGCAGATACACTAGGATCTTGTATTTGAGGGAAGAACTAGTTTTGTTTTGTTTTAAATATTGTGATAGGGAGAAAAGATGTGGATGCTTTGTGCGCTGCATTGGCAGATTTTCCTATGTGGCCATATGTTACCTTCAGTGGGAAAATCATAAAAGCAAAACAATTGCACACTGCCTAACAGAAAAAAAACTCTTGACAGTTATTGTCGTTTATTTTTAACCTTTTGCACTTAGAGGTCATGGACTTCAAAGTGTGATCAGCCAGGTTGGACTCTTTCTATTGGTTTTCTGTCTTTGGTTAGGTCAAAAAGCTAGAGCTGAACTCTCCTTTTAATGATGTGGTATATAAATAGAATAAAAATTTTGCTGATATTTAAAACATGTCAGCTTCTACCGTGAGTTGTATTAACAGTCCGAAGATGACCCAGCAGGCTAATCCAACGGAAATGTCTTACCCAATTTGATGCCTTCTGTTGAGGATGCTGCCCCAAAAACTGGGTAATAATAAACTGTTGGCCTGGAATCAGGATGAGATAATTTCGCATGCCCATTAATTGTCTATTTTTGTAGGACAAATATTTCTAACTGATGGCAGCAAACTTTGGTTTCTTACAGTATTTTAATGTTTCATCATGACAAGGAAAATTATTTTTATACTAACAATAACCCCTTTTAATCAGCTGTATTTGACTTATAGCGAGCAAGGTCTTATCAATTACTTCTGGAAAGAAGAAGGAATCCTTTATAACTAAAAGGTGTATTTGTATGTGTGCTGCACTGTATTCGGAGAGGACAAATACTCCTTTTTTTCTCCTCTGAGCAGGTTTTCACTGGGCTTTCTAAGCGGCATTTATGAAGAACAAAGTGAGAGCATAAATTTATAGTGGAGACAGAGAAAAGGCTGTTCAGAAAAGCAGAGTGGAGCTTGCAGGGGTCCTGAGGGCTCCCCTGGGGATGTGCAAACTTTCTGCCAATGCTGAGCAAGACAGAGCAGTGCTGGGGTCAGGGGGAATACAAGGCTCTGCTGCTGCAGTACTGAACCTTTTGGTAACAAGTTTTGCCTCACGGCAACGTCACAACCGATGCTCTCCTGCCCCAAGTTTGGTGGGAGTGGCGGTAGGCAGGGGGGCACTGCTGCATGGCACACAGCACACCTAATGCCTGTGTGACCGTGGGCACTGTGTCAGCCAGAGAAGCAAAGACAGCTCTGGAATGACAAGTGTTCTGTCCTTTTGGGAAATAGACCGTGATAGAGAGGGTTAGGAGTCCCAAGTCCAATCATGTCCGTAAATGTCTCTTTCCTTTACAATCTTCATTAATAAAACATTATTACTAATAACAGGCTCCATCAGTGGGTCATAGAGAAAAAGCAATGCCTGAAGCTTTGTATCTTCTTTCAAAATGCTGCCTCTGTCTCTGAATGATGGATTAGCTGCTGAACAGCTCTGTCACTGCTACCTAGCAGTGAACTGATGATACCACTTTCCCACGATTAATTCAAGTGTTGCAGCAAGGCTGACCTGGCTAATTAACGTGAAATAACATTCAAATTACCACAAGTATATTATCTCTTTATTGTTTTTAATTTGCTGACAGCAAAATCACTGAAAACAGAGATCTCAGAGAGGTAGTTTAAAGAGCCCTATTATTCTGGGGAAGTGAGTTGCAGTAGGGCTGCCTTTGGCCAGCTGCAGCTCTTGTAGCCATACTGAGTCGAAGCTGGCCTATTTTAGCTCCCCTTCAGGAGTCTTTTTGCTTCCCTGAAGGTGTGACGTCAAGTGTTATTAATAGCTAAATTGCCTAACATCTTATAAAGGCTGTATATTTCCATGGATTTCATTCTTTCAGTACTGGTTTACTACACAGGGGCTATAGGGTAGGGCTTGGGGATGCAGCTGTGGAGAAAATAGTGGATAAAGCGGCAGGGGAACACACTGGAGAAATACAGCCCCTACATTCCTAACATTTGTATCTTTTGGCTGTTTCTGGAAATGCACAACAGACTTTTTTTTTTTGTCATTGAGCTTTGAGTAGTGTAGTATCTGTGCTGATGCTAGAGATGATGGCTCCTGTTGTTTTGAACATCTGGAGATATGCACAAGGAGGAACACTGCTTCCCTCCCTCCTATAGCCCCACACATGCTCCCTTAGCTGCACAGAGCTAATTACCATGATGTGATCCTTTGCAAAACATGGTATTCATGATTTTGTGAAGATGATTTTGTGCTAATGATTTAAATGTTAGTCATCGAAGGTAGCACACCAGCACCTATGAAACAAGGTAAGAGACAACCTGTGAGCAAATTCTCACGTGTGATTTCTTGCTCTCATCCCTTTGTGTGGAATTTTGCTGTGAATTTCCAGAAATTTTTATTTTCAATTAAAAAAAAGAGAAAACCACACACAAGAGATGATAATTTAATAAATGCTTTTCACAAAATATACAAAGCAATAGGAAATTTTAGCAAGACATGCAAAGTTCCTGAATGAAAAGAAGCAGCTGTTTTGAAGATGGGGAGCTGGATTGCTTTTGATTGTAGTTTTTCCATTACATCCCTAAAGTCTTCCAGCTGCACCAAAATGATCAATCCACTTAATTGCTAACTGCCTATAAATTGCTAATGTTTAACTGGATCAACAGTTTCCCATTTGCTTTCTGCTTCTGCAGCATACCAGGCACTGTGATACCAAATTCTACAGACCATCTAAAAAGAGAAAGCACCAGTGAGAGAAAACCATGTAAAACACAAACAACTGCTCCATGACACAGTGTTTGCTATTTGTTTTATGCCATTCCTGGAAAAAAAACATAAGCTATTGCTCTTATTGGGTTTTCCACCTGACCCTTATTCATTTTAAATTTGCAGTAGTAGAGAGTTTCTCCACTGACTCTTTCCCTATGGGTCCATAAAAACCCCAAAAGTGGGTTTTTTCCTTGTTTTCTCTGCTTCCTTGATTTCCCCTACTTCAGATAAAACTATTAGTATGGGAATAGAGGAGTTGCTTTCATCTACAGTTGGTTTCAATACTATCTTAGGTCAATATTAATATATTACATTGTGCTCACATGTGCTAACATTTCTAGAATTTTTGTATTGACACAATACAATTGATTTGATAACTTTCCTTATCCAAGGGAGATATTTTAAGCTGGTATTAATTTGTTTGATGTTTCAGTTTAGTTTTTTTTTTNTTTGGTTGGTTTGGTTTTTTGTTTTTTGGTTTTTTTTCCTTTTACTCCTGTTTAAGATCCATTAAGCAGAATGATAAAGAAGCTGCCCAAAAGGGCAGCTTTTTTTTTTCTGTTTTTTTCCCTTCTCATTCTGTCTGGACTAATCACTGAATGAATAAGGGTGATTTTCTTGCTCACTGTCAAGCCTTGAATAATGAAATTGACTTGAAAGAGTATTTTCTTTTAAAAGATGATAGCTTTTGCAATAGCAACAGAAAGGCCTATCCTGAACAATAAAATGTATTTAGGTCTCCAGCACTATCACAGTGACCACAGCAATCAACAATCAGCACATCTCAGCTCCAAACTTGGGTTTTTCAAAGCTGGCTGCTGATCATTCCCTTTGTGATGTCCCTTTGAGACACCTACATGTCCTGGCCATGGGGCTGTGTGCAGAAGACTCTCAGGCACAGGGTTCTGTACTCCCTGTGTTTGCCTTACAGAAAATGCTTGTAAATGGCTTTGACTGCTCTGCAGCTTTTTCATTTTTTCCCCAAATCTTTTGGCTTCATGACCTTGCACTTACCTTGTAGAAAATCAAAATGGGAGGACAGGGCATGTAGTGGCAGTGTGTGACTGTTGTTTTATTCATATCTGTTGCAGCCATCACCAAATGCCTACAAGGCACATTATCGTTAAGCAAGCAAGGGCCACTGCTCCTGGTATGTTCTCTTGTGCATTCCCCATTGGGAGCTCTGACCAGAAACATTTTGTTCCATGTGCTGCTCTGCTATAGCCAATGCAAAAATATCTCATATTGTGGTGCTTTTGGTGTTTGCGTATATGTCGGAGGCCTACAAGGAAGCTGGAAAGGGACTTTTTACAAGGGATAGGACAAGTGATAGGACAGGAGGGAATTACTTCAAACTAAGAGTAGGCTTTGATTAGATATTAGAAAAAAAAAATTACTCTGAGGGTAGTGAGGCACTGGAATGGGTTGCCCAGAAAAGCGATGTGTGCCCCACCCCTGGAAATATTCAAGGCCAAGTTGGATGGAAATCTGAGCAATCTGGTCCGGTGAAAGCAGTCCTTGACTATGGCAGGGGGGTTAGAACTGGATGATCTTTAAGGTCCCATCCAACCCAAACCATTCTATGATTTATATGACTCACAAACAGTCAATTAGCAAATGCATGGCAAAACCTTCCTGCTTGTTGCAAGGGCTGCCCACCTGCTCTGTGTGTGCAGTGGGTTGTGAAGCTTTGCTGGGGCTTCCTTGTTGGTCTGTCCAAAGAAGACTTGGATTTGGGGGCCAGAGTCCTGGCACCTGCCATCACCCCTGCAGTGAGAAGCATCCATGAGGAAGGTTCCTCGAGCCTGCAACACAGCTGTCTGGCACAAATAGAGCATCTCATCTTGACTCTTATCTCAAGAGCCTAAAAATGGTACTTAGCAAGCCTGCTGTGCTCTCTACTTCACAATAGGCTGGTTTCACTAGTCTGCAAGTGCATTGCAGCTGAACTCAAGCAGGCTTTAATCTGGGTGGTGAGAAACCACCACCTGTGATGTTTCTTGTTTGGTTGAGGAGAAGCCACCTTCCCTGGAAAGATGTCTCCGACTTCCCCACCAAACACCCCCATGAGACCTCACACCAGCTGCACCAGGTTGCAAATAGCCGGCTGCACTGCTTAAAGGGAGGTGTGCACCTTGCTTGTCCCCTCCCTAAGCAACACCAACCTGTATTAAAAAAATATTTTGGTGGAATTGTATCTTCCGTATTCACAGAGATCAGACAGTGACATGAGAGCCATTTTTGGGTGGCAGTCAGGGAGAAGCACAGCATTTCTGACCTGTTCAAGAATATTTTTTGTAAAATGTTAAATTTCTAAGTATTTTTCTCTGCATGTCATATTTCTCCACCCACTCTCCCTTGCTTAGAGGTGTTTAAAAATGTTTGGAATGGAAACACATGAAAAATATTTAATCACAGGAACAGCCTTGTATAGAGGGTTCTGTTTAGCAAAAAGTGTGTGTAATCTGCATGTCAGCAACCACTTGGAGACATTACACGATCTGTTATCTCTAATCACTCCAGGATGTTTTATGCTCTGAGAACAACAATGACAGCCTTTCCTGGACCAATACAACATAGTTCTTTCCACTGACACCATCTCTTGGAGTAGCAAGAGAAATGTTGCCATGCTTGGTGCTGAGATCTGGTGGATGTTGGTTTTAATGGCAATCAGCATGCAGCTGTTTCCATAATTGTTTAAAAATCATATTCAGAGTGTCTGAAAAAACTGGAGCAGGAATCAGTGTGATCCAATTTAGAATGCATAGCAACATTGGTGTACTAGTTATAATTTTGCCAAAAGCAATTGTCACAGTCATAAAACTGCCAGTCTTTGGTGGTGGGCAGCTTTCTATTTCACAGGCATCTGGTAGAATCAGCAGAGGACGATCAGCTTGCCAGACTGCCGGCTGTGTGCAAAAACAAAAAAATCTCAATGTTGAGGTAGGTTGGAGAAGCCAATGAATTCTGCAGCAGAGATGGTGGGCTAGAGTACTGAAAAAATAGAATATCGTGTGGCATTTAACAAACAAGGCTGCGAATGTGTCATGTCAATTCTTACGAAGCTTAGTGTTGCTCTGAAGCTATTCTGCACCCTTCAGAACACAAATAGTTCTGATATTTTTATACCTAAAAATACCTGAGGTTCTTGTGTATCAGGGAGGTAAGCTAGATTTACCATCAGTTTCAAGTGTCAGAGACCACACTGCTGCACTCTTTTAGGTCAAGACTGAGGGCCAATACACAACTTCCCCTTTCCTTCATCCCAGAGATGGAGATACACCTCTCATAAGTCAGACACTTACCAGAAGTCAGCTGGACATTTTTCAATGACATTTTCTAATGACACGGGCTGGGACCAAGAAAATTCCATTTTGAACCAGGCACAATGTGAGAGCATCACTCTTTCATTGCAGAGCTTTCCAGCCCAATTTCAGGATTTCATTTCAATAACACGGCAAATTTTATTTCAACTTTATATGAAATCATGCAAAAAGCAAAAAATACTTCATTTGAGCCTTTCATAAGGTTTCAAAGTATTTAAATTCATGAAGGAAAATTGGTTTTCTCCTTGAACATGGAGCAGAATTCTATTTCAAAATCTCAACATATACCAGTTGAAGTTGCCATCAGGTGCAGGAGGGACAAGGCCCTCCTTTCCCCCCCTCACTGCTGATGCCTGAACAGTGATGGGAAACCTCTCAGAAGGCAGCAGCTCTGTTGTCATCTCATTATTTACCTCTGCAGCTGGTTCTGCCTCTTGGAGAGGGGGGCAGACCTGAAGCGTGCCACACACCTTCTTTTCCCTAGATGTATGATGGTTGTTTCTGTATTATAATAAATTAACTGTTGCAAAATTTGTAACATTTTCCATGAAGAAGTTCCAGTTGATTTAAGGAGATAAAATTTATGTGGATCAGGGAGTGTTTTATCCCACTGTGTTTGTACTGTTTATCTCAGCAAAGGTTTGATCTTTTAATTCTGTTGCCTGTTGCACAGACATCATTTATGTAAAGGAATCTTTTCATTTCAGTGATCAAATTGTGAGTGCTGATCTGCTCTCTTTATCAAATGGGTCAAACACTCACCCTCAAAACAAAACTTTGATTGAATGCAATTTACTCAAATAAACATTCATAGCGGGAAGAAACAACTGAGTTCTTTCTGGGAGATACTTTGGGACTATGTTATCCATAGTCCAACGCTTAGCTGAGGATGGAATAAAGAACAATCAGCTAAATGAGAAAATTATAATAGGGTAGGCTAGGTATGTTTTCTTCTCAGAGAGAAAATTAAGACCATAACACAGGTTTGTGGTATCTTTTTTTTCACTGTTATACTTGGATACATGTTCAAGCTAGCAGAGACAGTAATTGCAAAATGACAATCTAAGAAACAGTAGTAGCTGTAAAAGCACAACTTAGCGGGAAATTTGTGTTTGTTACTTTCCCTGGGGGTCAGAGTCCCATGTAACTGTGCTTGTAGATCCTTCACTGAACTCTTCCAAATCCAAACTGAGCTTTCCTCAGTTTTAAATACACTAAAACTTTATCTACTCTTTAATTTACAACAGTAAACTAAATTGGATATTCACAGTAAGTTCACCGATAGGATGACTGATGGTAGGAGGACTTTAGTTGTTGTTTGTCATGGAAACATGATTTTTTAAATCTCCAGGAACTGAAATGCTGCTTCTTTGCTTTCATCTGCTAGTGAACATGATTTTGTTGTATAAAATGGTGGCTATGAATAAAGAGGCTCACAAAAGGACTTGGGAAACAGCTTGTGAAAAGGAATGTGTCTTGCAAAATCACATTTAATTTTTTTTTAATATAAAATGGTAACACTAGATTATGGTAGATAAATATTTGTGTTTGCTACCCATCATGTGCTTAAAAGTAAGTACTTTCCCAAAATAGCAACTAGATTTGAATACCAGTTAAAAAGAAATTGTCAGACATGGATAATTACTTTAAATATAAACCATTGCATTTCTTTTTCTTAGTTAGTTACAGAAATGAAAATTACTAACCCTTGGGTATTTCAATATTTTTATAAATATTTAATATTTTGTAGGTAGCCCAGTTAATATATGTTAAGTTTTTGAACATTGCAAGGAATATTATAGATGCCAGAAGAAACAGTGGGGCACTCTTCCATCTCTTTCTCCCTTCCCCCACCCCATCTTTTGTGTTCATTCCTAGACAAAAACCAGAGAAGGAACGAGGCTCTCTGTGTTGGCATTGTGAATTGCAGCAGAGCTACAACAAAACTCTTGTCCTTTAAACGACTGCTCCAAGCAGGGACGGAAGCAGGGCTTGCTTTGAGCTAGGAATGGGCAGCGAGAGCAGAAAATAATGACAGAGGGCACAGATATCCTGCTGAAGGCAGCGCTTGTCCTGCCCATATGCCCTCTAACAGTCAACAAATTGTTTTGTGTGGAAAACACTGGCTACTCTTTCTGCATCATTTGCTCAGTGTAAGAGAGAAGATGTCAAGAATAATGTGATGTGGGGGAAGGGAGGGAAGATCTCTGCAAAGCAGTTTTTCCAGCATGCTGTCGTAGAGGGAGAAAGGAAAAATGTTTTGGAAAAGTGCTACTGCAGCTGAAAATGTATATTCAGAAAGACTGGAGTCCCTCTGTAGGATGCACCTATTTTTCCTCCAGTCTTGCACACCTTTTGTATACATTGGCTCCTACTAACTCCACTTCTACAGGAATATAACTGCCAAGCCTATCTGCCACTTGGGAAAAGACTGACCCCCAAATTTTTGATCAAGCAGAGTGTTGAAAAAGTAAGGATTTTTAGAGAGAGGCAACATCTTTTCCTTAGACTTACTGATAGAGTGGAGCAGAAGAAATATAAGAGCATTTGTCTCAGAGTAATTTTATCCATTTCTTAAGGAACAGTGGCTGCAAGCTTGCCTTATTTGTTTACAGCTACCTTTACCTTCCTTTCCCTGCAACCCCTAGACTATAATGCTGCAAAGCTACTGCTACATATTAAAAAGATTGCAGAATATAGAGAAATAATATTTTAAAGCCATATATAACTTTGGAATTTCAATTAATGCTCAATTATCATCTGTTCCTTTTTCATGTCTCTTGCCTCCTGTGGAACCAGCTTGAAAAGTACCATGGTTGCTGCAGGGGTTAAACCCAGCTATGCAGAAAGTCAGCAGCGCATCAGGGGTTGTGCATGCCTCTGGACTAGTTCTCTCTTCATTTTACCCGATGTAACCACCCATTTTTTCTTAGATGCTTTTTAGGCACATGTGTGAAGAGATATCTCACTGCACACTGGTAACTTAATAATGTTAATCACAAAAATACTGTGTTAAATAGTTTTTAAAAGGTCAACTCAAAGTAAATTTTTCCCCATGGGCTCTCTGTCAGGAATGGTGAGAGAGATTTTAGGTAGAATAAGTTTGCAAAACCTTGATCATTACAAGACTTCAGATTTTGTCTTTGGAGAAAAAGATGATAATGCATTTGCCCTGCGGGAACATGAGGCAAGAGAAATCCATGAGATTTCCTTTTATTATGTTCTTGGAGGAGGGAAATTTTGACCTCTTTCAGGCATGGAGTCCTCAGTCTCAGCATTTAAATAAGGTATGTTGGAGACACCAGAGTGACTTGATTTATATACAAGGACAGCAAAGCTTGTTGTTACCATTATGAAGTTGTTGATGTTAGCTGACATGAGATCACAGGAATTTCAGAAGTACACTGCCAAAGTGAGAGGCTGAGAAAGCCAAGTATACTGATACAAGGAAAGTGTATTTGGGACCTTTCAGGCACTTCCTGAGAAGTTTAATTCTAACTGTTCAGCAAGAAATAACAAGACACCATCAGAAGAAAATTGAGGATACTGTCAAGCACAAAACCTGTCAATAGGAGTGTTGAAAGTATTATATAGAAATTTAAAATATTTTCTTATTTGAAGTGGATTTCTCTACTGGATTTCTTTAACCACTATAAAGGAAAGTGCCACTGGGCAATCTTTGAGTTACTGACTTCCTGGGGAAATGAGGAGTTTATCCATCAAAGTTAGAGCATTGAGTTGCTGGGACAAAGTGTTTGGCTGGATTCAATCAAAAGCATACAATCTGGCCCTTTATAGACAGTCTATCATACCTTATATAACTTGGTTAACTCATTACATAGAAATTTGAAGTTACACAAAAAGGGCAGGGAAATAATAGAAGCCGTGGAAAGGTTATACCCTTTCTCCTAATAAAAAAACTTTGAAGCTTGAACCAAAAAAAAATTAGATTAAGTGATCTCTGGGGAAAAAAACCCCAAACAAACCCACTGGTCTTCTGTTATTGCTCTGCTGGGACACAATGGGGTGCCTTTGGGGAGGTCCATGGTGTTTCACTTCAATGCTCCCTACACATTTCTTCAGTTTACTGTAAGTTTCACATTTCTGAAGTTTACTGCTCAGCTGACTTCATGGATTGAGACATGAAGGTTAAAAAATTTATAGAGAACATGTTTTTTGTGACACTACTTCCTAGGTAGCAGTGACTTGAGAGAAACTGAATGAAGACATTAGGGAAATGATCTTAACTTTAGGTTAAAAAATTTTTGAAAAGGAACCATGGACTTCAAGAGCAGGTATGAAGGTATGAGGACAAAGAGTCTAATTTGGTTCAATGAATAAATACAGTTCAGAATTTGGATCTTTGTAGACAAGTAACATCTGCAGAAGAGTTCTCAATCCAGGGGCAAGCATGTGTAAAATTCTTAGCATGGTTTTCTACTATTTTTTATTATTATTATTATTAAGATGCATTGTAAATAATGTTGTTTGGGATTTGGGGGATTTTTTAATATTTGTACTTTACACTGATTTTTTTAACTGCATAAGCAAAAATCCTTCCTTGGTGACATGGTATGTTTCCACATCTTAGGATAAACATGTCACAGATTAAAATGGATATAGCAAATGATTTGTTTAGGAGATTTATTTTGTTTTCCTAAATTGACCAGAAACTTGTAATCTGGAAAGAGTCTATTTTCAGTGAAATATTTACAAAACTACTGTGGCTGATTAATCTAATTTATGAGTAATGGACCATGCCCTATGGTGGACATGATTATTTTTGCTATTGATAATGAAAATATTTTCTTCTTCTCCATTCACCACAATGTGATTTGATGGTGGTATCTAAATCAGCCACTTTTCAACCTTCCTTGTCATTGAAAACTTGAAAGATCCAGAAGTTCTGGGGAGTCAGCCTTCACAAATTTGTAACAGCAATTTGTCTTCACTGATTTTTTGTAAGCCTTCCACTCTGTGTCTTTTTAACATGAACCCATGGAAAATTCCTTTAAAATAGACTTTTTTTGGTAGTTTTTTTGTCTCCCAGCCTGTCTTCCAATCCTTCCTAGCTGTGTAATGGATATTTCCTTGACTTGTAAGCACCACCTTTCTCAAAACTCAGCTTCTTGGAGTCTCTTGAGATAATGTCTTCTCTACTGGATAGTTCCCTTTCTTCTCTGGAAGAGAACACAAGCTTGGGAAGATATTATGTAAGTCTTTAGGAGCAAATGATTTTCAGCACTGCTTAATGGAGCTGTGTAAAATTTTGATAGTGAAGCTTTGAAGTTAATAATAAAAATGATCTTCCCCCACCCATCTGTAAATAAAACCAGAGCATTCTTATTTGCTTGTTGTAAAATTAATTGATCAAATTTGAAAACATATTTTAACACAATGAGGCACTTGCTGTATTTCTTATGCTGCCCTCAACTACTAACTTGTTCATCAAACAGAAATTTCGAATGACTAAAATACTTGGAGTGGGAGATCAGCATAGGCTTAAGATGACTATCTGACCTCTTAGGGTAGGAGCTCTGCCTACATTTTTTCCTCCATGTTTGTTGTTTACAGAAACCAGTAAAATGTGTTTCTGAGGAATTTTGAAAGGCCATGAGTACCGTCAAGGAAATCTGCCATCATCATCCTGAAAGGACACTACAGAATTGTTAAATGAATTGTTAAAACACATAAATGCATAATGATATACTCAGCACGTATTTGTACTGGTTTTTTTTCATGTGCTCCTCACCAAGTGGCACAGCAGCCATGAGCAGAGCTCTTGGGCACGGCAGGAGAAGCAGAGCAGTGGTGACAGCTGAAGCACTCTGCTGAGGGAACGCTGCCCAAAGCGCTGTCCCTAAACCCGCACCGCTTATGGTGTCCAGTGCCGCAGCACACGGGATTACCAAGCCTTGCTAAGTTTAAAGTACAGTAATCCTCTTTCATGCAGTAACACGTGTAGATTCTTTATAACAGCTTAGATGGTAATTAGTGGGGGATTTCGGATTCATTGACTGGATACAAATATAGCACAGGGGAGGGAAATACCTAGGCAGCAGTTCTCAAACTCGGGGTCACTAATGCAGTAAGGGTTCCAGCATTTATGGGGATGGGCATGAGCCAGCAGAATTTTGCAGAGGGGTGAGTGTTACTAGCATTTTGAGATTGCAAACAGAGATATAGGATCTTCATCAGAAACATACAAAGACTGTCCTGGCTGGTAGAAATTTCTAGTTCCAGCATTTTGTAACCATAGGTGTAAATCCTTCGGGGCTGACACTCCAGCTGGCTGCGTCAGCAGTTATTGTTTTGCTTTTGAAGCGTTTGGAAAATGTGGTTGTTCAGTCAACCTTATTAGTTTAGAGGGTTTTGATATGCCTTATGAGAACAGGCCTGGGGTGAGGTGAGAAAGAACGAAGTGAACTGACCTCATTTTACCTGCAGGGACATTATCATTGCAGTTAAGGCAAAGTGAAAGATTTTACAAATTTTACTATTCAGCAGAACAGTGTAGTCTCTGAATGACTTTTACTGCAAATGCAATGGCTCTTTCTGCTTACAAATTGTCTGTATTTTAGCTATTCAACTGGTAATAGTGAAATATTGCCAGCTAGCAAAGTTGAGCAAAAAGAGAAGAATTTGCTGGTTTAAGATTTAAGAGAGTAATAAAAATCCTTTTAACTTCTTTTTTAGTACTTGGGAGAATTTTTTATTTAGATAAGAACAAAATTCATATCAGCTCAAAATGCAAACTCAGCCTAGAAAGATAAGCTGAATTTGCATAATTAAGATTTAGAATCCATGAGTTCAGCTTTTAGTTTACATATTGGCTGTTGCATGCTTAATTTCTTGTCAGAAGAGCAAGGGACGACAGTGTGCAGCGCTAGGTGAGAGCTGGTTTTGAAATACTCATTTGAATTAAAAATACAAGGAAACAACAAATGTCAAAATTTTATCTGAACTGGCATTTTTATTTTTATGTTTTTGAGCACCAATAAGGGCTTGATTTTGATTCTCATTTTACTTGTAGGGAGCTTAGACTTTTGTTTACCGATAAGGGGCTTTGCCAAATCTTTTTTAAATGTTTAGTAAATGCTTTAATATATAATCATTTGTTAAATGTACAAAAATATTCATTCTCTATCCCTCCTACAAGATATTTATCACATTAGAAAACCCCACCTATGTTTTATTTAGTATATTGAATAGTTTACAATTAAAATTAATTCTATTTTTCATCAACATTTTTATTTTTTTATGAACATTGCATATATCATCTTGTTTAATCATTGCATGAGTTTCTCCCTCTCTTTCCCTTTCAAAGAACTCAATAAACAATCCTCCTGGTGAAGCTGCCCTTTGATGAACTCTGAAATTTTGTGGGGTTTATGGCAATATCTTCTCCTGTGCCAATAGTGGCTTCCCCACTTTAAGTAGCATCCCTGGAAAAGTGCACCAAAGAAATATTTCAGTAAATTTGAGACTGAAAGAAAAAAGCCCGTTGATTAAGCCTGTGCAAACACTTGCCTTTGGGTTCATTTGCCAAGATGAAGATATTTTGTGTGGGGGCAGAAAAACACACATTGAAACTTGAGTTTTATGGAGGCAAGGGGTCAGCATACAGGCATTCCTGCAGATGGGGAACTATCAGATTTTGAGCCATCCCTTCTCAAGGGGGATTTGATTGTCAGGGCTGAGGGCTGGGGCTTGGCCTGGGGCTCTGAGCACAGGTAGCAGCAGTAGCAGGGCATCAGCTTCCTCTTGTGGAAAAGCTGTTGTGTGAGCTTGGCCTGATGTCGGCCCCAGGGGGGCAGGTGGACGTGCTCGGGCAGAGGTGAAAGTGATGCCAGCTCCCAGTTCTTTGCTGCAGAAAGCATGTGAGCAGCTGCCTCTCCTCTCCTCCCTAAGACAGACATAAACACTATGCAAGCCACCCACAGAATCATGCAGAAAAGCACATCTCAGGTTGGGCTTCTTTCATGTTAACTCTGTCTATGTAATACAACAAGTGTGCAACATAAAATACTTTATTTTCAAGAAAAAAAAACAAAATCTGTAGCTCTTTGGTCAAAAGACATATCTAAGCCTTGATCTACTTCTACTTTATTATTCAGTTTTCGTTTCATTCATACATTGTTATGCATTTTAGAAACCCAATTTTGCTGATAGTTTCAAAACACCTGAAGTGGCATTTTTAGGTCATGAACTAGTTGTGGAATATTTTGACCTACTTCTGTAGATGAACCTAGAAATTTGAAAGGAAAATAAATGTTGACTTCAATGAACCTTATTACTATCTATTTTGGAAGACACCCTTTCTCTCTATCCGAGAATTTTGTCAAGTCTGTATAGAATATTAATAGGGAAGAAAAGTGCAGAAATAAACTTCCTTTTTTCTCGAACTTTGCAGCAGAAAAAGACTTGGGTGCAAATTGTCACTAGTATGCTGATACCTCCTCTCACCTATTATACTACTCTTTTGCTCTTGCGTGTGTGCCGCCACACACCACATACATTGAGACTGTAACTTCTCTGGGATTTATTTCGTAGCACCAGAAGGCACACCAGTCTGTTGCACTTACAAGACATAATGACATTATTTCATCCTTGATGAAATTTGTAGCATTTCTTGTTGAAAATACTCGCTTTACATCCTGACTTCCGTGGTTCTCCTGTGATCACTTTGCTTGCTTTAATCACAATTAGGCACTCTATTTTTTTTCTCACTGCCTTCTTTTCAATTGATTTTCTTAATTAATGCACCCAAGCTAGTAAGCAAATAGAGAAGAACAGAGAAAACTGTAAGGGTAGTCATTTCTTTTGCTGCTGTGCTGTTCTATTGTTTTCAGTTCCATGTTAACTCTGGCTCAGATAATCTTTTTTCTTACTCCATATGACTCACAGGCTAAACAGAGAAGATGGGGGAGTGATTTCAGACAGTGACCTCATTTCTGCAAATACTACTTCTCAAAAAGAGACAGCAATCAACCTGTGTCTTACAAGAAGAAAAAGGTTGCCTTTTTTTTTCTTTTCCTTTTACTGCATTATAGACATGAACAATTTTGAAAAGATGAAAGGGCAAGGGGGGGAAAATGTGAGCTTCCAGCACTACCAGTGTGCTCTGCTGTTCTGAGCCTTGTCAAAGACGCAAAGAGCACTGTCAAACCTTTGGGTTCAGTTACCTTGAAATCTTTTCTCACGCTATACTTTTAGTTCCTCTCTGTGCACAAAGTATTCAAAAGCTGATTTTATTCCTGAAGCAGTTTTGCATTTCAACACATTAAATAAGGGATTGACTACTCACCTCTGTATCTGAAGTAAATCAGGAATTGGCTGTGGTGTTCAGGTCAGAGATGCTGACACTATTGCTGCAGAAAAATACACATAATGATGGCTATGAGTTACTATCAAAAAGTACAAGTCCTCAAAAAAAATGAGAATCTGAAAGGAATAATGGTGCTCATTTTTTCTTGTGGTCTTTATTGTCAGGACTAGTCCAAGAGAAAACACAGCTGGTTGAAACCTGTAGGATAGAAATTTCTATAATGTTGGAAACACCTGACAATTTATTTTTTCTGTAAAACCTCAGTAGTACATATATACTGAGCAATGAGCTGTCTTGAAACCATAGAGCAAAATATAAAACTGTAGGGGAAAATAAGAATGCAATTTCAGTAGCACCCTGGGTTTGATATTGATCTTCTCCCTAATAGTATTTGCATCATTAAGTGGACAGCTCTCCTGTCTGACTTTGGTATTAGGCTGACAGCTAGGAATACATCCTTAAAACTCACAATACTGCTGTACTTTCTTTAAATCTCAAACCATATGGGTCAAGTTTTATAGAAGAATCTTCCTTTCAAAAGAAGAATATTAATATACTCAGAAGATATCTTTAGAGTGAGGACATCCTGAAGCTTAAGAAAAGAAATAAATAAATGCTAATTTAAATCAATAATAAGTAATATTAAATGTTAGTATATATTGAACAAGTATATTGGGTTTTGGAAGGTGTGCAATATCATAAATCCAAAGTATCAATATGCATAAGCTTTAATAGAAAAGAGCTAATAATTTTAATTTATTTAATTTCTCTCCATACTATTACCTAAAGATATACATATTAGTGCATATTATATTTAATTTTCTTAATGAGCAGGTAGCATGGTAAAACCAGTGATTTGCATTACAATCACATATATTTATACAAA
Organism: Cyanoderma ruficeps; assembly: GCA_008694505.1. Lineage (NCBI taxonomy): Eukaryota > Metazoa > Chordata > Aves > Passeriformes > Timaliidae > Cyanoderma > Cyanoderma ruficeps. The sequence continues at coordinate 18,892,138 of VZDJ01007755.1, read as the reverse complement.
CATTTTTAACTCACATTGGTTTAGTCCTTAGATAAAAAGCTCTTGAAGTTATAAAATAATGGAAAGGATGACATCAGTGATGTTATCTTGGATTAATCTGTAAGGAATAATTATCAGAAGGAGTAATTACTATGAGACACCGACAGAAGAGCAGGGTGTTCTGGATTCCAGGTGAAATAATTGCCTGATTCAATAACTCGTGAACCCATGTTATGTCTTGTGAGTTGACAATGCCTCTTTTAAAGATAACTTTTGTCATTATTTGTAACTTTATTATGAGAGGTGATCTCTGCTAGAATTCAGTCATGAGGGAGACCTTCTGTGGATATAGATTTTCAGCTTCTGCTCAGTTTGGACTTGCTAATTTTGATGAGAAATCAGCATTCCTTTTGTTTTTCCTTTTACTACTAAAGGTACTTCCCTCCATTTGATATCTTTATATTGTTCCCTGTAGGAAGAACTTGTGGGTGGATAGTAATTCTGACCAACACAATCAGAGATGCTTATGCACCGAGAGCCTGTGCCCCACTTCTAGCCAAAGCTGGGGAAAGGCACAGACAAGCTGAAGCTGAGAATTAAATGCACTTTCTTACTTTATTTTCTTGTAAAAGACCTTAAACCGCTGACAGGACTAGTGATTTGTGGCTTTTTCCTGTGTCCTGTCCTTCAAACACGGCACACAGCCTGTAAGCCACTGCCCCAGATCAGAGGAGAGCGATGCCAAGCCCTGCTGTGGGAGAGCAGTGCTGCTCGGGGCTGCAGAGCCCTCAACCTGCCAGTCACCCTCAACACAAGCCCAGGTTTAACTTGTACTGGAGGTGGAGTTTATCATGTTATTTACTTTGAGAGACTTTAATGTAGTTGCCCTTCATCACAGAAAATGAGAGAACAATCAGGTAACTTTAGCTTCAATATGAAAGGAAACAGAAGGTGATACGAGATTCCACATACACCTCAGAATGTGTGTAATATGTTGGGGTTTGTGACCAGTAAGAATTTTTTTTTTCCAAGCAATGAACTTCTATTCAAGGGGTAATAGGAAAATTGAGGAGTTATTAGCACAGTAGCTACAGTTGTATATGTAGTTCTACAAGCAACTTTAAGAATGCTCATTAAACAAACAGATTTTTACATTACTCGATAACTGTTTAAATCTCTTTAAATGGTTGAAAAGTATTTTTTATGGTGGGGGAGGCTGGAAAACACTTTTATAGGGTAGTTAGGAAAAAATCCCATTACAACTGTTATGTAAATACTGTGAAATCAAATTAGAGGAAAGAATATTGAAAAAGTGGGGGTGAGGGGAATATTAAGAATTTCCTTTTCTCACAAACCAGGTAAAATGCTTCATCAACAACCTTCTCTCCCAGTGAAACTTGCCCTGATTAGTTTAATTATGCAAAGATTAGTCTTAGCTTCATTTCTCCAAATCACTGCAATGATCATACTGTCAGATTACAGAAAATGTACTAAGCATGTTATAAGAAGTCCTTCCCTTTCTATGAGCTCAGAATAGAAATCTATTATTCAGTGTAATATTTATTCTGGAAAATGATTGTTTCAGTAAATTAAACAGAGATAATACTCACATTCTAAGATGCAGATACTTCTCCCCTGGATCCCTATTCTATTTGATGTAAAAAGTGGTTTAAATTTGTAAACAGAGAATATCATTTTATGACTGCAGCAGTGTCAAAACCAGCTCTTGTACAAGAACTGGCCATCTGTACCCAAAAAATGCTTTGTCTAATACAAAGGCTGTATACAAGACTGTGTCTGTTGGCAAAGCCATGGGACAAAGTAGCCAGTTGGGATTAATGTTTGTATGTTACAAGGAGATTACTCAGCAGCTGGAAGGATCTTATCCAGCTGTGAGGATTCACATATCTGCAGTGTTTCACCCTGAAACCCAAGGGGAAGACAGATGAATGTGGAAAATGCTGATGCTGGCCTCTGGGAAGTGGGAAATGTGCCTGAGTCTCGTGCTGTGATGGTCTCAGATATGACAAGCATAGGTATTATGAAAAGGAGGTAAACTGTCACCTGGACCACTTTGCTCACTTGCTTACTTATCAGCTCCAGCAGAAGTGTAATCTCATATCTAATGCCTTTCCACCGCTTTTCTCTAGCACAATGGGGTTCTTGATGGCACTATTTGCTAAAAGGTTATTTTGGGCAGCAGTGGTTTTTAAAAACATTTGCTACCTACTGATGGACAGGAATGGCTTTCCAATGCATTTGCTGCTTACTGATGAAGGAGCTCTGAGGCAAGACATTTTCCCTCACTTGCTGCCTTTCTACAAGTTAAAAAAGAAATCCTCATAAGGAAACTGAGTGTCTGTTAATGGAAAACTTAGGGGAGCTTTTGATGGCTTTTTCCTAGCGTTTGATTTATGAGGCAATAGATATGACTGTTGTTTCTTTACACGCATGCCTCCATTCAAGTATTTACTTGTATTTGTACTATTTAGTGAGTATATGTACTTGCTAAAATGTGTGTACTTGGTTATGCCAATAACAGAAGATCAAAGTCTTCCTTAGAATGCTCTGGAGGTCAGAGTATGACAAGGCAGCCTGCTCACCCCACCTGCTCAGTACTCACTGCCATGGCCTTTCCTTATGGGCTTCATTCTGCTGGTTTGGGAAAACCATCTTCTGATATATGGGTTAGAGTTATGAGTTACGTAAATATATACACATCCACATTGATAACAACCAGACATTCCTTAAGACTAAGCATGAAAAGTAATCATACAAAACAAAAAGGGTTCCTGTGACAAAAATCACACCAGAGAAAATTTCCACTTTATGGCCCACATGGCTTAAAATTAAATATTAGCTATAATGCAAGTGGTTGGGTTTTTTCCGGATTACAGTAGTTTTTCACAGCTTCCAGCTATAAGGCACAGATTCACTGTGCACTTTTGACTTGAAAAACGGTCTTTTGCATTGCATTGTCCCTTCCTTGGGACATAGGTGATTAAAATGCTTTTTTGTGAGTAATAATTCTCTTTCATGGCCATAACACTTGGATTCATAACAGTCTGCATCATAATTAGAGAGTCATTTAGATTAATCGATGGTATGCAATTATGGTTTTCCCTTGTCGGATTTCTCTGACCTGTGCTTTCAATTGAACTTTGTAATACACCTCCCACATTAGACATTATAATTCCCATTGACTACTGATGTAGGTAGTCATGGTATTTAGGAGATTTCTCAAGGGAATACTGCAAATCCTGCAAGTCAAAAATAGTACAGTGCAATAAATAGCCATTTTCAATGGCAGGAATTATTTCCCCAAGATGTAATGTCTCAGGGGGCTTGAGTCCAACAGAGATTACCCCTAAATCCTGTATAAAATCTGCCTCTATTTATGTATCACTCCTCGCCTCACAGGCATTTAAGATTGTTTCTCACTTAGCACAACAGCTCTGCACAAACACTCCTTCCATTTGGTTTTATCTTGAAGTCCTGGGAGAGTTTCCTGATTGATGATAGCATGTCCAGGCAACGGACATTAGTGGGTTGAATTATTGCTGCTGGTGCATTAGCTTTCAGAGAAGTTTAGGTCAACACTTATCTTTGACTGTGATAATATTTCTTTTTATTTTAACTGGTTCTTCTATCCTTGTGTTATTTCTATTAAATCTGAGATTAATGATACAATCTGCTCTTGTGTGCTATTACTACCTAAGTGAACCAAGCAGTAGCTAATTCTTGTTAGCCTGGTTACAGGGAGTACACATTACATGGGGAATTTTATGAGTCATTTAAGAAAAGATAGTTTTAAAACTGCTTGAAAAAGTTGGAGATCATTGACGTAATAAAGATATAAAATCCAACTCCATTTTTTAAATTATCATCCAAAGAACATATAGCTGCATGATAGCTGAAGGTGTATGTACCAGTGGATACAGAATAGCAGGACAATTCTAGTCATAGCCAGAGAAAAAATATACAGAACTGAGGATATTAACACCTCGTTCTGTGCCGTTCTATGACTCATTTACCATCCCATGATACTTAATCACAATGAAATGCCATAAAGATACACTGAAAAAAAGTGAGATTATAACTGGCTTTCAGTAGTTTTTCAGGTAGCTTTTACTAGAAGCAAAACTTCTGCTTTGAAATATTTTTGCACATCCGATAAAATTCTAGAGTATCCAGTTAAAATTCTGCCATTTTTCTTGATTCCTTCTCAAAATGTCACTTTGTGCTCACACTAGATCATCTGAATGGGGATCTACAGCGGCAAAAAGGGTGAAAATAAGTGACGTGAATGTTTAATCTCCCTTTAATCATCATTTAATACCTAGCCAAAATTGCTTATGCAGTCAGACACCTATCTCTGAACACTGATGTGCAATTCCCTTAGACTGTGCGGCCAAAAGAGAGCACAAGAGGAAAACGCCACTGAAATAGAGATGGCATGACCAGGGAGAAGAACACCTTTTCCATCCCCTGGAGAAAAATAATCTGATTTGAAAGAAGATTTCTCTGCACACAAGGGAAAATGTTTCTCCAGTTTCAAAAATGGGAAGAGAATTTGTGTATTTATCATGCTTGCACAACCACTAAAAGCAGAGATCATGGAACTTGCTGAGGAACATAATTCATTTAATCTTTAAGGCAACTGGCAATGGATTGGAAAACAAGGGTATAAATAGTGAACTCAAAACTGTTTGGAAGGTTGGAGAAGAGGGCATCTTTTTTCTGTGTCCATGAGAAATTATAGCAAAATAAATGTGTCAGGGGAACAATTTAAGCTTTTTAAGAGCTGAATTAGTATTCCAGTGGTATTTCTACACTTCAAAGCATTTTGCTCTTATTGACTGTCACTTCACTTCCAGGATTCTCTTTTCCATATATTTAATCCTTTAGGTAGATGGGTAATTTGACAAATACCAAGAAAGGGTTTAAATTATTATCTTGAGAAGTTCACTTGTATTGAGCAAAATATTTGTTAGATAACATAGATACCAGAGTATAAGCAGATACTAAAGAATCAAGGTAAAAGTCTTACAAATATATAAGGTTATGCTTGCATGCATGGAACCAGACTTTACTTGGTGGTGCCAAGCAATAGGGCAAGAGGCAGTGGGAAGAAACTGATGCACAGGAAGTTCCACCTGGATATGGGGAAGAACTTCTTCACTGTGCAGGTGACTGAGCACTTGAATAGATTGTCCAGAGAGATGTGGAGTCTCCCTCACTGGAGATATTCAAGAACCATCTGGACACAATCCTGAGCCATGTGCTTTGGGATGGCCCTGCCTGAGCAGGGAGGTTGGAGCAGATGACCCACTGTGGTACCTTCCCACCTGACCCATTCTGTGATTCTGAAATTTTCAGTAAGGCAGCATGAGTTTTCAAAACTGGGGTCTTAACAAACGGCCATGGTCTCAGGAAGGGAAGGAAAACAAATTTCCATCTGGGAAATTTGAAAAGAAAGTCTGAAAACAGCCCCACTTAGATGGATTTTTTTTTTCCTTAATTAGTAGAATTGTTCAGTTTTAAAACCCATCATTTTGTGTGCTAAGTCCATTGATAGCTTTGATAAAAATAAAGCAAACTAAATGAATAAGTGTGCAAAACTTCAAACTTTGAATTATTTACTATATAGAGATAGAAAATCCCCAGGAGGGACTGGAACAGTTGTTGTCTGAAGGTTCAGTTCACTCAGTTAATAAGAGCTTCTGGTGATTTGGTAGATATTTGGAGGAAAATAGATCTGGCAAGAAGCCTGAAGATATTTCTTTAGCTTCAGGCTGTGAGGAATGTGGCACATTTATTTACAAAGGACAGACGGAAAAGGAGACTTAAAAAAAAAAACAACAAAAAAAAACCCCAAAATAGATAAACTTATGCTCCATTTTCAACATCTCTCAGCTTGAAATACAGTGAAGCACATAATGTCCCTGTAGCTACAGCAGGCTTCCTCATAAATACTGGTGACATGCTGAATGCTTTAAGAAAAGGAATGGAAGTCATTAGACTTCTCATTAATGGCCTAGCTCTCGGGTAAGACTCCTAACGACTGCCAGAGCATGAAAAGACACTCTGGCAACTGCTGATCTGCCAAAGGATTTCTTCCTCCTCTGCTCTTTCCATTGGATCTTTTATTTAAAAACAGAGAGGAACTTGACACGTAAGATGTGAACCACAATGTGAAAGATGCAAGACCTAAGTATATTAAGCAAAGGCCTTGCGATAGCCAGAGCTTCTTTGCTGATACTGTTCCATTCTCATTCAGTAACACGGTGCTTTTTTGTCTTAATTATATGTGCAGGCCTACAGAGAAATGTAAAGTATGAAAACCAGAATGCTGTAAAAATTGTTTTTATGATCTTTGGTTTCAGTAATTTTTTTTTCTGATGTCTGTGACAGATGGTAAAAACTGAGATAACGCCACAACTGTGTGAGGCAGAAGTAAATGTAGATCTAAAATGACTGAAAGTGCTTGGAAAGATTAATTACAGTAGAGGGATATGCATGCCATAGCTGGCACAGTCTCTCTATATCATACGTAAGTATATTTGATTATATAAGTTCAAAAATAGCTTTTGTGCAGTGACTCAGATGCCTTTTTATTTTTGATATACATTAACTTTCATGAATTCCTTTGATGTAAACCAAACTCCACATTCTCTGCATCATCATTATGACTTCTTTGGATATTTTGTGGCAAAATGAAAAAATAAGTATATGCTGCCCCAGCTGCCCTTGGACAAACTGGATCATTCTTTATGTGCCATATCCATGCCACAGCAGGATGATAAAACAGTACATTGTAACACAAAACACAGACACCATTCTCCCACCTTCTGCATCAGAAAAACAGGCAGGTTGCCTAGGAAAAGACTGTAGGTAAAAAATATTCTGTGTTAATTAAGGGTATGAATTTGTAATACATCAGGTATTCTAGGATTACTATTTAGTCATGTTCTTCCTCCTATATGTAATGCAACTTATTCATTATGAAGGGAGGACTGACACAAATTTGCATTTACCATAGGGTAATAGCATTGATATTGGAAGTAACTTTAGGATAGATTTTAGGAAACCAAAAGAAATACTGTTTACTGATTAACAGCTTCCTCTTTGGAAGGAAAACAGCTGCTTTGAAGATACTAGGTACAGAAACACAAGGAACAGTCTAAAGATGTAAGAGGCCATAGAGTCTTCGGGTCTAGCGAGGATGTTAACTTTGAAACTCAGATCCCTTGCTCAACATTTCTATATTATATTTTGCCTCTGCATGGTCAGCTTTTTCTTTTCTCCATCTCTAGGAAATGGGGCAGAGGGTGGCTTTATCTAAATTACAGTGAAAGCCCTTTGTGGAGATGAAAATGAACTGCTACTACTCCTCCAGGGCTCCTTTGCCTTGTCAACACCATTACCTAGCTTGGAGAATGTGCATCTGACATTTCTGGGCCTCTGCTTTGGGTGAGCAAGGGGAAAAGGATGTTGTTCTACTCTGTGAATTGTAGGTCTAAAATCTCATGAGAGAAAATTGAACTGCTGTCCAAAGTCTGGCCCAGTGGTACAGGTTTTTGGCTATGCAAACATCTGCTGTTGCCCCAGCTTCTGCTCAGCTGGACACTGTTCTGCTGGTCAGAGTTTCAAAGGAGGTAATGTCAGCCCCCTTACAGGGGAAGACCGAATTTTAGTAAGCTGCACATTTAGTTTTCCTTCTGCCATTGTTACTAAAAGAGTTGGAGTCAGTGATACTTTTGAAGTGGGATGAGAAAAAAAAAATATAGAGGTTTTAGAAAGACCACTTTTCAGTCAGTTTTCAATATAACATCTGCATGCTTGCATGGGAAGTTTCCTCTATTCTTCCTATACATGTGATACCCCTTCCCCATTCTTCTTCCTAGAAGAGAAAATGTTATTTGTAGCTTGATGTAGGAGAAATCAGCACAATCTCTTTTCCTTCCATTTGGAAGATTAATTGGTGGTTTTCTTGAAACTGGTAAACACTGCACTGAACCGATCTGCTTAATACAAAATTCCATCATGTCTTTTAGTGCTAATAGGCTTTATTTACCTCAAAGTTGAAGGTCGCACACTCAGGCATGCAATTGCCTGAACTCTTCTATTGCCTGAACTCTTCTATTTTCTTCACTTTTATTTGCTAGCCGGTATAGTAGAGAAAGAAGCAAATATTTCCTCCTTTTGCAGGCAGAGGAGAAAAACCCTTACCTTGGCTATTTAGACATGAAGATAATTTAGCTTAAACACAGTTGCCAAAAAAAAGTATACAGGAAGCACATCAAATATAACTCCATTTTTTTATTAATGCAAAAGCAATGTTGACTCAGGGAACAGAGATCTATTTAGTATTCCTCTAGCATGCTGTAGAGGATACATCCAAGGGACAGTTTATCAGGTGCAAGTAATGTGAGCTCCTGCCTATCAGAATCACACAATACTTGAGCCTGAAAGGTACCTCCAAAGGCCATCTAGTCCAATCCCCCTGGTCAAAGCAAGGTTATCTAGAGCAGATTGCTCAGGGCCACATCCACTTCTGTTTTGAGTCTCTCCAGAGACAGAGACTCCACATCCTGCCCAGACCACTTGTTCTCATGTTCAACCATTATTACAATAAAAAAGTGATGGCTTTTATTGCTTATCTTTAAACAAAACTTCCTGTGTTTCAATTTATTCCCACTGACTCTTGTCCTATCAGTGGGCATCACTGACAAGAGTCTGGGTCTGTCCTCCGTAGTTCCCCAGTCTGGTATTGATACACATTGATAAGAATGTCCCAAGCATTCTCTGCTCCAGGCTGAACAGACTTACCATTCTCAGCCTCTCCTCATATGTCAGACACTTCCATCTCTTACCCACCTGCACAGCCCTTTGCATCACTCCAATATTTTAATGTCTTTCTTCTACTGCAGAGTCCAGAACTAAGCCTAAATTTGATTCTGTGTGATGTGCACTACATAGATAGCTTCCTAGAATTTGCATTCTTTTGAGTCAACCAGACAAGCTTTTTCCTTGTCTGTCAGAGTGAGATTTCCTGAGGACCAATCAGCTCTTTCTTTCCCAGTGGGATCTCATATTGATATTGCTGACTGGAGTCTGAATCAGAATGCAAAGGATATGTGAAGCAAAATGTGCCTTTGACAGTGGCTACAAAAAAGGCAGGTCTTCCGGGCTGGAAGTTGGGAGTTACAATAGTGAAAGATTGGTCTGAAAAATAATGAGGGAAAACTGGAAATTGCCTTAAATCATTGCTCATCAGAAGTCAAGCTTAAGGAAAATAAATAGAACAGGGTGGACTAGACAGAACAGACAATTTTGATATCCCAGAATCATTTTACTGAACAGTGATGATGGAAGTGAGTCATTTTACTCACTGTGACTCAAAGATGTTTCAGATAAAATCAAGGTCTGTAATCTCTCTGCCTGGAGTAAATTATATTTGAATGGCAATAAGAAGATAAATGCTATTTATAAAAATGAGTGAAATCAGTTAGTATGCTGATTGGGTAGTAAAAAAAATATGGAAATTAATCTCTGCAAATTTAGAAAAAATGTCGTTCAGTTTTGTGGAATACTGCATGTCAATAGTATGAGCTATAGATGTCATAGGTCTCTTTACCTCCTCCCTTGTGCCTGCAAGAGACATGTACATGTCTCAGAGATGTGTGTGCTAGCTTGCTACTAAAGTAGAAAATTAGTTTTTACTTATTTTCGAAGGAATTAATTAAAGAATTCAGCTAAATTCCTTGCCCATGGATGCACCCCTTCATTCACATTGCAGGAATTTTCAAGCAGAGTGAAGTATCAGAGAGGAATTGTCTTCTCCCAATAAAGAAAAAAAAAATTGCATGGATCCGCAGTATATCCTCTTACTCCTGTGCTGCTGGTAACATGTGCCATTACCTTGAGGTTATTTCTGAGACTGCAACTGGGTTCTTGCACCTTGATTTTAACATTGCATCAGACCAGTATGATTTTAAAGCAATTACGTCTGGCTCTAGTATTTAATTTACTCATTGCTGTTACTGGGTTGTTGGTTTTTCCTAAAGTAAAGAAGAAAGGGAGACAGATATATTTCATTACTAAGGGAATATGGTGAGCAGAGAGGATTATTTCTATCATTCTGTTTGACAAGATTTTCACTGCAACAATTTCCTTCCAGATACTTAAAGTTTTTCCAAATCACTTGTCGGTTCAGCTGAAACTTGCCACCTCAGCAAGCTCTTTAAGAGGAGAACTCTCCTCTCCTCTCC
>VZDJ01007755.1:18843189-18881561 GCA_008694505.1 Cyanoderma ruficeps | reverse complement strand
CCCCTCCCCTCGTTTTTCACAAGTCTGTATTTTTCTGGAGGTTGAATATCATGCAGTATATAATAATCATTATCAATGAGAATGTTTGGTGAGTTTTCTGTATTAACCAGAATGACTCTCCATGATAAACTCAGGAAAATTATACTACTCTTACTATAAAGAATAATTTACCACTAGAATCACCATGTACTGCATAAAGGTCTGCTCTGCCAAGACAGCATCACTAAATTTCTGTTCAAATTCCTGGAAAATCTCACAAGAGTTTAAGATGTCTAGTCATAAAATAGAGCAGCAGTGAAGTGAGAATGCAATGTTCTAACTGCAGAGGTGCCATATCCTGTTTGACCCTGTAACTCTGGTCCTGCTCCTGTTGTTCCAAGTATTTTGCATCTATGTGATCTCTTCATTTCCCAGTTCTGATCAGGAAGGATTAAATTGCTGCCCTCTGAGTACTGTTAGGAGTCTGTGGTGAGAGTTAATAGAGAAGTGAATCAGACTGATGTGCAAGTGCTCTCAATTGAACTGCAGCTAATCTGCTGAATTTCCTTAGCAGAGAGGAGTGGAAGCCAAGCCTGTGGCACCAGCATTAAGACATGTCTGGGCTAGGGCAGGTCCAGTCACTCCACTCCCCCTTTTTCAGTGTCCCCGCTTTCACAGGAAGGACAGCACCACAGTGCCCTGGGCTACAGGAGCCACTCTGACATGGGGTGCAGCCAGAAAGGGAGGTTGCTTGACCCACCCCTTCCTGAGCTGAGCTGACCATGTGCAGAGCTGCTCAGAGGGACCCAGAACAGCCCTGATTGCATGCTTAGCCCTATGTTCCCTCTTTCCCTTCTCACACATAATCAGCCCCAGCTGACTTTACTCTTTTTCTTACCAGCCCTGGCTTTTCTGATTTTATGCCCTGTTTGTTAATTCTGGCTCGGTGTGAACCCCTGCAAAGCCAAGATTCCCATCACTGTGCTTCCATGCTTTTCACCCGAAGGGAGTTTCTCTCACTTAGGTATTTTACACCACTATTCACTATTATCTTAATAGTTTTAGATCACTTTGAGTTTTGCCATCTATTTACCTTTGATTTTGTACAGTGTCAAGCAGACTCTCACATTTCTTCCTTGGTAGTCTGACCTCAGAGCAGGGTTCCTTATCCACCTGTATACCTGAACTGAGCGCTCACATTTTGGTTACAGATAATTACTTACGTAGAATCATACAAAAAGTGTTTAACCTAATAAACCTTGTGTCTTATCATCTGCTTGTCTGCCCATGCTTGGGTATTGTATTCTATTGATGACACTGTGATAGTGACTGCAGACTGGCAGCCTGGGCAGGTGAACAAAATTTTGATCCTAGAACTGAAGAAGGGTTCATGCAGATGTAATCAGAATAATTGGGAACTGAGGGAAATAGTTATTACTGCAGTGGTCTGTTGAATTTCAGGAATTTTATGAACCCAGGATGCTGTGAGCTTATCTTCCTTACAGTTCTTTGTGCCTCCTGTAGGGATGCAACCTGAATGCTGGAATTACAGCAGTGAATCAAACCAAAGACCAACTCAGTTCACCACCTTGTGTATCTCAAAGTTTCAAAAGAAAAGGTATTTGAGAGAAATGTGCTGAATGAGATGAACATGCTCCAGTGTTTTAAGATCCCTTTAAGCCTTGTATATGAAGGTCTATTTCCAGCCTATAGATGACTCATTTTTTGTGCTCCCAGCTGCGAGACCACTTTCTGCCGCTTCACATCCTTCAGGAATGGGGAATACTAGCGCTGAAAGCGGTATCCTGGGAACCAGTCTGCGCATCACCAGATCGTTTTCTTCCTTTCTCTCAATTAGCATCTGTGAACAACACACGGTGGTTTGGTATTTCAATCAATCTTTCCAAGGAACATGTGGCAGAGCCTCAACTAAAATTTTTCATAAATACTGTCGTTGATGCTTGTCATAATGTTCATGTTTGTATTATGCAGTTTTATCCTGGATGTATATATTTTAACTGAACTATCCAAAGCAACAATTTTCTCCCTCCCTTAGCTGGAAAAGCTGGAGGATAGAATTAAACCTGACTGAAAAAGCTGATGCATTATTGTTTGGATGCCTTTAAAAAGCTGTGATTGGAATGCAGTGAAATCAAAAAATTTTCCCCTGCTGTGGCCTGTCCTATTTCTAATCATTCTTCTTCAATGCTTTGAGCACTGATTATCACTACTTTGCCTCTGCCAGGAATGGATGCATTTGAGGGGGGTGAGGTGAGCATGCCTTCACTATACGCACTGTGTTTTGCTGCTGCCTGTCCTGGTGTTGTGGTACAGTCTAACCCAGGATTTTGGTTCACACTGAGGTCATTCTTTTGACCCATGTCAGGTCATCAGTAATGGACCCTTAGGACAGGGAGGGAGCACTTCTTACAGAAATGTTACATTCCCCAGGAGTACGGCAACAGTTACAGGCTTTTGTTCCTGAGGATTTCATTTGTAATAAAAGCTTTTGTACAACTTTCTAAGAGTTCAAAGGAAAAATCAGCTCCAACAAAATCCTGACCCTCATTAGCACAATGAAGAGTTGTTTGCACTATCATTTGATCTTAGCACAAGCATTGACAAAGAGGATTAAAAAGTAAACCAAGCCTTCTCAGAGGATGTCTCCAGTTATGACAGGCAAAGAAGTTGTTGTACTTAAGAAGAGCAGTAAGAACTCCAAAGGATACAGTAAGCAAAGAGGAAAACTAGACATATTTGGAAAAAAACTCTTTCCAGAGGAACAGCTTTTCTTCTCTCATAAATCTCCCATCTTACTAGAAAGCTGGCAGACTAATTTTTCTTTACATGAATGAGGTAATACTGCTCCATTTGACAGGGTTTACAGATTGTGCTATAACCAAATGGGAAATTTTCTGTTCAGGCTCCAAACAGCCTGACACTACAGCAAACAGTGTATGCAAGTACAGCTTTTGCACGTAAGGAAAAAAGAACATGAAGCAAGAGCTAATTAATTTTAAAAGAGAAGTAATTACTTTAAAGCTTAATTAAAAATTAACCTGCTTTAAGACCTACTGAGAAAATTACTGCAAAGTGTGGCTTAGCTTAATTTTGGCATGGTTACATCACACACTCACTTGAGACAAAGAGGTTTCAGATTGAAGCAGGTGGGAGTCTTCCCCCTGGGCTTGTAGTGAATTCATGTTTTAGCAGACTGAGTTACTTCGCGTCCTAAACCTGTAGTTTTCTTTCACCTAAACACAATAAATGTTCAAGCCTAGGCTGGATTGAGCCCTGAAAAACCTGATCTAGTAGATGCCATCCCTATCCATGGAGGGGGAGTTGGATCTAAATGATCTTTGGTGCCTTCCAAGCCAAACCATTACGTGATTCTATGATTTTGTAATACAATCTATAATTCAGATGCTCATCCTGTGCATCAGCCAAACTGATTTGCTTTAGTCTACTAAGGTGAGTGTTCGCCTTGGGATGTGTGAGAATCCAGGGTCAGACATGACAGTTTTTGGTAACGTTTAGATAGGTCCAACAGAAGATACTGACAAAAGATAGGGCTGTCTCCCACATGTGTAACCTTTCCTCTGAACTAATATGAATATATTTCTGGTGCCTATTTTTATAGTTAAAAAAAAAAAAAAGAAAGATCCCTGAAGTGTTTTGATGGTGTCCTAATAAGAAAGGGATTTTTTAGAAAAAGACTAATCTTTGAACATTTTGGGAAGATTTTTCTCACTGAAATATACTGTATTTTCTTCCATGTTTTTTAATGGGAAAAAATCTTGGTGGTTTGTTGGGGATTTTCTTCCTAAAGAGAGAGAATTATGTGAACTGTTTAAATCTTCAGGATCTACAGAGATTTCTGCATATGTCAAGGAACTTTGTTTAAAAATAGTTCCCCAGTAATCTCTCGATGTAAAGCCTAAAGCCACACAAATGCAACAAATAATTGTTACCTAGGCAATCTTGTGTTTTCAATAACAGATAGCTTTGGATTGTTGCTTTTTTTTTTTCCTTAGTAAATAGTAAATTCACAATTGCATGGAGTTCTAAAGAGATTGTGTGGGCAAATACTTTCTGCCAAAAAAAATTGAAAGACTATTCAAAAATGTTAAAATGTTCTAATAGCTGAACACTCAAAATACTTTTGACATTTTTTAAAAGAAATAGTTCATCTTCTCATATTGAAATGGCCTTTACTTTTTGAAGTAACTAAGTGATAGAGTGGGAGTCAAGAAAAAAGGTTAAGTAACCTCGAGACAAAACCAAATGCTCGTCTTCCAACAAACTCTAAACCTTAACTTGACCTGCATTATTATTTCTTCCTTGCGTGGTTTTCATTTTCCCTGAAACGTCCTTTTCTTCTCCTCTCCTCTGACCCCTCTCCCAATTCAACTGAACAAACAAGGTCTCTTGGCAATCAGGCAGATTGCTTTGCCATGGATACAAAATTAAGAAATCAGATGAATAATTCCATAAGCATTTTCCAAGTTCACTCAGTTCTGAGTTCTCTTCAGGGGAGAAATGAATGATTTGGAGGGCGTAAGACTGGAGAAAGAAAAATATTTTGTTCCAGCTTTAAACTACCTTTGTAAAAAGTTTCATAGAATGCTAAAACTTCTTGAAATCTCTCCTTTTCCTTTCCTGTTACTGATCTGACTGGAAGTCCTGGTCACTCCAAACACTGAAGTGAAAATAGGGAAGGTTTTGCTTCCTATGTCTTCTCAGAGTGACCATTGTCTGTTGCTGGGGTACACTAATGGCTTCTGAAAACTTCATTCTACTTGACTGCTCCAGCACTAATTTAAAATTATATTAAATTGAACGTGTAATATGTTTCCAATTCTGTCATCCCTGTCTCACCCACCGTTTCCTTGGCTTCAGCATTTTGCTGCATTTTATGTTCCCTCTGTATGTTGGGTTGTGCCTGAGACTTAGCCAGTGGACTACACAAAATGTGTCAGCACTGAATGCTTTACCACTGGCTTCCAAACAAATTTTTTTAATAGTTTTAATAAATACAATTTTCTTCACAAAATGAATTTTCAGAGAATAATAAAGGAAAATATTAAAGGGGACTAATATCTTGTATACTTAATTTTTTACTTAGTTAACTTTTAGTGAGGGATTATAATTATTTACATATTATACCATATTTAATTTGCTTGTTTTCATGTATCTTGCTGTTATGCATTTGAGTCATATATTAAAATTATAATATATACATTGGCAGTACATATATGATTATACATCCTGCTGGTCTACATATCTACTAAAGTAGATTGAATTTATGTCCTAAACATTTATGTTTTTATGCAACTGGCAAATTAAAATATAGTGACTAAATAAATAAACTGAGCTATATGAGAAGTCTGATAGATAATTAATGCAAGAGACATCTTGAATTCAATCTTTTTGATTAAAGAATAAAACACTGCCACAAAGTAATTTATGACATAGTAAAGCATAAACAAGGAATTACAGGAAATAACTATCTGTTGCCAACAAAATACCATAAACAGAAAGAAGTTTAACTCTATTGATTCTTCCCCCATTGCTGCTGGTATTTTATTAAGGGACACATAACTGAGGTTCAGAACAGATGATATAGATATATATAAAATCAGCTGAGTTACTGTAGTGTTGGCATACATACCTACTATGTTTAGTTTTACTAATAAGCATAATAATTAGCAGAGAATATGTAGCAGCAGAGCCTTTAACTGAATTAGTAGTCACAGCAGGTACCTAGAGTTTCTGGCAGGCTTTATTTACTGGCACTACAGCCTGAATGACTTGAGTTCATTCTCAGTAGCTACATCAGGAACAAAATAGGTGTGAGGGTCTGTGTGCTTAGGCTGTGCCCTATATTGCATATCCAGGGAGGATCATTTTGAAGGTAAATCTTGCAACAACTACAAACCCACCTAAAATTAGATGCTTTATCCTACAAATGTGTTCCATAAATGTGCTATGCCAGATTTTAAGGCGGTTTTCTGTTGACAAGATCCACTTCCAAGCTATGAGTATCACAAAAACATGGTAAGAAGAGCTCAGTCTAGAACACAGAAAAAATATGGTTTATAGGTTAATATGACAAGACAGCTATTGTCACATGAGTTGGGCCTGATGAATTTTATCCTAGAAGACCCCAGACCACTTTCAGAACCAATAAGGTGTAAAGTAGACATGATATAGATTATTAACTACACATAAATGCACTGAAGAAACTTTGCTATTGATTTTTTTTTAGTAAGCAATCTACTAAATTGTAGGTCAGACATCTAAACTTCAAACCCATGAAAAAACAACTCAAATGAAGAATTGTATCAAATATTTGTAAGCATCTACAACATAAGCAAAAGATTAATAGCAATTAACTGGATTCATATTAGCAAATCAGATCAGACCAATCTGAATTCCTTCTTTCCTTTCTAACCATGTGTTCTGTTCTGTATCTTAGCTCTAGTAAGGCTCATAATAGTGTCTCCTATAATATCCTCAAAAACAGCATGATCAGCAGGTCAAGAGAGGTGACTCTCCCCCTCAACTTCATTCTTGTGAGACCTCGCCTGGAGTGCTGCATCCAGATTTCTGGCTCCCAACATAAAAAGGACATGGCCCTGTTGGAGTAAGTCCAGAGGAGGCCACAAAGATGATCAGAGGGTTGAAGCAACTATGAAGAGAGAGCTGGGGTTGTTCAGCCAGGAGAGGAGAAGACTTCAGGGACACCTTGGAGCAGCCTTCCAGTATCTAAAGGGGGTCTAAAAGGGAGCTGAAGAAGGACTTCTTACCAGTGCTTGTAGTGATAGGACAAGGGAAAATGGCTTCAAGGTGAAAGAGAGTAAGATTAGATCAGCTATTAAGAAGAAATCTTTTTCTGTGAGGGTGGTGACACACTGGAATATGTTGCCCAGAGAACCCTGGGGATGCCCCATGCCTGGAAGTTTTCAAGGACAGGATGGATGGGGCTTCAAGCAGCCTGGTTTAGGGGAAGGTGTCCATGTCCATGGCAGGGGGCTTGGAACTGGATGGTCTTTAGACCCAACAAAACCATTCTAAGATTCTATGAAGGTGAAGAAATGTGATTTACAGTGAAAGACTGATTGGATAATGTACCTGAAGAATAAATACCAGAGGGTTCCTTGTCAAACTGGAAGGAAGCATCTAGTCAAATTCAGTAGATACAGTTCACAGGTGGGGTCTTTTTTGTTCAGTGGTTTTATTACTGATGTAGGGAAAGAATGAAAAGCATTACATTTATCAACAACTAAATTCGGAAATTTTTATAATTCGTTATGATATTTGGAGGTATATATATGAACATTATACATGTGTGTGTGTGTGTATAAAAACATTATGTATATCATGCATATAATGATAAACCTTTGACATCAAAATAAAAGCTCAGTGAAACAGGTAGAAGTATTCAGGTTCACAAGAAGAGAGGTGGAACAATGGGGTGGGTAGTTGCTGTGAGGAAAGTCTCTGGGAATTGCTGCAGATCACAAGTCAGGTGAACCCTTTAATGCCATGCAGGTACACAGGAGATCATTGTACTCAGCCATTAGTCAGAAGGGCAGAAAAATTCTTGAGTAATGTTTCTCACTGATAAGACCTACCCCATTTGCTGTTTTAAAAGCCATCTCAGGAGGATCCTGACCAATTAAAATGCACTAAGAAAAACAAAAATCCTTTGACTAGATATACAGAAAATGTTATTAATGAGAAAAAGTGTTCGGGTTGTTTTAGCTGTTTTAGTAAACAGAAGAAGAATCTGAGGGTAATGTAACAATAGGCTTTCAACATGAAAAAGCTGTTGCAAAGAAAAGAGAATAATCTATTATTCATATCCAGAATGGGTAGAGACCAGATGTAATAGTTTTAAGCTGCAGTAAGGAAGATCCATGTTAAATGTGAGGAAAACTTATCACTTGTTAAGCGAAGCAGTGAAAGAGACTGTGCAGTAAGCCTGCAGAGTCTCATCACAGCAGGTTTGTGAGAGAAGGTAATGAGGGAATTGAAGGTGCTTAATACTTTCTCAGGGACTTCAGGATGAACTAAATAGGCTCTCAAAGGCTCTCACCTCTATATGAAGGCCCTATATTTCTTTTTTTGTTTTTTTGCTTTGAAATAAGACTGAGTATTCTTCTTTTTTGTTTTCTAAGGTGGGGAGCACATTGTTCATCTAAGTTAGCATTTCACAGAAACATAGAACGGGTTGTTTTGGAAGGGATCATGAAGATCATCTAGATCCAACCCCTCCTGCCATGGAGAGGGACACCTTCCATTAAAGTAAGTTTGTCCAGAGCTCCATCCAACCCGGCCTTGAACACTGCAGGGATGGGGCATCCACATTTTCAGTTTATGGGTTTTTTTAGGGAGGGAGATTCTATCAGCCTCGTATCTGTAGTTATGCAAGTTTATTATGCTTTGACATCTTCTCTTCCACTTATGTTAACTCTGGAAGGTAGAGATGGTGCAGTGTTCATTACTGCACATTCACTGACAAGTGAGAGGTTGGAATTGTCTGCTGGCTTAGATTCATAAGTTTCATCAGACATCTATGAACACTATCATCTCTGTGAAATATTTCAATTTTTTTTTTTTTTAGCTTTTGATTGAATAGACTTCTGTGCTAAAATATTAATCAAAAATGCTTGTCTTGCATAAAATTTCATGTGTATCTAGATACTTATTTGAAATTAAAGGTACAGTAGACAAAGAATGTCTTGGTTCTCTGGCTGCTTTTGGCAAAAGTGGTCCCATGTTGCAGCCCGCAACATGAGATGGTAAAAAGCACATTTGTTTTTTAGGTATGCTCAGTGTCAACAGAGACAATGGGGTGCATTTTCAGCTGGATTAAAATTAGTTTTCTATGAATCAAATAAAGATCCCTGGATGAAAAACTAGAAAAAAAAGAATGTAGAAAAAAAATGAACAAATCATTGCTTACAAGCTGATGTAAAACCAACCAGATTTTAGACCAAGGTTCAGCTGTTAATATATTGTTGTACCACAAATTAAGAAATTATGCTTTCTTAAATAAAAAAATCTTGTTCTTCATTTATTAATATTTTATTATTATTTTACATTTATCTAACAGAAAATACCCAGAGAAAATATGCAGGCTATGAACAGGAAAATCCTAAGTCAGTGCTCTTAAGGTGCAGCATTTAGTACTAACTTTTTCATGTAACTGAATAGAAGCCAAAGGGCAATTATTTGACTTTATCATATTAAAATAAAGTTCTGCACAGTCAGCTGGCAACAAATCTCTTTTTCAGTGTTTATGTATCATTGAAGAAAATGCCCTACAGATTTCAATCAAGATTTCTGATCTTTTTAGGGTCAAAAAATAGAAAAAGAAAAAATAAAAGAGAAAAGGAAGTAAGGAGGTGGTGGGAGAGGGGGAAAGATCTATTGTGGCTCAGAGGTAGTCATAAAAAATCTCACCCAGCAATTTTAAATAGCAGATAAAATTTTGCTTTTCTATTATAGCATAAAGTGTTTTAGCAATACAAAAGCAGCTTCCAGGTGCTCTTGAACAATGACAGATAACTACTTTTATCAGACCACCAGGCCAGGCTGATATCCAAGGCTTCTGACAGTGTTTGAATTTGCAGCTACCAGTGCTGTCTGACTCATGGAAAATAGTTAAAGGGAGATAAGTATATACTCAGAGCAGGCAGGTGCTTCTTGTCCAATCCTCTCTGTGCTCCCTCTGTTTTCTTCAGCCAGTTTGATTGCCACTTGGCTTCCTTTCTCCCAAATCCCTGGCTAATCTCTTCTATATAGGCTCTTTTGCCACCCTTATCACCACAGCATCCAAGGGTCTGCCAGTAGCGCATTAAGTTACACATTAAGATGTCACACGTGTCTCCTGGTCTCTTTCATCCGCTTTCCAGGGGAAAAAAGAACCTGTGTGGACAACAGGATGTTTTAGCAGGGTATTAATTCTTCTTTTTCTTTTACTATGTATACCATAATGTTTGAGAAATCTTGGCAGAAAGAGCTTTCAATTGAGGTGAAAGGGGGTACAGTCATGTACGCTGATAAATTGGTGTGGGTAGTTTCCTAAGGATCGATGACCTTTTCCCCCTCCCCCAGAAGTGGCAAACATAATTACGGCTGAAATATCATCCACCAGGATAAAACAGAATGTCTTTCCAGCCAAGGATGACTGGAGTCTTCTTTTCTGGCTTTCTGTGAACCAGAGTAAATCCATTAGCATTTCTATGCCAAGAAACCCAGCCGAGCAAAAGCGCTTGCACTGTGCCCTTCCAGAAGCCCATTTCTGTTATATGTGATGGCCCTATTCAGATACTCAAAACTGAAAATTTAAGCTCCCAAATATGAAACTCGAAATGGTGGTTTTAATGATTTGCTTCAAAGTGAGTTTTTAAGGTCACACAAATACACTGCAGTCATGCATTTCATCTAGTTTTAAAATTTTGATACTAAGAAAAATATTTCTCAGAAAATTGTAACCAAAAACATCACATAGCCATTGAATATGAAGTATTTGGACTCTTGCAAGAACAGCTGTCATTTCACAAAAACAATACAAGTAATTATGAACCCAAATTAATTTCTCTGTAAGCAAATCCTTGGGTACTTTGGAGCTGTGGAGTGAAGCAAAGCAGTATTCCTACTTCAGACTGCAGCTCCAGACCACACCAAGTAGCTCACAACTGCCTGCCATGTCTGGAATTTTCCTACCTGTGCAAAGAGACCTCTCAGCTCTTTCTTCATTCTTCTGGGTCCGTGACTGCTTTGAGGTTGGAACAGAATGTGTGTCTATCCACCCATACATCTGAGGAGAGGTAGCACAGAAGACTTTCAGCAGTCCAAGAGCTGAACTACCAGCTTACTTGTGATTAATACCCTGCAAAGTTTCCACAGTGATCACCAGCTGACAACCTGCTGCTTGAAAGAAAAATCAATAAAATAGATGCCTTTGTTATCCTTGTGGATTAGCACCTATCATAATTAAAGTTATAGTCTAACACCTTAGCAGACACTTAAATTGTTTTCATTACACTTATTTCTGCCATCCATGATGAGTCAAACTCACACTTTAGGTAAGACAACCCTCTCTCATACCTTTCTGGAATTTGGTTGCAAAGTTTTAAACACAGGAAAATTGTCCCCGTGATGAGTAGCGCCTAAGTTTGTTTTTAATGGCTGTCACATTTTGTTTGAAAGGGAAGAGCTACAACTTGTACCATCATTTATATGTGATAAACTTATACCATCACTCAGTCACTGATTTGTTTTTATTAAATTTTTTAAAAAAGAAATTACACTTCTGAAGTACAGAAGGTAAAGATTGTTCTGAAGGTAAAGCTTCACCAATCCTTGGTGGCTTTAGCAGACTTCTGATAGACTTAGTGTCCAGTATCCCTTTTCCATACATCACTCCCTCTAAGCAAATTGCTAAGGAGAGCCTTTTCTAGCAATGATTCTTTTAAAAATCTATTTTACTCATAAGGATTTCTGGAAGAAGGCTTCTCTTCAGTGAAAAATAGTTATGAGCTGTTAGCATACTCCAGTTCCCTTTAAACTCATTTTGCATTCATCTTTAGGATTACTGCTAAAGAGTAGAAGCAGGGAATAGCAAAGTGTGAAATTTATTGGGCGGGAACACAAAGCTGCTGTCTCTAGAAAAAGCTTAGCTGAATATGAAGTTCTTGCCTGCCATTTAATAGCTCACACAAATATATGTAGTCTTTAGTAGAAGAACCTCTCAAGATGCAGGAGCCAACAAAGAATTGTGCTTTTCCTTATCTACAAGAGTTGAATAAATTTGCCACATTTAATTCATGATTCCTAACCAAGATGATTGAACTGTATTTCATGTGCATTAAACTTGTTTTCCATCTGTTTCAGTTTCTCACATTAACATGACCAAGTGTGTTGAAAGTCTGAGTTTCTTTTAATAGAAAGTTTAACATACTCTCGTGAAAACAGAGTATTATGAAGGATTTGGGTCATGCAACATAGAGAGGTAAGATATGTCACAGAGCTCGCTTCTTCAAAAGATCAAATTCACTGTCTAAGACAAGTAACCACAGACACACACACACAAAAGGAGTATCAAAGACACCTGGAAATAAAATTAAATCACTCTTGTTCAGAAACAAAGTATGATAGCAGTGAGGTTACTCTGCAGAATTTCTGACCTCAAAAAGATGGCAAGAATGCTGAAACAAAACCAATTTAAAAGAAAAGCACAGGCAAAAAGCCAATTATGATGTTTGGCCAAATCAAGTAAATGGTAACTCTCTATCGAGTAGTATTTCTTCATGTCCAGAAATAAAGTATTTGTAATAACTTTTTCTAAAATAATTACTGCTTAAAAATGTCTCAAAATAAACATGAGCATAAGTGAAAGTACTTTTATCTGGCAAGCTACAAAATGATACTTTGTACCCTTGTCTAGGTTTTATGGCATATTGCAGTGCTTTTTCATCAAAATCTAATATCAGAAATTTTCTAATTCTTTATGTTGCACATTAGCTTTATTGCGTCAACCAAGTTTTTTTTTTTTGATTTGGCAAATATTGGAATTTTCCATACTGTAGATCTCTAATATTTTCAGTGCAGGTTTGCACCATAAAATTAGAGACTTCTTTAAGCCTTACTTTGGAGTATGACTCTTAAATGTTTTTGAGCACAGTCATTTTACTGTGACCATTCACGGCAAACTGAAGTCAAACTATTTCCTTATGCATACTTTTAAAAGAAATATTTCTTGTCAAGTAGAACAATAGAATATGCTGAGTAGGAGGGGACTTATCAGGACCATCAAGTCCACTCCTGGATCTGTGCAGGACACCCCAAGGGTCACATCATGTGCCTGAGAGCATTGTCCAAATTCTTCTTGAACACTGTCAGGAATGGTGCTGTGAGCACTTCCCTGGAGAGCTGCTCCAGTGCTCAACTACCCTCTGGGTGAAAAACCTTTTCCTGATACCCAACCTACACCTCCCCTGACTCGGTAGCAGTGCAGGGTTTTTTTTCAAAAGACTCATCTTTCACCATCTTAATTAGAATGACTCAGAATGAAATCTGCTGAAATTAACTAATTAAGCATGTTAACACCTTTCCTTCCATATGTTGAATTGAAGGTCTTCTTGCCCTTACCTTTCCTAATCAGGAGGTTCTTTATGAAATGTTATTCATAGATTTTAATTTCTTCAGCATTCTGTAGATGCTCATCAGTTATCCACACGTATTTAACAAAATATAAATTGATTTTTTTGTCCTTTTTTTGTTCCAACTAAAATTATCTTTATTGTAATCAGCAGGTCAATATTTTATACGGGTCAAGACCTCTTCTGCACTCCCCACTCACCTCCTGTTGAGTTTTTTGGCTTTCAAGGATACAAGAGAGACTTGATCAGATGGGCTTGTATTTCCACTCTATCAATCTGCACTTACTGCTTTTATTCGGCTAAATGCCACCAATCTTGTCTTAAACAATCAGCTTTAAAAGAAGGGCATGTAAAGTACATAAGTGACGTAGTTGGTTGGGTCAAAGTGTAAAACACTTTGAAAATGGAGGTCTTAACACAGAGTGCTTCACTGACTGTGGCAAAGCATCCTCTTACAAGGATAGTTTGATTTAAAAAGGTATTACTGACAAAATACATGTTTCCAAACCTTTAATTTATTTGTTAATGCTTTTAGTACAAGCTCCTTTTGGCTGTGAACCTTTTCCACTTCTACATCTTCTTCTTCTCTTGTTGCCTCCTGCACTCTTTGCATCAACATAGATTGTATAATTTCATCTATGTATCCTTTCCTAAAACTATTCCTACTTCCACCTGTTAACACATTCCTAGAGATCACTGACAATTGTTCAATCAAATACCTCTAAACTCACTTTGGATGCCCTTAGTTTTTGCACTTTTCTTTCACAAGACTTGAATTCCTTTCATTCTACATATAAAAGAATGAACAAACCATCATTCTGTAACGATCATCTCTCATTTCTTGCTCATTTAAGAGAGTATCATCTATTGTTTTCTGGGGTTTTCAACATCCACTAACTTGGGATTCACTTCTGAAGTTCTTGGAATGAAGTGACAGGAAGCATGTGATGTCATCTTTTCACATAATTTTGTCACAAGCTGCCCTTATCTAGGTGAATCATAGGGCTTGAGGATTTTGGCATTTTTGGGTTACACCATGATTTTTACATACCTTTCAGTTTACAAATATTTACCGCCACCCAGCCCAGGTCTTCCTACACTGGGATGAAAAAGAAAGGGTGTGGGATTTTTTGGGGGAAATGTTTTACCTAAGGTGCAGAGAACAACAAAAATCCTGCATGAAAATTAACGGAAGCAATAGAGCTATAAGTGGTAGCCTTTCTGGCTCTGTCCTTGCCTCCCAGCTCTTTCCCTGTTTGGAAAATACACTGCATGAGTCACCAGAAATGTTAATGACTACAGGATTTACTGTACAGGGAAGATATTCTTGCTCTTTTTTAATGCTGTGACTTGGATTATGCAGTGAGGAGACTTTTGTTTTGTTCAACTAAAAAAAAAAAACAAAACACACAAAACGTCACAAAACCCAAACATGGAATAATAGAATAATTTGGCTTGAAAGGAGACTTTAACATAATTTAGTTCCAACCCCCAAATGTATTTTAAAAGGTATTACAAAGCTGGCCAAAATATTACATATTTAACATGTCTAATTATTTTTAATGTCTGTATTATATCAATAATTTATAATCCAACAAATGTATCCCTTTTTAAAATTATCTGATTGATATTAGTACTGTGACTTTATAATATATCATTTACCATTTCTAAAATGTACCTACCAAGACAAATGTCTTGACAAGTTTCCATTTTCCTTATTTGCTTGGCCTATGTTTCTTAACTACTAAAAGACCACTTTACTGTACCTGTAACTCAGGGGTTTTCAATTCTCAGGTACTGGTACTAAGATGAGTTTCTCAAATAATACTACATGATTTAACTTCATACACTGAGAGTCTCCACTAATTTGTTTTGTCATTCACAGCATCTAATCTTAGCCAGAACTCTGCAATACCACATTTAAGAAGAAGAAAGAATGCCGCGGCTTGTAAATGACAAGTATTACTAGGAATATGGAGAGGGATGGATCACTGCAGAGATTAAGGGATGGCCATGCCAAGCTTCAAAGCCATTTTATGTTGAACTCTAATTCTCTTCCTGACCCTAACATCTAGCAGAAGTGTCTAGGGTAATATGAAGAAAATTGCAGATGAATGTAAGCACATTTTCTTTGCTGGAAAATAGAAAGGATGCACATTGCTAGGTACATCTTTCATATCTAACAAAAAGATAACAGTCAAATCCTCTGTAGATGTTTTGCTTCAGAAAATTCAATAATGCCTTAAATTTCACTCTTGAGCAAAAGCTCATACTATAGTAAATTTTTCCATTAGAAAAGTGTTCAAGGCAGAAAAGGAATTATAGCCCAATAAACAAAGTTTGCCATTTACAGTATTCAGACAATGCACTTCAAGATAACAGCCATAGCAATTTGGATAAGGCACTTATCCAAAGTGTGGAATTTGGGTCAGCTGCAGAGTTTCATATTTCAGTAATACTTGACAGCACTAGCATACTAAAGAGAAGAAAATGCTATCTCCACTCATGTAATCTAAAGGAATTTGTAATTGTCTCTGGTCAGCAACAAAAAACATTCAATTATTTTCCAACAGCAGTTGGAGAACCTGTGCAGTTCCTATCCACTTCCATGGAATTATCAGTAATGATGTTCCAAGGTTTTGTCCCCCACAGAAGAAAATCCCAAATGGGACCCTGCATTTCAGGTTTGTTTTGAAAAACAGCGGAAATGTTTTGAAGAAATCCTCCGGAATGATCCTTAGATCATGCAAAGTGGTCTGATGTGAATGGAAAAAATATTGAAAATTGTAAGAAGTGTGATATTTTCAGACTCTAGCTTAAAATTGTATTGACCAGAACCAAAATTCTGTCTGAAAAATTCCTGACTTTAATGTGAGGGATCTAAAGTATATGGAGATGGATTATATGCAAAATTGAAAATAGCAAGGGAAACTTCACTGTGTTTGAAGAATCATTGGCAGTGGGATTATCTGCAGTTCCCAAAGAAATGCAAATATTGCTCAGTGGAAAACATTTCTCATCACTAGAACTCACCTGTCCCACTGCAGAGGTAATACTGACTTAAATCAGCTGCCACTTTTGTTAAGCTGGTTTAAGAAGTGGAGTGGGCAGCCTACTTTCCACAGAAGGTGGATGCTTGATGAAATACGGCTTTTAACCAACCCCATTCATGTGGATTCTCATCAGAAAACCTCTCTAAATCAGCTTCCTCTACTTTTCACTATTTTCCCTATTGCAAAATTCAGAAGCAATGGAAAGACACATGCTAACAGTTCAGGTATACAAGACAAATGTGAGTCTATCTCACAGAAATAAAAAAAATTAAGTCAAGGTACAGATTTCAGGCAGGCACAGCCTTGCCCCTGTTGCTGCAGCTGCTCCTGCTGCCTTCAGCAGAGCCAGCAGCACCAACTGGCGCCTGAGGCAGCAGGACCTGGAGATAGAGAATCTGCAGTTTGAGAAAGGAGTTCTCAAAGGATATGCAACTCTTTCTGCAGGGGCTCTCCAACCTGGGCAGATCTCACGGCTGCTGGCCAGAGCTCTGTGTGAATGAGGTTTCCATGGTGTTTTTAGAGAAGGAGAAAGATCAGAACAGTGCAATATTTTAAGGGGGAAACTGGTGAGTAATTAAGTACATGCTTAGTTTTAAATACACAAATAGCTTTGATTATTTTTTTTTAAGTGAGTAATCTAATCACATGTGTTTGCAATCATATGATGTTTTAAAATAGGGATTGTATATTGCTGCTACTTTTGGCAGGGTATTTGTGGTTGCCTTTTAAAATAGAAAGTCTATCATTTAAGAGGTGCTAATAGTTAAATATATAATAGAACTTATAGTAATGTATGGAACAGTACCATCAAGTAGGACAAGAAACTTTAAGACAAAGAGTGAATACACAATACACACTGATTCAATTTAAATCTAATTTTACCAGTTCACAGTCAAACTGAGGAACTGTGAAAGTAGAAAAGGTGAGGAAGGTTTGTATTTCTCAACACACAATTTTCTGGCAAGTAACAATTCAAAAACAAGTTGGAAGAAATGAACTTTCTGAACCACATAGAATACTACCTCTCTAATCCAGGTTTTGGGCTATGCCATTTAATGTGTCTGTCAATGACATGAAAGAAAACACAAAAAGTCTTTGGTGAAGGAGGGGGAAATCATGACAAGGACAGATGTCTAATACAAAGCAATATGGGTAACTTGCTTCATAGGTAGAGTAAACCACTAGGTACATCAGTAGGGGACAGATGGTTTTTACATCTGAAGCAAAGATGCAGGCAATCATCTATGACAGGAGACTCCACTCCAGGGAGCAATGACTCTAAATAAGGTATTATGATCATGGTGATAGCTAATTGTAATTCCAGTAAGAAACTTGATGTAACTTCAGGATGAAACTGTTATGGTACTGATGTGAATATTACTGAAACATGTTTTTCAGTTTGGGTGTCCATATTTCAAGAAAGATCTTGAGAAACTAACCTAGGTTGGAGAAGAACCCAGCCACCATTAAAGAGATGGAAACTCTCCCGTACAGGTAGAGATTTAAGGATCTCAATCAATTTAGTTTATCAAAGAGAGGATTAAGAAATACTTTTATCAATCTTGAAGCATTTCAAATCAGACAAAAGATAACTTTGTCTAGAAAAAAAAGTAATAAATACCAAATTTCTGGAAGTAAACCTAAATATAACGACATGGATTTTTTTTTTTTTTGCCATAACACTGAGAATCAAACTAATGTGCCAATTTGAACAGATAGGCGTTAATTATTGGGACTTGTAACCAAGGCCTGTGATGAACTCTGTACAAACAGTAGTTCAAAAATCAACATGAGGAGCTTTTCTGGAAGGTGTGCTTAACTTCAGCTCTGAGCATTAGTTAATGAACACAAACAGTGGAACTTTTGTGAATCAGAAATTTAGGAAAGCGTACTGTAAGGTGGCCTTAAGAACATTGAGAACTGTCATCTTCTTTGCTAAAGAGTTGACTCACCCAACCAAAATAATAAAATAGAGGGAGAGCTAGAAAAAAAAAGGTGAAATGTGAATTGAAAAATGGCTTTTTAAAAAGAAAATTCAATTTCCTTTCTGATAAATATAGCACACTAGTTGAATTCTGATTCTTAAGAGGAATGATTCATCAGTGTTTTTCAACTTCTGTGGGGCGTTTTGATAAAAATTTTACTGAGAAGTGTTTCATGTCTGTCTATTTAGATAGAAAAGTAGACCTAACTTTTGGATAGAAATTCTTCTTGGCCTCAGAGAAAATTGGTTACTGAAAGTTAAATGAAATTTCCAAATTAGTCTATATGTTTGAAACAAGATTTCTATGCCTTCGTTATAAAGGATAAAAGAGGGAAAAACCCAGTTAGGCTATCTTGTACTGTTGTTTTGTGAATGGCTTATTGATTAATTCTAAATCTGCCTCCTTCAAAGTAGTGTATTTTAAAGTGGAAATATTCTTTACATAAATACAAACCAATTTTCAAAAAACCTGTTTTCGACATATGGACTTTAAGTCTTGATTTATTCTATTCTAATTTCATTATCCTTTCCTAATTTATTAAATTTCTTCTCCTTTTATAAAATGGTAAATGAAGTAAAGAAAATTGGTTGACCTTTAAAATGGAAATTCTGTAGTGATTAGTTTCAAGATTGTGTGTGTTACTGTGTTGTTTCCTTTTGCTTCAGCTAGCTGCAAACAATTAAAAACTGTTGAAAAAAACCTTTTATGCATATTATTATAAAAAGTTGTAAGTCAAGCAATTTTCTCCTCTGACTAATTCTGGAAAGTAACAGTGAACACGTCAGCTCAGTGCCCATACAGTCACAATTATCTCTATGAAAATTCCAAAATGTTGATCATGTCATGGTACAAGACAAAGATTCGAAACCTAGAATTTGTCTCCCTGATACATAAGAGACCATAAGTACTCACAGAAGAGGTTCCATTTCAAATGGCTCAATACCCAAAAATTGCAATAGATATTATTGAACTCAGAAACATCCTGGAACTTCATCTTCAGTGCTCGTGATGGGCTTCTTCCTAGCAAAGAAGTAACAGAGAAAACAAAAAATTTCAGAGAGGAACTGAGACTAGATTTTGAAAACTGCATGTGTAACTTAATTGTGTGGAAACCTCTTGTCCCCAGATGTTAACTGGGAGGACTTCAAACACAAATTTTTCAGTTTCCACCTTTTTCAGAAAGTTATAAAAAGGTATTTTCTAATTTTACCTCTTTCAGAAGGGCACAGGAACACTCTGTCTGGTCTAATTGGCTCATATTGCAAAGGTCAGCTCCTGAAAAATTCCATGAAACTGAAGTAGAATTAATATTACTTTTCTAATATATGCAAGCATACTGAAGAATTTCAAATACTGTTTATGAGTTAATAGTTATGAATAAATAATACAATTTAAAAATCTGTTTGTAGATATAAGCTGGCCAAAAAAAAGGTGCAAATTAGGCAGAAATTGTATATTTTGTGATCAGTCAATGACAGAAAAAGCCCTAGCTTCTACTGAAGCAAAAAGGAGCTGGCAACATGAACTCGTTTGAGAGCATTACAGGCTAAGTCACGTACAACAGATTCCATATGAAGTAATTAGGATAGCAACAGTAAAGAAACACATTATTGCCGAGAAAAAAAAAATTAATTACGAAAAGAAATATTATATAGGATATCATCCAACATATCATTCTCCCATTACTTTTACAGTTTCTGGTAGAGGCAGCTTTAATCCTGTATCTGAGTATCAGGTCTAGAAACTCTGTAGAAAGCTCTATATTTATTGGTAACATAAACAGTGTAAGGTTATCTCTAAAGCTTCCACAGCACTTAAGTGCTTAACTTGGATTTGCCCCAAGTACTTTGATTCACTTAACTCCTATAAGAAGACCTAGAAAGCAGACTTAGCATACAAATGTTCACACCAGAAGGTGAAAGCAATTCGTTTTACCACTGCCACCTAAGACTTTAAAGTTGACATATCACATCTATCCCACCTATCAGGTTAGTGGCATGTTTCCTCTTCCATAAATGTCCTCATTTTTATGCCTGCAATATCTTCTTTTCCATGGATGCAGAAGAGGTCAGAGTTTTGGTTTTTTTTCATTTGAGGAGAATAATTTGCTTCAAAGCTCTCTCTGTCTGTGGTCTCAGTGGAGACACACTCCAGGAATAAGGCTAGCTCAGTGCTCAGTATGGAACTACCCCTATTACATTTACATCATAAAACGACACCTTAGCAGGATTCTGATTAAAATTTGGTCAGATTATTATTATAATCATTATTGTTATTGCAAAGACTCCTAACTGATTTTTTTTTACTCATTACAGAGTTTTGAATGTTAATGTGTATTGAAATCAATAAATGCTGAAAGTTCTCTCCTTCAAATTTTCTTATCACTTGGAAAAAATAAAAATTCACGAGTTTTCAACCCAGCTGAGATACAGGCGATGCTATAGGAATTGGAAGGGAGATGTGTTTTAAGGAATTAGCTGTTGTGGGATATCCAACATTTCTATAAATGTACAGCTATTTCAAATGCTAACACTGTGTCAAAATCTATTTTAAATAACTACAGTGTGCCAGGAAATGCCAATTTTTTATTCCTTGCCATGAAGTGTGTCTATTTTTCATCTTTTTCAGATTAGAGTTCTTCAGTGCTTTTTAACTTTGTAAAGACCACCTGAAAAACATTTTTTTGATGACTAAGCAAGCCATCCAGGCCTAATCCAAGCCATCCATAGATTGATGGATTCATTGTATTCACAGCCATATGATGTTTAAAAACTGATTTCTTCTCGGAATACTTTACTCTGAACATGCTGTTGTTCCTAATTCACATCCTAAATGGTCTCAAATGTTATGCTGTGGTTAATGCTACACATGTTGAAATGACCTAAATTCATAGCCAGTACAGTGGAGAGATCTGCACTTGCAAGATTATCTGCTGGTGGTGAAACAGCCATCATTTCAACTCCTCTTATAGGCAGAAAGGTTGTACACAGAATACCATAACATTGTGTATGTGGAGAAATCAGGTGAAGGAACTCTACACTCTGGCAACCAAGAACAGCATGAAAAGAGATCAATCTTGGTCTTTTTTGTTGGTTTTTTTATTGGGTAGAGTTAACATTTTTAATTATGGCCAGGCAAAGTGAGCGAATGTGCACGTATGTTGGCATTTAAATAACTTCAGTGTGCCAGAAAATTCCATCTCTCCTTTCTTGCCATAAAACGAGTCAGCTCAGATCACTTTCTAAATGTTGGTACCACTTCAGTAGCCAGTCGACAATGGTTATAGCAAATTAAGCATCTGAATAACTAATACACCTCTTTTTTTAGAGCCAGGAGCCCTTTTTCTGTCCATATACTATGGCATGACTGCAATCCTTTCACATTAGACGTTCTTTCTAAGCAGCTCTTCCATTGTTGCCATATTTATTAGATAAAAAGTTCCCTTTCATTTACATTCCTTCAAATCTACTCCTGTTCTTCAATTTCCAAAAAAGTCTATGTAAAGCTAAACATAAATTCAAATATGTTCTGCTACCAACTTGAGCTATGTTAATAAAGAAATTCTGATTTAGAACACGTACAAGCTAATAAATGTTCAGTATAATAGTTCTCATTTACTGCGTATTTATTTTCCAGTTTAGTTTTTATTACCACGTAAATTGTAATTTTATTTTATTAACTATTAGCAACCCTCCTGGGAAATAAGCACCGTGGAAGACATCCTCACATGATCTGTAATAACTTCTAAAATGTGTGCATCTGCAGATGAAGTAACGGGAAAAACTGAGGTGCAATGGACAGTTGCATTACCAAAGATCAATTCTACAGGTTCCCCAAGCTCTCTCACTGCTAGCTGTCTTTATTTCTGTTTTCAATATGCTTTTCATAAGTAGCATGCAGTTAAAGTTTTATATTCCTTCACTGCAGAGTTCATTTTTCCCATCTAGTCACTGCTGAATATTGTAACAGTAAAACTGAGAATGGTAACTTTGCATTTGATTGTAGTGGAAATGCAGTGCACAAAGGACATTTCAGTTTTCCCCTGCAGAGAAGCAAGGTTCTAATTTACTTTGCTGTTTGGTTATGGGCTGCTTGTTTGATTTTTTTTTTCCCAAGTTTAGCAGGAATGCTAATAGTGCTTTGCAATGGTATCTTTGTATTTAAACGATAAAATTAGTAGAATCTTCTCTATGAGATACAATTAGCTAAAATGTTTCTGCCAAGTCATAAAATACTTCATCTGCTTGATTTAAAACAAAAAAACAAACAAGCAAAAAACAAACCAAAAAACCCCCCAAACCTACAAAATACTAACCAAACAAAGGAAATGACAGGCCTTTTGTGGCTATTTACAGAATCAGAGAACACTATTAGCCTCTGAATAACTCAAACTGTTGGTTTTAATGTGCCTGGTTTTCTGTACCTGGTGAATATACAGCACCCACTTATTTTAAATAAATAACATAAATGGTCTCTGATGACTGTTCTAAATTATCCCTGATTGTCCTTGCTTCTATTTGCATGGATCTACTACCTTTGCCTTCAAGCACAGTGCGCTAGGGTATATGCTACCAGCTGAATGGCAAAACCGTTGCAAGGCAAATACTTTTTTGACATTAGCAATGTGAATTTATCAAAATACAAGCCAGTCATAAGGCTACATCTTTGCTTCATAAGCACAATAACATTTTTAACATAAGCTCTTCCTCTGTGTTTATCAAATAGCACTTAAATGAATTATTCAATAACTCTTGCCTGTTTATTTTCACACATTGCAAAGACCATTAGAATGATTTAGCATTCTTTGTTCAGAAGAACAAGGAATTGCAGAAATATCACAAAGGATGATTTGTAAGATAATTTTATAATTGGACACACTTTTGTTTTCCATGCCCCTGGTAGTTTAAAAAAAAATTGCAAGTTTACTGGTGTTAGGAATAATGTCCTTAATGCAAGGAGGAAAAAAAAAATCTGTGGAGAACCATATTCATTATATTTCTCTTTCTCTCTGTATCTCCCTTTCCTAATTTCAATTGCAACTTTTTTCCTTTTTTTTTAAATATAATAGCTTTGACATACACAAATTCAAGCATTATAATCTGCATCTCAATCATGCATAATTATTTTCTGTCTCTGTTGCTCCAGAACAAGCAGTGGAATGAATGACCCAGGGTGTGACTTAGAATTAGATTGGGGTGAGAACTAGCTGTATGAAATAAAAATGAAAATTATTAGAACAGAGCCTGAAGTTGAAGAAGGTGACTGGAAGACTCGGTATGAGTTATAATGTTACCTTTTCTGAGGACACAAATTCTTTATAGAATAGCTAAATAGGTCAGGAGTTTTGAAAATGATATCAAAGTGTTCTTTTTCAGAGGAAGGTATGGGTTCTGGTGAGGGACTTCATGTGTCTGTACAGAATTTAGAGCTTTATATTGCTTTAGTGCTGTAGAATTTAGTACTTTAACACTGAGGGTTCAGAAAACTATTACAGTCTAAGGGAATGGAGATACTTTACTAGATTTCAAAGCCAAAATTAATTTTCTCCTCTTTCAGTATCCACTTACTCCTGGAAAGACCAAATAAGGCTTTCCTTGACCCTGATGTTCACATGGGTTTAGAAGAACAAACCTTTCCGTCTTGGTGTGGCAGTGGATCAGTTGTTGCCAGTAAAGGGATCAGCAATTCCTCCTCTCTGGCCAATTCAGCACCTTCTGACAGCTCCCTGGAGCGAGCAGCCTCCTGTCAGGTCAAATTGGCATCTTGCCTCCATGGAGGTGGCAGCTCCAGTCACTTGCTGACTACCTCTGGAGTGAGATGTCCTGTACTGCAACCCTAGTCGCAGATATGAGATTCTGGAGCCTCAAAAGTACCTATTAAGCTTCTTGGATAAGTTGCTTAGGTGGGGAGACAAATTAAATTTAATGTCAAGTTAGCTAAGCACCAAGAAACCCCACTTATGAGATATAAGCCTGAAGATTAGCCATTGGCTAAATATGCAGAGAAGACTGTCTTTTTATTTTATCAAGTATGTATATGCCCAAAACTACTTAAAATATTTATTAACTTTCTACTTTCATTTTAATTCACCTATTTTTTCACCATATAAGAGTTAATAATGTCTAGAGAACTTGTTTTAACAGTGATAAAGCTTTAAGGTTTGGCACTTAAAAGGGCATTCATTCCCTTCCTCTGACACTGCCTCTGGATACAGGGATATGTACTCCTGTCTAAAAGAAAATAGAGCTAACAATGCAGCAGTGAAGGCAGCTAGGGAATGGCAAGTTGATGAACTGCATTTTGAACAGTGGTACAAAGAGCTTCTCAGAGGGCAATAGTTAGAACTGCAAGTACTAAATTGAGAGTGTATGTTCCAGGACAGAGACCAAAACCCCAATTCTATAGATGTTTATGTGCATGTTCCACCTTACCCTCAAGAGTAACCTTGCTAGCTGTCACTGCACTGAGAGCCTATATCTGGAACATGCTGTGCACTGGGCATGCACAACTTCCAAGTCTCAGACAAGTCATGGGACTTGATGGGTTGTATTCTGCCTGTACCAAGCAGGAGTGAGATTTTGTGCTTCAGTGTACAAAGAAAATGCCCCCTTATCAGCTTATAAAGAAAATGTTCCTTTATCACACAGAAAAATGTGTGATACCCATTTTTCAGAGGGTATGCAGAAATCTCCTTAGCTTAGGGCAATAAGGTCTCTTTTCAAATCCTACACAGCTTTTCTCCCTGTCCTACTACCTCCTGCCAAACAGTCCTGCTCTTGGCCATACCACCGCGTAACTGTGCACAGCTTTTACCCTCACCATCACACTCATTACATATAACTGAAACATTTGAAGATGTAGAGCTCCCTCTCAAATATGTAGGAAAACCCCGCCCCTGTGGGGAAACCCTTCCAGAGAAGCATAAATTTGGCCATATATACCACTTTCTGTTCTCTTTACACTCGATTAATGTCATGGCTGTAAGAACACATGCAAGCATTAATTCTGATTAATGTTTATTGCACTGTTAGCATGTCCTTAACTTCTAAAGCTAATTAGCCTTGTTCTTGAGCTTAGATGTCTTATAAAGCATAGTTGTCTGTGACTGTTGCTGCAACCTTTAAAGACACATGGCTTATGAACAGTTTTCAGAGCAATCAGCTGGTTGAACTTTTACCCAGTCCCTTGCCCAGATTAAACATTTCTTCAACACAGAGAAAATTCCGTGATGCAAAAGTTTTTGATACATTTCCATAAAATTAATTTCGTAAATGCATTTTGTAAATGATATCTGGATGTTTTTCCCCTATATTTAGAAGCTGGAATGGATGCCCAGAACCCAGTTAACAAATTCTCGGTGATAATATTAATATGTCTGAAATGAAAAGACTCTTCTATTAGCTGAATGAGTAAGTTGGCCTTAAGCCGGCAGTCCTCCCTCTTTGGTACACAGCTGGTTGCAGAGCTAAGCTTTTGTTACCTTGAACCATGTTCATTCCTTACATTCCCTTCTTTTCCCTAGTGGGATTCTTCTAGAATCATAGAATAATGGACAAAGATGTTTAACAGTGCTGGTCCCAATACTGACACCCTGAGGAACATAAAATGCCACTGATCTCCTCTTGGACTTGACTACAACTCTCTGAGTGCAACCATCCAGCCAGTTCCTTATCCAACAAGTGATCCATCTGTCAAATACAAGACTGCCCAGTTTAGAGGCAAGGATGTCTTGTGGGACAGTGTCAAATGCTTTGCAGAAGTCCAGGTAGATGACATCTGTTGCTCTTCACTTACCAACCAAGCCTGTAACCCATCACAGAAGGTCATTACATTTGTAGGATGCAATTCGCCCTCAGTGAAGTCATGTTGGTTGTCACCACTTGCCTCCCTATTTTCCTTATCTTCCATCCACAGTCTTGATCTCACTTTTTTATTATTTCTCACTCTTTATTATCTCTCTGAAAGATGCTGTTTTGTTTTATATTTGCAAAGCACTTGGCACTGGAGAACTGATCATCCTGAGCATAACTGTTAGGCATTCCAACAATATGAATATTAAACAATCTCTTCCCGTTAAAGCCAGCTACTAAATTGGGGTACACCCTTTATGTAAAGAGACTTGTTTTGATTCCATGCAAAGGGATGAAATTTGCAATATATTGTCCATAATATGGTCACAGAAATGTTAAAAAATAAGCAGGCATGGCGTCACAAGCAATTGAGAACATATTTCTCAGGATTCATGCCACCTTTAAGTGGCACTTGTTGTCTTATCTTATGGCGTGTAATTCCAGGAGGAGGAGAATGTATGTCTTTCTACTGTCTGCTGACAGCAGGAGATAATTCATCATCCAGTAAAGCTCTTTCCATCCTAGTTCTTGGCCTAATTCCAGATTGTCCTAGGTCCAGAATACACTGGCTTTAGCTAGATCAGCTTGTAATTGGCCTTTGGCTAACTCCTCTATGAGCCCAGTCTGATACTGGGATGTAACTATTCAAAGTTGGTTTTTTTGATGCTGTTAGATGATTTTGTTTTTATGGGAGAGGAGAAGACTCAGCCTTTTTTCTGAGCACGTTGCAGGTAAAA
This sequence comes from Cyanoderma ruficeps, assembly GCA_008694505.1. NCBI lineage: Eukaryota > Metazoa > Chordata > Aves > Passeriformes > Timaliidae > Cyanoderma > Cyanoderma ruficeps. The sequence continues at coordinate 18,854,782 of VZDJ01007755.1, read as the reverse complement.
AGTAAATCAAATTATCAGACCTTGTACAGAAAATTTAAAAATGGTGAGATATATATATATATATAGGAAGCCATCTTTCCAGCTCTTTTGACCTTAAACTGTATTAATTTCTTCCCTGAATGAAACTCTGTCTGCTTCAAATAGACACCACTTGCTTCGGTCAGGGCAAGTGAGAATATGGTTGGTGATCTTGGGTTCAAAATTATGCAGGTGATTTAGAACAGCTCACAAGCAGTTTACAGACCACCAGTTCTTGGCTCCTATAGCCTGCCACTTCCCATTAAGGAATACTGGATGACAACCAGACTGCAAGGGAAAAACAAAGTATTAAATTATCAGGACAGAATAGCACCATGCTCATCTGTCACAGAGGTATTTATAATCGTGTTTAGCAATTATATCTCTAGAATTTACTTTATTTTAGAGTCTCAAATGTAACCATTTAAATATACATGAAAGTTAATACAAAAAAAAATCTTTATGTTTGTATAGGTCTGCTTATCTACTTTGGGAGAACAAGAGTGCAATCTCAAGTGCTTCCTTCAAATGACTATTCTTCAGGAATCTGCTCCAGAGACTAATAGAAACCCAGTATAGATTAAGTAACATGTCAGATGGGATATATCTCGTTTTGCTTTCCCTCCTTTCTTTCCCAGGTCTGTTTTCCATTGCATTTATGGTAGGAAAGGAAATATGATGCAATTAAAACAATTGCATTTATCACATAAGACTTCCTTCTTTAGAAGTATAGCTATTATTCTTTTGAAAGACAAAAGCATATATTACCACTTTTTATTCTTGTTAACAATGCAGAAACAATGTATCGGTGACAGAAATGGTTTATAAGTGCCTTAAAGAGCAGCACTGTTAAGTAGTGCATCAGTGGCTTATACCTGACACTTTCTTTCCTTCAGTGATGCAGAAAGAACCACACCTAGGTTTCAAGCCAAGCTTCAGTTTTCAGTATGGCAGTTCAAAAAAACCCAAACCCTCTTTGAATAAATGGAGGCAGCATTGAGAAGAAATCAATGCAGTACTCTATAATGCTACTGGTAGTAATGTCCTTTGGTATTCTACCTGTGCATAAAATATTCTATTCCCTTTGTTGATATCTGGTCATCCTGCTGGCTTTTGCATCTTGATGACAGCAGCAAAATTAGTTATTATTAGATATTACACGATGTGATTCCTTTATGATCAAGTTCAAAATGGCACTTTTTCTTGCCTTCACATTCCCTCTGCAATAGTCAATTAAACCTTCACAGGAGCTTCATGGGCCCTCTGTGTCGCTGAAGCAGCACAGCAAAATTCTGTAGCCACGGGTCTTTCCCCAGCTGTAACTCACCACCACAGTGCTGACTAAGCTGTGCTGTGGCACTTTTTGCAAATCGAGGAATCTGCTTGTGATTGGCCAAATTCTTTTTCCACCACACCACAGTTCTGGACGCTGTGCAATTTGCTTGTTTATCTTTTACCATCTCTGGGTTCAGAGACGCTGCATTGTGCATGCAGGGTGATTTACTCCAGGTGGCCTGCCGTCCTCTATCTGAGGGCAAGAATGGCATTTTAGTGTTAAACTAAAATGTAATGGATACTAAAAAAAGGAGCGAATTGGGAATTTTATATTTATTTACAAGATTCTAGGAATGAAATGTTACCAGGTCAGAGCAAAGCTTTTGGTGTTGGAGTTCTGGTATGCAGGAATGATTTATACAAGAATGGTGTCAGATATACTTTGTTGTGGCCTCCAAACAACTTTATAAAATATGCTGAGCTGCACAGCACTTTACAGGCACTTGCAGACTTCCAAGGCATGCTAGTTCAGCTGAAGACAGATGAATTTGCTGATCATTAGAAAACAAAAATTTCTGAATAGCTGGTAGCTAGAACACTGGAATGGAAGAAGTGCATTTCCTCTTACGGAAAGATTTCTTCTTACAGTAATTATAAAACTTGCTTCTTCCTGCACATATGTGTCTGTGATTTTTTGTGCTTCAGCTGTTTGGGTGTATGCAATAGCAGGAGTACACTGAATGAACTGACGTTGGACGGCTGCTAGGAATGGGTGTTGCCAGAGTACAATTTATGGGGAACAGGGCAGTGCTGTTCAACAGCTGCCAGCTTTCTGATGAGGAGAAAACTCTCTTAGGAGAGTTCATTCAATCATGTTGAATAAACTGTCCTCTTTACTTTTTAGAGAATAAACACCACTATCCCAAATACCTGGCAGAATAGAGTCACTTGTTCTCAGTACGCATTTTTTTCCCTATCCATTAACAGCAAACATTTGCAGGTAGTGTGCATGATTTTCCATAACTGCTGTAACAACAGGAAATATGTATATGTATATGCGTGTGTATATATATACACACATATATATATATGCTTTAACAATAAAGGAATTCTCTGGAGAAGTGAAATATAGTTTATTGGCTGAATATTCAGTTACCCAAATGTATGGAGATTACAAGACATGTGAGACAACCTCTCATTAAATTGCGTCAAAACTTTTAGCATGGTCATCCATACAAGGACCCTGTTTTGTGAACAACTGTAGATTTTTATCACTACCTGAAAACCTTGTTCTACATGAGACTAACATATGTTGGAATATTTTCTCATACATTTTAAAAAGTATCATTAAGTAGTTTCTTCCTGTGTTTTCTTTCACTTGTCTTTAACTAGAGATCTTCCATGAAAGATGATGCTTAATTATAATTAGACATAACTGTTATACACATTCCAGTTTTGGGTACTTTACTGATCGCAGATGGAAAATAGAAATAATATTTCCCATATTCTGATATTTTATTATCTTACTCTTCTGCTACCTTCACCATAAACCACCAGTTGACTTCACAGGAGGAAAAACAAGCCTGAAATATCTCTGTATGCTACTTCACTGTCATTTTTAGCTCTTTATTGTGCCTTAAAATAGTTCCTTTCCCATATCTGACTGACAGATTTATTCATGTAAGTCTTAATTATCAGTCTTTCTGGAGCTTAATTCTGTCAGAAGTTCCTGTTAAAAGCTCTCCTCAAAAACACCATGTGAGATATCAGCGTATCTTCCAGACACAAAGCAGAAAATAATTGAGCATGTTGTAAAAATGTGGATTTAATCTTGAATATTGGGACTTCTTGACAACTGTGCAGTGCTCGCTACTTGATTTGTTGGGATTCACATGAAAAGATCATGAAAAATGGCTAAAAAACCAAATTGTTGACAGCCTTTAGTATAATGTAAAATAAATAAAAAACAAGCACAAACTGCAGAAAAGAATGAACAATTCCATCTAAAAAGCTTTGGATGTCTTTCCATCTGCTTTATTGCACATTTTATGCTCAATTTCTCTCATCCTGGAATAGGCTTCATAAGAAGGCAGACAACTGCTATCTCCCCACTCCCTTTTCTGTATAAATGACAAGATTGCTGCACAGCATTAAATCTGGACACATCCAGCTATCAGTCTTTTCCATCCACCCATTTAAGGAGAAGGAGGGAGTTCAGCTGTCACATCAGAAAGCCCTGCTGAATGTTTTTAGGACTTCCGTACAGTACACTTGCGCTTTGTGTGAAGGCCTTTGTTTTAAAAACCTTTTATGGCTGAAACAGACCAAGGTAGACACAATCATAACCCTACCGTTAAAATCTAAAAGCAGAATATATAGGAGGCCAGCTCCTGTTTCTGCTTGTATCAATACTCAATTTTCCACCTGAAAAATGGAAGTAATGTTTTCTTTTTTCCATCATGCCTCATGCTGTATGGAGTTAAATTATTTTTTTTTGAAAAGGATTGCTCACAACAGTCTTTCACCTTCAACAATGTTTGAATTGATAGCATCCCTAGGAAAATAAAATGGTCTCAATTTGGCTCTCAGTTGACTGTTGTGAGCTCTCTGATGTGCAGTTGGTCTGAGCAGAAAAGAAGTATCTTCCACTTTTACCTCTTGTAAGAAAGGAGTAATCCCATCTCACACAGCACAGAATGATGGTTTCCTACAAACTAGTCATGGTAGCATTCAGATAGCTCTGATTGCTTTGTGCTATTTGTGCTGCCTGAAATTAATGCAGATGTGAAATACTTTTACCTAAAAATATCTCATTTAAAATCTTAAGTTAGAGACAATTTTCTACATGATTACTAGTCTTCTCATTCACAGAAAGTTCTTACAAAGCTTCCTCTGTTTCCCCGCCTGTCTGTGCAAGAAGCAAAAATGCTCCCATTGTACTGCACTTCATTTTAGCATTGTATGCTCATACTTAAAAAACATGATATCATAAGTTATTAAAGCTCTTCTTAATTAAGAAACTGAATGTATGTCCTTGCTGCAGATGTTTAGAAACTAATCTGCACTTTGCCATTCTCCCAGGGCTCTCAATATCTGAAAAAGTATTCTGACTGTAATGTGATGCTGTTTACACCACAATGACACAGACTCCGAACTTCAGGAGGCTGAAAATGACTCCTCTGTTTTTGGGATGTGTTTCCCTTATATACTATTTTACACAGACCAATTTGATTGGTGACGAAAGGACAAACCTCTTCACTCACATTGGTCAGACCAGAGGGACATCAAGAAGAAGTCCCTCCTAGGAAAAGGAATGAAAACAAAGTACAGTTTACAAAAACACTTCTCTTGTTTACAGAAAAATCCCTGGGAAAAGAATTTCAGAAAACCAAAACATCTCAGGCACGAAACCAGAGCTACAGTAGTGAGGGAATTTCATGAGTTTATTGGTTCAAACCAATTTTCCCTCCTCCCTCTTTATGTTTATTCTTAACATTGCTGTTGATACCACTGAAATACATTCTGGTCTCTGAAAGTCGCAGCAGCTTGCTTGTTTCTAATACCAAACAAAGATCTTTTTTGTGCAGGGGAAGAATGACATACTCAAATTTTCTATCTTACGTCTTTCAAAACAGAGACGCTGCTGAGAAGCCTCTCAAGAAACTTATTACCTGATAAAGGTTGAAAGTCATAGGTTTTGGGGAACTGTGTGTTTGATAGCCTAAAGATCACAAGGATAGTACCTCCAACAAAGTACTTGTTTTGCTTCTAAATCCTAAAATAATATGTATGTTGCCTTATCATCCACCTTCAACTGACCAGTTAATAGTCAGTGTGGACGTACAAGGGGAGCTGATGCCTGATTACCTTTCCCATCAAGGACACCTGTCATTTAGGAGTCACTCTTTGGGAACAACCACTCTACTCCATGCCCTATTAACTTCTTCATGTTAGCCATTAGGATCAGGGAAGAAATTTACTGCAGTGGTTTTCATGGCAAGTAATTAAGTAGCACAAAATGAAGCAACTCACAAGATTCATCTACCTAGGACAACACTATCTTCAGTGCTTCCCAGTAAAGTACAGCTAACAGACCTACAATGACTGTGGTGGATAGTAACTTAAAACATTAGGATAGTAAAATATTCACAATTAAATTTTCTAGGCAGATGTCTGTCTTGGAGTACTCAGAGAAGGAAGAGAAAGCAGATTTCTTTTTAGGCTGAATGGCTCTGCCACTAATCAGGTCAAGGGTGGAAGCCATCAAAACTGTTATTTTGCTCATATTGTACAAAATTTAAAAACATTGGGGTGATGGAGGGAGTCCACAGAAGGGCAACAAAGCTGGTGAAGAGCCTGGAGCACAAGTACTATAAGAAGTGGCTGAGTGGGCTGTGGTTATTTAGCCTGGGGAAAAGGAGGGTCTGGAGGACTTTATCTCTGCTCAGCTTCCTGGAAGGAGTGTGGGGCCAGCCTGGGGTCAGCCTCTTTTCCCAGGCAACAAGTGACTGGATGAGAGAACATGGCTGCAAGCTGTGCCAGGGGAAATTCAGGCATGACATAAGGAGGAATTTCTTCATGGAAAAGATCGTTCAACATCAGAATAAACTGCTCAGAGAAGTGGTAGAGTCACCATCCCTGGAGCTGTTCAAGAAGCAATTGGACATGCGACTAATGTTACAGTCGAGTCGACAAGGTGGTGATCAGTCAGAGGTTGAACTCAATGATCTCAGAGGTTTTTTCCAACCTAAATGGTTCTGATTGTCAGAATGCATTTTTGCCTTGAAGAAATAACTGATGCCACAAGGGAGTGAGATCTTCGTCTTTGTAAACTTGACCCACATGTGCCAAAGCTAAAAAATGAACACGGAAACTGGTAGCATCTTCTGCATAGAAGACATATTTTGAGTTAGATCATGACTTTTTCTTTCCTGTATGCTCTGACCAGGCCTCATCCTTCACAGTTCTCGGAGTGCCTTGGCCATGCAATGTGCACAGACAGCTGGAAAACTCAGTGCATTCCAACAGAAACTGCTCTGGATGGGTTGTTGTGACAGTAGGTGGAGGAAATGAAACACTGAGGAACTGAGAGAATATCACCACTGTGCTCTCCATGTTTCAGTTGTTCTGCTAATGCCCAGCCTAGGAAGAAAATGAAAATAAAATATAACAAAAATGTGATACTCTGGCAGTGTTTATATAGATGGCAAAAGGGAAATACAGAGGCATGAAAGGTCAGACAGGAGAAGGGATGGAGGGCAATCAAATTGTAATGCAACACAGAGTGAACCAAAGTATTTAGACATGAAAAATGTCTACATGAGGTTATTTACAAAGCTATAGGCAAATACTTAACAAAGAAACACTGATCAAAATTTTCAGCATCTCTGTGATGAATTTAGTTGCTCCTTTCACAGAAGTCAGTGAAGAATACACATCCTAAAAATTGCAACCATTGCTTAGTCATAACTTTGTCTCAACAAACTGCAGACATAAAATCGCATGATCAATTCTTTGAACTCTCATGGAAAAGGAAATCTTTTTATGAATGCTGGCACGCCAGATCTTCACACCTTTACACCTCGGTCGGTGAAAGGTGACTCACCAAGACACGAGGACCACCAGCAGCTGCCGTGGCTCTCGGGCTCCATGCCGAGACCTGATGGAGCGGTTCTGACCTTCTCTCCAGTAGAGGGCAGCGATACACAAAAACTCACTGCATTTTCACACCGAAAATTTTATAGCCTGGTAAATATCAGCTTATGGAAGGAGTTCATTTAAGCGTGTGTATAGTTTAATTATGCAGTAAAGACAGTCATAATGACGTCTTTCATCATCAGTCAAAGCAAGGAGAACTTCTTCCATAGAAGAAAGAGATCAAAGTGTGAGTATAGTATAAGGGCTTTTGCATTTGGGGTCATTTGACAAACTGCAGATGGTTGAAGATACTCATATTGAACTATCTCACTTCCCCAGGCCATTTAAAAAGTTTCTTTTCTGATTCCTGCTTTTCTAATCTAAAAACTATTTCAGAACTTTTTTTTTCCCCACAGGTTTACTTTCTTGTTTCTTACTCACCTCCATTCATTTACTGTCCCTGAAACCCTCTGCTTCACAGCCTCTTCTCAGCTTTATGCGTGCCATATCTCACAGAGCCGGGAGAAGAATCTTTGTTCCCCTCTCGGAAATCTCTCCCCCAAACTGCACATCTGCTGAGACACCCGGGACTACTGGGGCTACTAGTACAGACAAGTGGTATGCCTAAAATCAAAATAATTAGTGGCTCACAAGGACCATCTGCATCATTGTGTAAAACAGCTTGAACTTCTTATTTCTCCAGGATGGAGACTCCTCTAGAACCATCAGGAGAGAATTTATAACAAGACTTCCCTCTCCTACTCTCTTGGCCCAGCTGGATTGAAGTCAGGCAAACAAGGACAATCCAAAAAATTCTCTAGATAATTTACATTCACCTTAGAGAGTGCAAGTAAAAAAAAGAAACAAAAATCTTCATGCTGGCATTTACTTTGAGATCAGATAATTTTGTGCACAAATATCTCCTCTTTCTTTCTTACTTTTCAGTCTTCAAAGGAAATTTGGTCTACTTAATTTTCAGGAGGCTAAAAAAGTGCTATCTGTTTTCATGACTACCTAGTTGTGTTGGTTTTGGATTGATAAGTTAGTAGTTTTGTTAACTAAAATAATCAACCATTTGGTATAAATTTTCATAAACTATCAGATGTAACATGACTAACTGCTTTTTAATGTCACAGGCCTATGGAAAGCAGGCAAAATCTTCATGTAGTTACACAGTAAATATTACACAAACTCTACTAATTAGGTCCTCACACACCATCATATTTTAAACAACATATCATGCCAGATTTGAAACTGACTTGAAAATACAGTTTATGATAACAAGTCAAAAAATTCTTGTTAAGAGATAAGAGCATAGAATAGTTCTGTGTGTACAAACACTGAAATAAAACAATGAATCCTCTACTCTTTAGCTTATTTACCTATGTTAGCTCGGATTCAGCATCTGTGTTTCCGTTTAGAAACTAAGAGAGTATGTGTACCTTCATTTTATAAAAACAAAGTAATTATATGGCTTTAGGGTGAAATTTGGTTTAACAATGTCATGCTGACTTGATTTGTACAATTTAGTAACAACAAATTTAGTCTTTTTTATTTTACTGCAGGACTTACGGGAAGTCTCAAAATATTTTATTGTCAGCAGCTAAATCCTAATAAGATGGACAGTCTTTTCAGCGATTTCCCTTTTACACCACCTATTACACCTACAACTAAAGAAAACCCCAAAGAATTATTTTAAAATAGACTGAACAATTTTTTCCCCACTCAATTGATTGATCTCTTGCTAATTAACATAATTTTCAACACATCAGACTTTCCTATCCTATGCAGCCTGTAGATACGACCTACACTTGTAATTAAAAATGTCAATAACACTTCATCCTTTCCTCCTTTTTACCCCTGAGACAGCAGGTCTACCTTGTCGATTACAAACAAAACAAAACTAGTATAAACAGCACACTTGATAGGCCTGCTAATTTTTTCATGCTTGTCATATAACAAGGCTTTTTCTATGACTAATATTATCTTTTAGTCTATATGTATTACTTTTTTGTTCCAATAAATAAAATACCAAGTACATTTCTCACTAACTTTTCCTGGTTTGAGGCTTAAAGAAATCACATTTGAAACCTGCTGGTATGACTCACTAGTAAATTTAGGACAATAAGAATAATATGAGCATTCTGTTACCTCACATTGTGCTTTAGCTATTCCGTAAATTGTATGTCAAAATCTCATTTATATGCATATATCCCACTATACAGCCAAAAGATGGATATAGTATTTACTATTTAAAATGTAAGTGATTTGAACCACTGTTTGAACTCCTTTTAGTAGGTCATCCACCGTGGTTGAAATTTAAGCGTCCCGGACTGGACACGCGAGGATCAGGGTGCCCGCACCGTGGCCCGGATGAGCGCAGCCTTTCACCGCCTTTTCACTTTCTATACTCGCTACCACAAACATTTGTAGTTACACCTCCAGCTGTCACAGACGCCCAGCCCACACTGGGCACCTGCTGCCCCCGCGCCCCCCGACCCACAGGGGTACCGCGGGGCGCCCCACGCAGGGACAGCGGGCGACTCGGGTGCTTTGTGTGTCCGTCTGCGGCGCCCCCGCCTCCGCCTCCAGCAGCACCCCCGGGGAAACGCCGCGGCCCCCGCTCCCACCTCCCCGCCCTCCCCGGCTCGGCTGGGACCCCTACGAGGGCGCCGCATCCCAGTCCCACGCGAGGCATCTCCGCTGCCCAGGGGATGCCTCTGGGAGGCATTTTAGTGGCAGAAACGTGCGGGGTTTTTTTCATCTGCTTCTTGTCGGGCTCGGGTAGCCCGGGGTGCAACGGAGTCCCCTGGGACGGAGGCCCTGAGGGTCTTTCCCGAAGGCATGTCCTTGGGAGCGGGCGGGAAGGGCGGCTGGGCGTGCGGTACTGGCGCGGAGGGGCAGCCCGGCCGCCGCCGTAGTAAGAGAGCTGCTCCTCCGGTGGTTGGGCTGGGGAGCGCTGGGCTCCTCCTCCTCGTCCCCCCCAGCAGTGCACAGCCGGGCGTGTGACTGACGAGTCTCCCCCCGTCTATCTTTTTCTTTTTCTTTTTTTTTTTTTTTTTTTTTTTNTTTTTTTTTTTTTTGCCATGGGTACACACACCGAGACACGCACATGACAGCACTTGGGTGCCAGCGCCGGTGCATCGCCAGGAGGGCTGTGCTTCACTCCGGGCACGCACACACGCATGCTGCTGCTGCCTCTGCCGCTGCTGCTGGAAGTCTTTCTACACGGGGATTAGCAGCCGCCTCTCGCTCTCTGTATTTCCCCGTCTCTTTCTTCTCCCTTCCTTCCCCTTCTCCTTCTCTCCCTCAAACGCCTGACTGACGGACGGCGGGCAGGAAAAGGTAAATGCGGGCGTGCAGTTTGCTGACGGTACGGAGGGGTGATGGTGTTAGCGGCGTGCTGCGCGGTACGCCCTCGGCTCGCCGGCCAGCCTGCCTGCCTTGCCTGCCTTGCCTGCCCTCCCGCCGCGCCGGCGGCTGCCGTGGCCGCCGCTCCCCGGCTCTCCGCGGCTCGGGGGAACGGGTTTTGCCGCGAGAGGTTTGGCTTCTCCAGCCCTCCTTCCTGTCTCTTCCCCCAGGGCTGCGAGGTAGAGAGGTTCCCCGCTATTGTGCTACTCGCACTTGGCACCGCGGGTGCGAGCGTGCGGGAGCGCTTAGGCAGGGTTTCGCGGGAGGAGGCTGACTATTAATTGCTGTCTGCGCGGAAGACGAGAGCGCTTCCCCTGGCAGGGAACCTGGGTATTATTTATTAATCGGGGCTGGAGAGTGGCAGCGGGAGGACTCGTCGTCGTTCCCGCGTCGTGTCCCCCCTCCCCGTTTGCTGCATCATTCAAATGAGTAATTCCTAGCTGGCCTTGCGTTGCGGGGCTGTGTGCCCCCATCCGCGGGGGGTTCTGCCAGCCGCCGTGGACTGCCATCCTTCTGTGCCCGGGGGATCGCCCCCCTCCCCGGGGAGCCTGCGGGCGAGCGGCGCGGGGGCATCGGCAGCCCCGCGCCCGCTCCGTAAATAGTTGTCGGCACTTGCTCGGGCCGAGTTTGTCGCGCGTCCCTCCTCGGCAGGACAAGGACAGCGGGGTGGATATTTGCCTCCCCCCTCGGCGAAGCCCGCGTGGTGCGGGGATCCCGTGGAACCGAGAGGTCCGGCGCAGCCCCGCCGAGGGGACCGCGTCCCGCCGGACTCGCACGGACCCCGATCCAGACTTCCATCCCCAGAGGCGCGGGTGCCTGGGAGTGCGCTTCAAGCCGGCAGGGGACAGGCGGGAGGCGGTGTTGCGGAGCCTGCCCTGCCGGGCCGCTCGGGCAGCGGAGCTCCCCCGCCGCGGGGAGGGGGCGGTCGGGCCGGGCAGCGCCCCCCGTCCCCGGGCCGGCCCCGGCTCCCGCGCGGCTCAGGTGTGGGCGTTTAGCGGCGAAGAGCTCCGGGGATCCCCCGGGCAGCGCCCGAGCACCGAGGTTAAAGCGCTTCCCGGGAAGGGCAGGCCTCCCTCCGCCGTGCCGGTGCTCATCGTTTCCCGGGCAGCGGGACCGGCGCCGCCGCTCCCCGCCCTGCGGGTGCCGGAGCGGAGTGGCCCCGGCTGCCGCCGTCCCCCCGTTCCTCCTCCGCCGGGAAACGAGGCATTTAGCGAGGTCCGTTATGTAATTACGGCTTTTTTTTTTTTTTTTT
>VZDJ01007755.1:18428894-18843105 GCA_008694505.1 Cyanoderma ruficeps | reverse complement strand
TTTTTTTTATTTTAAAAAATTTATTGTTTTTATTAGCACATTTAAAAATATATATATATATATATATATATATATATATATATATATATATATGGGTGTATATATATCCTTCTGATTCAAAGTTTTCTTTTACTTCACCAGAACATTATATAGTTTAATTCAAGGCTCATTCTATCTGTCTCTTGTGGAATTAACTCTTGGAAGCATATCAATGTAATCTGTTTGTGTTAAGCCTTGCAATGTTCTTTCTGTAAAGGTGGTGCATCTCAGTGCAGCTCTGGCTAGTGATGTTTCCACCTGGAAATATAAAAAGAACTGCGTAAATAATTAATGAGATAGTGTAATAAATGAAGGCAATCCCATGCCAAGGAAGAGTACTACGGGAGGAAGAATCCATGGAATTTTTTTCATCGTCATTTTCACCCTGATCTCATACCATACAGTAACTAAAATTTTCACCCAAATTGTAAGAGATAGATGCAATGCCCTGAGACTGGCATTGCTGTTTTAAGTAGATGAGATTTCAAGGTATGCTTTAAAGTGAGATAGTTTATCCAGCCCTTAATCTCTGTAACCAAGCTTAATTTTTACTGCCTCTGTTGTATTATCTCTCAAGATTTAAGAAAGCTATTTTTGTCAGAGGCACGTAATTAATACTTATTCTCCTCTTATGCCAAATTTTGCACTTGTGAATAAAGCTCATCCAAAGGAACCTGAAAAGTGGATCTCCATGGTAACGAGAGAGAGATTGAGAGAGAGGGAGGATTTTCTCCCTCACCGTAGGTCAAGACCAGACGCCTACCCATTCCTTAACTTGTAGCAGCCTTCATTGGCACCTTCCTCTCTATGGTTATTTTGCCTCCTGGCGTGTGCTTTTACTGTTGCCTCATGCTTCCAGAGTGAGAACGGTGCTACGTTGGATGAGCACAGCTTCTGTGTTTCTCCTTGCCCTAATCCTCCCTTTTTGCTTGCATTGTATTTAAGTGCTTCTATACCTATATGATTTTTATTGTGGGATTTTGGGAAATAGCTTGTTTTCCCCATCAGATTTTTGTTTTGAAGACTTGACTTGTCTCTAACTCTGTGTAATAGCTGACAGAACCTTACTCATTAGTCCTCTTCAGATGAAAGTGTGTTCATCTGCTTTTTCTCTATTATTTGTCTGTGGTGTTTTTGAAGTTTTAGCTGTTTCATAGCAGTAAGAGCAATCTACTTCTCATCTGGGAGCAGGGCTGAATTTAATTTTTTTCAGGCAGTGTGTGAGATGTGTTACTGAGGTTACTGTTTAGATACGTTCAGCATAGAAAGCCTTTCTTTTGCCCTAACTCTGTCATTACAGAGCAGCAATATGGAACAACTCTTTATGGGTGACTCACTGGGGTTTTTTCCCCCTTTCTCTTCTTTGAAGAACTACCTAGACTGTGTCTCTTTCGAAGTTGAGATAAGCACATTTTATTCTAGACGATCCTGTAGTCTGATACTTAAAACTTTCACTCAGGAATGTAACAATTTTTCTATTTCCATTCTCCTTTCTGTACTCAGTTTTCGTAGCTACACTCTCATGAGAGGATACCAAATGGCTTTTCAAATGGCTCCCTTAGGCTGCTGGTGCACCAGGTCTCTCTGGGCATATTTCCAACTCTTTTGCCTTTCCCTGTGACATATCTTGGGATAATTTGAAAACATCTGCTAAAGCAACCATCTTAATATAAGACAGCAGTCATCATTTGTCACTGAGCAGTATGTCATTTGTGGCTCTCTAATTGGAAGACAGATGCTGACTTTGGCCTTCTTAACTTGTCTGGTTGGCAGATTGTCTGTAGAAACACTTTGCAGTGCTTTGAAATCACACAGTGTATTCTTACTTTTCTGTATCTCTGTGTTTCTTAAAGAATTGCCTGTGCCATTTGAAAATCTGCTCAAGAAACCATAATGATAGCAGCTAGTATATTCATAATTTGGCTTTCCAAGTAAATTTGATGTTATGCATATCTCCAGTGTCTTCTGGCTAGATGAAAGCCATTTAAAAATAGTTGCCTATGTAGCTTTTTCTTTAGCCTTTGTCTATGAGAGCAATTTCTGATCTCTTGCTGCCTGATGCCCTGTCCCTGCATTGGTGGCATTTCAATGGATGTCACTCATTCCAGTTGTTTCCCTCTTTTTGAAAATTTAGCATCACCTTTAACTAAGTAAGGAGGTTCTTCATCTTCTGATTTCTTATGCTGAGAAAACTAGGGATTTGAGAAATGAACTTCTGTCAGTGTGAAGGAAATGTACACTTCGAGATGCCTAGATCCAGGCTTTGAACCTCAGGTGACAAAAGCTTGTGTCATCAGCTCATAACCGAAGATCTCAGTAGTTACAGGTGGTATCTTATACCTAGAAGGTGCTTTTTTAAGCTTTGTGGGTTAATTTTGAATGTAGGTTGCAGTAGCTTGAGTTGACTTGAAACATCTTGCAGGTTTCAGCATCTTAATATCGTGGTATGGTGACTCTGCTGGATCAAGTCAAGGATTTCGTGATTTTTCTTTTCTGCTGTGGAAAAGGGAGATAAGAGGGTGAGAATTCCCAGAAGTTGTGTCCATCAATTGTGCTTGAAAGTCTATTAATGGTTCTGGGTGTACATCCTCTCTGAAGGTATTTCAAGAAATGTGCTGATAGGATGGTAGCTGAGTTACTTTTTCAAATGAAGGGAGGGGTTTTTTCAGCCAGCTTTCCGAGTGTGACTTCAGTTGCTAATTCTGTGCTTGTGTGCCTGTTTAGTTTTGCAGGTAGAACTGGACAATGTATCTGACTGGAGGTCAATAACAATAAGAGACAATGATTAGCAGTCTCACCTACCTTTGCCATGGTGATTTACTTCAGTTTTAGTAGTGTGCATCCAGCATTGAAAGTCAACACTGAGAATTACTATCTCACTACTGCTCTGTGTATTTCTTTTGTTTTGTCATCAGGGGAAAAAAAAAAAAGAGGAAGGAAGAAAAAAATTAAAGAAGAGTGGACATGAAATCGAGGTGTCTGCTTTGTGGTAATGGTCTCAACAGTGTCTTTTCATGTATAGCTGGTCAACAGGTAGTATGCAGTCAGAAGTATTGAGAACCATTATGCTCCATGGATGCAAGGTGTCTCTCAAATGTCCAAAGCATGTGAGAATCTTTATCTTCTTTGCATCCTGCAGCAGGAAGAATTTTGGAGGTCCTGCAGCATACCATTCACTTAGGGTGACGTTCATTTTGTGGTTCATAGAGGAATGCAGCTTCTGGTTCTGTGGTGCTAGAACTGCATTGGTGCAAGTGTTTCACAAGGGCTTCAGAGATCCTTTCTTCTCACTGGTCTGTGTCTTCTGGTTATCTATTGGTTGGCCATAATAGTCAGGGCGATGTTTGCTTCTTAAAAGATGTCAACTGTTTCTTTGTGTCTGGTTTACCTCCATAATGTTGTTGGGTTTTGCTTCTCTTTTTATTTTTTTGGGTTTTTTTTGGGGGGTGGGGTTTGTTCTGTTCTCTTTTTTTTTGTGTGTGTCTGTGTGACTGTTTTTTAGAACATCACTAAATTCTAATTCAGATCCCATTTTCTAAGAACATACCATAGGACTGGACCCAAGCAGCTTGATCTACTGGAAAGTGTTGTGCATTCCCAAGATGAGGATTGGAATTAATGACCTTTACCCAAAAAGGAATAAAAAAGGTAGAATTAGGAGAATTTATTGTTATTTTGTATAAATTAAGTATTGCAAACACCATTGAAACAATTTAGATTGAAAAAAGAATGGTAATTCTGCAGTTCCACTCATAGAAGAACTGTACAACCATAAAATGTAATATTTGCGAAGATGATTAAAATTATTTTCTGAGGAGAATATCCCAAATATCTAGATGGCACCTGTTCTTTAATAACAGCAGCAAAGTTGGGCTAGGGTTTACTAGATTAGTGATACTTTGAAAAGTACTGTATGTATATAATTATATGAAATTAAATACTCTAAAAGAACAGATACAATGTTTAGGAAGCACTGTAATTTTTAGTGGAAAAGATGGATGTCTTAAAAATTTTGATATGGATATCTGCATGATAAAATAAACTCTAGTGCAATTATAAACCGGAGATGAAACCTTTTCCTCACACAGTTGGAACTTGCTCTTCCTTGGAAAAAAAACCAATGCAGGTTTCTTTTCTTAGCAACAACAACAACAAAAGAAACAAGCTACTGATATTGCACTAGGAGAGGCTACTGAATGGTATTCAAACCAACTGGCTGTCCTGTTAGCTCAGCAAAAAAGTTTTTAATTCCTGAAACACTGGAAACATATTTGTGTAAAAATTATGGTTGCATCTTCCCCTTTGTTTTGCTTTGGGGGTTTTTTGGGGATTTTTTTTGTCCATGACAATTACTTCAAATATGACATTCTTTGTAGAGCTGTTTCAATATCTGTGTGATGTCCTTTACAGAGTTGCAGGGGCACGGTAGTTGACGAGCATTCACTTCCCCTTGGGTAGAAATGTTAGTTGGAGTTTCTGTATGTAACCTGCAAATCTATGTGGTGTTTCTTATCGTACTGCGATGGTGTGTGGGCTGGCTTCCATAATTATTTGTATGGTGTTCTACATCTCTGTAGCATAATATAAATGTCCTTACTGGGGATCTTCTTGCTGTGTTCTGCAAGGGAGGGTTATACAGCAGAACTGTATATGAACAAAAGCTAAATACAAGGACGTTCTGCAGTATTCAAGTACTTTGGTCATTTACAGAGCAGGTAGTACATGACGTACTTCTAAAATCAGTGAAGTGTGCTGCAAAATAATTAATGTGTTATTTTAAATTACTTTCCAGAGGATGTTTTTGACAGAATCAAGGCAAAATATGGCAGTGTACTAAAGTTCTTGACCTGATCCTTGGCTCTTTATGCTGACTGACATTTTGAGCATGAACTGCAGGAGCAGGCTGCCTGGCCTCTATGAAATATTAAATGTTGGGCACCAGTTGGTCAGGCCCATATTGGAGGGGTTTTTTAATGTGAAAAAATGCTGAAATGTTGTAGCAACGCTTGTGTGTGTTACACTTGTAGAGCCCTTCTGAAGACAGAAATATTTGTGAAGGGATTACTCAAGGATCACAGCATTTCTACAGGACCTAGGAGAAATGAATTGCATTGTGTTTCTTTATTCTAAATTTCTGGTCCCTCTGTGACAACACACAGCAAAGCATGGTGAGAGAAAAATGAAGGGTTATCTCAGTGCTCCTTTCAGCTTCTTTTGGAGCTAAAAAGAAATTTTGTGTACAATGAGAAGAAAATTTTCCAATAATCAATTTTTCCAGCATAATTTGCACATTTATAGAAACTCTTAACTTGATTTTACTACTTAACTTTGTCTGTAGTTTGCTTTGAGCTACTGTAGGACCAAAAATAACTGGTCCTTTTCCCAAGGACTTATAGTCTCTCTGAGAATAGAGAAACTAATATATAGGAAAGCTTACAAATGTAAATTTTATTTGTTTAAAAGCTTTATTATTTTTATTCTGTAATAGTGTCATGCTAAAGATTATTTTCATATTTAAAATGCTACATAATTCAGAACAAATGCTGCCAATGGTCTGTGCACAGTTCCCAGGGATCTCTGTTTCCCTGATGAAAGAAAAAAAAAAAAGCTTTGACCTGAGGCTACTGTAGAAAACCCCAGTATTTTATTGCAGATTGACAGATACTGATGAATAAATTGTATGCGATTTTTTTTTTTGGTTCAGCTGTTATTTTTGTTTGTTTGTTTTTATACAGAGCTGGGATCATTGATTATTTGTGGTATAATTAATTAATTAATTGATGAGTTTGCCAGATATAGTTTGCCTTTCTGGCTTTGTTAGCATACAGAGTTCTTGCAGCTGATTTATACATGGGTTTGAACAGATGCTGAATGAGGCAGTGTCCTGGTTTTGAGCAATTTGGTTTGGGTTTTTTAACTGATTTGTATTAAAATATGAACATCATATTAACTCTGGTTTTGTGTGTACATGAGAGCCTTGTATTACTGCAGAACATAAATTATTTCAGTTTTATCTGACGATTTTGCCTTAACGTTTGGTCTAACCATAAACTGCACTGAACTCATCTTTCCTTCTATATCCAGCTCATGGCAGCCACCGCCCACATTAGCAATATGCTTGATAAATTTGGAGCACCTATTCAGGCTCACATATGCTTTGAATTTAGGTTTAAGTCAGGATTGGTTTTTTGATGGGGATTTTTTTTTTCCCCCCCTCAGTCGCAGGGAGAACAAAAGTGAGTGAGTTCACTTTAAACACTTTTATTCTTGGTGTTGATCTCTGCCTGCTCTTTGGTGTTGTAGAGGAGGCTGAGGAGAAGGTGGGATTAGCTGTTCAGGCACATGGGACACTTTAAAGTGTTTTTGTTGCCTTTCTGGTGGAAGCAATGAGAATTTCAAGGAGGAGAGGTGAATTCCTTTCTGGAAGATGTTGAAGGCAGTAAGTGCACTCCTCACTCGCATCGCAGGGCTGAAGAGGCCACTTCAGCTATTGTCATCAGCTGGCCTGGAGAACACGAATTTATACACCTGGTGTCTTAAGTCAGTGGCAGTCTGCACAAAGCCCAGGTCAGTCAGACCTGTGGTGGTGCTCACTTGGCTGCACACAGGGCAGACCCAGCTGTCACAAGTCTGCTTCTCAGGAACAATCACTCAGTGGATGTATTGTTAGACAGTTTTTCTGCATAGTCATGGTGACTGGCCAAGATTTTGGGGGCACTGGTGGCACAGTTACGCTACACTCGTGTTTTTGATAATAGTAAACACCCCATACTCTTGGTAAAGGAAGTAGTATTGCTGCAGGCAGACACGTGCCTTCTACAGAGTGTATGTAGCCAATATGTTATTTAGTATATCGTGTTGTATGGCTAAATAAATAAATACAAGATGCCTATAATAGATCTGAATTGCAAAATCTAATACGATAATGCTTTTCCCACCACTTGCAGAGCTCAGGAATTTATTACTACAATTTGGTGTCGTGGATATGATTCATTCTATTTTAGTGGATGCAAACAAATTGCTTTACATTTGTGTAGTAATTTATTATGCAAAGCTGAATGCATGCTTTGTGTGATATCGAGATTCTTGAAAAAAATATATTTTGTTTATATGTATTTCGGGAGGTGGAAGAAAGTAAATTTTTCACCACATACTATTTAATCAGTCATCAGAAAATGTTTTATTCAGCAGTCAAGAGAACAAGAACTGTTCTTCATCCAGTTGAATTTCAATGACAAATCATGCTGGAGCCAAACTGGGTCCTCCCAACATCTGATACTAAACCTGTGTGTAACCCAAATACTCAGTCACTTTCCAGTTTGTTCATCTGTAATATATTTTTTCTTTTATTAAGCTAAGCTGCCTGCTGTGTGTTTTGTGTTGGAAAAAGTTAAGACACAGTATTAGAAAGAAAATGTTTAAATACATCGATCAGTATGTGTGCTGCACATCTTCTCTGTTTAAAATAGATAAATAATGAAAAAAAATTCATTTTGCTTCCCCCTTTGAATTTGCAGCTTAGTCATGGATTGTTGCCCACAATTTTATGGAGCCTAATCATGTGGTCCTTTTTAAATTGATTCCATTATTATCATTACAATATACCACCTAATGTAAGTAAATTAATTCAGTGGAGTCTCTCCGAAGCTAAGTTTGTGTGTGTGCTGGAAAATCAAGTGTGGCGAATGTAGCATTAATGATTACTTTGTTAAGCATTTTCTTAGAGTTTGCATGAACATATTTTTAAGAAGTAGGATTAATTTTTTGTACTTACTGCTAGGTCAAATACTTTTTGAAAGTAGGATGAAATTAGTCATGCTTTATCTAGCAACTACTTTTAACTAATTCTGCTTGTGCTGATAAATAAAGGCAAAATTAAATGAAATATATGCTGAACAAAAAAACATTGGGGAAAAAAACTTCAAAACTGTGTATTTTAACTAAACAAACCAGATCTTGTTCCTCTTGTTCCTTCCTACACCAACTGGATAGCATCAATTTAAAAACAGAAACGTATTTGCAGTAGCGTTTATTTCAGTAGATGCAAAGTGCAGAAAACTGGGTTTGTGACTGGTCAGTGGATGGTTTGGGAGGTCAGTGGGATGAAAGCAGGAATGTATTTGACTAAATGCTAGATTCAGGTAGGTGGAAATGTGAGTAACATAAAGCCAAATGAAAACCATTTTTGTAATGTAATTTCTTTTTTTCAGGATCTACTATTTGGAGATTTTTAAATTTTTTCACACTCTGGACTGTTTGGGTTTTGGGTATTTTTTTGAGGAAGAGGGGTAGAAGTTCATTATCTGGATAGTGGAACATATAGCAACTGGAGGGAAGAAAAGACAGACAAACAAAAACCCCAAAACAAATGAACAAAAAACTCAAGGTCTTCACTTAAAAATAGTTTCCTTAGCCAATTTTAGGACCCTGAAGTTTAGCACATAGAATATGAAGTCTCAGAGGAGTCCATGAGTAAAGCAAGAGCAGAATGTGTGTATGAAATGTCCTAATGCACATCACAACTGGCAGATCATTTGTGGAGGTCAGGACACAGTAATACATGAGATGTGTTCTCTGTCTCCTCCTCAGTGACCAATACAATATTGCCGTCCCTGTTGCAGTAACAACATTGTCATTATTTATTTGGTAGTAATGAGTCTTGAGTTTTGCAAGGAAAAATGAGTTCATAGGAAAATTGTTTTACATAACAGAAAATCACATCGCATTGAAGTAGTACAGGTAATTTCAGTTTTCTTTGCCAACTTTGTTGCAAGTGAACACATAATTTGGATTAATTTTATAACATTACGAAGATGTATAACCAAGGACAAAGATTAAACAAATTAAAGTTATGCTTTTAGATCTACAAATATTTACACTTTTATTTATAACATCAGTTCCAAATGCATTTCCAGTTTCAGAGACGATAGACTTTTCCTACTTTCAGACTATGTCTGGTAATACAAGTGAAAATGGCACGGTAATTTGGAACAGTAACATTGAAAAAAATGTTACAGGCCTAAACAAATTGTAACATGCTGCATATTCCCTAAATAATTACCTAGTAGATGAACCCAAACCAGATTAAAATACGCTTGTAGTTCTAAATTATAATTAATTCTCCATTGTATTTTGTCAACAGTCTGAATTTCAATTTATAATAACCTTTCTGACTATCCTGTAAGGTCAAGCATTATTGCAAGCTTTTTTTCTGGCAGAGTGGTATCTTTTGTGCCTGTCAGAGTTCAAGAATCTTCTGGAAAAAGCTCTTAGTTAAATAGTTAATTTTACGGAGTCCTGCAGGGAGTTAATCTTGATAATCTTTGTCGGTCCCTTCTAATTTGAGATATTCTATGATCTTAGACTGGGCAAAATCAGAACACACTTTGAAATAAAAAGCAGACTTAAACCGATTTCAACATCTTCAGCGAGGTGTATGAAGAGAACCCTGTCCATAATCCAGCATAGCCTGGTGAAGCCTCCAATGTGTACACATATGATTTTTATTGTTCAAAGCATCTCATGATCGAGCATATATAGAATAATCCATAGGAGCCTGATCTGCTCCTCATTGAAGCCTGTGGACCACTTTGAATGTAATGTCTATAATTTCCTTAAGCAGGCATTGGATTGTGTCAATACATGAGCAAAAAGATCACACTTCATTTTTTTTTTAATTTGAGACCTGCTGGGATTGGCACTTCAGAATGTTATTGTCTGTATACTTTGCTTTCCCACACGAATCATTTGAAAGGCAGAACTTTATACTGCTACTTGGTCACCTTTGTATGTGGTTAGTATTTGTGGGGATTTAGACATTGTATGTGCATAAAAATGACACTTTTGAAGGGACAAAAGAGACTCTACAGATTCAAAAGTGTGAACGTGCGTGGATAACTGAAATCCTACTTCAGGCTTGACTTTTTACATTAGACAGTAGACATGTATTCCAGGTTTCTTTCAAAGGAAAACTTAATCTCCACTTGGTAAACCTGCACATAGCCTAGGTTTTATCTCTGTCTCATGTTAGATATATGCGTAGTACTTAACAGAGGTTGAAGTAGTGCATGAGATCATCTAAGCTGACTTGAATTTTACATACAGGGGATGGAAACTGGCAGTTAAGCTAAATGTTGGAAGATGAAGACATTATTTCTCCCACTAAGGAGACATAGTCGTCAAGACTGTCAAATTCATTTGTGTGTCAATTACAGTTTCAGAGGTGAAAAGTCAGGCTGCTTTTCAAGACAAGTTTTTTCTAATTAGAGTAATGAATGTTTGATTAATATTCCATTAGTAATATATGATAATTACACCCTGATGGGCTGTCACTTTAAGTATGTACAGGGTAAGATCACAGATGCATTTTTATGTTGTTATGCCTTTGTCAGCTTTAGTTCCCATCAACAGTCAGCTTTATGCAGATGCTCGCTGAAATATTTCAGAAATACATTTTGTCCGTAAGCCTGTTAAATGATGCCACACGTCTGCTTTGTGGGTCAGTGCCTATCTCTTGCTTTGTTTAACATTTCATCAGAGTTCTACACTTTGACATTCGCTAGACTGAGCTTGCAGAGAGAAAGTTTACTATTCAGGAAATGTGATGTGCAAGGAAAATCCTGATTACTGACTGTGAATAAATCCAAATCAGGAAATAACAGCAACTTCATAAAAGTTGCTGGTGGAAAATCTTTGGAATTCTGGAGGTTCAAAATATTTCCCTACAGAGAAAGGTTTTGTAGAGATGCATGCAATTGATGCTCAGAATCCCTGAGTTCATGTCATGTATCTCCCTAAGGGTGACAGTGGCATTCAGCGTAGCTCTGAGGGATGCGAGCTTCCAGTGCTTTCCAGTGAACCTCACGGTCTTCACCTTCTGAAGCAGCTCTGGAACTCATTGCTGGCTGTGGGCATCCTAGTATTTGAGGCATATTAAGAGGGAATGGGGGGAAAAAAGCACTGGATGTGGTGCTACAAATAGCATTGCAGAATGCTGGACCAGAAGACAGGGACTGTCTGGATGCACATCTGACTGAACTTTCCTTTTTTTTTCCACCTTGTCTTGTTTTCCATTCAAATCAGAAGACCATTTTCTTTGTCTCTTTCTTTCTTTTTCTTTGTATGGCAACCTTTACATTTGGCTGAATGTGTCACAGAGCAAGAATGAAGCTTTCTTTCACAGTTGAAGAAAGGAAACCAAATTGATGCTGGCATACATATTTATATGGGCCATGTGTTAATTACCCAGGGTTGCAAATGAGCAGATACATTCTCCAGTTGTATGTGTGCATGATGTAGTGTATATAGGAACAATTGCAGTATTTGAATATTTCATTCATTCCACACTGAATTAAGTTTTTTTCCCAACACGTTTAATCTTTGAACACTTTCGTGATATTAAATAATGGATTTTTTTAAACTTAACAGAACTTCTTTCTTCTTTCTTTCTTTTTTTTTTTTTTTAATAGTGTCACATGGGATACAAGATCCAAAGAAGTTATAAGAACTATAGTGCAATGTGGTCTGACTCTTGGAATAGTGCAGGAATGAGTTACTGTAGAGGACTGTTGCCCTTTCTGTGTCCAGCTGCAAATCTGTGAGAAGGGCTTTGCAATTAGCTTTTGTAAATACTATCTGACAGCAGAGGAGGGTTTGAGACTTTGGTTTCCTGGGCTCCACTCCAAGTTCTGGAATGAAATACACTTCAGTGACTGCATATCTCCCTGCCCCTGTCTCATCTGTCTCCCCTAGCCTGACTGCTTTGTCTCCTCATCTTGACTCATGTTCGTTCTGTGTGCGCCATGCTTCTTACTGCCTTTTTTCTGCTTTATGGCAAATGCTACCTCTGTCATGCATTCCATAAAGCATGGATGAAGGATAGAAGGCACTAGAAACAGTAAATTTTAATCTCAGTTTTAGCATTCATGCAGTTGTGCCCCACTGAACAGCAAATTCCTACTCACCTGCAGATGCAGGTGTGTTTGGCGACTGTTGCAGGCAGAGCATGTTCTGTGGGCCGGGGTACAAAGAGGAGATTTATTTCAACTTTTATGTACTTCTGTTGGGTGAGATGAAACAGCAAATTTCTAAGCCCACCTTTTTGTGAGTTTTATTACTTTCAAGCCAGAATAACCCCATTGCCCTATTTTTAAAAATGGGAGCAGTAGCTTTTCAGTGAGATATTTTTAAGAATTTAACTCAAACAAACCTTTTTTTTTTTTTTTAACTGATGTGCTCAGATATATCTCAGCTGCCCTTCTAGAAAATTTTAAAAACTCTGAACAACTCAGGCATTTTCAGTTCATTTGTAACTCAGATTATTTCACATTTTTTATTTGAACAAAATTAGTTAAAGGATTAAATCTGAACTAAGATCGGTCTGTCTGCAGCAAGTAGCTGGAACTGCAGAGATGCAGCCAATTGCCATTTAACGTGGATTTCCTGTTCTTAGGGGAGATTGTTTTATCAGGAACTTATTGGTCAGATATCATGGATGACTCAGGACTGTGCAGAGTCTCTCTGCCATTCATATGGAGCTGCTTTCAAGGACAATCTACAGAGTCTATAATTTAGCAGTGGATGATGCTAACTACTCACAGGAAACTTGAATCCAGAGGTGGAGCCGAAAAGTGCTTTGATGGACATGGGAGCAGGAGAAACTTGGCCAGGGAGGGCAATTTTGAGTTGCTGTTAACAGGAGTTGCCAGGACTTTTCGTAAAAAAAATTTCTTATGGCAGTGAGCCGAGAAATTGAGATCCTAACGCAAAAGCAATTAATTAGGATTGTTTGGGGAAAAGATGACATAGCTGTTTGGAAAAGCACTCTTCGGAAGGTGAATGTGACCTTAGAAATCAACTGATGTGCTCAGTTCTATATCCCATTATGTATTCCTGACGAGAGAGGAGATTTTGCTTTAGAGATGTACACTCCATGATATGCCAGCAGAAAACTGCACACCGTATTTCCACATTATTAGGAGTAAACTGGCCTTGTGACAGGAAGCACTTGTAATTCAAGAGAATGTTCAATGAATGGATTCCCTCTTTAAAAGAGAGAGGATAAATGTTACTAAATACTGCTCGTTCTTTGTGGAATTGTATTGGAGAAACTTCAGCAGTGCCCAAAAGGATCAGGAATCAACTAAACTGCTTGCTGTGATGTATACTGGACTTGAATATGGTGAATACATTCATCATCAGCTGATACAGCCTCTGGTTTTTAGTTTTCTGATGCCAAATTATGATCTTTTTGTTTTAATTCCTGCTAAAACTCTGGTATTCTTAAAACAGTGCTATATTAAAGTTGTGCTCGCAGCTTCATCTCCTTATCTGTTTCCTCATTTTTGTAGTTTAAAGTGTCTTCTTTAATATTGAATTAATTTTTGTGGTTTTGTTGTAGTAAATATGTACTTGAAATCTGCTTGAAGTAGTTTTAAAGAATTTAAAGTTCTCATTTAATCATTGTTAGTAGTTGGAACAGAAGCATTTTAACATACAGCATTAACTTGAATTGATCAGATCTATGCTCCTTAGTGCAATAAAATCAAATATAATCTAACATCAGCTTCTTTATAGAGGATGAGTAATAAGATAGTTTTCACCCAAACAGAATGTAATTTTTTTTATTATTATTTTAGCTTTTATTTTCCATCAGTGTTCTTATGTGTGTTGCTCACATTTTAGAGGCCTCTTGGTAGAGGGTACAATTTATTCAATTGCTAATATTAAACCCACTTTTCTTTCCCATCTGCACCATATAAATGTTAGTTATCTTCAGTATCACCATATTTCTCAAATCATATTCACAACTAAAATACTCTCGTAATGGTGACACGAAACACTCCGTGTGTTTCAGTGTTTTGAGATAATACTAGTGCTCTCTGTAAAATAATATTCCCTATGTTCTCCGTTGATAAGCTCTGGAACCTTGTATGTGGTGTGTGGGAAACTGTGCTTAGGGATATTTTTAATGCTTACCCTTTATTCTGCATTAGTACTGCATCATAGAAGCAATAGCTTGAGGAAGAGTACTCCTGCTCGGCTGACAATTCAGGAGGTGTTCTGTCCCTCAGAGAAAAGATTTAATTATGTCTTTTTCTTTAGGCTTTACTTGGATTTGTGTGTTCTGTGGTGCGGGAGAGGATATGGGTCTTTTTCTCCTGTGGCAGACAACCCATTAAATGTACCTAATACAACTGAAATTGCTGTTCCAAAGAAGAACCAGTTCTTGTCCAGCTAATTACAGCTTTTTGATGTGTCATTTATTTGAGTGTCTTACCGCAGCATCTTGTTTCCGACAGAGCACAGAGGCTGCCTGTTTTTATTAACTGTGGGTGTGGCACATTGCAACACAGGGAAGTCAGCGTGACTTGTTTTCTTTGATGTTACAATACTACATTATTAATCTCATATTTTAACAGTATTATTTGGTTATAAACTGATTTTGTAGAGGATTAAACTACGCTCTTGCTGATAATAAATGGATTTTTAGCTTCAGCAATTAATATAAATTTAATGTAATTTGACAGATGCTAACATGGGTTTCAAACAGATCCAAATCAAGTACCTTTGTGATCATTTTGGTGGTTCCTTTGTGGCATTGAAACTATTGTTCTTTCATAATCACATCTTGTTTAGGACCATAAATAAGTTAACTCTGTTCATTTTACATCAAAATAAACTTTGAATATTTAAAACTCCTGTGTCTTTCATAAAATTACAAAAGACTTGCAAAAATATTGGGTGAAAATTTCTGCATGTTAAGCAACTGCATGGAAATTATGACCTATTTTCAGATCCTTTTCAGGCAAATGATAAGATGGAAGAAATGCATTTGGAACTCTAGTGTAGGAAAATGGTTTATTACAGTAACTGTGTAATTATAAGGCTTGAGGAAAAAGATATATATATGGAAACTTGAGAGATATGTTGAAATTCAATGGATTCCAGCATTTGGAGTGCTTATGTCTCACAGTTGTTCCTGTAGACCTTTTTACAAGAATGCCTCAAGAACGATAATGACTTGGGGTTTACATCTACTGCATGCAGAATCAAATCAAGGAAAAAGTGGTGTTTTTTCCTACAAATGCATGTTATCAAGTATTTGACAGTACTATTCTTGTATAAAGCATTTGACTGTTGGAAACCATTTTTTGTGTTGTTGATGCGGTTTGTATCCAGTGACTTTTTACACTTGGTACCATAGAGTTGTGTTGGAAGCTGTGACCTGGGTTAAAGCCCACCAAAACAACATCTCTTTTATTGTGGGCCACTGTGGCCAGAAGGTGCTACATTGGGAATATTGCATGTGGTAGTCAGAAGCTTGTTAGTTCTCTCCTTTCTCTCACTTTGAGTATGAAGATTTGGGTTTCTTACACTCCTGA
Source organism: Cyanoderma ruficeps (assembly GCA_008694505.1). Classification (NCBI taxonomy): domain Eukaryota; kingdom Metazoa; phylum Chordata; class Aves; order Passeriformes; family Timaliidae; genus Cyanoderma; species Cyanoderma ruficeps. Next base: position 18,827,683 of record VZDJ01007755.1, on the reverse strand, counting down.
GGCATAGTCCTGAAAGGTCTTCTCATCAGAGTTAGCAAGAAAAGTTTGATTTATCTTATGAATTAGTGGATGAAATGTCAGGATGGGAGCTGGTCTCAGATACTGCTCATTTGGGGAGGCAGCCTTGGACTCAGACTGCATACAGATACACAAATAAGTCGTGATTTTAAAATGAGGACAAGTACTCTTGTAAAGACTCGTAATGCAAATGTGATAAGTAAACTCCTTGCCTTTTATATGATTTTAGTGACCCTCTAAATTCACTCCACATTAGATCACCTGAAATTTTGTCATGAACAAAGTGAAGTATGCAAATTTCATAACTTCAGACTATGCTGCAAATTTGCATACATATATATAAAATTTACAAAACCCACATACAGATAGACAAATCTTGTCTCCATATCTGCAGACATTTGTTTGGATATTTTGGGATTATGTTGGATCACAAAACTAAATTGAGTTTTCATGCGCAAACGTGTTTCTGTGGTGGTGCTCAGAGCTAACTTAAAATTTTCATCTCCCTTCTATACATGAGAGGGGGCAAGAATGGAGGCCAAATTCTGCTTTCTTTGATATTTGCACATTATCCGTAAATCTTCTCTAGTTGTAGTTAATGTTCATGTCATTTCAGTGCCACCTCCAAAGACTGATTGATATTGGTGACTTTTTGTAAAAAACCAGTTTTGCCCTTTAGTATCCCTACCGTTTGAAATTACAAGTGAGTAAAAATCCCCAAATCCAACAGATTAGGTTATATTTATGCATTTATGATCAGACAAAAGGCCAGTCTATTTAATAATCAATACAGATGATTAATTAATGTCATTCTGTACTCCCTAAACCTTTTCCCTAAATTTCTTCTTGAATTATTTAGGCTAATATTTAGAATATATTTTATCTTTCTAAAAATCTTGCTGACTACAACAAAATACATTGTACAGCTATTTTCACGTGTATATGGCTCCTTTCGGGGTGGTCATGGGCTCTCCATGGAGGCCAGTTAAGACAATCATCTCATTAATATTTTCTTCTCTCAGGTGTCCTGCAAGTAAGAATAGAAGGAAAGTTGTGTACTTCTTTGACTAGTATAAAACTAGGTCAGCAATGATGTCCTTGCATGCTAGGATTTTGAGGTGTGAGACCAAATTTACATCCCCATATCACTTCAGTAAGAGCCAGTCTCCTGTTAACACAAAAGAGCACAGAATTTCTGTCTCATTGAGGTTCCCAAAAATTATCCAAGTTCCCCTAAGGTTTTCCTGTTTTTCATACTATTACATTTGTGTTGCTTATTGAATACCAGGTGACGTCTCCTTTGAGGACCCATTTTTTGGATAAATTCTCCATAAAGCAATAGCCTGCAACTCTCCATAAAGCAATAGTACTCTTGTAAAGACTGTTAGCAGGTTGGCAAAGTTTGGCTTCCTCCCTCATGTAGCAGAATTTGGCTCAATATGGGTTTATGCTACATAAACTGCTCCCCAAAGTTTTTTAAGAGCTGCTGTACCAGAAACCTCCACTCCCTTTTGGGTAATAACCACTTACGACTTCATGCATTAAGGGATGTGTGTGTATCAAAATGTATTGACCTGAGAAGTTTGTGTTGTCTGAAGAGCAGTCCACTTCAATATTTACTTAAAGCAAAAGCAAGCCCTGTTGATCAGTAAAATACAGAGGTAAGACAGTGAATGTAAAGTTCCCCCCACCATCACCACTTGTGCCAAAAGTTTGACAAAAGTCTGTCTCTGAATGGGTATTACAAACAAAAATTTTCATAAACTGTATTGCAGATCAAGCTCCCAGGGCACTCTGAATTTCTCACAGGAAAATTTGGGGATAGCTGTTTTGATCTGTAGCTGCCATGTTATTGGAAGGACTCATATGAACAGCTAGTAGATTTTACTTGAGGTTTTTTAGTGAAGTCCCGAGATCTTAGTGAATCACCCAGGAACTTGGATTTAAATGTGTATGTGTGATCAGACTGGATATAGCATGGGCTCAGGGAAACCTATTATTGTCCTCTGAGAAGCTAAACAAGATGAAGTCATGTGCAGGTCTGATCTCATTAGTTAACATTGTTCTGATCTCAATGTTGTTGACCTCTGAGGAGGCCTAAAAAAATAAAAGTGAATTGTCATGTCAATTCACAAACCATGCTTACACTAACATTTTACTTTCCTGGTAATATTCTTAGTTATTGTTATAAATGGAAAATGGTGCCTATTAAAGGAAATGGTTTAACAATTTGTAACATCAACACCTGATGACTACAGTTGTAGAGAGAGCTACTTTGCAGCAGTGTAATAGGACTTGCTTTGTTTTGTTTTTATGACAGCAAATATTGGTTTTGAAGAGGGAAATAGCCAGAATAGTATTCCAGGGTTAGTGTTTTCTTAAAGTGTGATATATCCTATTACATTTTATACTCTTGATATTTTAAGTAGCTTGTTACAGGCCACAGTAACTTCACTGAAGGATTTAATCATGCATATCTATGAGTTTTTTTAAGAAACAAGTGTTGAGTTTATTAAATACATAGGTGAGATAAGGGAAGTAAAGCAAGAAGAATGCCAATTTCTTTGCCTCAGTGAATTTTTTGTTTTGACATCTCTACCTACAAATGTATCTTAAACGGAAAAAAAAATGAAAGGAAGTACGTCTAAAGCGTAACCTACTGTAACAAAATGTCCTTTTATTTCCTGACTCCTCTTTTTTGCTTATGTTTATTGCTCACCATCTTCTATTTATTTTCTCTCTTTGAATAACTTCAATATACTAGAGAAGCTTATGTTTATGTTTTAAGTTAATGGCCCTCTTTGAGCAAGGTACAACTTTTGTGTTGGGCTTTTTTCCCTTTCATTTGGTTTTTTTGCAGATCTGCAATATGATATTCCCTATATTTTGTGAATATTTTTATAGAAAATTCTTTGACAAGTAGCAAAAGATGAATTATTCACGTTAAAGCTGTGTTGCTTTACCAATAATTTCTTTTGTACAGAAGGAAGGTATGATACAACAATTTATAAGGTGTATGGTCTTCACTTTGTCCCTCTGGCTAATTGTAAATAAGAGATGTATGTATTTACATCCAGTTTCCACATACCAGTTTTACATATATCATAATAATTAGCTTTTTATTCTGGTACCCTTAAAAAATTCACAGTTTATGGATACACTGTTGCACTATATAAAACCTCTTCAAAGTCTTGGTTGGGTGTTTAGTTTGAAAGTACAAAGACATTTTGAGAAACAATGTAACATGGTTAACATGAAGTTATTTAATGTGAAGAAATACCTTTAAGGATGCTGGAGTGCATGTCTTGCTTCTTTTTATTTTTAGAGTTCATATAACTCATATAGTCAATAACTCATGTCAATACTTTTAATTGTCTGAACCATAACGCAAATTCTCCTACATATTACATCTATAGTCTTTTGCAAGGCTCGATTTTCTTTGTGCCCATGGAAATAATATACAGTATCTTCATTAAATATGTTGGTAGCTCCTAAAATGATTAATTAGTCATGGCCATGGACTTGCAAGAAAGAGTAGAATAAGTAAAAGAAGCTGTTAGATAAAAATCTTTGGGGAGAAGCAATAAAAGAAACTGTGTTGGTTATGAAGAGAGACCTACTTGGAAACTCCAGAGACAGAATTCAGTATGGATTGAGATCTCTATAGTGTTATGAGGAAAGATAAAACTCACTCACAGCAATTCAGAGGTGGAGAATGGGGAGCATATACTGTTATCAGTGTGATAGCCTTAAAGGCTTTGCTCTATAGTTGGCAAGTTGTAATTACTAGAAAAATAATTTTATTTTAAAATAAAGTTGTAAAAACCCTTTGAATGGAGTGTTCACAAATTAATTCATTTCAATTTAAATGGAAACATAAATGAAAGTGTATTAACATTATGTTTCAGATCTTCAGTTTCAAAGCCAAGATATTTAGAAGAACTGGGAAATGCACATAGGGAAGTTGCTGAACAAATAAACTCAGGATTTTTTAAGAGGGAGGGGAACACCATTATCTTTATCATGGAAGAATATCAGAGACTAGTGGCTAAGAAAAAAACCCAGCAGGAGGTGTTTCCTCATTTAGCTGGACAAAATGGTCATTCTCTAGAAATTATTTAGACTTAAGGAGTCTGTCTGTTCCATTTCTTCTAGGCTAATCAAAAAAGAAATCCATGAAAAGATAGAATAGAAGCTGCTAAAAGCAGGAGTTAGTATATGTATATAGTAGGAGATGTTTTAACAGTTTTTCAGACAAAGAAACGGAAAAAAACATGGAATGAGATACGCCATGGGAGGATTAAACAACAGTTTCATTATAGGCATTTAGGTGTAGACTGAAAGGTGCATTAACCTTATTTCTTCTGTCGATAAGGGCGATACAGCTGACTGTGAGAGCAAAGGTGAGGCATAACACGCACTTAGTGAATGCAAGACATATGTCAAAGTTCACCAGTTGGAGTCATATGGGAGGTATGGAATTGTTGCTGATAATTTTCCCCTTCACTTAAATATTATGTGCATAGGCAAGCCCTTTCTTTTGACTTAACATTGGTAAATACGTAGATAAAAATATTGCTGGAGAGAAAAATTAGAAATACAGGGGTCAGTAAAAGGTTGCATGGAATTTTATATGGACTTGGCAGAAGCAGGTGTTGTTAAACTCTACCTTTAAAAAAAAAATCACTGAAGAGTGTTTAATGCACGAAGATATAGCAGATATCAAAATGAGCTTAAATAAAGCGCTTGCAGTGCCACATGAGAACTTACGAAACTTGAACAGCAAAGAACTGAGAGGGACAAGATACTGGGCAAGGGAGATACCACTGTGGGGAAAGGAGCAGTACTGGATAGGGCGAATTTGCATTCATCAAAGTTAGGTCTTCAGATTTATTGTGGTTTAGTATTGCATTGTCAACCCTGGCATAAAGTGTAGGAGTATGCTAAGGAATGAGTCAATGTTTTGTAGAAATCTAGAGTTCAGAGGAGGACTAGATTTGCAGAAATGTGAAGAAGTTTAGCTTTACAGTGTGCAGGAGATCAGTGTGCAAGCACGCTGGTGCTTGAGGTCTTACTCAGATTATTTCTGTTTATTTGGGAGTTCATTGCTTGCAAGAGAAATCTGGGTAACTAGCTGAGTACAGAATGACTATGAAGGCTCCCAATAATGGTTTCAGTGTAGGCAAAGGCCAGTTGTAACACTGAACAGGACAGAAATTTCCTTAGATGCGGATGGAGCATGCTGTGTGCCTGGGAAGCCAGCCTGCTGGCAGAGGTGGGGTATGCTGCACTGAAGGCTGGCCAGTGCCATGGCTCTGTGCCCCACATGCATCGAAGTCACCTGTCCCAGAGCTGCCTGCTCTCATATCAGCAGCCCAGGGGGCACAGGGGGTTGAGGCTGGGATGAGTCAGACTGAAAAGTAGCTGCTGCTGAAGGGAGGAGACGCCCTAGGAGGAAGGTAGGGTTTATGCCTGAGTGGACAGGGATGAGGGAGATGTAGGCTCCAGTGACACCTGTAGAAATGAACCTTCTGCCACCTCTTGTCTGACTCCAAGTCTATACTTTGTGTGCTTGGTTCTTCCTTCTTGCCAGGGAAATCTCTACATTCCTACCAATAGTCCTTCTCCCGGAGATCACCAGACCCTGCAGCTTTCCTCTAGTTTTGGTTATCATTGTCATTGAAAATGTTCAGAAGACTGGAGGAGGACAGGCTTGAGAGAGTTGAAGTTGTTCAACCAGGAGAACAGAATGCTTTTGTGAGACCTTAGAGCAATGTTCCAGTTCTGGAAGTACTGGGGGCCTAAAAAAAATCTCATGGAGGGACTTTTTACAAGAGCATGTACTGACAGGGGATGGCTTCAAACTGAAAGGGGGTGGGTTTTGATTAGATATTAGGAAGAAATTCTTTACTATGAGAATGGTGAGGCACTGGGGCAGGTTCCCTGGAGAAGCTGTGGGTTTAGCATCCCTGGAAGTCTTCAAGGTCAGACTGAATGGGGCTTTGAGCAACCTGGTGTTGTGGGAGGTGTCCCTGTCCATAGCAGGAGGGTTGGAACTAGATGATTGCTTTGAAGGTCACTTCTAACCCAAACCATTCTATGGTTCTATGATCTTCACTCTTCTGAAGACCTATGATCCCTTCCAACCCTCTCCATTTGTGTTGATCGAATTTCCATGACCCCTGCCACTTCCTCATGGCTGTGAAGCAGAATTTTACTTACATGGTGAGAATGCTTTATTTGACATGAAGGGGCAAAAGAATACCTTTTGCTGCACAATCTTAGTGGTTAAGTTTCATCTGAATAACTGTGTAAATCTAATCACTCATTGACAAAATAAGGTTCACATTTGACAAAAGGACCCTTTAAAAAAGGGAATATATTGTAGGACTGTTTTTCTTGAGCCTGGAATGTCACAAAATGGCTCTCTATATGTGTGCAAGGAACTGAACTGAAAGCCAGGGAGGGAACCACTGTTTGAGTCAGAGGACAATGGTAATACATACACAAGATGACCCACACATGAATAGTTATGGGCTGCAAAACAGAAAAAAAATACTGCTTCCAATTAAATGAGGTTTTAGAGCAACAATCCAAGATTGGTTTTTAGATTGAATTTGCTAAGTTTATCTAAGAGCTTACATGTTGTGGTTATGTGGATAACAAGGGAGAAATATTTGTGAACCTAGAGGCCTCTTCTAATCTAATTGAGGAAGACTTCTTATAATGCAGGAGATATTAATGATTTTGCAAAGTTAGTTCCCAGTCTCAAGGGCTTTCTTAAGAGTGAAATTTATGTCCTTTTTTGTATAATCAAACTTTTTCTGAAATGTCATGTGGTTTCCTAGGTTTTTCTTTCCTTTCTGAATTACCATTTTGTGGTTTTTGAGAATACACTCACATATCATTGTTTAAAATAAGAAAATTGATCTTCTAGCTCTCCGTGATGAAGTGTTTTATGAAAGATTAACATGCTTGAATTGTTGTAATGGGCAGAAATGAAGAAAGGTAATGCTTCAGAGGAGGCAGAATGGACTAAGGGAGGGAAGAATAACAGGAAGATCAGTGTGAGAGAGGTATCTCTGTTTATGTACACCAAGCTTCTGAATATTATGAGTTACCTGTAGGTACCATACTTTGGTGATAAAAGTACACTGGCCTCATAAATATCCTACCCTCAATTTTAGGATTAAACATGTGCTAAGCTTCTGTTGGCTTTGATCTCAGTTGGAGTCTTCCTTCTTCAGTGGAATCTGGTTTTGGGACTGTGAGAAACCATCTCATTTTAAAGCATACTCAGGAGATCAATTTAAGCCAATTTAGATCAGTGTCCATAGGTATGATGTTTTAAATCTCTGCATAAGGTTTATCTCTGTAACATCTGCTTTTAGAGCCTGAATTCTATTACGTTTCTAAAGTCACCGAGTTAGAAATGTTTTATGCAACATTTTATCCCTGACTTACAGACTGAACTGCAATATCTGCAGTGAAATACCAACAGTTTAACTCGGTTGTGCCAGTAGCTATTATTATAAGCTTAGTCTGGGTTTCTAAGTAACTAAACTATGATGTTAGTACATTAAATGTATATTTTATAAGTAAATGTAGATAAAGTAGACTTTTAGGAATGTATTAGCTTTAATTAGCTAACAAAAGAGTATTTTTCTTTTTCGTATTTGTAAATTAATTTATTATTGGATTCAGTTAATCCAAACTGTCTATTTGTGATTATTTTGTATTTCTAAGGGACAAATGTTGCAATCTTTAGGGAAAACACTCATTCGCTTCACTTGGAGTTTTGCTTGGATGAATGCCATGAGATTTGCCCCTGAAAGCCATTGAATCTATACCTACACCAAGCTTTAACAAATATTTCTCTGTTGCATTAATGAGCTGCCTCTCTACACCCTGAGTGTATTCCCTTTGCAATCCACAGTGCTCGTCTATCAAAATATTTTTTTCATTATGAACATTCTTTGCTATGTTTCATTTGCTTTATTGTAATTCAGTTTTAATTTAACATTGGAGTGCAACATAGGAACAAATTGCATTTAGTCCTGCTATTCTGGCTCTTAGTGTTGGTCATGCTAATGTGTAAAAACAACAGGTGAAGTTTATAGTGAGGTTTTCTGCAACATAACTTCAAGCTTCTTGACTCAGGAAGACAGCTGTGAGAAAGGCACCATATAACCCAAAAAGATTACATTAACAGAACGAGCTTAAAGCCTCTCCAGACTGTATTCCTTCTTTACAGAGCCTCTCCTGCTAAGGAGCTGCAATGTGGCATTGTATCATTGCACCTCTAGGTACAGATAGACTTTCTGAGCCATGCTGAGAGAGGCCTCTTGAAAAACTGCTTTTCTTCTTGGGGAGATACAGCAAGAAGATATACCTGAGTACAGTCATGCACCTACAGCTGACCATACCATCCCATAGTCCTCCAAGACAGTAAGCCAGAGGTAGCTTGTCTCAGGCATTGCTGACTTCTTATTTTTTGCTAAGAAGCAGTTTTCACTTTTCTTAATAAGAAAGGCGTTGTGTGCCAGGGCTTCAGAAGGACACACAATTTAGGATTGCTGGCATTTTGGTAGCTCTCTTTTCAGATAAGATCAGTCACCTGAAAATCTCGGGTGCTAGTTCTGTGAAACTGAACACCTGATGTAAATCTGTTGCTGTGAGCTTTCTTACTCCTTACTTCTGAACAGTTTCATTTTTGTCATTGTCATCATCGCTGCTTGCCTTATTTGAATCAAGATGCTGCTTGCCACTCCAAGGGTAAAGAATGGAAAAGTCAGTGTTCTAGAAGAAGGAGCTGAGATATTTCAAGATGGAGATCTGTTCTGAAAAGCTATCATTTCCTTCATTTGACAGTCCCAATGTGCTTTCTCTTGCCTCTCCATCCTCTGTGCCTCATATGTTTCTCTGTACATTTAAACTGTGTGATTTGCTTAAAGCCTGCACACATCTCGCCTCTATAACGTTGATCCTGATGGGAAAAATTGCTTTGCTGTCCTTCAAATCCCAGGTCATTGCACTGTCACTTGCATTCCTTGATGAATAGATGTGTATGGCTCAGTTGTGTGGGATGTATTCTGCCTCTATATGGAGTGTAGTCCAGTCCACTTACTGGAGCAGGCTTTTAAAAGGGAAGTAGATGAGATAATTGAAGGCAATCAAACAAACAAAAAACACAAATGCAAGATGCAGTCCTATTTTACTTCTATTTCTTTTTCCAAGCATTTAGAGCATAAACTATGTAATTCCTTCACGACAATATCATTTTCAGTAACTTACTGAAAAAATACAAATAAAATGTCATTTCTCTTGGGAGCCATTAGCCTCGAGCAAATTCATGATGCAGTGGAAATAAGAACATGCTGTGAAAGCTGGTACATGAAATGCATCAAACTAAAACATGAATTTTGAGGTTCAGAATATATTCCAAAGAAGTATATGATTTGTGGGGAAGCAGTGTTTTTAATTCATATTTGTACCTGCTTTACTGTTATATATGCTGTCATGCTCCTGTTCATAACTTAATAATGGAATTTTTTTAGCATCAAAGAACTATAATAAATCTTTAGTCGTATCCATCTGGTACAGAGATCCACGTCTGGCTATAGTGGACAGAGGTTGCATATTGCATGTTTGGCTGACCCTGGGAGTGGTGTTAAACATGAAGGCTATTCTTACAATTGTTAAGAGTCTCCAAGGGCCTGAAACATTCCCCGTCTTTATATGTTTTTAGATATTCTTTCCAAAACTATACCAACATGGCTTCTTGGAGAACTCAGTTTAAGACATTTGATGGAACAGGGTTTGGACAGCTTGCCAGTATGACAGATATAAACAATCTCTGACATAAAGCTCATATCCGGAGTTCCTTTTGATTTGTAGATGTATTCTTACAGGGATTTTAACTGTATATAAACATATAAATTGTGCATGCATCCTATTAACATAGGATATAAAGCTCCAATAGCTCTTGTGCTGTGAAGTTTAGAGGTTAGACAGATCTGATTTAACAGTACTGCTAGGGGCTTTTAAAAGCAGTCCTGGAAATGGAAATTATGTCAGATTATATGGCTACATTAATCTTGCTATGGAGTCATAATATTGTCCATTTATCTTGATGATCCAAGTTCTTAACTTAGTTACTTCAGAGTAGCATGCAGGGGTTTATTTTTTAATGTCTGTTTGTTCCAGAAGAGTCTGGCCTGTACATCATGTGCTCAGCAAGCTTGAAGTGTGATTTATACTTTTTTTGATCCACAGGAAGCAAAGCTATAGATCTCACTTAAATGTGAGTGTAAAAAATACATTGGAGACCCCATTTTGCTTAAGGATTTTATGTCTTACTGAACATTTCTCCCACCCCTTGGGATTTCAAGGTAGACTTCTTGTGTGGTTAAAGTAGTTCCTGTCTTTTCTCATCTCATTTTCACATCTGTTTTAGTTACCACTCTAATTTTAAGCACTGCTACTGAGGTGCAGATTTGCTTGACTTCCTTATAATAGCCTGTAAATGCAGTAGTCAGTATTGTAGCCTTCCATTTTGAGCCTCCCATTGATGAAGACACTGACACTCTGATACTGCTGCTGTGTTTAGTGGCTGTGAGCTTAGTGGCTGCCTTAGTGCTCTTATTTGTGCAATTTTCACACCTTAGTGAACAGCAGAAGTCAGTCAGAATAAGCCTTTTGGAGAATATCTGACATTAGAAGCCAACTCATTTGAACTTGGGGGATATTTTGCATTGTACGTCTTAATTTTCTGCTTAAAATAGTTTTCTGCTTAAAAGTGTCTGAAGGGAATCAGATTAGAAGAGAAGCAAGGGAATTTCTGGCCTGAGACCAAAGGCAGAAAATTTTCTGTTGGAAAGGAACATTTTCCTGCAGCTGTGGATCAGTGCAGCAGAGTGACTGTCCTGACAGAATAGGGAGTCTAAAAGGTTTTGGGGTGTGATGCATCCTTCTGAGTCACATTAGTCCACTGCGCTGCTGACATGATGCACAAGTGTTTCTCATCTTCTTGTCCTGCCTGCTCAGTGTTTCTGGAGAGTATCTAAGGGCTTTTGACTCATTGTGTTCCAGAACCGGTCTGAGTGAGCATGTTTGGTAAATATGCTCTGCATATCCTGAAAAAATGTGCTGCAATGCTTACTGAAACTCCACGAGGAGTGCAATCATTCTGTGTGCAAAATATATTGAAATCAGTAGTAAGAAAGTGTGTCCTGGTAAGCTCAGTCATTTTTATCTTGGGCATTAAATACCAACACTGAGATTTTTCTGATTTACCTATTAAATTAACAGAAAGTATATAACCATCCCTTTTATGACTTTGAAAAACTGTTTTCACTGTGTCCTAGGGGGGGGAAAAAACAAGTTAGTTACCAAGGAAAGCCACTGGGTTCAATATTACTTTGGTATTCCTATTTTGTAATGAGTGTGAAATGTAAGCTAATAAGAGCATTAAGGAGTTGCTGGCATATAGAGCTTTACTTTTGTATGTTTGGTATTTTGTTAAAATTTGTATAAAACTTCTAAGAGGCAATTGCAGAGCAATGAATGCTCTCCCATAGACTTTTTGTTTTGTCATTTCGATTGAATTTGAAATGTCCAAATTACCACAATTTAAGGCAGAAAACTTGTTTCAGTATACTATAAATTCTGTTTTCCTGCTTTATGAATATTTTCAAATTTTAAAATAAATGTTAATCCTACAGAAGATAATGACTTCTAAACCAGATGGGTATCAGATTATCCTCCAACTAACATTTTCCCCCACTTAGCTAGGGGTTTGGCTATATGGAAGATATCTGAGTAAATCCTGGAACATTTAGCACTTCAAGTGAGAAGGTGTGTAGCTGAAGGATTTCATTTTCTTTGCGAAATTGTACAATTGTGTTAGTTATGTAGGTTTTCTAAACCCAAATACATGAGAAATTATAAATACTGGTTTAGATCATCTTTGGAAAGAGGCTGTTCTGTTAGCAGTCCAAAGTACCATGTTTTGGGTGGACTGTCCTGTAGGTCGAGAGACTTTATTTCCTGCTGATGTTTGTGAGAACTGAGAATTTTTGGAACGTGCCATGAGGTGCTCAGCACAGCGTCACATCCCAAGTGAGTACGGACCAACGCAACCCACAGATCCAAGCCCTTCATAACCAGAACAGAGCGTATATTAATCTACAGATGGGGTCAAATTAATTCTTTTCACATTGGTTTTGAGTTAAAGGTCAAGTATAAGTGCTTTATAGACTTTTTGTTTTTCAAAACAGGAATATACAGTAAAATAAATATACAGAAAAAATATAAAGTACTTTGTTTTAAAATACTTTTGATATTTTGAGGAAGTTTTAAAGAAATAAATTGCTCAGACACATCTGAAAAAGTTGTTCAGCAAATTTCTCCCTAACGAATACTAGAGCAATAACATGAATTGTAGAACTATAGGGAAGGGAAAAAAATAAGCGCCAAGACGAACATTAAAATTATTGCTTTTCTCTCTTCCTATTAGCCTCAGAGGCACATGGGTTTGCAAAACACAAAAAAGTCTGCTCTTTTTCATGTCTCGTGCATTTCATTGGTATGTATGTAATTTTTATTTGCTTGTTATTAAGGTTTAAGGATGAAAAAAGTATGTTAGATCTTGATTTCAAGCATGTTTTGATTTTTTGATCAGTTAATTGGTTTCTAATTGAGTTGAGAGTGTGCCAAGGAAAAATTGGGAATAGCTTTAAACTGAAAATTTTAGAGTTCATAGCTGTAAGCTGTTAGACAGGTATCTTCCATGTATGGATAGAGGTAAAGGGGCAGTGTAACACAAACTGACAAATTGATTACATGGATACCTTAAAAAAAAAAAAATCAATGTGAAGGTCAGGATCTAGATCATATCTATTTCTAGGTATATGCCTAGACCCTGCAGCTAAACACAGTCAAGCTTTGGATTAATGAGAGCTGAATTGAGCTTTTGTATGGTTTCTGTCTCCTTTTTACCCTGATTATCAGATATTCCATTTATTCTGTCAAACAGAACTTCTTGCCTATCTTCTGACTGGCAAAAATGTACCTTAAGCTATGTTAAAAAATAACAGAAAAGTCCTGACAAATAGCAAACAATCCTTGAGCACTGACAGAGGTTTTGACACATAGCAAAACTGTCTTGCCAAATGTATCTTCCAACCCACCACGTTTTAGCAAATGTGGTAGGATTGCAGAGCCGTGTATGTTTTCATATTCTAGTGCAGATTATGAGGAGTGTATCTGCCTTTACCACGAAGTTACAGGAACTATGTTAATGTGCTATGAAAATGTAAAATAATTTGGATGAATAACGAAACATTAATTTAATTCAGTAACCCTTAGGGGTATATTCTTGTTTCAATGAGAGGTGGTTTATCCTTAATGAGAGGCTTATGCATAGCTGTCTGTGCACTGAGATGAGAATACACTCAAAACTACTTAAACTTGGGTGCTACGAATAATCTATTTAGAGTTTTTGTAGTCAAAAGAGATGGAATTTAGAAAGTAACTAGTTAGCCCTTATTTGCATAAGAAAATTAGCTGAAATTAAAGTCGTGGAGGAAAATTCAAAGGGCTTTGTCACCTCCATTACATGCTATCTGATCAAATTGTACATGAAGGCAAATGGCCTGATCTTTTTTCCTATTTAAATCTTGCTAAGGACATTTTATAAAATTGATTTTTTTTTCCCCTAAGAATCTTGTTAGTAAAGAAAAGTTTCCAAGTGGCATTTTTTTCCTGAATGAAATTGATCATAATTACATTGCAAAAAGATGTTTACCAAATCTTGATCATTGTTCTTTTAAGTGCAAATTACCATTGTTCTTTTAAATGCAAATTGTTGGTTGTATCTTATTTAGACTCTTCCTCAATTGTTCTATCAGTGTAGTCCCTTGGTTGAGACTTAAGCAATTTCTTATCTCCCGTATTGGGCAAATCCATAGGAGCTCCACACCCTGGATTTGCATGGCTGTAGCCACAGTTACAGCATGCCTCTTTGAACACAGAAAATCCAGAGTCTTTCTGAGAATCAAAGTGTAGTTTCAGAGCAGAAGGAAAATGTTAGGTCAAGATAATAGTGGAGGTAGTAGAGGAGAAGGGGTTTACAAAATAAGAGTGTGTTCCAAAAATAACCATTGCCAGTACTGGAGAAAATGTATTTTGAAATGTCGTGTAGGAGCATCAGTACTTTAACAGGTGGTTATTGCTTGTGCCCACATGCAGTGTTCAAAATAACTGCAGTTTGTGCACTGAAGTTTTGTACACATTAGGTTGGTTGGGAGAGTGATTCAATGGCTTCAGCTGTTTGCAGTTTAAACCAGACTGTGCAGGTCTTACCCATTATATATTCAGCTTTGTAAGGTGTCGTTGCATGAGTTTTCAGGTAAAAATTAAATGCAGTCCACTTTTGTTGTTGCATGAGATGTATGGTGCTAAAGACAGATTTTAAACTTCTTTAAAATATTTTCTGCTTTTTATTGTTTAGCAATAGCTAAAGAAGTGTAACTACTTTTACAATTTTACTTAGCAATAGATTTTTTTTTTCCTATATTAGGATCATAGGCAAATAATGTATTTCAGTTCAGGTAGAATGCATGTTGATTTCAGAAGAACTAGGAAAGAATGCTCAGCATTTTAAGAAATCCTCTGGGTTCATACATGGAAAAATATTGCTGACCAGATAATTCTTACTTCAGTTACTCTAAAAGGTTGTTGCTGAGAATAGTAATTTTAATAGTCATATTCACTTTTGAATCATATTTAGAATAGCTGGTGAAGTTAAACTTTTTTTCTGCTTCTTTAGGCAGTGGACACTCAATTTATGAATTTAAATGCTGTCATGCAATTTAAGATATCACTTACCCTTTATGGGAATTTACTTAATTTGATTTTTATTTTCTTTTTTGAGAGGAAGATACAGGTATAAAAATAGCAGCAAAAAAATGGAGAAGTGAAGTGAATCAGTTCTGACTGTAAAGTAGGCTCGAGGATTTTGGGTACTTGTTTGAAAGGTGCAAAGGACAGTCCATGGAGAGCAAAATCCTCCATGCTGAGATTGCCTCTGAGCTGTTGGGGATGTTTCTGACAGCTTAATTGTGTGCATGTTGTCATTCGCTCTTGAAATACAAAGCAGTAAGGCATGTGGCTGGAGAGAGTGAAGCTTTGAAGAGCTTCAGCCCCAGGTGTATGCCCTCTGCATTGACACTGTAGAAAGACTCAAATACTGAAATACATTGTAGTCCAGATGGAAACCAGACCACGTGGATCATCCCACTGGTTTCAGCTTTGCTTCTAGGGAAGGCACTTGCGAGTTCTTCGAAGCGGCCTGAGTTGCCGTATCTGAAATTATTCTTGAGCCACAGTGTCACTCAAAGCAGGGACTTCCTTGCAGTTTAAGGCAGTCCCCTCTCGTGATGTGTTTTATAACCAGATAAGTAAGACATGAGGGAGAAAATACTTTATAATTTTTTTTTTGTGAGGACTTTCAAACTGAAAAAAGCCACTGAAGGCTAATCGCGTCCAATTCCACAGCCTCTTTTAAACTCTGATTTTCCTTCCTTACCATTTTGGTAACTGAAATTTGTGGACTAAGCTTCCAGCTTTGCTTTCACTCTAAGCATGCCTCTCTGTAGGTTTTCTTGGCTAGGACATGATGAACTTAACCTTAGTTTGCTATGCTCAAGTCTTAAAGTGGATGCTTTCTTTGTTAGCTGTAGCTGCCAAAATACATTATTATTTTCCTTTGACGTACTCTGTTCTGTAAGGCAGGAACAAACAGAACCATGCTCAAAAGAGAAGAGGACAGTTCTCTAGAAGAGGTGGAATTCTTTAAAAACAAGTTAGAAATAGACACTCCATCACTCCTGATCTGTGTCATAAATATCAGCTAGTTTCATGCATGTCTATCTGAGAGTTGAACCACAAATTATTTTAGGCATGCTTTTCTTTTTTCTTTTTAATCAGTGTTGATATAATGAAGGGATACATGATAGGACTGAAAAGTAGCAGAACTAGTCCAAAATGTGTGTATTCAAACCATAATTATTTTTAAGATGTTGAGACTATTGCAAATAAAATCATGGAAGGTAACCAGATTTGCCTGCAGTGGAATGTGAGGAAATTGGTAGTACATTAATTTGGAGCAAAAGAGCAGGATGGTTTCTATGTATATATCATCATTCCTTGCTCCTTCTTCATTGAGCCTCCCAAGGTCATCCTGCTTTCATGTGGGACCATTCCAAAGGCATTAGCTGTGCATAGTTGTTGCCATCCTGAATTTGGCTTAAAGCAAGGACTGTAGTCAAAACTAAAGGTAGGATGACTTGCTAATTCTTATCTGATCCAGACCTGCCATATTGTGGATACTGGAAGTACTCTGGGAATGCTCAATGTAAAATAAATAGAACTTTTTACTCAGGTAGGAAAGCCGTTTAAAATCCAGGAGATGAATGGTAACTAGCAGGATAAAGGACTTCACAAGCTGTAGAGCAAATGACCATGTCAAAGAAATGATTTGAAGGAGCTCAAAGGTAGCGAATGATAGATTTCTTTAGCTAGCAAAGGTGACCACCTGGAGCCACCTGGACTGGATTGATTTTATTCAGATTCAGGAATGGGTGGCACCTGCTCTGATGATCCTGCTCTTGGGTAGGCCAGTGATCTTACAGTTGTACAAGATAATGGATCACCTGAATTAAGGGACAAGAGGGAACCTTTCTGAAAAAGAGCTTCTCCATTTCATCAGTACCTGGGAACAGGAAGCATAAATGCTTATTTTTGTATTGTCTTGAGACGTGAATATGTGGCTGAAGTACACTGTATCTTCTCAGGCCCCCTGGTTCAAGGAGGAAGGCTGATGGTTTTCTGGTGTCTGGAAACAGTGGGGTGTCCTGTGGTCAACAGGCTGCTTTTTGACATCACAAAGTAGTGGGATGCAGCTGGGAACTGAGCATCTGGGGAAGGACCCCTGGATTCAAGTGGGCCAGGTCTTTTTTCTCTTCATTTCCCAAAGCGTGTCTGTGTCAGGTAAAGAGCAGGAGCGATTTGTTTGATACCAGGCTGGAAGCTGTGCCACAGAACCCATTTCTCTGAGAGAGATGACCCACTGTGGTGTTGCTGTGTTTCAGAGGACTCTGAGGCTTGTGGTTTTTTGCTCCAGTAATACAGGGAATTGGAGAGGAGCTGCTGTAGGCTACTGGCCTGCAACAAAGAAACTCATGTCTGAGTTAATGTGACACTCAATGTTCTAGCTTGGTTTTTGGGGGTTTTTTGAGACTTTTTTGTCTAGTGCATCTCTTATGCATTTCTTCTAGAGGTGTAGTTACAGGATCTGTAACACTTGCTCAGTGTTAAAGATTAGTTTTCAGTCAGTGGTTTTGAAGTTAGTCTCTTATAATTTAGATCAGTAAACAGAGTGTATATACATTGACCTAACAGCTTTCAGAGCTTCCACTGATGCTACAAATAGGATTTTCTAATGTTTGTTTAAATATTTCAGGAAAGGGAGTGGAAGAAACAATATAAGTGGTATAATTTAGGAGTAATCTTGTCATCTTTTGAAAAAAATGGATATTTACTGTTTGGAGGTTATGATATATTTGCTACTTAAGCCATCTCTAGTAGGAAGCTTCTGGTAGGAATAGGAAAATGAAAGCTTTCAGCAACATAAAATTATCATGGCAAATGTATGTGCTTTTAGTAAGAATTTTAGAAACTCTTGTTTACTTTTGTGAATCAAATATATATATTAAGTAACAGTTTAATTTCTTTAATTGTAAATGCAAGGAACTTTTCCCTTTTTTGTGTGTAATGGGAAGAAGTGCTTATGGAGGAGACAATGGATGCTGGTGAGAAACTTACACTGAGGTATTGGAAAAGTAAATGTGTCTTTTTTTTCTGGTCATATATATTTGTAACCACATGCAGTCTGTTGACCTGCTGAATATTTAAACATCTTACAAATGGTGAGTTCTCAGTTGTCTTTAACTGAAATCAGTAATCTACTCCACAGAAATGCCTTTTTTGCTTAAAGAAAATATAGGAAGGCACATGGTACATTGGTGAGGAAGAGAAATGGTCTGCTGCTTGATAAAGACATCATTGCTATCACCATACCTGACTTCATTTAAAATAAGCAGCAACCAACTGATGCTAAATGTTGTCTCCTTCAGAAACCCGCAAGAAGGATTGTACTTTGTCCAACAGACAGAAAATCCAAGCTCTCTCAGAGTAAGGAAAGAATAAGTTTGTTTACTGAAGTAGATTTTTGGCAGTTGCATCCCACCTAAACCAACATACTGACTTTTTGGCTGCTTGTGCAGTCTTGGTAGTGGAAGCAAAAAGTAAAAAAGAAGTAGAAGGGAGATAATAGAGTGGAGGGATTAGAAGAGATGAGGTAGCTGAAAAAAATGGGGCTTGAAGTAGCTCAGAGATGCCAAGGTCTCTGGTCAATACAAATGGATTGGTATTGTGTAGGCTATCACACAAAAATTGGCTGTAAAACTGTCTGTTTTTCACAACTAATACGGAAAAGAAGTCCACTGCAGAAAGGGTAAAAAAAGAGTGGAACTAGTGCAAAAAAAAAAAAAAAAGTAGCATTTTTTCTAAATTTTCCAACCATTATCGAGCACAGATGGCTGTTTCCAAATGGTTTGCCTTCAAAATATTGCCTACTTCTATGCTAGCTGAATTTTTCAAATATTTTCTAACTTCAGAGCAGATTGCAGCGATCCAAGTGGAAGGTAAGAAAAGAGAGCCAGCCTCAGTAATGTCTATTTCTAGAAAAAACTGGCAACATGTCAGCTGTACATAGATGGAAATAGATTTTACTGATTCTTTGCTGACACCTGGTCAGTAAGGCAATTGAGCAGCTCCAGTTCCTGAACTAAACTGAAATAAACTCCACAAAAATCTTTCTTTTTTTTTCTTCACAATGTTATCAGTGTTACCTCAGTCTTATGAAACCCCATATTGCATAAATTGTACCCAAGAGGTCCTCATATCCCCTCATCTCCGTTAAAAAGAGGAATGTGAAAATACTGCATCTGGGTCTGTGTGTGTTACATTGATTCTCTTGTCATCCGTGACCTAATTTGGAAAACCTCTTCAGGTCTGCATTGCAAATAGCTTGGTGCATATGGTTCTCCTCCCTCATGTCTTAGTCATATGCACACACGTGCTGTGTGGTGATAATACCAAATGATTAATATCTTTTGTTTTGTGTTTGAATGACAGCTTGTTTTTTGTTTTCTTTGACGTGCACACATTACCCAGTTCTGTGACATTAAAAGAGCACGTTAAAGTGTCGGACAAAGCCCAGCAGGGCACTAGGACTTTTGAGCTGAAGCAGTAGAGACTGCTGTGGAGAGTTTGGGGTTGAGGAGATAAAAGTGGCTGAGACACCAATGGGCAGGACCAGTGCTACCCAAGTCAGGGCTTCTAGCAGGGAAGATGTTACCTGCCCAGGGGAACACATACTGAATTGAATAAGAAAAAAACTTAAGGAAGTAGAAGTGTGAAGCATGACTGGAGTGGATGGATGGATTTTCAGAGCTGTACATTATCTGACTCTGACAAGGTGATGGTGTGTGATAACACTTAAGTGAACTTTTAGGTAGCTGGTTGTTGGACTTCAAAACATGAAATTTACAGAGGCACTAAGAACTCTCAGCTGCTTTGGAACATACGGGTGCACAGAGCAATAATTCATTTTGGCATTTCCAAACATCTTCACATTTTAACAAAGGGATATTTGTGAGTATAATACCTATTTAAAAAAAAAACAAACTCTGTCTATTGCAGTTGGTGGATTCAGCGTGAGTAAGCTGGAACATCTTGTACATGCCATTTGTATGAAAATCTGTGAGCACTTAATATAGCTTGCACAACCTAAATTGCCAAGTGATGCAAAGCAGATGAGGCCCAGCATGATTATAGGATCCCAGATTGAGGTATTGGAGTGATTAAAAAAAAAATAATCTCTTTAGAGCTACTGCTTATAAAAGACTTCAAGGCAAGAAATACCAACCCACAATGACAAGTTTTGAACCTGTGAGATAGACAAATGGGCACCCATGTTTCTGGCTGAAATGTGTGAAACATGCTGTTGGAGGATTGAGGAAAGATGTTTAGATTACATTGGCAGTCTTAGATACGAAAAACAGTTTCCAGACCAAAACTGGGTGAATGTATTTTTGGGGGAGGTATTTATCACTTAATAATGAACAGGAGAAGGCTGATAAAAAGACAAGAAAATTCAGACTGCCTCTGCCACAGGGAGAACAAACCTGGCTAACAATTCCAGACAGAAGCTCCTAAAGAAGGGGCTATGGATGGTTTCTGGTGGTTTTTCGTTTCGTTTTGTTTTGTTTTGTTTTTTGGTTGTTTTTTTGTTTGCTTGTTTTTGGTTTTTGGTTGGGTGGGGGTTTTTTGTTTTTTGGGGGTTTTTTTTGTATGTGTAGGAATAGTGGAGGTGATAATAAGAGATTATAATGATATAAAATAAAGAACTTAATGTTTCTAGGTCATGGCTGTCCACAGGTAAATTTATTTAGATAGGTTTTGTATTTAGTTGTTAGTAGTTGTAATGTTGCTCTTATCTTGCATTTTATTAACCCCAACAACTCCTCTGCATAGTATTATATGATATATTTGCATTTTTTAATATTCTCATTTTCTTCTATAGTTTTTTCTCATTTATCATATATGGTATGTTTTCAATTAAAAGCAGATTAAAAAAAAAAAAAAGAAAAACGCATGAAGAGTTACATCAAGTAAGGCACACTGGAGGATGGGAGAACAAAATCTGACTCCTGAAATGTTCCTGAATGTGATGTGAGTAAATATAAAAGGCAGATGAGAAAAATTATGCTGAAAAAAGATGTATTGAATTCATGATCATAAACCTGGCTGCATGTGTGGTTCTTTGGTAGGTCAGCAGAGACTCACTTCTTCCTCCAGCCTAATCTAAGCACTGTGTGAACTGAGAAATTTGACTCAGTCTGTGGTACATAAGTAGCTTTAAATATAAATACTGTGTATTCGTCTTCATACATAAATGTAACCTCTGTCTTATCCTTTGTGAAAAAATGGGGGAAAACAGCTTCTGAATCAGTTTTTATACCAGGACTTAATAAGGGACAGTGAAAACAAATTGTAAATAGATCTGTTAATTGCATGAAGCAGTTGCTAACAGTGTGCTTATTTCTTGCCTACGTGGGGACTGGGAGGGTGGATTTGCAGAGACTTCAGATGCTCTGATCTTGTGTCTGTTCTCCACTGCGTGGTGAGACATACTGTGGAACACATGGTGGTGTCTGAACTGTGCGTGTAGAGCAGGACATACGTGTGTGAGACATGGTCTGCTTTTGCTTTCCTCCTTTGTTGCTTAGTCCTACCATTACAGCCCAGAACTCCAGGCAGCTCTTTGTTGTTAGGATTTTTAATGTGGCTTACAGTGGAAGAGGGAATTTGACAACCATCTTAAGCAGTTAAAAATGATGTGTCAGGTTCTATTTAAATGAAGGCATTTAAATAGCTATTGCAGGGGACACTTCTGTCTTTTGTTCCAATCTTCACTTGCAAGGCAAGAAGAAGAGTATATGTCTTCTTTTGTTTGTCTATTTATGTAGGCACAAGACTTCTTTCCTTTTCTGAAATCTCAGATTTTAAAGACTAGTGTTTAAAGAAATATAAATACTGTAATGGAAATAGCAGTCTTTCTCTCTATTTCCATCACTGTGTGAGACTGCTTTTTAGGTTCCTCTGAAGTGATCACACATGGAGGGGGAAGGAAAGGGAGGATGTTTGTTGGCTCTCATTTGACTTCATTTGGGCTGACCACTAAATCAGCAGCTTCTGACTTTTATATTTTATTGTGAGAAAACTGCTATAGAGTGTCAAAGCACTGGGTCATGCTCCTGGGTTGTTCTTGGTTTTGGATTTTTGGCGGGTTTTTTTTTCCATTTAAAAATGTCTAAGGACATAGTTCCTGAGTTTAGGTACACCTCAGAAGAAGCTCTCTGATTTGCTTCTGAACCAATTATAGTGCCCTGAGAAGTACACAGCAGGACTAATGAAATTGTGTATACAGTTTGCATTCAGATATACAAAAGCAAATGAGAAAATGCAGATGAGGTACCTATTTCAGTAAATATTTCTTCTAAATTTCTTAGAATTTTTAAATATTTTGTTCAAAAATCAGTCAGCCTGTCTGTAGGAGCTGAGACGTGACGGTGTCCTATATATTTTAGTTTTATTGGGGAAGCAGAATACACCATGGGGCATCAGGAGCACATGGGCAAAACTGTATTCCTGAAGCTGACAGAACTCAAGACTGAGACTGAAATCAACACTCATGGTCGAGTGAAATTTCACAAGTGAGGAAGAATATTCACATATTTTCCTGAAGTAAATTTCCACTGGAAAAAGAAAATTCTCCCCACTATCTTTAGAGTACGTCTTCTCCCATTCCCCATGAAGATTATGACAGAATTCTTACACAAGCTAGCTATCAGTGGTAGTAGCCTGCAACCATAGCTCAGTAATTGCAATTCCTGCCATCTGCTGTTTGCATGCCAGAAAGGTTCCTTGGGAAACTGTATACCTGTTGAACTGCAGTTAGTAGTTCTCACTTGAAATTATTTAAGTCTATATTTAGTTCCTATTTTCCGATTCTTTATGGATTCCTACTATGGTTGCCAGTGTAGAATCTTCATAATGTAATTTCTTTGCATTGATAAACAGACATTGGTCAGTTTACAGGATCATAGAATCATTTTGATTGGAAAAGACATTTAAGATCACCAAGTCCAGCTATTAACCTGATACTGCCAAATCCATTCATTAACCATATCCCTAAGCCCCACATCTACCCAAGTCTTAAATACATGCAAGGATGGTGACTCTCTGGGCAGCCTGGTCAAATGCCAGACCACCTTCTGGTGAATTAACACTTCCTAATATCCAATCTAAACCCCCCTTAGTGCAACCTGAGGCCATTTTCTCTTGTCCTATCAGTTGTTACTTGGGAGAAGAGACAGCCTCCATCTGGCTCCAGCCTCTGTTATGGAAGTTGTGGAGAGCAATAAGGTCTCTGCTCGTGGTGTAGCAGGTCCCTGACCATTTTGCCTTGGAGTATGGATTGTGGGGGCTTCCTTCTGCTCCCTATTCCTGTCTTCCAGCTCAGGGAATGGGGTATCCAGAGAAGTAAGTAGTCTTACTACTAAAGATTGAGGCAAAGAAGACTTTAAGTGTCTCACTGGTTTCCTCAGCTGTTGGCAGTGTTTTTTTCCCCACATCTCATAAAAGATGAAGATTCTCCTTAGCCTTTTTTTTTTTCCCCTAATGTATTTATAGGAACATTTTTATTGTCTTTTACAGCAGTGGTCAAATAGCATTCTAGGTGGGCTTTGGCACTTCTAATTTTCTTCTCACATAATCTCACAATATCCTTGTAGTCCATCAGGGTTGCATGCCCCTTTTTCTGCCTACCTGAAGAATCAGTAGTGGAGAGTAATCTGAGGGCTGTATCAGGGTAGGAAAGTGTTTTCCTGATATCTTGAAGCTAGTCCCCATGGAGGCAGGAGACTTCCCCAAAGATGTGGGTCCAGTGTGCCTTGGTGACCAAGTAGAATAAACAAGGATAAAACAACAGTAGGCATTAAGTAAGCTTTCAAATTCAGAAGCTACTAAGTCAAGATGGCTGTAGAAAATCTAAAAAATGTCCCATCAGTAACGTGTACACGTTAACAGTTGAATGAAGAGGCTTATCTTGTGAGGGAAATTATTTAATAAATTAGCATTTTATCTCTTCTCTATCATTGTGATAAAAATAAGACAAATGGATGATACGAAAAGAGCCAACACACCATTGGTGTAAATATTTAAGGCTTTGAGGAGACTGTAGCACACTCAATCAAAACCTATCATAACTCTTAAACTGGTGGCCTCAAGGTAGTTTCTCAGTGGCACTTTCAGGATTTTGTTTAAGGACATCATTACAGGCCCTGCATCCAGCCCTGACTTCTCTATTTGCAGATGAATTGAGATGTAGAGTTGGGGTGTCTGGCCAATGAGAAATTTTGGAGTTGCAAAGAAAGTATAGCTGGAGACTGAGATGTACTGTTCATGGGAAGCTCTTCGGTGTGGGGCTGAGGAGTGACTTGAGTGCATGGGTGATGTGAGCTGGCCTTTGCACTGCACAGATCTTGGAGCACATCTTCTCTTCTGTGATCAGATTCTCTCACAAAGAGAAGGGAACTACTTGGATTGCTCCAAGCAGGAGTCTGTGCAAACCAGTATGTGTGCAATGGGGACACTGAGAGGCCAAGGACTATGCAGTGAAACAGAAAGGGAAATAATTTGGGAAATCTACCTATCCTAGGTAGATAGGAATTGTTTGTTGGGGCCAGAAGCTCGAAAAAGGCTTTCCCAGACAGGCTGCTCCACAGCATGCCCAGGAGCACTGGAAGTACATGTTTTCTGTGGCATAAAGTCATGGGTTCTTTGGATTTAGGATAATTTATTCCTGAGGTATTGGAGACACTTGACTTCTGAGTTACCTGTCCCCAGAGTGAATGTGGTGTCCTAAAAGCAGCATGTACATAATACAGAAGAGTGCTGCTTAAATTTTACAGAAAATTCATGAAAACTGACACACTTTGTACTAAAAATCACCTATTTGCATTAAAAAGGTAGTTTCAGCAGAAAGTTCTTAGCCACTTAAAATATGAAAGAAAATACTACTATTCCTGCTAGTTGAGGTTAGATGATACAGAAATTAAACTCCTCTGAAAATGAAAGAATATTTAGAGAGAGAAATTATGTCAGTGCTTCTGTCCATGGGAATGAAAATGAACATTTGATCATGACTCGTAATTTGGGTTTGGGGTTTTTATATAATGGTAGAAAATAATCACACTGACTCAGTCATCATTCTTTGGAAGTTACAGATGAGATTTTAAAGCCATATATATAATGATTTATATGAATTACAGTAAATGACAAGAACCTCCTTTAAATCTGTCGAACTTAATTTTCTGCTCTGTGGAGCACAGTGATTGAGACAGTGAAGCTGAATGATGTTTTACACTGTGCATACTGCCAGCTGCCAAAAGCCTATGGCATTAGCTGAATCCACAGGAAACCCATGGACAAGTAATCAAGAAGATGCAATGCATAATTCTCTCTTGGCTGTGCTTCCAAGGGAACTTCAGGCATCACTT
Organism: Cyanoderma ruficeps; assembly: GCA_008694505.1. Classification (NCBI taxonomy): domain Eukaryota; kingdom Metazoa; phylum Chordata; class Aves; order Passeriformes; family Timaliidae; genus Cyanoderma; species Cyanoderma ruficeps. The sequence goes on along the minus strand of VZDJ01007755.1, from coordinate 18,802,415 downwards.
TGCAGTGCCTACAATGGCAAAACAATGGCATTGTTGATAAACAGTTTGGCAGAGCTGTACTCAGCCATTTCAAATATTGGTAGATGCTGCTAAGTGGTTTCGGGGTCATACTTCCTTTGGACCTCTGTAACATCAGAGGCATAATTAGGATCAGTGTTGTATTTTACTGTAGTCCAACTATATCCAAAAGGAAGTAAATAGCACAATGCCTTTTGGATGAATGGTTAGTCAGTATTCAGATTCTCATAGGTTATTCTGTTGGGAAGAAAAAATGATAAGATTATTGCTTGTAATAGTCAGTGCATTTTCATTTGTTTGCAGAACAAATCTTCATAAAATTATATCTTCCTAAATAAAAGAAGAAGAGGAATATAAAGGGAGTCTCTCTATTCTAAAAATTCTCCTTAGTGCCAAGAATATGCTTGAAATGCATTCTCTGAGCTTTCTTCTATGCTTGTATTGCTAGTGTTCCTCTGATTCTCTTTTGTTTCCCATTGCCTTTTTTGGCCACATCTCTGATGCTTTTGTCTTTGGTTTTGCCTTTTTTTGCACATACAGTAGTACCAACAATTTCAAAATTACTTTTAACCACCAGGAGAATCCGTCTTGTTTTGTTACAGAACAGCACCAGAGCAGCATCTGCATGAATTAAAATGGTAATTCTTCTGTTTCTATAGAATCTTAATTTCATGTTACGCTTACAGTGAATTCTTACTATGCCTCTAAAGCTACAGATTTTGGACTCAATAGCTTTGATATCGACCTTGCTATTTGCTTTTAATGTATGACAGGTTCCTTTAAAATTGAGGACAAAATTCCAAAGACATTGATTGTGTCAGATTGCCAACACCAAATTCATGTGTCCAGGACAATTCGTAACATTCATCTTCTAATCTTTGGGATTTTTTTCCTCTCAGAACTTGCCATTTGAACATGAGATTGAAGACTTTATCCTTGGGACTCTGTAATTTGCAGAGTCTATGACTTTCCTTTCAGGCTTGGAGTATTGATGGAAAGGATATGCCATTTTTTCTGTCGAGGCCGTAGGAAGGAGCTGGGCTGTGTAACAGGTCTTCTTATGACTTATTTGGGTTTGCAGGACATGAAGCCTGGGAGGTTGTCTTCTAATCAAGAAGACATTTTCCTAACTGGTAGTTCAACTCCTTTTTTCCAGAGCAAAAATAGCCTGAGGTTTTCTTTGTCTTTGTACTTTAGTACCTTGCATACACTATTGTGAAGTAATCAATACCGTTTGATTGGCTCCACTTTGTCATGTGACACTGCATTGTCACCATCCACAGTGACTGGCAATGTGCTTTGCTAACACACCTTTTAGCTGCAATCTTCATTTAATCTGAGGAGAAAATTAACATTTGATTTTTCATTTCTATGGATTTAAAAAAAAAGTTTCCCTCATATGCTGCGCTGAAATAAATTTCAGATGAAATCTGAAAGTAGTGGTGGACATAAGTGTGGCTTGTTTATGATATTTTTACTATTAAAACAGCAATTTAAGTCCCTCACTGTTTCGGAATGGAAATATTTAGGTGCATAATATGCTCTTTCCCTTTAGCTACCAGTATAACAAAATATCTGTTGTAACCAAATATAAAAGATAATAGGGCCAAGTACTTCAGGGACTTGGATCCACATCTGCAGATGCAGTTTTGGGAAATACAGAAATATATATAACAAAAAAAGGTACTCCATGTGTGTGACACTTCCATTGAAAAGTAGTCATGCATGTCATCTCCCATACTCACTGCACTGGTTACTCAGAGTAGAACAGACAGGTAATGTATTTCATTTTGTTTTACTGTAATCAGAAAGCAATATCATTTTTCTCATCACACAACTAGCAGGGGAAGAATTAAGTTGTATGTAGCTGATTCGATTCTTAGTGACAGGGCTACAAAAGAAATATATGAATAAAACATTGTTATAACGCAGTAGCATCAAAGCTACCTTTGTATCATGTAGAAGGGTCTGTACTGTTAAATTGTATAAAAACAATCTTTTAAAATCTTCTTTGAAAGCTGAATTTTGATAAAAAGTCTGTGTTTTCTATTGTATTTTTAAACGCTGTTTACCTCTCTAAGACCTAAATTTTGGATTATACTTTGAGAAAAAAATTGTTTCTTTAAAAACATAACAAAAAAAGAAAATACGCAATCATTTATTTGTGAGTTCTCTTTTTGAGAACAGTGGATTCTTTGGCTGCCTGGAGTGAAAAGACTTCCTCCATAAATTTGTTGAGCAGATTTTTTATATATATATATATATATCTTGAGCAGTGGGTGGAGGTGAGCCCTCTCAGTGTGATTTGAAAGAAAACTTAATACAGTCTGTGCAGGAGTTCAGAGCTCATAATCTCTTTTTAATTTTGCCCCAGTCTCTGCTGTGTAGCTCTGGACTTGTTGCCTGATTTCTCTGTGCTTCCATTTTTCATTTGTGTGCCTTTGCCCAAATTGTAGATTGTAATATAGGATAGATCAGCATGTAATGTGATGCAGATCAGCACTCCTGTGGCTTAGGTGCTTCATGGGGTAGATTGTACATTTTTCAGGAGTGATTTTGCTAGGTGAGTGTGCAGAGACTATTTTAAAAGGTGCTAGAAGCAGGACTAAATATAATATAGCATCCACTGAAGTGTGATAAAACCCTTCAAACTATAAAACCAAGATAATCTCTGAGTTGCTTTCCTATTGCTATTGATCTTCTCCAAAATGAAATTTTTACCCATGTAAATTTATATATACTGTATATTATATATACACATTATATGTAGACATGTGTACAGATTGTTTCCTTACAGATAACTTATTTCAGTCTTTCATGTTACTTCTGCTTTTAAATTATTCTCTGGATCCATTGCCACAGTTGGGATTTTGGCGTAAGAGATGGGAAAATTTCTGATGGAGGTCTACAACCTAGTTTAGTCAAAGCAGTATGTTATGCAGCATGTTCTCACTTTCCAGATGCCAGAGTGGGAAAGTGCACAACTGGTCATTGTGCTGTTATAATTTTCTGAGTCAGATGAAAAAGGTAAATACCCACTGTTCTCAGGATAGAATCATGGAATGCTTTACGTTGGAAAAGACCTCAAGGTCATTGAGTCCAACCATTTATCCAGCACTATCCCTGGAATAATGTCCAATCTAAATCTCTCATGGTTCAGCTTGAACCATGGCCATTTTCTCTTGTACTATCAATTGCTACTTGAGAGAAGATAATGACCCTCACCTGACTACAGCCTCCTTTCATGTGGTTGTAGAGAGCAATAAGGTCTTCTCTGAGCCTCCTCTTCTTCAAGCTAAGCAACCTCAGTTCCCCCCAGCTGCTCCTCACAGGGCTTGTGCTCCAGACTCTTCCCCAGCACCATTGCCCTTCTCTGGAAACTCTTGAATGCCTCAATGTCTTTCTTGGAGCGAGGCACCCAAAACTGAACAATTTTCAAGGTGCAACCTCATCAGTGCTAAATACAGAGAGATGATCCCTGCCCTAGTCCTACTGGCCACACTGTTTCTGATACAGGCCAGGATGCCATTGGCCTTCTTGGCCACCTGGGCACAGCTGGGTCATGTTCAGCTGCTGTTTCACCCCCAGGTCCCTTTCCACTGGGCAGCTTTCCAACCACTCTGCCCCAAGGCTGTAGCACTGCATGGGGTTGTTGTGACCAAAGCACAGGACCTGGCATTTGGCCAAGCTGAACTTCATCCAACTGACCTCAGTCCATTGATCCAATCAGTCCAGATCCCTCTGCAGAATCTTTCTACCCCCTCTCAGATCAGCGTTTCTGCCCTGGTGGTGTTTGTGAACTCAAATCCCCTTGTCCAGATAATCAGTAAAAATATTAAACAGTACAGAGTCTTGGGAAACACCACTTATGACTGGATACCAGCTGGATGTAACTCTGTTCACCACCACTTTCTGGGCCCAGCCATCAGCCATTATTTTTTACCCTGTGAATAGTGCAGCCATCCAGGTAATGAGCAGCCAAGTTGTCCAGGATAATGTTGTGGGAGAGAGTGGCAAAGATGTTATTAAAGTCCAGGTAAACATCCACAACCTTTCCTTCGCAGACTGGTCAGGTAACCCTATAAAGGGAGATGAGGTTGGCCAGGCAGGCCCTGCCTTTCGCAAACCCGTAATGGCAGTGCCTGATCCCCTGGCTGTGGGATGGCGCTCGGGATGATCTGCTCCATGACTGCCTCTGGCAGAGGGACCAGACTGACAGGCCTGTAGTTCCCTGGATCCTCCTTCTGGCCTTTCTTGTAGATGGGTGTCCCAATGGCCAACCTTCAGTCAACTGGGACCTCCCTAGTCAGCCAGTACTGCTGGTAAATAATAGAATGTGGCTTGGTCACCACTTCCAAAGTTCCCTCTACATTCTTGAGCGGATCCTATCCAGTCCCATGGACTTGTGTGTCTAAGTGGTGTAGCAGGTTGCTGACCATTTTCCCTTGGATTTCATTCTGCTCCCCCCTCTTGTCAGGAGGCTGGGTATCCAGACAAAAGGCCTTATAATCAAAGACTCAGACAGAGAAGGTATCAAATACCTCAGCCTTTCCCTCAAACACTGTTAAAAGCAAAATAAAACACAGACACTCCCACCCCCCCACGGTAAATGGTTTTGTTACAGAGTTATACATGCTCATTTGTTACTAACTCTAATTTATTCAGGGTAGGCCCAACACTGAAGCACGTTTTTTTAGGGGAACTAGAGTCTCATTTGCATTAATATACCTTCACACTTCTGTTGGGCACTGAAGAAATTCAGTACATAAGTGTGCTGACCCTAAACATGTGTGAGGAAAGCCCTGTGTAAATGCCAAACAGGGTCCTATAGGTTTGATCTGGTGAAATGTTTGTATCTCAGGTATAAGCTATGCCTCCTTTACGGTAACGTGAGCTTGCTGTTCTTTGGTTTAGTAGAGCATCTGTGGTAAAGTCAAACTAAATATCCATGTTTTCATAGTACTACGTAAGTGCTTTTTTTCCTGGCATTCAAGTCTGTGACCTATTTTTGTTTTGTGTGTGATTTATTGAGGGGTTGTGACTTACTACTACATAGCCTTCCTTATTTATAAAATGTCTCTGTCCCTTGCAAAAAACTCCCCATACTATGCTTTGAATGAAATGTGGGCTAGGAAGGAGAATAATCTGAAATATTAAAAAGTTTATTTAATTAAAATGATGCTAACCAAATTTTAATGAAAAGGAGTAATTTCCAAACTGAGCATTTATGTACATTTAAATGGTAATGGGCAAGTTGTGAACAGCATATCAAAGTCTGTAGTGGTGATAGTCAGGATAAATGAAGCCTCAACCAAAGCCATATCATATTAGATTGTCTTAAAACGTCATTAACGAGCAATGTCATTTTCTCTCCATGTTGTCGCTGCTGTGGGAGAGATGGGTCTGAATAAAAGCTTTTTTAACAATTTGTTAATTGAGCTTCAATTACTGGTTCCATAATTCAGTGCTTAAAACATCTTAATCACCTGTGTGTGTTTAATGGTGATGTCCAGATGCTGGTGGAAATAATGTTATTCCAAGGTAGAGTGAAGAGACTCGTAGTGCACATAACCCAGAAACCTGGTTGTGGCCATCTGCACAGGCCAGCAAGGGCATTCATCCTACCTGTCCCTGAAGGCAAAATGGTGGTCCTTGTCTGGGAGCAACAGCTGCAGCTCCAGCTGGGGGGTCTGCAACACTTATCCCAGCTGTACCTAAAGGGAGCTTATAAGAAATCTGAAGGGGGACTTTTTACAAGGACATGTAGTGATAGGACAAGGGGAGGAATGGATCCAGATGGAAAGAGGGTGGATTTAGATACTAGGAAGAATTTCTTTACTGTGAGAATGATGAAGTACTGGAACAGGTTGTCCAGAGAACCTGGGGATGCCCCATCCCTGGAAGTGTTCAAAGCCCGATTGAATGGGGCTTTGAGCAGCCTGGTCATAGTGTAAGGTGCCCATGCTAGGGGGATTGGAACTGGATGACTAATTTTAAAGATCCCTTCCAACCCAAATCATTCTATGATTCTATTAATGTGGATGTCATTGGCTTTCTGCAGTTAAATGGATAAATTCTGCATTTATAAGCATAAATTCTGCATTTATAAGGATAAATTATTACCTAGAAAAAATACTTAGCTAAAATATAACTCATTGGAACAATGCTTATTTTCTTTAGGAACATGGACAATACCATCACAGAAAACCTGACAGATGTTTTTCAATCCGTTGCCATAAATGCAGAATTTGTGAGTTACTCATTAAGAGTAAGTTTAAAATTATCAAAGTGGGCCTTTTTTATAGGTGGGTTTGCATTGGTATGATGATTGCAGCTGAATTGTCAGTAGGAATGTCTGTGAATAAGATGATGACATTTGATTTGCCTAGACTTAGAGTAGTACCTCTTTGCTGGCACTTGCTTCATTATGAGTGAAGTTATAACTGTCACAGCTGCCGCAGATTTAGTTCTTGTTTTATTATTCACGCGTTCTTAACTGAGGTTTTTTTCTCGTGGACTGATGGCTGCGAGGTAATGATAAATATGCAAGTGAATGTGGTCTTCTGAGGACAACGACTTGAATGCTCCCGTGTTTTAACTCTGCTCTTGTAGGAAGTTACCTGTAATGGGTTGACCTTTCTGTATGTGGGGGAAAGTTTTGAGGGACAGCTTTCAAATGCAGTGTTGACTTCAATACTTCTGCAGCTCCTTTATAGCTGTTTTCAGAGGCTTGGAGAAGGAGGCTAATTTGAAAGAGCATCAATGGACCTTGAAGTCTATGTATTTCCTCTGTACACTGGCAGGTAGAACCAGCAGCAAGTGGAAGAGTAGCTTAAAATAAATCTAGCTGGCAATATCTTGAAAGTTTTATTGCAAAATAATTTTCCATCATCAATCTGGCTATTAATATGTGCTGCTAAACACACAACTCTGTGGTAGATTTGAAAAACTATATTCTAGGTTTCTTTTGCTGACCCCAGTAGGTTTTTGCTCTACATATGGCTGGAAGCTCAGAAAGAATGTGTAGATTGTATTGATTAAAAATGAATTGTGAAAAAATGTGTCAGCTAAAGAATTTGAAACACTGTGTCTCTGCTTATGCTTTTCGTCCCTGTTACCTTTTTCTTGTTCCTCATTTCCTGTCTTTTGAAAGAGAGGGTGGAATATAATTAACAAGACTGAAGAAGTTCTTGTAATTAAAAGCCTCAAATGCGAAACATACTTTATCAGTTCACTTCTTTGTTAGAGTTCAATTCTAAAGCTGAAGTATCTGAGATTACTCCTGAAAATTAACATTATGGCCAGTGTTTGAAAAAGCATTTATAGTGGACAGTTCATGTGTTTTCAGGAGTGTTCAATAACTGGTCTTCAGCATGGGAAAATCAGCCAAGTATTCTAGTCCATCCTTCTTTGCCACCCTGTTTGTTTTCATGGGAGTTCATTCACTTAGAAATTATCTTTTAAAACTTACTTACTCTAGACAGTAGTCAAGAATCAAGGGCAAACCTGCGGTAACATTGTCTGAATTTGTTCCTGACAACAGAAAAATTAAATGCTGTATAAAGTTTGGTGGCTTAAATATCACTGCCACCTGAGCATATCATCATGGAAGAAAAAAACACAATGATAAGCATTTTTGCATTTGGTTCAGCTGTTGGCTCCTTTTTTTGTCACCCTGTGGCCTTACTAAATGTAGGTTTTTCGTGAGGGTTAGTCTACTCCATCTTAATGATCAAAGTGCTTGTAAAACTGAGAAAAATTTGATACTTTATGTCATGTATTTGTTGTAGAAATCACAATTAATAAATTGCTGATATGTATTTTTGATTTAAGGATTAGTGGAAATTGGATGTTCTCTATATTTCTGTTGCTCTGGCATTAATGATTCTGCCTGTTGGTACACCCAATGAAGCTCAATAAAGAGGCAGCATTTAGAGCAAATGTTCTTGCCTCAACCTTGCAGTATTACAGAGTCAAAACAGCAAAGCCTTTGATGTTTGTTTTGATGCTTTTGAAAGGAAATGCTTTGACCTTATTTAGAAATACTTCATTTTGCATCTGCACAAAATCCATTAGCTGCCATAGAACATTCAAAGTCCATTAAATCCACATTTTCCTCAAAAAAAGACCCGCCCAAAAGACTTAGTAAAATTTTTAGTAAAATTTGAGACGTCGCTGTGTAGTTTTCATGCAGTTAGCAAACTTCTGGAGAATCTGGTTTCATTACCTTCCTCTTTAATAATAGTGTGTTTCTGCACTTATATGGTAAGAAGAATAAGAAGAAAACAAGAAGCAAGGGGAAATGTAAATAGCCATAATATTCAAATATGCAAGCCTGTTTCACTGAGAAAACCTATTAGTAATTGTTGTCTTCAGAAAGTGAATCAGTTTATTAATTTTGCATTTCATCTCATTTCAAAAAGCTTTTGCCTCTTTCTGAATCCTCCAGATATTAATTCCTGAGCAAATGTTTATGTAGGCCTGATACTTTAGAAAAAATTAGAAAGATTTTTGCAACAGTCCCCACTGTACTTTGTAGGGGAAAGTACGGGCTTTTATTTATAAACATGTTTTATAAACACTATAAAATGTTTATAAAAATTATAATCATTTTTAATATATTTACATGCCATAAAACCACTTGGAGATAGGGTTATTTCCTATCCTTAAATCAGAAGAGGTATCTGCACATAGCTACGGAAACAGAAGCCTAGGCCTCCTTTTGCCTCAGGTATCCTTCTAGCTAACTTTTATTTCATTCTCTCCTTCACTTATTTCAGGAAATTTCTACAGGCTCAGTTCTGAGAAATCTGTTGGCACCAGTGGTGAGAGCTGCCCACTCATACATGGAAGCTCAGTTTGTGGAAGGAAGGACACTGAGGTTTTTAAGATTATTTTTCTTTTCCTGTGGGCAAGTTACAAACCCCAGCCTATAAAAAGTAAACCTGAATAATGCACTATTTTGAAAAAAATGGAAAGTTGGGAACCTTGGGTTTGGAGTCTTTTTTCTCAGTGAAAAAGCATTGGGATTTTTGCAGGAGTAGCTTTATCAGGTATTTCGACACTAGTCATGAAAAATTTATATATTTAATTTTAAAAATTTAAAAAGGCTTGCAGATCTCCTTGTGAAAATTTGCACAAAGTAATTTTTGTCTTTGTAATTCTTTAGGTAAATTTATCATGGGCTATATTTTTCTTTCATATATATAGATCATATTAATTTCTATACATTGTCTTCATTGTTAATCCGAAATTATTCAAACAGGCTGTATAAAGCAGATGTCATTGTAAGTAGAAATAATAATCAGAACTGAGTGTTGCAAGAGGGATCATCAGCTAAAATATGGACATGGTCCATTAGAGTGTTTTCTGTGGGAAAATGGATGGCAGAACTTTCTCCTAATGTAGGCCTGTCTGTCATATGTAACCCATAATACAATTTAAATCTCTTCTTGCAAATCTAAATGTGATGTAAATTATATTATTCTATTTAAAAACAAAGTATTTTAGCGGTCTTACACCTACTGCCTCATTTTTTCTTGATTGCATACAAATAAATTTAAAGTCCTGGACAGTCCAATGCTGTTTCATGCACTTAAAACAACAGAAAAACCTGCTATTGGTGTACAGATGGCATCAAAAACTGCTAGCAGCTTTCAAGAATCCTTCAAGGACAATTACTTCTAAGCCTTTGTGAAAATAAGAAATAAACAACTTTCTCAACCTCTTTTTTTTCTGGCTAATAATTAGAAGATTTAGAGCTGCCAGCCAGGTGGTTTTAGCTGTGACAGCTGGACGTATAGCTTCTTTCCTAATTTTGCTCTCTGCAAATCAAGTGTTTCTGAGCCTCTTTGTAAACTGTGGGATTTTTTTTCCTACAGAGTAAATGCTGCCTTATTTCCTCTTCTTTTTGTCCTTGTTCCCTTCCAAACAAACAAACAAAGCCTTAGCCATGCAGGAGGGGGAAAAAAAGTTTTGTAGAACTTATTTTTCTTTTTTATGAAGTTTTACTTTAGCTTTCAAGTGAGCAATGTAAGCCTCACCAGATTTTCATCCAAGCAAGTGGATATGCCTTAAAAGAACAGTAAGAACTCACGAGCTTTGTTTGCTCCTTACATTAAAACCTGAAATTCCCAATACTGTTACTTGCTAAAGAAAACTATACTCTTAATGCAGAATTCTCTCTTTAGAAAAGAATCAGAGAAACCAAATACTTTGAGTCAGATAGTCATGATACTTGACAAGCCAATAGGAAGCACAAGTGAGCTAGGATGTGATGGTAGTATGGAAGTGTCCATTCAAGCTGTATGGTTAAAGTCAGTTTCTGTGAGCTGAATCTGGTCATTCACAAAGACAGCAAAACGCTACAGAATCATAGAATATCCTAAGTTGGAAAAGACTCATCGGGATCATCAAGTCCAGCTCCTGGCCCTGCACAGGACGCCCCAAGAATCACACCTTGTGCTGAGAGCATTGTTCAAATGCTTCTCAAACTCTGTCAGGCAAGTGCTGTGGCTCCTTCCCCAGGGAGCCTGTTCCAGTGCCCAGCCACCCTGTGGATGAAAATCCTCTTCCTGATATCCAACCTAAACCTCCCCTGTCTCAGCTAATGGGGAATAAGACAGCATGACAAAACTCCAAGTGACAAAGTTTCCCAAGTGACTTCCAGTCCAAGTCTGCACCAGAACCTGACAAACCTTCATGTCAGTTTTACAAGCACTTTGGTCATTAAGATGGAGTAGACTAACCCTCATTCGGTAAGGCCACAGGGTGACACAAAAAGGAGCCAACAGCTGAACCAAATGCAAAAATGCTTATCATTGTGTCTTTTTCTTCCATGATGATATGCTCAGGTGGAAGTGATATTAAAGCCACCAAACTTTATACAGTATCTAATTTTGAATTCAGTCTTGAATCACATTTGAATTACATCACAGATCAGTGCTGGTCTTCTTTGTGAGTGCTGTGGACAAGATTGCTAAGTGTTCCTTTCTTATAGGAGAGATAAATCTGCCAGTTTTTAAAACTGTTTATGAAGGCCCCTTCCAAACCATACCTAATTTATCCTGGCACACCTGTAAACTTCCTCTCCATTGCATATGCCCAGCATGAGAATGGCCACCTGCTTTTGCTCTGCACGGTTGTTGCCTTCCCAGATTAATCATTCTAGGCAGCTGAGTGCAGCACTCATGCACAAACCAGCCCTGTTGTGTACCATGGGCACCAAGGGCTTGACTGCAGTGCAATATTACCTAGGAGGTATAATAGCTGTTTTCTCTGATGCTGAATGACAGCCACCGAAGTCAAGGGGATAAATGAAGAACCCCTGGTAAGAAGAGTCCATCTAGGGACAGGTTTTATCTTGCTGCTGAAATAGGTATCGAGGCTCTTTTGTCTATCCCAGGGCATTGCCATTTATTGGCTGCATTGATACACCACATTGGAGCAATGCTTTTGACCTTGATGCTCACAGCACTCACCTCCAGCAATTCCCTGCCAGCCAGGACCATTGCCTACTGCTCCTACTAGCTGCCTTCCCTGCCAGTTGTTCTTTCTTCCTGTCTGCTGCTTTGCTCCATCAGCCAGTCTGCCGTTATCTCCCCATCTGTTCATTTCCACTCTTGCTGTTCTCCCCAGTCACATTTCTCTGCAAGCCCTATAGGGTTTCAGTACTTTTAGAAAGAATACACTTACATTGATCAATCCACCTGGAGCCTTCCTTTTATTTTTTTTCTTTTTTATTTAAGAAGAAAGGCTCAACTCCTTCTCATTATTCTTTTAGTATAAACTCATTTTTCCATCAAGGATCTAAACTTCTGCATTCTTTTAGGATAACTTACCCAATCTAAAAAGAGGTTAGTTGTTTATGGTTTCTAGATACATTTTCTCCAATTTACCATTCAGTTATGTTTCACAGGAATCTTGCCAAGAGTTGCAAGAATTACCAAATCCATGTGTGAATTGAGTTTGATCAGCTGAAGCTTTTGATCGATCACAGGCAGCTTCCTTTACTGACCAAGGTCAGCACAGCCCCAGTGAACTCTCCACTGAAGTTTCAAGAGTAGAATCTCCAGAAGAGAATAGAAATTCACTTCATGTCTCCTGTGGAGAAGACTGATCGTACATCTCAGTGGGATGACTGATTTTTGTTATTTAAGAGTAGGACAGCGGATCATGTACATTCATTTTGTGATAAATTGTACTTAGGTCCTGTTTTGTGGAATCTCCAACAGTCAAACCTTTTCTTAATTTCTGTCCTGAATTTGTGCAAGTTAGCATTCCTGTATTTCTGCACTGTGTTATACACATTTGAAAGAGCTGCAGCTTTCAGTTCTTTTTTCTGTTCATGTGGGTGCCTTTTGAATTACATTCATGGCCTCTAAAATGCTTGTAATCCCTCCCAGCTTAGTGTGATCTCTGAATTTAATAAAACATGTTCCTTGTTCCATCATCTAGCTCACTGATAAAAATAATAAATAATACCATACTGAACATTGTCTCTTGTGAACTTCACCCAAGTAATCCTTGCATTTTTCAGTGATTAGATGTTGTTATCAATAGCTGTAAGCCTGTTTTAGTGTTGTTTGCCTTAGACTACATCTCCTTTTTTTTGCCTGTGAGGATATAATTTAGTAACAGGCTTATTTGTGCACATCAATCTTTTTAAGCATGTTGTTTCATTTTCAAACATGTTGTTTCAGTATTTTGGAATAAAACTTGCACTCTTGGCTTTGAGGGTTTTTTTTTTTTTTGACTGTAGGATTCATCACTCTACGTCTTTCCTTTTACTCCCAAGCTGGTATTTTAGCGGATGTGCACTCATGCTGCTTTGCAGCTGTAGGAACAAGGGTCTCATATGGCACAATGGAGTGCTTCCACCTGTTTGTGCCTTTGATTTGCTTTTAGAATGTAAATTGTTGCTATGTTTAGAAGAGCTGTTCAGTGCATCTTAGCAATTAAAGCTGACAGTATTATATGCAAGTGCCAGAAGAATTATTTTTAATACACAGTATATGATGTAAGTGTCAGATATAATAGGTGGGTATGGTGTGCTTGTGTGTGGCATCCTTCGCATTTTGAGTCTAAGTGAAAATGAGAAGTAGTGAACGTATGATTGATGAATCTATTTTTCCTTCCTGTTTAGTAGCAGTTGTATTTAAAATTACTTAGCTGATTATTTTTGTTCACATTTTCACCTGAAACTGTAAATTTTCCTTGTAAATTTTTCTGTTAGTGCCACCTGGGGTTCAAACATGCAGTGCCTATAGCCATTGGTAAGTATTTCTGGTACTGGGGAAACCCTGGAAAGAAATTTTTCTTAGAGCACTTGATACTTGCAGTCACTGTGCAATTCTTACTCTCTCTGTTGAAGTGCTGTAGTGTTTCCCTTCACGTTTAGTCAGCTTCAATTGCTAAATATAGATATGGAACCAGTACTGCTCTCGCTCAGTTAGGGTGGCTTATTTGGCTTGGTAGTTTAAAGGGAATAATTCTTCACTCCATCAGACACAGAGACTTCAGTGTTCCATGGCCATCTGTGGAAAACAAGGAATGAAGCCCCTTTCCCAGGCGCAGCAGTGGGAGATACAGCATGGTTCTTGGTCAGGAGTTGATATGTCTGTCACAATGGTGACGGGATTAAATTTGATCCAAATTTAATGCAAGCATGAAATTCTGCTCTCAGGAAACATGCAATTTACAAATGAATTATGGGGAATTATTAGTTATGCAGCTGGAGTATTTTCTTGGACCTCAAAATGAATGGATATCTGGCAATGTGATGCAGTTACAAAAGAGGCAAGTGTTACTCTGTGAAATGTGGGAAAGTAATTGGTCTACACAACTAAATAAATGTCACTCAGGTTTCAGATGCACTGCTGTGTCTAGCTGTAGAAACTGCACTTTCCAGAAGTAGTTGAGAAACATACCTTGGAGGCAGGAAGTTTTGTTAGAGATCTAGGACTATGTCTGTGTGGAAATGCTTTATTTAAAATTTAATTTTAAAAATAAGCTAATTGGGAAGGGCAGTCAATATCTGTTATTGTATAAGGTATTGCAAAAAGAGGGCAGGCTATGCTTGCAATCTTCCTCACTGAAATATTTAAATATCACATTACAAAAAAACACTTTCAGAGATGGCCTATATATGTATCCTTCATCAGAGCAAAATAGTCAGCTAGGGTTTTTTATATGCCTTCTATGATTTTGTTTTTCATCCCTTTGTAGAAAATTTTCCCGTCTTTACTTTTGCAGGGACTCTCTATTTTTAAGGGTTTTCCAAGAAGAAAATATTTCTACCCTGTACTGAAAATCTCCTTATTACTTTACAGCATATACTGAAACAGTTTTCCTGTTTTGAAACAGTCTCCTCTATGGAGACTGGTGAGCTGCAGGTTTAGAGGAAAGCCATGAAAACATCCTTAAAACAAATTCCACTATTTTTCCTCAGCAGAATGAGCAAAATATTAGGTCAGCTAATAAAGTTGCACTTCAGAGAGCTTTCATGGACACTGGGAACATGGATATGAAGGACTTTCAATAACATAGTACTAGGGTTATCTTTAATTACCTGTGAATGAGAGACAGAGCTTTGTTTTATATTGTCTGTTCTAAATATATATCACAATTGGGAGTATTGGGAGTAATGGCAACTAAGCTGAAATGGATTCAATTCACCTTCGTGCTGCTCAGTATTCACCATTTCTTTTCCATGTTGCTTCAGAATAGGAGGAGGAATGAGACTTGATGGAGTCTGAAGAAGACACAAAACCAGCCAAAGTAAATTCCAGATAATATTCCTGCAAAAATATGGTGCCTCTCATAGATAACTCAATTCAACATTCTGCATCATTCACTATGCAAATAGTTGCATTGAACTGTTCTGTACTGCGCTGTGGTTTTAAGCATTATCTGAGCTGGGAAAGAAACTGGCTCACAAAGCAGCACACACTATCTCAGCTAAAGAATGAGTCTCTTTATTCTTCAGTACTGCTTCATAAAGCAAAATAGAGTGGGCAGCAATAAATTGAGCCGAAGAGGTAAAAGGGAAAATAATCACATTCTGTACTGCATCCAAACATCTTTGATTGCTTAGTGTCTGTCTTATTCAGGGCAATATGTTCCTTTCTGCTGCAAGGCATGGAAGAAATCAAACAGAAATACCAGCTCTATCCAGCTGATTAAGTTTGGAGAGGGAACAGAAGGCATTCAGTGTTCTGTTATTCTTCTCAGGAATAGCGGAATTCACTCTGTGCAGCACAATAGTATGGGATCCTCCATTTCTTTTGAATTGTTTTGTTCTGAGATGGGGCAGAAGGTGGAAAGGAGGAGCCAAAGTAACCAGGTGGATGTAGAGACATCAGTACTTCAACTGCTAGTATTTTTGACCAGAAACACGTGCAATTGTTTTCCTCCCTATCTGTAATATGCTCCCAAGTTTCCTGGGCATGTGTACTTACAGATAGACCAAAGATATCCAGCTGACAAAATAGAAAAACATTTTCTTCTAGGAATCACCATTTTCATGAGGCAGCTGATACTAATATGCACTTTTCTGGAAGTATGCTCCTTAAGTCCTTGGAAAATTCTCCACTGTTACAATGGTTTATAGTTTTTACCATTATAGCTTTACAGTTATAATGGTTTGAGTGCAAACTGGTGTCAACCGTCACAAAACTTACTCTGTTTTTCAGTCTAGAGATTCCCCAAATATAAATTGGGGTGGTTTTTTTAGGAGATGCAGGTCATTTCTTGCATATTAGCATAGTATTTCTCAAAATACCTCCAATGGAGCAGCCTCAGTAAAGTCGAAATAAGAAGTTTCAAAGCATGAGTTCTGGTTGCCAATTTAGCAACAGCTTGGTTGCAAAGTAATCTGGGTGAATAGGGATAAGGAACCATTTGGTGATACTACAGAGATATTGTAGAGATGTCTGGCTCTCTTGCAGGTTGTCACCAGCATGGTGTAAGATCATTATCTTTAAAGAATCCTGTTCTTGCTCTCTTGCTCTGCTTCAGATCATTTGCTTGAAGTGAGTCATCCATACATTTTAGAGCTCTTGAAGAACACTTCCCATCCAGGATTTTCTGAAGAAATTGATTGAGAGATCCTGGTGAAAAAAAAAAAATGAATGGAACTGGGCAAATAAGAGTTAGGGGCATGGGTGCATAAGGTGGAAAGAGTGTCAGAAAAAAATCCTACAAAACTAGATGCTGGTAAGAACAGGACTGCAGGTGGCCTCTTCAATGTCCTTCTCTAGACTTGGACTCATTATTCAAGTCAATAACCCTTCCTTTCTGGCAAGGAATTGTGAAACCCATAAAGTCAAGTGCCTGCAAATTAGGAATGCTGGGCAAGTAGTTGAATCATACGGGATTAATTTAGGACCTTTGTGCATACACATTATGTTGCATCTGGTTAATTATATGCTTAGAGTGGCTCTCCTTCCTACTTTCCACAGAACCTTTGCTGGCTCAGAGCTGGATTTACTTTAGGACTGTATATAGAAGTGACAACTGACAGCAAAGTAGAGGACTCCAAGAGGACTGTGTTTGTAACATGGCTTAGTGAGTTTCTGCTTTTCCTGTGACCCAGAATTCCTCTATGGTGCTGAAAAAAGTATGTAGACATAAAGATTCTCAAGCATAACTTCTCATTCAGTGTTGCTTTTTTTCTGAGGGCTTTTTAATCAAGAACTGCATCATGATTAACTTAAGTTGGGAACATTTATATCTGTAGCTGGGGCTAGTGTATTAGGAACTATGGTCTGAAGGTGAAAAGTGCAATAAAACGTGAAGGAATCTGAAAGATCAGGCAAAGGCTTCTCAAGTTAGTTGCCCAAATGGAGCTGACACTTTTGATCATTCTTGTCTTAATCTTTGTGCTTCTGTTCTCAATGTGTCATGGACATGAAAGAAAATGTGCTCAGTCAGTTGTAAACAATGAGGTAGACTTTTGAAGAAAACTTTCATTTGGATATATATGTCATTAATTTCCATGTATATTTATTTGAAATATGGTTATATCTCTTGTATTATATTATGTTGGTCTTCGCTGGTGACAACAGAATAAAGAATTTTTAAGGATGGTTTAAGGAAAACAGGAGTCCTGGTTGTGGGTTGTTGGGGAATTAAGGGCAAGGAGTGCTGCTTCCTTCTTTTCCTCTTCTTCCCCAGGAATGTCAGACACAAGGAAAAGAATATAATAGAACTGCATAGGATAGAGATTGCTGGAAAGACTGAGTCAGGATGCTGTGGGCAGCAGAGACCAAAGCACTGTTGTTCTTAGACTGCAAAGCCAGGGATTAGATGCATAATTGTGCAAAAGACAATGGCAAGGCACACAACAGGAACCTGTCTGATGTAAATTAGTGGTGCTTTTTGGGAGACTGTGGTTGTTATGAGCGCTAACCTCTTTGTGTTGATTGTTCTCTAGTTTTGTTTGCTAGTGCTTTGCTCCCCTCTTCCACAGCTTGCAGAATGCTCACAGAGGAAAGAAGGTACATGGAAACATGTAGGTTCAGTGAAAAGGCACTTTATCTTTTGTTTAACTGCCTGGAAAAGTTATTTTGTATAAAGAGCAACAGTTGAAACAAAGCAAACAAAGTGTGAGCAAACCTTGGGTTTTCCCTCTCACGAGAAATAGGTACTCATCGCTCTAACTAATTTTTGAAAGTTCAGTATTACACCGACTGGACACTGTTCATGTGCCTTTGCAAGGATGAGCTGATGCCAGGATTCCCAGGATGGGATGCTTTTTGTTGTTGACCAATAACGAGCATCAGCAAAGAAGTCATAGGCTAGTGCACTTAGAATAATATATTTGATTTAACTATGTCGTGCTTATTTTAAATATTTATTAATTACATTTCAAATACTTCTTCTGACTTGCTAACTTGTTTTTAATTAAATCCTTGTTAAGTTGATTGACTTAATTGAAATAAATGCAACACCCTGATGAGAACTGGGTTATTTTGAATCTAGTTAACCTTCAAATGAAAGTGGGGTTTCTTCTGCAGTATAATTACAGTTGAGATTAGCTTAGTATGCACATAATGAGTGACCTTTCATCTTGTCCAAGGTAAATAAATGCACAGAGGCATTTGCTGTGAGAGTGGAAAGTACACAACTTTTAATATAAGATGCAGACTGTTTGTTTTGTCTTTGGGGGCTCTCCTTTGTTCAGAGAGACTTGCTATTTTTATCACTAAAGTGCTGAAAGACATGAGTCAGGAGAGAGGCCCCCATGTCAAGCAGAACCTTGGAAAGAATAAATGGATTCAGCTACTAAATCAGGCTTAATTTTTGACTGCAACTTGTATTTTCTAGGCTGCCTCTGGATGTCCTTGTGCTGCCACATCTTGAATAAAAATGAAGCTTCAAAACTGTAGTTTCTCTCTCTTACTCCTTCTACAACACTTGTCGGTTCTCTTTAAAAAAACATGATGAAAAGCCCTAGTGGTGGTTGTGTAGGCCGCAAGTGCAGAATCATTCCCATCAAGGCTTCACTTTGTTCACTTTGTTTTTCAAGGCCTCATTCATTGGGAATACTTCTGTTAATTTTACTGTTATACATCCTCATACTTCATTTAAGTGCTGATATGGGATACAGAAATGCTGTGCTTTAATGAGTGTGATAATGACTTGAGACATAGCATACACAGAGAGGAAATAGAGATGAAAATATAATTATAATTTAATTGACAATATCTGTGTATATAAATATTGTCTGTATATAAACTGTAATATAAAGTATATAGGTAACATCACAATCTAGCAAACAGCATCAAAATGTAAAGAATCCTGACTTTGCATCATGAGTAAGTCATATGTTGTGTTCCTGGATATGTCACACGATGGCTCTATACATTTTTTTCATCAGCTACAAAATAAGCAATAGCCATTCTTAGTTACTTCTGCAAAGTAAATTTAAAACTTGCATCTAAAAATCTTGGTGCTATTTTTTCTGCCAGTATGGCTGCATGATGTAAAGTGCTGAAGGTAAAAGCCAAAGTGGTCTCCTTCACTGAGTTTTGTTACTACCAGTATCATCAAGACCCATTTGTCACAAACATCTGAGGAGAGGACAGGGGGATTTTATGGTCAGCAAAATAGTACCAGTGTAAATTCCTTAACAACTTTCTCAGGATGCCTGGAGACCTTCTTAAAAATGCAGAATAATATCATGCAATACATGGATTATTTCCTCAAAACTAATAAGACAGGTTTAAAATTAACAATCAAACTGAGGCCCCTTTAGAGGCAAAATGTATGTTTTGCATTAAGTAGCTGTATCAAGCCTTTCCTTTGTTAGGTTTGAGGTTGTATAAACTGGTGTGCATATTGCATCTTTCTAATCAGAAAAACCACTTCTTGCACATATTTAAGGTTCAGAATACATTGATTTGTGATGGTAATGAAATGCTGATTTAGGCCATGTGCTGCGGAAGTCAAAAATATTTCATTCATTTGATCCAGGTGCAAACTGTAGGTGAAGGAATGGAGATGAAAGTGGATTCCATATAAAACATCTTTGCAGGGCTTTTCCTCAAATTCAAAAGCAAAAATTGTAGGAGGTAATATTTTCCTTTTCTATTTTAACAGCATAGTAATGGTCCCACACACACTAGAAATCATTTCTATTGTCACCTGTCACTGCTAATCAGGCTTTCAGTATGAGCTGGTATTAAGTTGTTAAGATATCATTCAAAGTCAGATAAAGAAGATACTAGGTGCTGATTAGCTTATGGAATGACTAAGTCCATAAGTGTTAGTTTGTCTACAAGAAGGATTTAATAATATGAAAGTCAAAACTGATGATTTCACAATGCAAGGAATCATGCTCTTTTCTTTTTGCTTCAGTTGTCTGTGGGCAATATTTTCAATAATCTGACCCTGCCTGCCTCTCCTGGAATGACTGGTATTTTCCTCTTTTACTTAGCCCGTTATCTTACTGAGGGGTTTTTTTTGTTTGTTTTGTTGTTTGGGTTTTTTTCCAAATAAATTGTAAACAAGCACTTAAAAAGGCAAAATAAAGACCTTACTATTGTCTGATATGCATCATGATGTTGCAAAATTAACAGCAGTCCAAGTCACCAGTTACTCATGTCCATAAGATACCAGTGTAGAATTCCAAACAGGAAATAAAAATATGACAAATCCTTGGTAGCAGCAGAGAGGGCAGAGGCATCTGAAGAGCCAGTGACAATGTGCTGCCCTACATTGAGGCGAACAGCTGTCATGTAAAAACTTCAAAATCTGACCCTGAACTTGCTTTCCATGGAGATACCTTGGATTTATTTACTTTATGTTGACTCCAGGTCATACCACACAGAAAAAAAATTATGTAAATATGGCACAGTGGAGACAGCAGGAACCCAAGCACAAGTACCAAAATCTGGCTCTGGTGGCTCACACAGGAGCATACATACGTTAGGGAAGTTCCTCATCATAAGTGTAATTGTTTAGAATACGGTACCCTTGGATCATTTTTTAACAAAATTCGTCTTTCTTTCTGTTAGCCTTTGCTACAGCCCTTGCTGTTTGAATGGCTTGAAGGAGACAGCTGGGAACTGAAGCCTAGAAACTGCTACTGGTTTCCCAACATGAGCTAAATAGTCAGGCAGATGGCAAAAGTAAGCTTTCCACATGGATAGGCTACTTATATGGACCTTAAAAAGCTTAGAACATCCTGCTATTTTTTCATCATACCTGCAACAGCCTACTCTTTTCTTCCCCCTGAGTTTTTTCAGGAGTTTTTTTTTCTTGCTTTTTATTTAAAGGTTTTCAGCTCCTTTGAAAGACAGAATCAGTTTGCAGTTGTTCAGGGCTTCTGAGTACCACTGCATAGTGCTGTCACCAGTAGTGGCTGAAAATTATTGTCACTTAGCTGCTCTTGGGACACTGCCTTGTGACATGTCTGGTGACCATTGCAGCTGCCCAACTCTTCGAAGAAGTGCCTGTGCCACCCACTGCCCACATTTTGGGGGAGGTACCAAGTGATACTGCTCAGGAGTAAGGTTGCTTCTGAGTAAGGGATGTGTTGCACAGTTGGTTTGAAAGAGCTCCCACTGCATCCGGCTGGGAAATAATTTGTTTTGAGGATCTCTACAGCCTCTGGGTTTCCGTGGCTGTCAGTCTAATGCGGTGAATTTATACTCAGTGTTCTCTCAAAAGTCAGTGCTATAATTTAGTGAATTACTTTTTATAATACTTTTCTAATACTGCGTTAAGTGGTGGTAAATTATGTTGTTAAGAAAAAAAATAGACTCTTCAAATCTAAAAGGTAAATTAGAAATGAGAAGGATGAAGCTCCTAAAATTCTGCATATTTCAATTCCTCTGAATTCTCAAGTGAATATATATGACTACTGTTGTACCAACAGAGAAATATTATTATTTTAATTCCTCTGATGTAGGCAATCAACTAAAATATTATACCTGTCAGTTTGTCCTTGGTCTCTCTAAAGGGCTCTTATTTAAGTTTTCTTGCTCCTTATTAACTTGGTTCTACTTGGTTAAAGCTTTGAAGAGATGAAATTTCTTTTCTCTGGCAAAGAATAAGATCAAAGATACGGTAGCTTGAGGCGTTGATATTTTCTTAATTGGAGAAAGTTTTTTGTTCTCCTTCATGTAGAAATTAAAGTACAGCTTTTTTCCCAGTCCTCTTGTTCTTTCTCACCAAGATGATCAATTGCAAGTCTTATTTGCAAGGCTTTGGACCCTGTGGTTTTGGAATTTGGTCTCATCTTTTTCTTCTGTAAAATCTTCTGTCAAGAGCCTCTGGGGAGGAAACAGAGACTTTTCTCTCCGTCACAATACTGGAGGTTGTGGCATTGTGATTTTCCTTCAGAAAAGGAAGTGTCTTCTACTTGGGTATATTCAGCTGGGAAATGTTGCTGGACAATATTAGTATTTTGCTCTTCCACTTACTCTTTCATTAGCAAGTGTTAAAATACTCATAATTTATGTAGGTTGTATGTCTATAGGCTAAAAATTAACCTATTCCTGTTCTGTCAGAATCTTCTCTGTAAGTTTCAATATCTTCCATTTTTTTTTTTTTTTTCATATCTGAGGTCCAGTATATTCTGGTTTGTAGTCATAAGGCAGTATGTTTATATTTGCTCTGAACTCCCATCACATTCAGAATGTTATGATTTTGATGCACTTCAAGTATTTTGATTAAAAGAGTCAATGCACGGTCAGACTTGTCCATGGTTGTTTCTTTGATGAATGCACTGAAACAGAGTTGTGATTTCCCAAACGCTGTCCTGGTCAGGCAGCAACCTTTCAAACAAATGATGCATTCTGCTCTAGATTTTCTGTGTGGTATTGGACTGGTGAGTTAACATTTCTGTGTCTGAAGTCTGCTTCTCTAACAGAGGAGCCAGAGTCTTCATTATTCTCTTGTTCACTGAGAATGTGGAATTTTAACAACTTTTGTGCAGTCTGTAGTACAGTTGTTCTCCATCTTACCTGGAGTAGTTAAGCAAATGAAAGTTTTAATTTGCAGTATGTAAGCAACACCTGTTATGGTCTTGTCAAACATGGACCTCTAGAAATGCTACCAAATTCTGTGTCTCAATACCCACAGCCTAGGAAAGAGATTATTTATCTTGGCTCTGAGACAATATCCTGGGTGTGCATTTCCAATTGTATGGATGGCCAAGTTGCATTGGGAGAGAGACATTTTCACCTTACTCATCTGTAGCTTATTCTATTCATTATAGAGGTCACTTAGTGACCGCTCTTGCAGACTGTTAGCACTGTGGCAATAATTCATCTGTTTAAAAGTTGATGATGCATTTTGCAGAAATTGATTTGGCTCCCTTTTCACAAGAACCCAAATGATCACTTTATCTTTTTTTTTGGAGAAGAAAATGTCACTATTTGAACTGCATTTGTTTTGCATTGAGCATGCTGTGCCCATTCAGTTTTATGCTCCTTGGGGGAGAGGTGCTTCATTGCTCAGTGCCTTATGTATTGCT
Organism: Cyanoderma ruficeps; assembly: GCA_008694505.1. Classification (NCBI taxonomy): domain Eukaryota; kingdom Metazoa; phylum Chordata; class Aves; order Passeriformes; family Timaliidae; genus Cyanoderma; species Cyanoderma ruficeps. The sequence continues at coordinate 18,779,413 of VZDJ01007755.1, read as the reverse complement.
GTAGAACTCCATGCAGATATGAGAGGAGCTAGATCAGGTCTGTGTGTCCTTTATTAGAAATTCCTTGTGTTCCTGAGGAGCCTGATCTACCTCATTCCAGTAGGATTTAGCACAGATGTCAAGAGCTTAAAACAATAAAGGTCACTACATTTTATCTAGACTTAGTTGAGCATTCTTTTAGCTATCTTTCTAGCATATATTGTTTCAGTTCCAACAGATTTCCAATAGATATTTATTAAACATGTAAATATTAGGATGTCAAGACTGGTTCATAAAGCCACAAAAAAAAAGAACGTGTTGTTGGAATGATGTAAGTTTATGTAGGAAAGAAATAAGCTTTTCCCCTGTCTTTTGTTCCACTTTGTTTACTTTGTTTTCCTTGTGACAAATTTTAGATCCTTGTTTCTCTGATGATAAAGGACATGGCTGTAAGTCCCTTCCCTCTAATGTGAAATTAGCTGTTTTCCTCCTTTGTAAAAAAGATACAGTCACTCTTAGGCGATGCTGCCTTTGATAGCTTCTGTGAGCCAAGACCTGTTTGCGGAGGTAAAAGAAAAGCACAAGGGCAAGACGCTCTGTGGAAAGTTGCCATGCTAATCCACTTCTCAGTGAGCACTCTTAGGCAGAAGGATTCTGTGTGAGTGTCTGCAAGACCTGAAAGACTGGTGCTTGGTCACATAAACCTAGCTAGGGTATAAGTACAATAAGGATCACTTCAGTATTGGCAGGAAAGTGGATTAGATTGGTTTTGGCTTTGGCTTGGTGAGGAAGTAAAAGCACTGTTAGCAAAGCAGTCAGCAAATACATGGATTTAAGTAATTTTCCCCCAGAATGATAGGTGATAACTGCAAAAAGGACTATTACCACTAATTTCCAGTAAAATGGGAAGGAATGAGGACTGAAAGATCTTATACTGATTTTGTTTTTGAAAAATGTATCAGCTCAAACATAGCTTTGTGAAATTCTGGACCCACCGAATCAGTAGAAAAATTTTAAAGATGACATTCTACCTTTTTCTCTCCCTCTGCTCTGCTCTTTGATTTTCCAAAGTGAGCATTTTAATCACCCATTTATGTATACAGGTCACTCTTTCAAAGGAGAAATCAATTATTCAAAGAAAAAAACCCAACTGAATAAAACTTTACTGACTTTGTATTTACTGACTTTGCTAAGTGTATGTATAAGCACTGCTTATGAGAGAAAAGTGCCAATCAAATGGGTAGAGGCCTTTTAGTTGGAGAGTTCCTGAGTAGTTCTGAAACCAAAGGTAATAGTTTATTAACTCTGCATGATCTCTGTTTTTCAATCTAGAATTTGATCTCACAGTTGCACCTCTTTCCCTGTTCTGAATTACAATGAAACAAAATGAGGCCGAAGTGGTTTGTTTGGGTATTTTTTCTGGGCTGCATGATACTGTCCAATGCAGTTTGAGTGTGAAGAGCATTGAGTGTGAAGAGGGCTCTGGGTGGGCAGTTACATTTACCCAGGCATAGGTTCACTGAAGCTTGGTTTTGGGGTTTTTTTTCATTTGTTTTTGCATCTTGGCTTTTTAGAGACAATTCAGATAGTCTGAGCTTCCAATTTTTTTTTCACTGGGATGCAAGTTTTGAAGATAACAAGTAATTATTTTCTTTCTTAGAGCTTTCTTCCTGTAGAGCTCAGGTTTTTAGTTTTCTTCTGTTTGGAGCAGCAGGTAGGGCACTGTTATCTAGTTAAGGGCCCAGGTGTTCTGCACAGGGAAGGTGCCATCTTCCTACATCCAAATTCAAAACTGAGGTATATTAGTTTCAGAATTACTCTATTGAATAGTTTAATGCAATAGGTAAAAACATAGCCAAAAATAAAGTTGAAGTTTCTTTGTTTTCTTTATTCAAGTCAAAAGTGTTAGGAAAAAAGTTAACTCTGGAATTTAGGTTTCAAAATGAGCCTTAAATTCTAGTTCTTGTTTGTAGAAGGACTTCAAATCTCAGTGGATATAGAAGTAGTTTAGTGAATTTTTTTAAATAATATGGTCATTACAGCTGCTTCATCTTTTTCTCAGGCTCTTTAGTCAGGATGTGACTCTTAACCTGAAGGATATTATCTTACAGAATAAGGACTTCCCTTCCTGTAGCTTTTCAGAAGCACCCATTGCTCATTATCATTTAAGGACACTTAAAGTTGTTCAAGCTGTTTATCTGAAAGAAGGCTTCTCAATATTTCACAGTCATGTATACACCATACTTTAAGAAAATTCTCTGAGTTTTGTTTAAATTCAATTATATAGTAGTATTTCATGTTTTTTCTAATTTTCTATAGTGAGTCTTTATAGTTAAGCTGCATTTAATTTGTTGGACAATCCTACTGTAGTTGGAGATTTCAAGAAAATAGGCCCTCCTGTCTTGTGGGCCTGGTGTTACACCACACACTTCTCAAGCACTGATTTCCTTACGTGATGTGAAGGAGTAAGTGAGGATGAAAGGACAAAATGCGGACTTCTTCTTCGGAGAACTTTACTCTAGCAGAATTTTAAAATATAATGCTCTAGGCAGAGAGCCTTATTTCTGGCTTTTTTGCTGTGATGATTCATGATATTGATGAAAAGTTTTCCAATTTCTCTTCTTCATCACAATATATTATTTACTCTTGCCAGATAATGCATACAGAATGTGGAAAACCAGCAGAGGCTTGACTACATTTCACTGCTGATGTTGCTCCAGCACATCTGGGTTATTTGCTTTTAAAACTTTTGGTAAAATTTTTTTCTACTTAACAATGGGGATTTGTTTTGCTTTAAAATCTTGGAGTATTTGGGGCTACATAGCACCTAAATTCACTCTCCACTTATGTACATTAATGGTGTAGTTTTGTCTTAAACTGCTTAACTGTGCTGGCAAAATGATGTTTGAATGCAGGTCTCACCTGGCATTCTAAGACTGATGTTTTAGTTAAAAACGTGGTTATTAGGTGTGTATAATATAGCATACATTTTATAACATACACATTTCTCTGTGAAATATTAGTTGCACTAGGATTCTGAAGTGGTCATAGTTTCTCATCCTGTTTTACATATTCTCTGATTACTTTGGGATTTCTTTTGTAGCTCAGCATAATTTTGGTGAATTGCTGTTATGCCTTAAATTACATGAAATATAGATTACAACTCTGAATATATTCTCAGAACTACTTTATGTCATTTATGTTCCTTTCTTCTGTTTACTACAAGGCACTGAAAATAGGATTACTTGGGTATGAGGTTTGATGAGGGCTGGCTGTACTTTCTGAGCTACAAAACTGTTACCATACAGTGACAGGACGAGGGGAGATGGCTTTAAACTGAAAGAGGGCGGATTTTAAATTAGATAATTAGTATGAAATTCTTTACTGTGAGGGTAGTGAGGCACTGGAAAAGATTGCCCAGAGAAGCTATGGATGTGCCATCCCTGGAAATGTTCAAGGTTAGGTTGGATGGAGCTTTGAGCAACTTGGTCTAGAGGATTTTGTCCCTGCCTGTGGCAGGGAGCTTGGAACTAGAGGACCTCTGGAACAGATTGCCTTTGGAGGTTGTATTGTCTTCCTCACTGGAGATATTCAAGAATTGTCTGGACACAATCCTGTGCAATGTAGCAGGGAGGATGGAGCAAATGGCTCACTGCGGTCCCTTCCAACCTGACTTGTTCTCTGATTCTCTGGTCTTTAAGGTCCCTGCCAACCCAACAGTTCTGTGGTTCTATGAAACAAATGCAAAATGGTTTAGCTGCCAGTAAAATATGATTAACATTCAATTTATTATCTTAACTCTTTTCTTATTCCTTATTTTTATGGTGCAAGATGAGAAGTTGTAGGAAAGTCCAGTGTTTCTTCTGCTTTTATAACAGAAATACATTTTAATCCACTAATTTTATGAGATTGTGTGTCTTTGTAGAGAAATAGTAGTAGTTTTCCCAGAATAGAATGAGCCTGAGATTGTCTCTCCCTTAATGCTGGGACAAGCTATTGCACAGCTGGAACAGTGTCAGAAGGTCAAGACTAAGGAGTGACAGCTATCAAGACAGATTTATCTAGGTCATTTGCTATCATTCAGCTGTCTGTTTACAGCTGTGCACCAGGGAAGTCATAATAATAGAAATAATGTTCTTTGGAATACTACTTCAATTAGGTTATGTTTATTCAAGCAGCTGATTGCATTATCAAAATCATATTTAGAAGAATTTAAAAGTACACAGGAAAACAGAGAGCTGTGTAGAGGAGGCATTTATGTGTAACCTACATCAAAATCTGCCATAATTAGAGCATTTGTTCATGTCAAACCTGATAAATTATTAAATGATTAACAAATAAACACTTTCTTGTCGTGAAAAAGTATTTCTCTTATTTTTCTGTGGGACAGAAAAAGTGGAAATTTTATTCTGCTTTCTTGTGCAGGTTGTACTGCTTCTTTAAGGTCACATAGTGTCTTTACCTGTATGTTTTCAGATAACTGTTAGAGGACAAAGAAATGGCTCAGGAGTTCAGGCTCAGTAACTAGCAATGATATAGCAGTAAATGTCAAAGGCAACTAATGCTTTTTTCTGCAGTCATACTGCTGTGAAATAACAGTTTGACGGGTTTTATTTATGTTTCCCAGAAAGATAGTGAGATCTAATGCCTGAGATTTTGGGACTTTTTCCAGTAGTTTCTTACTCTCCCACAAGACTCATGAGTTTTTTAGCTAGGCGCAAGCCAACCATTTCACAGAGTTTTGAAATTCAAAACTTGTGCCCCATTTTAAGCTCTTGTTTCAGCACCTTCAACTCTTCCCACCAAGGAAATGCAAAAGGGTTCCAAAGCAAAGTAATTCTGTGTATTGTATGGGGATATCACTGTTACCTGGTGTTATACTCTTAGTGATAATTACACTGCATTTGGAATTGGCTTTTGGCAGATTATGCCTTTCAAGTGGATTTGCCTATAGCCCCTGGTAGGTTGTTTACTGTCCGTGAATTTTTCCATCTCATTTTTAGTTTTTTATAGTCTTGCCTTCTTTAATATCTTATTAGTTCCTTGATTGATGTGTACAATCGCTTCAACTTTTGTTCTTTTGCTTAATTGTAAACCTTCTGGTTGGTCATGAGACAGCACCAAATTTTTGAGCTATAGAAGAGACTAATAGCTCTTTGGACATCTTTTATGAATTCCTAGTAGTATGCAGATCATTAGCCAGTATAGAAAAATAGTTTGTTGTCTTCTGAAGACTACAGTTTTACAGATTGCCTCATCCATGCATATATCAGTATACAGTAGTACTTTATATCCTAAGAGGAAAAAAAAAAATCTGATATTACAGAGAAAGCATATTCCAGAATACCATTTCAAAAAAGATTCTTAGAATCTCAAACATGCTCCCAACTTTGCTGGTGATTTGATGTTTTACCTTAGGCAAGTTATTTTGTTTTTCTGTCCTAGAGCTTCTTAACTGGTTTATTGCCTGCCTTGCCTTTATCAGCTTTCTAAAAGTAGTGTTTTATTACACCTATTGGCACAGAGAATATCAAATCTAAGGTGTCTGTATACACAGCAATAAAGATGATTTCCAAGAAAATATGTGAAGCAATTAAGCCACTCTTTCTACCAAGCAAAGTTCTTAGAAAGGTTCTGCAAGGGTATATGACACCATGTGTGTCCCCCTTCTCTCACCATCAGGAAACAAACCTTAAAATTCAGCTTAGAAACCTTAAAATTCTGTCAGATGGCCATAATTTGCTGCTATCGCTTGTAATTCTTGTCTATCTGCATCTTTCACCTTGAGTCTGCAAGTTGACAATATGCAAAACCTGCATGTTCTGTATAATCACAGTTCCCTGTTGCCTTCTCAGCTGCCTCTTCTGTGTTCTTTCTTATTTCAGGTGTTGAAACAGCTTTAATTGGTCATTTTTCAGTCGTGTGGTCCACAGGCCTCAGAGATTTGTCTGCTAAGGAGCTTTTAAAGGTGACAAGGAAAGACAGCTCTGTCTGTATGTGACATTTTTAAAGATATTTGTACCTTACCTTAAAATTTTTGAAGTCTGCCCTGTGAGAAGATGTCAGGAACAACATTTTCAGGTTGTAAAACTCACTGTAGAAGAACATCTCACCTACCTTTTGGCTGATGGGAGAGACTCATTGCTCTTCCTTAACTCAGCAGTGATCAGTCCCTGACTCTTGCTGTGGGGAAGAGAATGATGACTTTGCCTGCAATTATCTGCTATGAGCAACTGGAGGGAGTGGGAGTGAAAGCATTCTGGCAGCACCCCGCTGTGTGTTGGGAGGAGGAGTGACTGAGAGCACAGGGTGAATCCTGTGGAAAGGGGAAATGCAGCTGGCTCATCCCAGTTCACCTCACGGTGCAAATGTGGATGCAGATGTAACAAAACACTTCATCTCTGCCTCTCTTAGGGAGCCTGTAGGTTTCTGCTCACCTGAAACAGGTTGTAAAGTACTTGGTCAAACTGGCTTTTCCAGTGGCTTGTCTGTTCTTGTCTGTACTGATAGTTTAAAATGTATTCAAGTATGCATTTGAATTTGAGATGTGAAAAATATTGGGGAAAATTTGGGAATATGCAGCACCAGAAGAGGAGTGGAGTCAGTCAATACTGGTTTTAGAACAGAGCACATGTATTCCATACTAAGTTGGTTTTGCAGCACTTGGAAACTTGTTACTATCCTGACAGACTCCAAAATAGATTCTTCACATTTGCAGGATGAAAAAGGTGTAAAATCTCAGTATGAGGGAAGAAAAAGACAATGTGTGAAAGAAAGAAGGGAAAAAAGAGAATGTTCTCCAGAATGCATATTTCATGTAAAAATCTGTATTTAACCAAATTAGTTCTGTTAGCAATAAAGACTTAGTCCACTTCCTTACTAGATGCTAAGTTTAGCAACATATTATCAGAACATACGTTATTAAAGTATTGGAAAGTTTCATTAAATTTTGCTGTAAAGCACCCTATAAATAGAGCTTTTCAGGGCATCCATTTACTACTATCCTTGGACCAAACTGAACATTTGATGTTGGGAGGCAGTTACCAGTGCTGTATCCTAGGCAGTGGTATGCACTCATGAGATTTTGAAGATCAAACCAGAAAGTTTAAAATGTATATTTATGATAGAATGAACCTTTACATTAACAAATACATATCTAATTTATTAAATCTTTTTTTGTGTTTGGAGACCCCTGCAACTTTTTTGTTTTGAAATTGAGATTTACATATTTCAGTTGCAACAAAACCCAACGCAATCAAAGGTAGAGGATTCAATGGTAGAGATTGTAGGCCCATCAGTTTTACACAAGTATTGCTCCTTTTCTACCCACAGTGTCATAGTGACCCACAGTTCAGACTGGATGTCAGGCTTATATCTCAGTCTGTGTATATTGGGGGACTTAATAAAATAGTAACATCCATTTTTCTCAGTGTGGAAGTGCAAATTAATGGTTAAAGACAGAGATAATGAGCCACAATTCTTGGTTCTATTCTGGGCTCTGAGCTGACTCACTACATAATCTTACTCAAGTCGTTTAAATTCAGGTGAAATAGGCCCCACTGAGCTGATAAGATAATGCAGGCTTCAGCCTTTCTTCCTTGGTGGATTTTTCTATACAGTTTTGTCCCCCCGTAATCAGCTTTAAATGTTTTGTTCCATTGGATCCTTCTAATATATGTTTTTTAAATTTGTTTATTTACCTTTAAATCCTTTATTGAAAGATACATTTTTTTTTTCTGACAGAAGTAGGCAGGTAAATATTAGCCTGTTCTATGGAGATATGTTTTCTAAAATGATTCTCTTCTACATCCAGACAAAATGGCCTTTCAAAAAGCAGTGACACCAATAATTGCCCATCAGTAGGGTTGCCACCTTGAGATCTGTCTCATTCTCACATTTCTGCAGTGAGATAAATGATGATTTGTGGTACACAAGTCAGGCCACAGAATACTTGCTCTCCACTGGAAAGTGTACCTCTGTCACTGATGTGTGAAAATGCAAGAGACCTTTGCTTTTAATTCCAGTATGTGAACTGGAAATCAAAATACTGACCAGTTTTGCCAAGTAGATTTGTTTTTCAGCAATGCCCAGCTGACTGAGGAGAGTAAGAAATTATGTCTCAGAAAGGCTTCACATGACCACACATCCCAGCAGTGGGAATGGCACCACCAAGCAGTGGTGATTCATTCGCTCGGCACTGAAAATTGCCAGCGTTCAGAGGAAAAGGATCATTTTTGAACAAAGAAATGTCTTATCCCACAGAGAGTACAGACATTAGAGAGTTATTAATCAGGGCAGTCATCCCGAAAAGTAGATTTAACTGCAGGATTTCATGTAGAGGAAAACCAGAACTACAGTAGGAAGTGATTGAGGGCTCAAAGCAGTGGATAGAATTGCATATTTTAAGGACTCCTTAAATTACACCTGGGGAGAGGTTCACTCTGTGCATGCCAATGAAATTATCCCTGTTTGTGTGGTTCACAGTTTTCTTTGGATGGCAACTACCCAGTAAGGTAATTGCAGCTGGTTGTAAAACAGGAAGGCAACCAGTTTAATTTGCTCTGTTTCAGTATCACCTCAGGCTGTTTTTTTGCTATATCTCGTATGCAAAGCCAAGTCAGCCTCATCATTAGTGAGATGGAAGACCTCAAAGGGAAGCTGTGATTTGGCAGGTAACTACAGTGGTGATTTTTTTGGGTTTTTGCCTTCTAGCACTCCTTCTTTGTACTCAATACAGCACCATGAGCTGGGAGTTAAGGATTGCATAGCACTAAAGCAGCTATTGTCTTTATGAATCATAAAGCTGAGGTGCTATTCTCCTATGGTCATTGCAAAACAATTTAGATAATTTGGAATATCCTGGTTCAGCTTCTCTTCTTTTTGGAAAGTGCCTGAAGTAGAGCAAGTCAAATTCCTACCTTGTCATCTGGATGTTGTTTTAGTTCAGCTGAAGAAAAAGTAGTTTTGCATTGATCAAAATGATTGTTTATTTTTAAAGGGACATCTGGACCATAAGGACGACTTAAACGTTGGATCAGGTAGTTGAAGGCCTCGTCCCATTTAGTTTTGAATATCTCCAAAAGTGAAGGTTCTGCAATTTCTCAGAATATCTCACTTCTGGGTTTGGCCACTTTGATGGTTAAAGAGGTGGTTTCTATCACTTGGTCTGCAAATGCTCCATGTAGGAGAGAGTTGCTTTGCCTTTTTTCAACTGAATCTCGTTTTCATACTGCCTGCAGATGAAGTAAAGTGTAACTGCTTAGGCTTTAGGGACCTCCAGGTTAACAGTACTGAAGTTATTTGGAGTCCAGCTAGTCATGGTTTACCTCTGTGAAAAATTTTGGGTGTCCAGAATATTAACTGAGTCATTAAGGCCTGTGTTCAGTGGAGCCTGTCATCAGTGGGTCTGTAAGTTTAATGAAGACTTTGCTTCCCAGAATGGAAGGATTGTGAGTGTACTGAAAACAGATTTTTATTCTGATGGAAGTTATAACAGAATAGGGGCAAGCAGAAATTACAGACATTCTGAAATTAATTCTTGGAAGCTTAGAGGTCTTGGCAGTGCAATTAAAACTTTCAGAGGTATACATTTAGAAAAGACATCCTGAAACTCGTTCCTATTTACCACAGTTTATAAAATTGCAGGTTACACTGACCTGCATTTCTGGTACTTCTTGAAAGGCATGTGGTTTCATCATTTACTGATATCCTAGGAATTGCTTTTTACTTTCTTTTTTTTTATACCTGTAAAAAGTGCTGTGAAGCATAGTCATTTTGATTTGGTAGCTCTTTTAGCACTCATTCTGCACAAAGTAAATGTGTCTGCATGATGTAGGAAATAGTAGGTAATCAATAATTTTATACTTTCTTAGACAATATCACAAATTTTTACTCACTTTAGAGTCTTTATGTACTTGACTAGAATTTTTTTGGGCTTGGATATTAGTTTCCTCTTTCTGTTTCCTTAGGTGATGCAACTTTATGAAATTCTAACCTTGCATTAAATGGGCATGATTTCTGCCAAGTATCTAAAAGACATGCATGTTAAAAGTGAAAAATTGTTCCAAATGTGTCATGGTATCAATTTTTATTTAAAGTCTGAAATATTTCTATCCTTAGTAATGTATATTATACTTGAAAGCTCCTATTTCATTTACCACTATAAAATTCTGTGTCAAACAGTCTAAATTCTTGGTGTACTAGTTTCAGCAAGTCAGAAGCTAGTATTTTATTAGCAACCATGGCATTGGTTGCTCAGGGAGAGGTTTTTATTTGATCTCAAAGGAATGTTCTGTGATCAGTCCATGTTACATGGAGCTCATTCTGTCTCCCACTGACGTGGATATCTGTTCTTCCTCTGATGTTATAGTGGAGATTGACATCTTGTAGCACTACTTTTAATGAAAGAAAGACTTAAGAATTAAGAAGTAACTACAGCTCGTCAATAATGTGCTTTCAAGCAGTCTCTCCTTCTCAGTGCATACATTTGTAAAACTGAGGTTGAATCTGTGGATACATCTTGGCTGAAAACTTCATAAACCATTTTCTCCAAGATTTAACAGGCAAGTTTTACTAGTTTCAGCACCAAATTGTCCTGACATTTACCTGCTTTTCTGATTGACATTTTCCTGCTAAACTATTTTACCTCTAACACACCTCATTTAGACTAGCTGTCTGTTAGAAATGTGTTTCAGGCTGGGCACTTATGGTACTGAGACTAAACACAGCTTTTCCATTTTGTGTTGCCATCCTTCTGTAATTGTGGAATAATACATGCTGTATCCTCGGCTCCTTGAAAGATACATGAGATTTCAGTAATCTCACTGAATTCCTCTGCAACATTTGTATTGACCCAGAAATGAGATGCACTATGAAAGGAGTTGACTGAGAAATTCCTGTTGGAATCCACTGCTGTACAACAGTTACTACTGAAGTAGTTTTTTTATCGCTGTGTTTTTATTGAGTCCTATTTCTGAGCATATGCAGCATATTCCCTCTCCATAAATAATGATCAGTTTAACTTACTGCATAATGGAGAGATGGGAACACCTTCCTGACTTTCCCACTGGGGCCTCTTGCACTTCTAAACCTGCAGAGAGGAAACTATCTTTGGTAATCAGAACATGTATATACCCAGTTGTATAAAGGGAAAGACAGCCTAAAACTATGTCTCAGTTTTTGCAGCAACTGACAAATCGTTATTATACATTAATTATGGCCTCGCTCACAGGAGGATCTAGGAGATAATTTATGTGAAAGAAATTGTTACTGCTTTACTCAAAAAGGAAAAAAAAAAAAGCCAGTTGTTTTAACTATAAAACCTGGCTTTTCATCCTGGATTTCTTAAAAATTCATCTATACATGTGCGCACTTGCTTTTCTCTGAGTGTATTGCTTTTACTCATCTACCCTTCATGGCACTTGTTAGTGCATGGTAAGGGCAACAAAACAAAGTGAAATTTCATTTGTTTTGCTGAATTCTTATTCACAGCAATTTCAAATTCATTTTGTTGATATGTTTTTGGGAAATCTCATGTGTGGAGAAAGTTAAACAGAAATATTTATGGGTCCCTCGTAACAGAAGTTATGTAAAATGCATTTCAAATACCACATTTGTAAATAATGTTGATTTGCCGTATTTCCTATAAAATGTCACATTCTTTTTACTTTTTAACTGATATCATTCAAAACAGGATATCTGATCACAATGCAGCTGCCTTTGTGTAATTCAGTGTTTTTTTGTTTGTTTTTTTTTTTAACTGGACAGCAAAAAATATACTTTTTTTTTCAGTGAAAATGTGTTATTTTTGAGGTTAGGGATATCTTTGTTACATTACTCACAGACTACCTCGTAACTTCTTTTCATATAAAGATGTTGTATTAGTTTTACAACTTACCAGTTATTTTATGAGGAAAAAATAATGTTCAGTTGGTAATAATGGAGATACTTCTTGGTAAAGTCCTCTGATTTTGGAAGATGTACTGATGGTTTACTGGGAGGTGGATGGTTGTATTTCCTGCTTATTCTCTGAGATACAAAGTTCACATCAAATGGAGGTGACATTTGGGGACATGGTTTAGTAGTGGATGGTGCTAGATTTATGGTTGGACTCGAGGATCTTAAAGGCCTTCTCCAACCTAAGTGATCCTATGTTTTTGAGCATAGTCATTACTTTCATTATACTTTATTTGCAAATAGGCAAATGTATCTGGGGATGTTAAGAAGAGGCAAACAGCTGAGGGACAGTGCCCTTCCCTTTAATTTTTGTGGGGAAAAAATGGTGGAGTTAAAGCCTAGAGAGTGTTCTCTTAGGGGAAGAAGGGCCTTGACTAATTTTTATTTTTAATGGAAATGACATTAGCATAAGACACGAATATTTAGAACAAATACACTTTGGGGTTTCCTTCCTTTACAAAGGCAAAGAGGGAAATTCTTCCCATTTGTGCTTTCTCTTTTATTCCTATATAAAATCAAACTTTTCTCTTTTCCTAACTTTTTAACCTAATTTTTATTAAGTTCTTCTTCATGTTTCCATTATTTCCCAATTATTTCTTCTTCTTTGAGCTATAATTAATCCTCAGTACCAGAACGTATTACTTTGCGTTGCTGGATGCTATTATTTGACATTTATCTCAACCTGTCTTTTCCTTTCTTTTCTTACTCCAATAAGTGTTAACAACTTCTAAAAATCTGACAAGCATCTTAAATGCCTAATGGTACATTTATTGTTGGCACACTGAATATGCCAGCATCACAGCAAAAACAGACTAAAACAAGTGATTTGATGATTGGAATGAGAAAGGGAGAAATATATCTGCTGTTTACTTGCTTCTGTTGTAGAGTGTGTGGTATTAGATAGAGGATATTAATTTTATTTTGTTGTGTCATTATTTAAATAAGCAGTTATTTCAGAAACAACTATACATCCTTGTATGAAACTTTAGTTAATTAAATGCTTTGCAATACCTGCTGTCTTCAGGATGTTGAGTGGCTGGTGAGTCATAGTTATCTAATTTCACTGTTATTTTCTAAACCCAATTCTGTCTTATTTTGGTGTGTGTATTGAAGTTCATGTCTAGGCCCCTTCACTGATTCCATGTGATTATTTCCATATTCAGAAGCCTTGCTTTTGCTTTTCTTTTTGGGAGCTTTTAAGATTGACAGGTTATGCAATTATTAGTTGCAAGTCCAAAGACTAATATCTGCTCGCTCACTCCTAAATCCTAAAGACTGTTTCTAAGGTTTTAGAATTTTCTTTGTAGTTGTACATGTTGTCTCCAACTCTTTAAACTCATCTCTCTTACTAGTAAATCATTCTAATAATAAAAGTGCCTTTTTAGGAAATTGCTTGTTGGAGAAATGCTCACATTGGGTATGTTTAACCAGGGCTTCTCTCGAAGAAGTTTGGGAAGTTCTTAAAACAGCTGAAATTACCTTCTCAACCAATACTTGGGCGGATCACTGTGCTCTGGCAGTTGTCTGCTCTGGCATGATTCTGAATATCTCTGGTGACCTCACTCGCACAGTAGGCAGAACGAGTTGTTACTCGGCAGTGTGCTTCAGAAAATGTTATGTGTAGTAGAAGCAGTTGTGCAGACATGGTAGGTTCTTATTTCAGTCAGAGTTACTGTGCGTAATTTGTTTTTCCCTGCATCTCTTACTTTGCTAAGTATTCAGGAACAAATCGTGTTCATTTAGTGAAACTGCCCCAGATTACTGATATTTTGGGCTGAGGCCAATAGTATGAGGCTCTACAAGGCCAAGTGCTGGGTCCTGCACTTGGGTCACAACAACCCCATGCAGTGCTACAGCCTTGGGAAGAGTGGTTGGAAGGCTGCCCAGTGGAAGAGAACCCGGGAGTGTTGGATGACAGCAGCCAAACAAGAGCCAGCAGTGCCCAGGTGGCCAAGAAGGCCAATGGCATCCTGGCTTGTGTCAGCAATAATGTGGCCAGCAGGGCCAGGGCAGTGATTGTCCCCCTGTACTCAGCACTGGTGAAGCCACACCTCAAATGCTGTGTTCAGTTTTGGGTCCCTCACTACAAGAACGACACTTAAGTGTTGGAGAGTGTCCACAGAGGGGCAACAGAGCTGGTGAAGTGTCTGGAGCACAAGTCCTGTGAGAAGCAGCTGAGGGATCTGGGAGTGTTTGGTCTGTAGAAAGGGAGGCTCAGAGAGAGCCCTCTCTCTCTCTACAAGTAGTTGACCAGAGGCTCTAGAAGGGTGGGGGTCAGTCTTTTCTCCCATGTAACAAGCAATAGGACCAGAGGAAATGGCCTCATGTAGTGCAAAGGAAGACTTTGATTTGCTTTAAGGAAAAGTATCATAATGGAAAGTATTGTCAAATACTGGAACAGCCTGTCCAGGGAAGTTGTGAAGTAACCATCCCTGGAGGTATTTTAAAGACATGTGGCACGTGGGGACATGGTTTAATTATGGGCTCAGCACTGTTAACATTTGGACTTGATGATTTTAGATATCTTTTATAATCTAAAAAATTCTATTATTCTATATGGACTTGTTTTTTAAAATTAAATTTTATCAATCAAAACTCTTTTGTTCTCCTCAGCTAAATTTATATTTGTTTGTTTGTTTGTTTTCTCCCTGGCAGCCTAAAGCATCACAAGGGCCATATTGTTCAGGATTTCAAAGAGAAACCGTTTATCTTTGTGGATACAAGTAAACGGACAATGGTGTCCCGACCATCTGCTCAAGCTGCTTGAGAACAGTCTTCTGTGCAAATGGCATGAAAGGTAATTTAACCTCAGAAGGTGCCCACAGAGCTCCAGTTCTGTTTACCATTGTATCTTTGCCAGTCTAAAAATAAATCATGCTGAACAAAAACATCCTTTTTTCTTTCCCAATTTAAAGAACAGATCATCATGAGAGCTAATTTCAGCTAATTTCACCACAAGGGGTTGTTTTTCCTTTTTAGTATTTTTTTAAGTAGCAGATAGGTTTCCTGGGATAAATGGTATCTGTCTTACAATTGTGTTTGTTACTGTAGGAGGCTGTTGTTTTCCAGAGTACAAAATAGGGTATAATTATGGAGTGGTACTCAGTGATGAGTGATACACACTTTCAACATATCAACGCTAATTCTGCCATGACCCCTTGTTATTTTGTTTTGCCAGCCACTGTGTTTAATTGAGGAAGGCACCTCTGCTAGTAAGCAAGTTTTTATTTGCAGAGGTGTATTCTGTCCTGAAAATGATGAGTGCCTTTTCTGGATGCCCTCTTTCTAAGCTTCACTTGAAGTAGTTTCAGTCTCTGGTTCCAGTGAAACTCTGAAAAGATTTAAAATTTCACTGCTGGCAGTGTGTGTGTGTGTGTGTGTAGCCAAATGAGTGAAAAACAATTCCTCTCTCAAATTCAATATATATTTTAGGCCAGAAAAGAAGGGCTTGACATTCATCTCAATGTCAATGGTTTTGCAGTTCCTACTGGCCATGGTGATTACTCTCAGGACTAGCAAAAGCAGCTTCTGGGTGCTGCCCCACAGCTTGAAGCTCTGTATTACCTTCTGCTGTCTGCTGTGCTGATTTCTTCTGTTCCGTGCTAAAGCAGTTTCTGGCTCCTTCATGCTCCCTTTGTACTGCATTCCTCCTGCTTTGTGGTGGGTCAGACTGGTCCATGATGTGAGACTGTTTTCTGGCAAAGTCTGGAGGTCAGATCAGATCTTGTAGAGCATGTTCTCTGGGATGCTGTTGCTGCACAGTCATCTTGCATGCTGCTGTGGGAGGAGAAGTAGAAAATGCATTTTCCTGGCTGTTTTGTCAGATAACTTATTCTGAGGGCATGTGGGAATGTCAGCAGCAGAAAGAAGGTAGATAAAATCTGTATTCAAGAATCAAACTTGGTTTAAACAAAAAATGATGACAGTGTCTCATCTGGTTTTGTTGCTTATTTAGCTACACTAGTTTAGCTAACCTAATAAAATACAGTGTCCTACTGTAAAAAATACATCCTGGACATAAAAATGGACCAGATTCTTGATGTAATTGCTGAAGAGTATCCAGTCTTGATGGTGGCAAGCTTTTGCTCCAACTTAACAACATAAGCCTGATTCATACTTTTCTTGGACGTTTTCACTTGGATTTAGTTTTTTAAGCAGAAGAGGTGGAACATGACAGATTTGAAAATGTTTTATATAGCTTTCAACAAGAAGCAATTTATAGCAACTTGAAGTTACATAACTTCTAACTCCACTTTTTTCATGGCATGATTTAGATAGATCTGGTACTTTCACAGTAATTCAAAGGAATATGAAATCAGTCAATCCATCTTATCTATTTTAAGCATTTCCAAGGAACCATCACTGTAGTTTCTACATTCTGAATCTGAATACAAATGACAGTTTGCCATAAACAAGTATTTTGCAAAATATAAAAAATAAAAATGGTTTATTTATTTATGAAATGAAACCTTCCTCTAATAAAGGGATCCCACAGTATTGCTCATGGTGTTCACTACACAATTAGTATAAATTTATACTTTAGGTGAAATTTTAGTTTAGGAAAAACTGTGTTTTTCATAGGAAGATGATGGGATTATTTTCCAGCAATAGCTAACTTGTAGATTTGTACTACCCCACAATTATCAGGAGGACAATGGAGTATTACCTTTAATTACCTTTATTACCTATTAATTGTATTGGCCTAGATATAGGCAAAAGAACACAACAAAATTTTTTCACAGAACAATATTTAGGATGATCTAGGAATTCATTCAGATTGCTTCAGAATACTTATAGCCAGAGGTAGTTTGGATTCTCTCATAAAGTACTTAATTCAAACCATTTTCCAATATTGTTCAAATAAATTGTTGCAGTTTTGTTCAATTGAATAATTCATGAACATTCTTTTAAAGGAATTTAATCAAAACATCATGTGAATACTTTCACAGCGTTGTACCTATAGTAGTTTCAAAGCAATGCTTCAACCTCAGCTTGCCCCTCTGTGTAGTTTGGGTGTTTACGTTTTGCATCAGTTGATCTGAAAAGAAGCCATAAGGTTGTGTAGGGCAGAATTAGGCATCTGTCTGGGATATAAAGATTATCCTGCTGAGAAAAACAGACTAAGTTAAGAAAAACATTAGGAGAAGTACAAATCAAAGCTAGGAAAAAAAAAAACCAAAAAAAACCACCCCAGAAAATAAACCCAACAATAACAAAATAGAACCAGCAGAAGGAGCAGCCTCAGGTCTCAGGAACAGTGTCTCAGGAGTATTTTCTGGTTTTGACAACATTATAATATTTACTTAAAATTTAGAATGTTCATTCCTTTTTCATACTTCTTCCGCATTTCCAGGGTAGATTTCAGTATTATTAGTGTACTTTTTCAATCCACATGGAAATTTACTGGAAAAATTAAGAGAAGCACTAATGTAAGTTATTGGATTTAGCTGGAGCTTTTTTAAGGTCAAGGGCTACCATGGTAATTCAGAGCTACAACAGATGAAAACCTCTCCTATTCTCAAGAGAAAGAATTCTAGAAAGGCCTTTTAGTTTTCCATGAAATATGAAAACCCTGAATATTTGAGAGCTCAGTTTCTCAAAAGGTGCATGGTAGTTCTGTATGTTATTTTTGACATTTTACTTAGCAACATGGCATCATTAGATTCGCAGAAAGAAGGAATTAGAGATTATATAGAATTTGACTTCTACCTCTCATCTCTTCTACCTCAAAGACCATGTTTGGCCTTCATTTGTTGTTGCTTTTTAATTGGTAGTCTCCCTCAGATGAAGGAATAAGAAAGGAGTAGAAGAATATTATTACTCTCTCATGTGGAACTTCTGTCATAAATGTGTATATGATTGAAAGCCTGAGACAAAATGCAAAGAAGCTGCTTCCCAATATGTGGTGAAACCATTTCATGGTTCTCACCCATACCACATAGCACTGACATTTCCTTTAATGAGCTGTAATAATCTGTTTGATCTTGAGCTCTGGCTGCATTTTGTTTGTAATGAGGACACTTCAATGCAAGCATATGTTAGTGTCTAAATGCTTGCTGGGTGTCTAGATTCACATATAATCAATGTACTATATGTTTTCATGGTAGTCAGGACAAATGAATGATTCAAATATCCATCTCCTGCAGGTTCAAATGACTGACACCTTTGTATGCCTCTATGATCATTCAAAATGTGATGGTATACCTGAGACAGCCATGTGGAATAGATAAGTATGATACAGGACCTGTAGGAGACCTGCAGCCTCCTAATGGGCTTGCTGGAGCCAGGACGGAATGTTCCAAGGTATCTCTGAGGCCAACTGAGCTGGGCCTTAGCTGGCTAGGTAACAGCAAACTTAAATATCTTCCTTGCATGTAGACAACAGATGCTGGGTGTGTTAATCTGAAACTGAACTCCATGATATGTAACAGTGCCCTTATTGGATTTCCTGCAAACAGCCTCACTGACGTGAGAATCATGCAGAGAACTAATGAGATTGAGGAAAGTCATCCAGGTTTTGTCTGGTTTGCTGTGGTCCTTTATAGGAATCTGACATTACTGTATTATACCATGCCAAAGAAAACTCTTCAAGAGCGGACTCATGAAAATTTGGCTTGAAACCGCTGCCAGTGCAGATGTGCTGGCAAATTGAAGTGCAGAGGCAGGAACTCAGGTGAATGACCATGAATTGGAACAAGAGGTTTAGAATGGATAGAAGGAGAAGCATTTTCTCCTCTCTGAGGACAACCAGGCATTGCATTGGGTTGTTCAGATGTCCTGTTCTGGCTCTGTTCTCTGAAGTGTTCAAGACCCAGTTGGGCAGAGCCCCGAGCATCCAAGCCTGGTCTCACAGCTGAGCCAGCTTGGAGCAGGGGCTTGAGCTAGGAATGGCCTGATGTCCACTCCTACCTGAATTTTCCTATGATCTCAAGATTCATTATGTCAAGAAGTGAAGCCAATAGCTTTTCTGTTCAAGCCCAATCAGACAAAGACAGAAGAGCTATTTCCCTTAACTGAAGGTGCAAGGATAGTAATTTTCCTTTTCTGCTATGAACAAGTGGCCCCAGAATTAATTGAATTGATGCTGTTGTGGTAGAGCGAAGGGTTGGGAATTGAAATGGTTTCTGAATTTTTTTGTTAGAGCCTGCATTAAAAATTTGCAAAGGCATAGAAGAATAAAATAAAAAAACCCAACAAACCAGCAGAAGGACTCTAGGGTGGTATGTGGGATCCTTTGTTTATTGGTTTCGGGTTTTAATATTATGCCTTTTTTGGTGTGAAAAGGTGAGAATATTTTTGGAAAAATTGAATTCAACCTCCTTATACATGAAACATTACAAACACACAGACAGGAGAAAATGTCACAGTTTGACTTGCAACTAGAAATCTAACATTTTCTCAAAATAGGAAAAACATAGGAAAAAGAAATTTCAAGTCAGTCTAGAACATTTTTTCACTTCTTTCCTCATCTCATTGGAGCAAATATTTCCCCATTTATTTAAGGAAATATTTAAATGGGCTTTATTAACTCCCTGCATAAAACCGTAATTTCTTTAATCAAAAGATACATATTGCAGATAACCTGGCACATATTGCTCTCTTTCTCTACGTAAAAAACAATTATTTATTTTTGAATTATGACATATTTTGAATTATATCACATAGAATGAGACCTGCATTATGCAAAAACATATTGAATTACTTTTTGCCTTTGCCACTATTATAAACTGGTACAGTAGTGAAAAAGAGTGTAGGAAATCTCAATTCCTTGACTAGTGAGTAAAAAATAAAGGATGTTGCAAAAGTATGCAAAATGATACATAAACAGAGAACCTGTGTTATAGTAATGTTTTGGATAAAAATTTTGGGTTCAAAACAAAAATATTTTGAAAAGAAATAAAATAGTAATTATCACAGCATAGTAATGAAATCAACAGTAGATTTGATGTATTTTGTATGAATTCAAAGAGCAGTGTTTGAGCAGGCTGTAGAATGCAAGAACAGTGGTCTTTGTTTTTTGGTGTAAGCCAGTTGCATACTGGAGTAGAAAGATGACTCTGAGTGTTTGAATTTTGGTTGCTCCTATCTATAACCAGAGCTCCTGTAATGCTGAGCTGGTGACCTCCTTCCCGAAAAAGCCTGACATATGCCACGAGATTGGGTAGGATGCTGGAGCTTGTGTTGCCTCAACAACTTCAACAGCCACAGACAATTTAGAGTGTGCTCATAATGCTACCATTCTTTTCCTACAACTGACAAAAAACAAAATTCTAGTGGAGTGTAACCAGGACAGGCATTAGATAGCTACCAAAGGAACTTTGCATCAAAATGTTAAAGGGTGTCTGCAAGAATTTAACTATTTTCAGTGATATGGATGATCAGGAAAATACAGATCAGTCAGAATGAAGTTTTTAGAGTCATTGGCTATGTCCCAATTTTTTTTCACACTGTCAACAGTCCTTTAACTGTTCTAACACTGTCTTATGCTAGTTTCTGAGAAGTGTACCACTGGAGTTCATGAACAGTTGATTACAGTACTGTCGTTATTATTGTTTTAGAATTTTTCCCTTTTGTAGTAAAGGATGTTGTGTGAAATTGGTGATCACTAAAACTTCCTAAGATATATTTTATCCCACTGGTTTAATATCCAACTGCCATGCCCTCAAGCATGTTTTTTTATTTTTCTATCTGTTCTAGTATTTTCAAGCTACCAGCTGTGAAGTTTGTTCTGATTGAACTTTGAGCTGATCAAATATGTTTTCTGCAGCATAAAGTCACATAAATACACACATCATTATATTGGTTCTGGAGAATGCATGCATGCATAAGATATTTCACACAGAAGTAGTTCAGTGAAATTGAATTCTTTGCTGATATTTTCATCTTATCTAGTGAAAATGGATGATCCATTTAACTACTTATTTTTAAAAGTGCTTAATTATACACAATCATTAGTTCTAGCTAGGGGTTTGTTTATGTGAACATATACATATGAATATATACAGAAAAAACCCCTTGATTTCTGTTTGATTTGTTCCTCTACTGCATCTATTACCTATGGTTCAATTTTTTTTTACACTAATATATTTTGACATTTGCTTGAAATGTTCTGCAACAGAAATGCTGCTACATTTCTCAGATATTTCCAAACACATTACTTTTTAGTCCTATATGGCTCATCTTCACAGATGTAGAAATTGGTATGTTTAAAGAGAAATGAGTGGTAGTTTTTTGGAGTTTGTTTTTTGTGTGTTTTTTCTTTCAGGTATAGGCTAACACTTGCCAGCTGCAGCTATGCTGCCTAGAAAAGATATCCCAACAAGAATGGTATTACAAGTGTATATTTTGAATTCTTATTTAAAAGTGTTGATGCATGCAAATAGGTAATAATTTTATTTGTAGTTGGATCAAGTTTTATCAGGCAAAGAGTTCTAGATACAACATTTGGATATGATTTGCTCTGCCATGTTGAGACTAAAGATGTGTTACGTATCTTTTTTTGTGTGACATTTCACCAGTAGAAATGCTATGGCAAAGCATATAAGCCTTATTTTAGAGCTGTAATGGTTAAATCAATGTCAGAATTATCCTTTGCATCACTCTAAATTATAGCCAGTAGTTTCCAAAGGAGAGGAGTTACCTCTCATACATGATTAGCTTTTGAAGTGAAAAGAATGTGGAGGTTTCATAATTAGGCCTTGGCAAATCTTGCAGTCCGAAAGGAGCATGGTGCTTTCATGCTTCTACAGAAATAAGACACATTCTTTTTACAGTGTTTACTTGCAAATTTGCAATTGAAATGGACACAATGTCTTCCACTTCAAAACCTATTGATTCGACAGGTGTTAATTCTTGGGGGAATACCAGCATTTTAATATTCTTTCAGTGTGCTTCTATTTCAGAACTTTAAATCGAATCATTAAATATTTCTGATGGTTCTGAATTTTTAGAAGAAAAATAGTTCAGCCAAGTCAGTAAATCATTTTGTCATTAGGAGGGGTGATGCCTTGAAAGATAGTAAGGTGATGAGATTTATTCTTGCTGCATGTGAAAAAATTACATTTGCAACATGATAGATCACCTCTGGAATTAAATCTTCCTTTGAATCGCCCATCAGTGCATAGAACAATGAAATTACCAAAAGTAATATAACTATTGGAAAGTTAAAATAATAGTAATTCATAGTTTTAATCTTTAAGTAGCATTTAGACTATATCACTAAAAGAAGAAAGGATAGAATGTGCATGGGAATGCATGAGGTGCAAGGGATTTCAAGGCATTATGCAATAAATGGGTTGATATCAAATAATGTTGGTGTTGTTGAAAGTTGCAATACGCAAATGGTCTTTAGAAAGCTTGAATTGAATTATTTAGTGATTTTACCATGCTGATGGAATATTATCTGTTTCATTAACTATATCCATTGCAAATGGAATATCTCTTTTCTAGGCATCTTTAGTGCAATAGTTAACCACTAAAAAGTCAAAGAAACTAATCCAGCCACATATAAANGGGGGGTTGGGGGTTGATAGTAAATTTTTACATGAGTAGGAATTTATAGAGATGGTTTTTTCCTATGATGTGGGGTTTTTTGAGTTTAGAGAACCTCCAGAGGACTGCAGTGTGTGTCCTTTCAAACACAGCAGTGGTCAATAGGCAGCTCTTCACTCCCTCATCTTCTATTCCTTGTTTAATTACAGGGCAGATATGCTATGGAATTGACTTCCCCAAGGCGCCTCAGAGTAACAACTGTTGGAATTTGTCTGATTGAGGCTTCCATTCTACGGGGTCAGCTGGTTTGGGTGGTTCTCCCAGGGAAGCAGTTTGCAATGGCAGGAATACCATGTTTCTGGACCTTAGAACTTTGGCCTTTGCAACTAACAGGCCAACATAAGTCACTATGTGGAACTTTCATTTTTATAGATGAATAGACTGCTGGCTCTGTGTTTCAAGTATGAATTCAATTTTATGAAAATAGTCACAATAAAGTAAAGATGAACTCCTACAGTTACTAACATCACAGGAAAAAGTGTTAGGTCATATCTAGGGTAGAACTAGACAGAGTATACATAAATTACAGTTAATAAGTTAAAATAATAAAAATCTAATGTTACTATGGGGTTATCTCTATTAAAGGTACTTCATAAATATTCAAGGATTATTGTACATGATTACTGTTCTTGCATTCAGCACCATTTTTATAGTTCCTAAGTGAAGTCACCCCAGCTATGTCATCACCTGTATTAATGGAACATAATATATCTACATGTTTCAGCATTGAAAGTGAAGGGAATCTAATGAATTGAAAGAAGATTAACAGGTCTGTATTATGTTCATTAGTATTTAAGTGGACTTTTTCTCCCCTTTCATTCATTTATTCCCAACAACCTCTCTTCTGAGACTGACCCCTACTGGAAGCTTTATCTTTTTTAACAAATGTGTCATCAGAGCTGCTTTAATTGTATAAGCTTTCTTCCTAGGCAGCAAAATTAGTTTGAACCTTGACTGTACTTTGACAGTAAGGCTCAAACGCTTGAGAAGCACTGAAGGTTTCTGGAAGAAAGGTGTGCTTAACCATACTAAAAACATTGGGGTACAAAAAATGCAAAGGCTGTAAGGAAAACTGGAATTTGGTCCTTTAATTTCCAATAATCACACGGGAGCTCTTGTGGACGGGTGTCTGCTGTTCTTTGAAATACACTGAGATTCACACTTCCATCCAAAGAATAATTGTTTTCAAATTAAATATCTTTTGATTAGAAAAGGCCAAGTAATTGAAACAGTCTGAGCAGTTCTATTCTTTGTTCAAGAAGCCCTTAAATTTTGTTGATAAACATTTGTTTAGACTTTAGGTCTATCTCTAGTATTTACTTAATTAGATGCAGTATTTTTAAGTGTTTTATGAGACACTACATTTATTTCAGAAAAGTTCCGTTCAAGGTTGTGAAAAATTTGCAATCCATTTACAGTTGCTGTGTGTTATTAAAAATTCTGATACCTTAATATAACCTGTCAAAATTCTTAAAATTTGAAATACGTTTAAAAAGTATTTGAACAGTTTAAAATTTAAAAACTAATTAATATTGGAGGACTGACCTGTACATGTAGCAAATAGCTGAAGTCTTGAGTTGAAATGTGGACATTTAAATGAGCCTTAAAATTTCGTGTCTTGAATTTTTTAACATAATTATGAACGTAGAAACTATGGATAGTACTTGCCATTTGTCCCTACTATTCAAAACATAGGCCTTTTATCTGAAGGCTGAATTTGTCTGATCTTAGCTGCTAATGACTAAATTTCTACTATTCTGTGGCACCATAAACTGTGGCCAGTCTCTGTCTTAACTTTTTTTCTGAGCAAGCACTTGGTACCCTGCACAGCCATTGACCATTTGGTCATTGTTAGGATTCTTTGCGTCTCCTGGTTCACAGCATCTCAGTGTGGCTTTGCAGCTGTAAGGTGAGAAGGGGAGTTGGGGGTAGGAAAGAGAACAGTTCCTGAGAGTGCAGCAGAATTATGAAAATCACATGGAGAAATAAAGGTATTCTTGATGCCATATATGAATATGTATTATAATCATAATAAATAACTCCAACCTCTCTGTAATGCATGATGGTAGAAAATAATTTTTCTTTTTTTTTGGTGACTATATGCTTTACTCTTCAGAAGAAATATGAACAACAGAAGCGGCTGTTACTGTCTTTTCACATCAGTAGATGGTATTTTGACCATGAACTAATATACTGTGGATGTATAGTTTGCCTTGCTTTTGGTGTCTGTGAGATAGTTGCAAATTGTATGCTATGAATTTGTGGGTAACTCATGAAAACATTAGTTAAATACAAAATGTATAGTGTACAGTGCACATGTATAATTTCCAAAAAAAATGTGATATATAAAATTCTTAATTTTTATAATTTAAACTAATTGACTTCCTATTCCACTGGATTCTGCAGTTACTTCAGTTAGCTGTGGCTAACCCATAAAAAATAATACTTAAGTAACCACTGTGGTTCTTTTCATTATTTCAGGATGTATTTGGATTTTTTGTCATATTGACATTGTGGAAAAGGAAAGAAGTCTTAACTGGACTAAAATAATATATAATGATAGAAATTCTTTAATTATTGATTGATTTTTCTCCAGCCACCTTTATGTTCAGAGAATAAATATCAGAAACAAGCATTTTCTTTTCTATTGAAACTTGCACCTTTTCATGCAGCCATGGAATTTGTGATGTGAGGATTTGCACTAGAAATCTTTACAGTCTTAGCTGTGGCTGTGCAATTCCAAGTGTGAGTAGAGGTAATTTAAAAAAGAGGCAGTGTTACTTTAAACAGGTGAGGATGATGAAACTTTGGACTGGTGGATTGAAATGTGGACATGAAATATGTTTCTTTTAGTTGCTGTTGGCTGATAAAACTGAGCTTAAGTTCTCTCTGATAACATGACACTTGTCTACTTGTCCTCAGATTGGAAGCTGTAAGTCCTTTTAAGGATATGAAATGAAACAAATAAAGGAAAGAAATGTAGTTTTGTTAAGTATTTGCAATAAGATTTTGCTGGTAGCCACTGAGAAGTTTGTTTAATCTGTGAAATTAATTGTGTAGTAAACATCTACCCTTACCTTTACAATCTTAGATTGTTTTCTATATTCCGCTAAAAGAAGTTGGATTTTTTTCTGTCATATTTGTTGGCTTTTTTGTGTATTTTTAACATAACATCACCTGAGATCTGTTGCATATTCTTCCAGGACAAAACCTTTTAAAATATTTTTGACTCTTTTCCATCTTAATTTATATCTGGGCTAGTCACAAGTGAGGCCTCTTAATTTTTTGTATGAAAATTTGCAGATTTCTTTTGATGTTAACTCCCATTTCAATGGTCTTACTCACCCAGTCAGTGCTGATCATTTTAGAAGCAACCTGGCATCCCCTAGAAAGTAGGGACTGTGTAATGAATGTTTCCATTGCAGCTCCCTTCGCTACCTGTAGCTTATTTATGAGCAAGTAATGCAGCAGAAAAGCAGTGAGCATAAATAACCTGATACAGAGAACATACTTAAAATTAGGATCTAAACTGCCTGTACTGCCTCTGTATTTTTGGGAGTCATCTTCAGATTTATTCCTGCATGCTGCTGGAATTCCATCTCTAGAGTCTGAAGCTGAATTTTGGAATGAATATTGATTTACTGGGGTGCCTCACATCTTTCTTGATAATGTGTATGCTGGTAACACCTCCTCAATACATTAGAGTGCTCCATTGCTGCTCTGTCACACTGCACAGTTCTAAAAAACTGAATTGCATCTGAGCATCTGCTGTGGTCAACCTCAGATTATATCTTCACATTTTCCTAGTTTTCAGCATATTTTAATGTGATATTCACTAGAAATTAGCAATGCTAAACAATTAATCTCACAGAAGAAAAAGTGCCCTAAGAGAGAACAAGTATAAAATGCCCAGATTGATCGTGACAGCATAAATCGATCCTACTGAATTATTATGGGAAGTCCTTGTTTGTCATGTCTAAAAAAGATAGGGTCTTTTTCCAAGCTTCTGTGCATGTGTATCATACACTCAGACTGTTCTTTACGGTAAAAAGTGATAGGCTTGAGTGACAACTGATTTCCTTTTGTGCTTTCAGGAGCAACAGGGTAGAAAATAGCCATATGAAATGGGAAATTTGGGTGCTGTGTCATTAAAGAGGAGACAACTGCTGTGTTGAAGTAATTGTCGGCATCAGCCAGAAAGAGTTTCATATTTCTGGTATAACTGGGTCTGTCAAAGAGCAGTTTAAAGCCCCTAATCATATGTATT
This sequence comes from Cyanoderma ruficeps, assembly GCA_008694505.1. NCBI lineage: Eukaryota > Metazoa > Chordata > Aves > Passeriformes > Timaliidae > Cyanoderma > Cyanoderma ruficeps. The sequence goes on along the minus strand of VZDJ01007755.1, from coordinate 18,752,661 downwards.
TTTTGAGTTACATGGTCCTGCCAAACTTCCTGTGAAGCTGGCAATTTCTAAAAAAATTCTGTCTCAGTTTAACATATTGTAAAATTTCCCCATGTAGACTATAGGGGAACTTGGAGAAATAGGAAAGTCTGGAGGACCAAAACCTTTCTTTCTCAGCAAATATGTATGTTTCTCAAAGGTGAGAACACTGGCCTTAATGTTTATCCAAAACTGGATCCTCTGCTATTGAAACCTTCATGTTGACCATGGACATCTTTCTGACAGGAACAGAATGTGAGGCTGTGTGAAGATTAGAATCTCCCAGAGCAGCCTTTCTTTAACCATTAAAGATGTGCATGGACAGCACCGTGACAAATATAAACCAGTTTAGTCATTCTGTGACTGATGTACAAAAAGTCAGCCAAATCCCATGAGACGCCTTAGAGGAGCATAAAGTGTGCCCTGCACTCTGCCTGTGGGTACATTATCTTTTGGCAGGATATACAAGTACCCAAGAGTGGTTCTCCATCTGCAGGAGCATGATGAGGAGGAGAACAGGGGCTGTTTCATTGCCCCTGCTTTATATTGCAATTTTTTTTTCCCTGCCCAGAGACTAATTCCTAATTACTGCATAATTTAATTCAAGGCAGTTCTACTGCTAGAGCATCACAGAGTGGCCTCGGTGGTACCCAGGAGACACTGTCTGTTATTCAAGAGAAGGAATTGAACAATGCTTTCTCCATTAATGGACCAGAACAACCTAGGCCACTCAAACTTCCTGAGCAAACATCTCCTGAGTATTAACAGTTCCTATTTATCTGCTAATGGATAAATTAAGTTATGCAGAAGCATGAATATCACAGAATCCCACAGCACCCTGTGGTACAGGCATCTTCTCTTGTAATGTGTCATTTGCATACTTCATCCTATTGCTTTTAACCACGTCTTAGGGGAAGAGGAAATTAAAATACAGGATGCCTTTTTTTAGCATAATTTATGTACATAAAAGAATAAAAATTTTAGCAGGTGTTGACAAAAAAAATGAAATAATTTGACAGATTTTCCACTTCTGAATTTTTTGGCCCTAGTAAAAGAAAACTGACTACATGGTGGATGTTTTCTAAGTGCTGAGTGTGATATTAACATGAGCTTCATGAGTAGCTGATGTTCTTGCTATGTGTCATTCATACTTGATTGTAAGTATCACAAAAAATCTGATACTTTATCATTGAGTCTATCTGAGTCTAATATACTGGTTTTTTTCATTGATAAATATAATTCTGAAGCGAAATTCTACTATAAAGCTATCAGTTTTATTAGGGCACATAAATTTTCATTTAACATGATGATAAAGCTGCACAGTAGCTTTGGAGAGTGTGTTTATTACTTTTTCTATGTTTAATACCTTGAAACTGATACCAAGCATAGCTGAGAGCTCAAATAAAATAAAAGGTATCTATATTTATTCTTGCAGATGCCTTTTCCATTTCCTGCTAGCCTGTTACCTAGATGTCTTGGGTTTGTTGCAACAGAGTCCATTTTGTTCTTTGTAGCTGGTACAGTGCTGTGGTTTTGGATTTAGTGTGAGAATAATAACACACTGTTTTTAAGTAGTGCTGACACCTACTCAAGGGCTTTTGAGTATCTCATGCTCAAGTATCTCTGCTAGTGAGTAGTTGCACAATAACTTGGGAGGGAGCACAGCCAGGACGGCTGACCCAACCTGCAGGAGGGGTATTCCATGTCATAGAATGTTGTGCCCAATATACAAACTTGGGGGAGTTGGCCAGAAGCCACTCACTGTGATTCAGGGATGTGATTAACATTAGTCAGTGGGTGGTGAGCAGTTGTATTGTGCATCACATATTTCCCTTGGGTTCAGTTACTCTCTTTTCCTCTTCTTATTATTACAATTCCCATTACTGCAGGTTTTGGTATTAGTATAATATTATATTAGTATAATTGTATCATTATTAGTAAATTATTAATCCTATTAATTGTTGTTATTATTGATATTATATTTTGTTTATTAATTTTTTCTTATCTAACCCCTGAGGTTTAGATTTTGTTTTCAATTCTCCTCCCCACTTGGGGGTGTGATATAGGGGGGCGAGCAAGTGGCTTTGTAGTACTTAGTGGCCAGCCAGGATGAAACCACAACACTCATCTTCCTTTCAAAATCCCACCAGGAGTGGGTAACACTGCAGGTTCCTCAGAGCAACTCCTGTGAGCTGGAAGGGCTCACTCTTCTGATTCAGCTGAGTGTGCCCCTGAACACTAATGTTTCCAACTTCAAGAAGGCTTTCTTTTATGATTGATTTTGCAGCATTATGTAATCTGCATTAGATAGGTTTTAGTCTTCTCACTGCTGCTGTTTTCAGTGTGCATTATTATCACCCCAGAAGAGCACTCCTGTCTTCATTTACTTTGCCAGTCTTTCCAGCTTGGTGGTTGCAATTTTGATTGCAGTTTATGCCTCATTTAACCCGACTGTCCTGAATATCATCCAGTAAGCAGTAGCTTATTTTTTAGGATATTTTCTTCCTTGATGACTGTGTCACTCTTTGCTAGATAAAATTGTCTCCGTTTACGATTCAGTCTTTGACTTACATCTGTAAGATCTGGAAACCTCTGAGGAGGAAATGTAACTCCTTCCTATCATAAGTCTGTGATACTCTATACACCACTACAGTGGTGGATCTTTCATTTTATGTATAAAACTTTACTTTGCCTGTTTGTTGTCTACAAACCTTTAACTAAGGGAGTTAGGAGAGGAGGCATGGGAAGGAGGTGTGACTGTGGGTGTTGGAGGAAGGAAGGAAAAGAATGTGAAGGAAGTAAGTCATGAATAATATGTGCTGAGTGTGTTTTAGCAGCGTGCAGGTATTTCTAGAAAGACATTATCCATGCCAGAATTTGTTGGTAATCTGAAGGTAAGAATAGCTACATGGTGGCCTCAGCTGGGAAGGATCAGTGCATGAACTTTATCTTCAGAGCGAGGTGATGTTCTTCAAGCATCTCGGCCAAGGAGGGATTTTTGCAGCTCATGTCAAAGGAAATCTGTTTTATGTCTCTGTTTTATGAGAAGCACTAGTTTGTAATAATATTAATCATCATTTTGGCAACTGCTTGGGGGTAATTCTATCAGCTTGCTTGTTTTAGCAAAACCAGCTCGGCAAAGTAATAAATAAAATGGACAGTGTTGTGGTATAGGCTAGCAGAATAATAGGAAGGTGTCTTCATGAATTCCTTTCATATTGACAGTGCCTCATTTCCAATCCTGTGCAAATAATGAGAAAAAATTAGTAATGGCAGACATTTTTCATTATGGAAAGGAGCTTGTAAATGTATAAGAGAACCACAGGCACATGTATTCCTGCCATGACAAGGCCCCTACTTCATTACCCAGTCATACCCTGCTGTTAATTTTCTTTTTCAAAGAGACCTTTTCATTTATAGGGTTTTGAAAACACAAGGAGAATTTCTTTGCAATGACAAATAGGTTACAGTGAGGACAGCATAGTGTCTCTTAAGTGCTAAACAAAGAAATTCAGTTTGGATGAAGAGCATGAACTTGGAGTAATCTACTTGAATATTCTTTCATTCTCTAAGATAGCAAAATAAGTAACTGTTAACACTTTCTTAAGGGAAATAATTTATTGTTTTAAAAACATCACAAACTGTCTTTTTATTTGCAGTGGGGTTTAAACTCTTCTGATGTAAAAGTAGTGCCGCTGCTGTAGGTTAGCAATGCACTATATCCCTTTAAAGTACACAAGTTTTCTTAACACTGTCAGAGACTGTATATTTATATTGTATGTGCAAGCAGGTATTGTTCTGCCTGATGGGGAGTGCAAGTGAGTTAATTTATCCTCAGTGTATTTTCTTTGGAGAATTCCATAAATAACACCAAACCAAAAAAACTGTTGACTGATACACAGGTTGGTAGCTGGACTGCCCATCAGTAGAGCTTAACACAATGTCCTAAATAGAGAATAATGTAAAGAAATTAATTAAGCAATAGGGCACCTGATGATTTGTTTGTCTATGACTAGAGTTTACTCCTTACAGACATATCTTAGCAAGAACTTAAGTTTCCAGGAAGCTGCGTAAAATGCAAAGAATACCAACATACCCAAATGCATTATCTGATCTATGTTAGTGTTCCACATGGGAATAAAATAGGTGAATAGTACTGGGATAAAATGTACCATCTCCTAGTGCAATGATGATAACCATATGTAATATTCCCTCTAAAATTAAATATGCTCCATAGGTTGTTTCACTGGAATAAGCTTAACTATCCTTATTTTGGTTTTAGAATCTGTATGTCATAAATGTCTTTGTAATTTAATGTATGTTGTCATTTAAGAAGAGAGAAGCCTGCACAATTAATTGAATCAATGTATACATCAAAGCTAATGAAAGCAAAAACCAAATTAATAATATGGACATCAAAACTCAAATAGCCAGCTGTACACCTTTCTCCTCACTATCCAGACATTAAGTCCTTGTATGCAAGCATTCATCCACAGCAGAGAGATGATCTGGAAGGGATGTGCGTGGCTTCACGCTTGCCCGTGTACTCACCAGTGCAGCAGAGCTAGCCAGGCTGGAGACTGTTCTGCCACAGCTGTCAGCAGCAAATTTCTGGTGCACAAAGGAATTGTGGCTTGTTTTCTGAGAGGTGAAGCAATGCTGTTGTCCCTTGGAAATACAGGCTGTGTCCCTGGAATGCAGTCTATTGTGGAGCAGTCAGCAGGGGAATACAAGGAGTAAGAGTTGGCCATCTGTACATAAAAACTGACAAGAACAGTTCTAGTGGGACCAGGGTGATGGACATTTGAGAAATGTGAGAGTTGTATTGATAACACAACTTACCCATGTTTCATCCATTAGCACAGACTTATTTAGATGACCCGTTTTTAAATCAAGAGTCCGACACGTTATGTAAATGTGCTATTAGATTTCAAGAACCTGTTGGAAAGGTTCCCAATTCTGCCTTTCTCTGTCTGGATTGTCAGTGCCTTGACAAATCCAAATAATGTTGTATGTTTTTAGCATGGCCTGCCAGAAAAGCAAACAAACCCAGGACAGAAGAAAGTAAGTTGATTTCATCCTGCTTATAGGATATGACAGCACACTGAGACAAGGACTTAACATTCACTGACCTTGAAACAAGAAAGGCTTGCTCATGGTTCCCCTTTTGTTAGCAGGCTTTCACAGGGTGAGAGACTGAACTGGATAATTAGTATGGTCACCTGTCTCTGTTTTTAAATTCCATGTAGATGCTCTTCTCTTCAGCTAAACTTCTTTATTCAATCATTTCTTTCCCTTGGAGACTATACTTGAAGTTCAGAGAAGAGCAAGGATCAAAGGATCTTCAGTGTGCAAAGCCACTGTGATGGAAGGGAACTAACTAGATAAGACAAGATGGTCCTAGCAGGCAGTTGAGGTCCTGTGCTGCAGAAGATGACTGAGGAATTACTTAGAAAAACAGGCAAATAGGAATGAATCTTGGTTGGTTTATACATACTAAGACGCTGACTAGAGATTAAAAGATGAGATAGAACCTTAAAGGTTTGCATGATGCAAAGGTTGCATAAATGTGGGCTGAGACTGGGCTGTCAGATTGGCTGATTCCTAGAGAGAATGGTCCTCTCCTTTGGTAATTGTATTTTTGTTTCATGTTACCTTGAAGGAAGGGTCTGGATGACTGCACCTGTGTGTTTTATGTGCTGGACATTTTATAACGTTCTGAAAGGAATTCAGGCATTAAGTGGTTTGGATTTGGTTGATTTTAGGGGGTCTTACAAAATCAAGTATTTCAAAATATATGTGTAAGATATAAGAAACAAGTGAATGAAGATAATAAATTAGTAATTAGTAGAGAATAAATGAGTTCAAAGGTTTTCTGTACAGGTTCAGATTTTTAAGTTACAGGAAAGTAAATGTTATAGGGTCCTTTTCTTCCTTTGTCAGAAAACTAAAACAAGTAGCACACCTATTTCCCATCACACTCTTGGATTAGTTTCACCCCAAAAGGAAACTTGTGCTCCACAGCATAGGAACTTTCTCTAAAACATTGAGAAAGCCCTTAACTTTCAAATAGCAGGTAAGTCAGTAACATTCTTGGTGACCATAGAGATGAAGTCTTTTGAAATGGGTTGCATAACTTGCTGCAAGTGCAGAGATGGCTTGGCATACATGTTTAATGGTTTCACCTGTGGGGATGCTTGAGGGCAACCTCCAAGCATTAACGCTGAACTCTAATTAGTGTAGACAAGATCACAGCACTGGATTTCAAGGGAATGCAAGATAACCTGCAGACAAATTATCACTGAAGTAACATGACGGGTCTTGACAGTATGTTCAAATCATTTACCAAAAAAAAAAAAAAATACATCCATCAGCTCCAACATTTTCTAATATATTGACTATCAAAACATTTTGTGCCCAATAGGTATCTAGACTTCTGGATAAGTATAGAAGTGGCACTGTAGCTGGAGGGTTTATGGTAATTCTATAAGCAGCAAAGTGTCTCTGCAAAGGAGAGATAAACAGCTAGTAATCCTCATAATTCCCCACTGATAGCCTATCCATCTCTGCTATAAATTAGAAAGCCCAGAGATTAGGAAGGCTAGGCAGGGTGTAGCTCACAGCATTAATCACAGTATTAGGACAGCAGTGTGCTTGATTTCTGTGTCCAAAACACTGGTATGTCTCTCTAGGTTTAAATGACATAATGTAGTTTGGAATACACGTTGTTCAAGCTGCCTACTCAGTGCAGAGATGGTTTTCCAGAAGATACTGTTACACACTTCTTAAAACTAAGGTATTGAGACTGGGGAGAAGTGCAGTTCTTTTTTACTATAAGGGTTGTAGCCGAGATTTTGTAATCTCTTCAAGTTTCCAAATAAAGATTTTTTTTTTTTAAATATGTGTTCATCATTATTCAGATGGATTAGGGTCAGTTTGTTCTCATACCTCTTGCTTCTAGGAGGATATTGTGCAAATGCTTCTGATCTTTTGAAATCTGCATGTGGCCACAGGCAGAACTGGTAATGTCATTGTGTGAGTACAAATTCCTATTTAAACATAAAATATGAATAGGCACCTTTGAAAATCAGAGGTTAGATATTAGTTCTCACAAGCACATGGCTGAACTAAATATAATTAATCTGAAATTTTCTTGATAATGTTTATTGAGCTGGTAGTCAGATGGAGAATGAAGAAATGTGGCATGGCCTCCATAGTAATGTGGCATATATTCTAAATCCTATAAAACTTTTTGTTTAAAATACCAAAAATGGGTATTTTAGTTGTCTGCTTTTTATTAGATGATATATCAGGTGATACATTTTATGTGTTCAGCTCTCCGCTCCCTCATTTCAAAGTCCTTTTGACTATATTGACAACAATTGTATTCTAGAAATGTAATTGATGCATATATTATTGTCACTTCAGCCTTTTGGGATGCCTAGTTCAATAAACTGTTGCTTGAGGGATCATTTGGGGAAACAGTAAGTCTTTTCCAAATTTGAAAATGCATCAACAAACTTTTTATCCTTACATGCATGATAGCAGTGTACAGGGCTTTGGGGACAGTGAAAGTGTTTCCATCATGTTTGATCTTGCTTTGGAATGATGATAGGGCTTTTGGTTTTGCAGTCATGAGAAAGGCTAAATGGAAATCTCTAGAGAAAGGACTTTCCTAACTACAATATGAAAAATGTCTGGTCAGCAAAGGGAGAAAAACACTTATAAATGTTCATAGGAAAGAGCACCTCAATCTCTCTGGAAGGCATAGAATTTTGTGGAAAAAGGAATATTTTGCTTCCATGTTAGAGATATTGTGAAAGGATATGAATTGACATAAGCCTGATAAAATCTAATAGGCTACAGGAACAGATGTTGGCAAAAGAAGTATAATTTTATCATCAGCATACAGTAATTTAGACTCAGCAGATTCCATACCAAAGTTGAAGATTCATGTAATTGCAAATAAATATCTGCAAGATGACAGCATAGCAGAATACAGTTTCAGAGATACGTTCTTTTAAAAAACCTCAAACCAGACAGTTACAGGAAGTATACCCTATAGGGTAAATATAAATTTCACAATGGAGTACTGTGGAAGATAAAGCAAAAAACGTCAACCCACACAAAGCAAAATCTTCCAGCAAAAGGTAAGACATGCATGTAAGACATCAGTTGCAAGAAGTTTCGTGAGACAGATCCAAAAGGAAATGTTAGCACTGGATGATAGCAAAGGAATACATCTTCAATAGAACGTCTTTATTCCTTTATGAAGCTAATTTCTGAAATATATTCACAGAACTCTAATTGTCAGCATTTTAATGATAGTGGCCTGAGCTACTCTTCCCCCCACAGAGATGTTTCAGAAGAAGAATGGAGATTTTCAGGCAGCTTTTTAAATTATATTAATGGAGTCTTCTACAGCATATCAGTCACCACAGTTTGTGTGTGTGGACTACAAAGAGCAGAGTTTCTGGTGGGGAGGTGAATAGGGGCTTGTAGCATTTGTAGTTGTTATTCAGCCTGAGCAAAGAGGGACACTCTAACTGAACATACGAGAAACTCAACCAAAGGTTGGTGTTGAGACTTGGAGCCGTTTGAAAAACTGGAAGAAGCTCTTTTGTAACAATAAAAATTTCGTAAATACTTTCAGAAAGGGATGTGCTTCAATTTTAATTATTTTATAGCGCGTCTGGATAAAATTGTGAGTGTTGTGGTGGAGTAAGTAGAAGTGAAATTGGCATCCTCTTTACTTCTTCAGAGAAATGTAACAGGTGTGGGAACACACTGGAGAGCTGTTAAGATCCATTTTTCCTTACTAAAGTACTTTTAGAAAAAAATTTAAAAACCCCTAGCATGTAGCATCACTATAGGCTGTTTAAATGCGGATAAGTGAACATGATATTTAGACCATGGATCTGAGGCATAGGAATTATATTCCAGTTATATTTTCATGTCTGTAACATATTAGAGTGTGTGTAGATTATTTTCAGTTCCATTATATTCCAAATTGTGCAGTACTGCACAGTCAAATCAATTGTGCCACTGGTTCCCTGGTGTCCTCAATTCTGAGCATTTTGTCAAATTAAATCAAAAGTCTTGTTCAGGCTACTGTCTACCTATAAAAGGTTTGAATGATTCTGTTTGTTCTAATTTGTTGTCACATAGGAATTATGAAGTTAGAAAGAATGTAGGATTTTTGGGGGGAGTATTCGTTGCTTTTAACCACTGAACAGTCCTTTAGTTTTACCTGTTCATTCTGCATTTTCCCAAGTTCATCATAAAATAAAGAAAGGGTACTATTTCCTGCTCTTTATCTGTGCAGTTATGTTTCATTGACTAGACAGAACAGTGTCCTGAACAAGACAAGAAGATCATTGGGAAAATGTTTTGTCATGTAGCTGTAAGGAGTATTATAATGATCAACAGAGGGCACAGTAAGCTTACAGAAGCAGGAATATGGTGCCACATACCTTTTCAGACCTTGTTTTACTAACCTCTCTGAAGTTATTTTGGGGAGTTTCAAATCATTTGTTAGTCTTGGTAACCTCCATGCTTGCTTTTGATTTATTTCTGATCCCTAAATTTGGGGCACCTTATTGCAGCTTAGCAGTGATGGATATATGCATTACTTTTTTGTTCATGACAGGTCACTTTCAAGTGCCTGATTGAGGCACTAGTTGGGAAAGATTCAGGAATCTGTCTTGCTATTCTCTATCAAAAAAAAGAAAAAAAAAAACCAAAAAAAACCAAAAAAACCAAACCCTGAGTATCTGAAGCTAAATCTATTTTCTCTTTTGATTGAGAAAGAAAGAGGAAAAGGAGAGGCTTACTGATGAAGTTTTCTAGAATAGTTCAAACTCTGGCAGGGTAGATGCTTACACTGTCATGACTGGAAACAGAACTGAAACGTGACTTCTCTGTGCAGTTTGGTGCCTGAGCTAACAAGTCCTATGAAGATAGCCATGCTGTTTCCAGAGACTGCAACCACTGCATTTTTCTTGCTGGGCTGTGTGGATTTGTAGCTGAGTTTACTTTTTGTTATAAATATCAGCTTAATTTTCTGATAACTACTAACTGGTAAGGTTTAACGGGATCATGTTTTTTGGTGAGCTTTGAATATGGTGAGGATATCCAAATGTGGATACCTACCAGTCTTGTAGACCTAGGAATGGAAGTTCTTCTGTTACTATGTCATGGTTTAGGAATGGTAATCCCCGATTTAGTATTCCCACTGAAACCCTCCAGACCATGGGCTTATTAATAACTGCCTCTTTTCCCCCCACCTCCCACCACACCAGGCTAGAGAGTAGAATTGGAGGCACAAAAGATGAAGACCGTGGTTTGAGATAAGAACAATTTACTGGAAACAGCAATGAGATAAAAAAAACAGTAACAGCAACTATACTAATAATGGTATTAGTATAAGAAAAAGAGACAATTCACATGTGATTGCTCATTCCCTTCTGTTGCTCTAAATTTTCTGCTTTCTGTCTTTGTGCAGAACCTTCTCACGCAGCTTCATGTAAACAATGTCTATTTTCAGAATGTCTCCTCTGAGAGAAGAGTTGATTGATGGTGGTGTCCACCAACCACATTGAGAGGTGGCAACGTGAAGTAGTGAATCTCTTGACCTCTGTATATATGTATATAAATGGAGTCAGATTTTGAAATAAAGGGGGTTGTTCCTTTGATCTGCTGCTGTGTCTGCCTGCTTATCTTTCTGTTCCTGAAGTGGGACACTCCCAGCCTCAGCAATCCACACCCTTCCGTGGAAACACCCAGAATACCTGACCACTCCCTTCTCAATGCCATGCCATCTCTTCCTCTATCCCTGGAAAATAACTGAAGTGTTGCAGAATAACCTTCAAATCCTAGCCATGTTCCCTCCTACTGCAAAAATTAACCCTGTCCTGGCAAGACCCAAGACAGAGTAGAAATGAAAATACAAATTTTTCATTACATTTAAATATGATAAAGGCTGTGTGGTTTTTAATTTAACTAACCCTTTGAAAACAGAAATTTGACATTTACAACAATCTGGAATACTATACCAGGTACTTATCTAGATTATTGGAGTTAATTCTTCAGTGCAGTTTAGCTGGGAAACTTCATTGTGGCATAGCTACCATCAAGAGAGAGGAATAAGTGTGGTATTGTGGTATTGTATAGCATGTCAAAATCTGCAAACATTCCTTTATGCACATTGACAAAGGTTATGTTACTTCTACAGGGGTATGATAGTGCCTGTCAGGGCCTGCAAAACACCTGTGAAGAGGAATTACATGTATTCCAGAGGGAAATGGAACTAAATCTGATGCTTAAAGTCATTAAAAGAATGAAAATTCCTCTCTAATCAATCTGCTTACGGAGTGCTTGCTAACAGCTCTGTACATAGAGTTTTCCAGGAGAGCTCAGCCCAACAGTACAGGTCTCACCTGGCTTTTCATTCACGGTTGATATTAGTGCTAGTGCTAGTTTTAAAAGTGTTTCCAGTAACACTATAGATGTTTTTCAGGTTAACAACTGACAGTCTAAAACTTCTCTGTGCTGAGCCTCTCACTTTGTTGCTATGTTTGATCTGAAAGTTCTCATGTTGGGCATGTGAAGAGATCCTACTGTGACTGGATAATTTCTGTGCATGATTTTGGGACTCCTTGTTCTTGGAAGAGGTGCATTTTCTAAATACTGTCAGGTGTTTTATTAGCAGAATCCTTTTCAGAAGGGTGAAGTATCATTGCTGTGCTTCATGAAGTTCGTTACATTTTCTCATCCTCTCCCGGTGTGTTTTCATCATGCTTGGGGTTTTTTCCACCACCTTCTTAAGCAGTTAAAATTCCTGTGATTCCCTTGAGCCTCACCCTGCTGAACATCTACTTCATGTTGACTTTGTTTTGCCTACTATCCTAAGAAAAGGATTTTTGTCAGGTATCCCATAACCCTTCTTGAAGGACAGAGTGACTCAGCCTTGCAGAAGGGAAGCCAGCACACCCAGTTTACATTTTGGACTACTCAGAAGTCCACCCAATTCAACCCTCCATACCCAGTATATGGAAAATCAGGAAAATGGAGATATATACACACAAGTCTCATGTCCAGAGTGGGAAACGAATGATTTTCATTGAAATGATAAGTCTCTTCATTCAATTCCTGTCAGCTGTTTGCCATACTGAATTTGACACGATAAAATTATTTTTTCCAGGTTTTGGAAAACTCTTCTTATAGTTGAAAGTATTCTAATGCAGAAAAAAAGGAAAAAAAAGTATGGAAATAAGCAGTTGAATAATACTTGGTAGTATATTTATTTAATTTGAGGAATGTTTGCTATTGCACACCTTAAGACTGGTTTTACCTGGGACTTTATTGTGACATTATGAGATTGGATTGTGGGGAATTTTGTCTTTGCTTCCCAGAAAAGCATTATGTTCTTTTTACTTAAGACCTTTATTCAGAGGTGGGAAATTAATGCTATTACATTGTCTATTCTTTTCTAGATGCTAAATTCCTTCCAAATAAACCATCTTGCAGTAGTAAGCCTCAAGGTCCTAGAAAAAAGCAAAATATACTACAATGTGGTCTGAAGTTTGGATGATGTATCAAAGAGAAGGGGTGGTTTAGGTTATAAATATTCTATTTTAGCTGTATGTATTTTGAATTATTATTGTTGTTCAACTCAGACTAATTTTTTCAGTCTCTAAGACTATGCAAGTGTCAGCTAATGCTGAATTCTTGGGATGCATTGCTGCTCAGGATTTCAGAGTGGGTAGTTATTGGGGAAGTCAGAAAAGTGTGCATGTGACTCCAGAAACAGAATCTGCCTTTGGTTGCAAGGCTTGCTTAAGTCAGTGTCATAGGAGAGAGCATTGCACCTCAGGCAAGAAAATGTGACTGTTTAATGTTTGAGACAGATCTCATGCTTAAGCCCAGAAACTGAAGTATAACTGTTGTTTGTTTTTATTTTAGCAGGGAAAAAGCAATAATCCCAACTGGCAGTCCAAAAATAACCAGATTGGAGGGTGGAAGGAAAAGAAGGAAAAGGGAAGACTAAAATGGAGAGGTAAATTGTTATTGTGTGGCCACAGTTCCCTTGCAAGGAGAAGCAGGGAGGCAGCGTTTTATCAGGAGTATGTGGGAATGCAGTGGTCTGTGGTGACTGCAAAAGAGACTGCAAAGGAGGAGCAGAGACTCCACTGCTACACCACACTATTTGAAATAATTAATGAGATTTGTGGGAAAGAAAGGGGAGTATCTCCAGTTTTCCTCTGGAGATGTAAACACCTTGTGGTCTGTTGTTTCATAAAGTTCCTTAAATACCTCCTGAATATTGGACTGTTTCTAGTAATTCACTGTAATGTTATCTCTCCCCATTTCTATGGTGACTTCTGGTCTCTCATAAATAGCTTTAGTCTGGGTGGTTCAAGCATTGGGAAAGTCTGATTCTTTGCAATGAAAGTGTGCAGGAGCAGATTCTTATTTGTGATTCCTTTTCCTTGATCATCAGATAAATGGGGATGTTGCGGGTGTTGTGGGATTGTGGTATGTTTAGGCTGTGTGGATATTTTACATCTTCTCTGTATTTGTGGAAATGAAAAACCTCAGCCACAATGAAGGAAAGTTATGAATCCTGAGAATGGATTCTCCCTTTTTTCTGATTCAGAAGTGAGCTGTGATAACATTTGAGGACTGGAAATGTGATGGTAGGAAAGTAGAAAATATGAGACTCTAAAAGTGCTCAAAACCCAGTGTCAACATCTATTGCTTTTTCTTCCCCTCATGAAAATAAATTTAAATGTTTCTTCTTGAACATTTTAGAAGTGCAGTATATTCTTCCCTGGAAAGTACTGCTGCTAGGTATTACATAGGCTGCCATTTTTAAGGTTTGAACCATAAATGCAATACAGAGGAACATTGTGCTAGTAATTAATATTATTTCTTTATATAACTTTATTTTTTATTGTACAGCTTTGTTTCATATTACATGTTTGGACTCAAAGCCTTTCTTCTAATTTTTGCGTTAGTAATTACAGAATAAGTTGGTAGTTTTTTCTAATCATTTATTTCAGCTATGGTTGAAAAGAATAGATGGCAACATGTAATTGTATTCCTTCAAAGCTAAGTGGTCTGGAGAAGGCTGGAATAACCCAGACCACACTGAAAGATGGCAAATGTTTCCTTGCAGAAGAAGATGCAAAGTCCTGTGTTTGGGCTGGGATAACCCTGCACAACAGCACAAACCGTGAGGCCAGCTGGCTAGCAAGCAGCTCGGTCACTTCTGGAGATATCCCTAGTGGATGATGAGTTGTGGATAAATCTACAGTGTGTCCTTCCAGTGCACAGGCAGTCATGTCCCAGACAGTGTTACCAGGCACACCCAGAAAGTCCTTCCTTCCCCTCCTTGTGAGGGCACATTAGAAGGACTGCAACCAGTTTGGAGCCCTCCGTTAAAAGGGATTCCCTGACGTGCTGAGTTGAGTCCAGCAGAGAGCTACCAAACTGGTCATGGGGCTGGAGAAAACCTGAGGTTATGCAGGGTGAGAACTGGGTTTTTTCCAGCATTGAGATGGTTGATGGGAGGTCTCATTGCTGTCTTCACTACCTGAGACATACAGAGGAGATGGAGCCAGACCCTTCTCAGAGGTGTGCAGTGAAAGAACCAGAAGCCACAGACTAAAGGAATCAGAAAATTGTGAGTAGGCATTTGGGGAAATGACGGGGGTAAAATCATGAGAGCAAATGTACTGTGAGGCTGAGGGATCTCCATCCTTGGAGGTAGGCAGAACTTGACTGGACTGGCTTTGAGGTGGCTGGTTGGACCAGATGACCTCTAGAGATTGCTGCCAATTTAGGTGGTTTTGTGCATACTAGTGAAAGGCCAAGAGGGATGTAAATGGGATTTCCAATGGGATTATGCAGCATAGGAGGCATCTCCTTAGAATCACATGCATGTTTGTGGGTTGAAGTTTGTTGGGGCTTTTTGCTGAAACCCTTCTGGCTCTTACTTTCACCTTAACTTACTTGAGAGCATCTCTGTAGTTTCTCATTGTAAGAAGTTTTGATTGTTTTTATGTTTTTCAGATTTGCAATCATAACAATTTATCTTCTTTCTTATAATAACTCTAGCAACTGATAAGGGCCTTGGTGATCCAATGCCCCATTTCTTTGTAAGCTTTGATCAGTGAAGTAAAAAAAAATCAATTTCTGAATTATTCTGGTTTGGATTTTGCCTGGATACTGTCTGTACATAGGAGAGATGATTTACACTTATCTTTCTCTTGGTTTCTGCTTCAGGCTCTCAGCAAGCTCCAGCTTTCCAGAGATGAAATGGGTATGACAAGCTATAGCAATATTTAGAAGGCTCTGTTCAGAGCTGTGGTTCTAGCAACTTGTTTCGCATGTAGCTATTTTAAGTTCTGGTGGACAAGGTAAAAAGCTAGCAATCTCCCAAACAGGTGAGACACAGTGCAATCGAGTCTCTGATGGCACTACTTTGTAAGGAGAATGCAAAAAGTACATTTTGTGTGCTTTACTTGAAATCACTTGCTAGCTTTAACCCCATTTGCTAGATGCTATTTACTCTCTGGAGGCTGCTTTCAGCCGAAGTTACTCAGCAGTTAGTTCACCTGCTTTGAACCTAAGTAAATGGGCAGCTAGCAAGAAAGTCTCCCAAGCAAGGGTTTCCACGTACCAATGTGACTTACTTGACTCAGATGATTTCTTTATGAAAACGCCATGTCAGTCACCTGCATATCTGTGTTGTGCAGTGTGTTTGGGCCTCCCCTTTCAGCAAGGTCACTTGGATGAGCTCAGCTGAAGGCAGGTCATTCCTCCTGTAGAAGTCTCACAGTATTCCTCATTTCCTGGGAACCCTTGGAGCATGGCATGAGCTGCATGAGCTACTCTGGAAGGGGCAGCTCATCCATTGCTGCACTGATGCAGGAGCTGTAGGGCCCTGCTGTGCCCCATCAGATCAGACTTCTTCTGTATGTGCACAGATAAGATGCCAAGAAATATGTCACTGCTGAACTAGCGTATCCCACTTGCAACCTGTTCCCATGGAGAGCAGTCTCTGGCAGGCAGGGCACAAGGCACAAGCGACACAGATTAGCCAGGCAGTGGCTGGTCTCCTCTCAAGGGGACAACTGGGGGAACACAAGTGCTTGTGTTGTGCAGTGCCCATGGACTGGGCTCAGCACAATGTTTGTGTCCGTGTATGTTCATGCTGAAAATGGAGCATCTTGGGGCCATGATTGCAGCTGTGTGCATGGATGGGCTGGTGTGTACAGAAGACTGTCACTTCACTGACGATGGCCTGGGTAAGCTTTTGGTGGAGCTGATGTAACTTTGTGATGCAGCCTGGTCAGATGCTCAGCGCAGCAGTCAGACACTGCACTCTGTGTCACTTCACTGTTTAGTATTATTTTTCATTGAGTAGCAATTGAAAGTGCTTGTGGTCCTGCTCCTACTCCCCATGAAGTCCGGTCACCCCTAGTGGTGCTGGAGAAAGACAGCTTATTCCCACCCTATTAGAACAGTTTGGATTAGCCCAAGGAGAAGGAAAGAGAACTGAAAAAGTGAAGTGAAAGGCAGGAATATAACACAAAAATTACTTATTTTTGTTTGATTTTGTAGTCATTACCTTGTTTTCCCTTGGATAGGTTAGAATTACAAATTTTGGCAAATTACAAATAGCAATTTGAGTATTAAACTCATATGTAATCAGCCCTTAAAGTCTTTAACTAGTTTTATAATTAGAAAAGCAAAGAATTGCCAGCTTCCTGAAATGCATATACTTCCTATGAACTACCCAGACTGCTCCAAAAGAATCGTGTCATCAGTTTGGCCAGCTGACAAGGCATATGGCAAACTCTTTTATGATGCCTGTTATCTGTAATGATAGCTGTTTGTGTAGCTGTGCTATTCACTGAGTGAGAGTAGAACAGTAGTGCAGCAATTGCTACTAGTGGAACAAACTGCAAAAGGACAAAAAAAAAAAAATTGAAGACCAACCTTTTAGAAATGTGAGAAAAAGAAAAGCAGCAGTCACCCAAGGGAGTTTCTATAGCAGCAGTAATCTGAAACACCCAGGCACATTGCCAAGAGCTCCAGTAGGTTGTTAATCAAAACTTCCAAATCTCCTGCCAATCCAAGGCTCTCTTAACATCAGAAGGGAAAGCTGTCACATAATGATGTGATACTTCAGTTACATAAAGAAATTTTAAAATCTTTTTTTTCTGAGGAATATTCTTGTCCTAAGCAATTTTTTTTTCTTCTTTCAGCCTTTAAGAGAATCCTTCCCATTGGAGTTTCAATTGAAGTAATGCATTTTTAAACATTATTACATTTAATTTTTAATAAGCGTACAGGATACTTTTGGGTACCCTAGAGAATATATTCTCTTTTATTGGTTTCAATTAGGTGTTCCAGTAGTAAAACGCAAATCTTGTAATTCTTCCTCGGAATGGCAAAAGGTAGTAGTAAGAAGATTAAGCAAGTGTCTGTGTAAAGCAGACACTTTAATTGCAATGTAAAATTTAAGTAAACTCTATAAAAGTGCTCCAGTTATCTCTTTAGTTACCAGTAATATGTGGCTTTGCTTCAGGCACTGAATGAACTAAAAAATAGCATCAGGCACTTCCTGTTTGTATGGGTAGTTGATTTCTTAATATCATCACGCAGTAAGCAATTTTTTTCAGCTGATGCTGACAAATCCCATTATCTGGGAGGTGTTTCTATTGCGTAATCTTAGCAACGGTGAAGGCAGCAGTGATTTCAGTCTTTTCCATCTTAATTTTCTGGGGGGTGGTTTTTTCAGTTCGCTCGGAGGGAGAGAGAGAACGTGGCAGGACGTAAAAGGAAAGTGTGCATTTTGGCGTGGTTTTCCATTGCCACTGCTTGCCTGGCAAGCCCTCGGTGATCCCAGTGAGGGTGGTGGAGAGAGGCAGGAGGGAGGGCAGGAAGCAGAGGCAGTAACTGCTGGCCATTCACGCCGGGAGTGTTCAGTGGCACCGTGCTGTTCGCTCTGCCAGTGGTGGGGTCAGTGCTAATTTACACACGCTGGCATGTTTCAAGGAGAAATTCACTGCTGAGGGAATGTCTGTGAGTACACGGGGATGCCAGTGAGCTTGGAGAGCTGTGGTTTTAAGCTGTGTTTTTAGAGGAGCTGTGCTGCCATAGAAACTGAGAGACTATACGTAAGCTTTGTCTTTCTATGTAAATAGCCATAAGTGCCTTTGGCCTGCCTAAATCTTGGGAGAGAGAGAGATTTATGGGGCTTAGGAGAGGAGAAGTTCCCTCCCCCATGACCCTATTTCCCGAAAATACCATATGTCAACAGGATTCTTTTAAGGGAGCTGTTAAGAATATTAATGAAGCAGAGCATCCTGTGGTTTTTGTAGGATAACCCATGTCATTTGATTTGGGGAAAAGCTTTCACCAGTATAGGTTTCAGCCTTCAGAATGGAGTGCAGAAATTTGACATGGAAGTATAATTCTGAGTGTTGCTTTGTAAGTCTCAAATTTTGTCTTATAGCTGCTGTTTAGCCCCTATACTTCTGCTTTAGCACAATTCCAGCTATTGAGAGTAGAATCATTAATACCATAAAGATCCCTGTATGGCACGATAAATCAGTCTGTTATGGGCCAGAAGGCATGCTCAATAGCCTTAGGCAAAATAATTGTAAGGTAATAAACCCAAGAAGATGGTATGTATAAACTGAAATACTTTCAAGCCAGTAGAGACACTCTTTAACTCAATAGTAGTTTGGCTTTTGTTTCATTTACTGCACTTGCACTGTGGCTATGTAAGAAGTACACAGTCTTTTCTTGGATCACTGGCTAATTTAGAGTACTGAAAGAGCCTAGATATCTTCCTGGAGACACAGGAGGAATAAACCCAGGGTAACAACTTCAGATTTCTTTGGAAATGAAGCTTTACCCAAGGATCGATAAAATAATTCCACTGTTTTGCCTATCCGTCAACTCTCCTGAAAGACTGTCTGCACTTCTGTCAAACATGAGGTGGCTGTCAATGCAGGTGGGTGCAGGATGGCATTGATCTAGTTAGGTGATGTGACAGCTTTGAACATCATGAGTGTCAGTGCAGGCTGGACATCCCAAGTGAATACTCAGAAGAGTGACTGGTCTTGAAAAGCCTGTGGCAGAGCATGTTTGGCTATGGATGGGTGCAATGCTCTTAGTAATTGCGAGCAAGATTAATTTCCCCATTTGATTTGGACATTTTAAGCTGTCTGAAAACTGTGCATCTAGTCTGAGCTATGTCTGGGTGCCTTTTCCTGCCAATGGAAAAGTGATGATACATCTTGTCTTAATGTGGCTAGATGAAATTACATGTGTTGAATATCCCACTTGGATTGCTACTGAACTGAGTATGATTTTATGCAATTCAGGCCATACAGGCCCCCCACAAGTGGAATGCACTTTCATGTATTGCACTCTTGCTTCAATGAAGATGATCAAAAGATCACTTTTTTAAAGGAAAGTAGTATACTTGGATTGCAATTCTGTCTTCAGGACAGACCACAAATTGGAATTTTATACCCAAATCCATCAGTCATTTGTGTAACAGGCAGTCTAAATCATGCTTGTGATACTGGCAGTCTACTTGTAGAGCCATAAATTATTGATCTGCTTCCTGCAGATAGTTTGCCCTTTCTGACTTAGACTAAAATTATTTACTGCCTTGGTTTTTTACAAATGCTTGTGTCACTCAGGCCTCGTTAAAAATAATAGAGGCACAGACTTCTTGAAGAGGTTTGAAAGATAGAAACTCTGTAAGAGAGTTCAGTCTTCTATGTGATACTGGGTTGATCAGTTTATGCAGACTATTTTTTCATGGCAGTCTTCATTTCCACTTCTCTGTGGAAACAGAAAAAAATAACTTGTACGAAAATCTGAAGTTTTATGGATCCTTTTCACTGATTTTTCCTAGAAACCCAGTTACAAAATGATCAAGAAGCTATTCAAAAATCTTATCACTGTAAAAGGAGTCTTTGCTTTGCAGCAATGGGTTTAATGACAAAGGTGCTTCCTAACAGACCTGTTTTAATAAAATGTAGTAACCCCTGTGAACTTCAAGTGTGCCTTAAATTGCTGCACTATTTTTGTATTTACTTTTAATCTGGCAGAAACTGATGGTTTGATTTTCAATTTTAAAAAGCTGTTCATTTTATGAGATGTGTAATGAGTTGCAAATGTAAATTTGATCTAGGAAAAGTACAAGAATTTTCTGCTGCAATTGGTCCCCTGGCATTGTGCCCCAGAATGGAGATAAACAAGGACATACAGGCTGAACGAAAAAATGTCTCTTGGATATCTAACGTGGTTTGGTTTTAATGTCACGTTTATTGCAGACTCTTGAAAGGGCACTCTTACACACATTGGGCCACTGTGAGAAGGGAGTGTGAGGACTGGAACGTCACTAGGAATCAGTCGTTTCTCTCACAGGTGTTTACAGCTCTTCCCTGAGGATAGCAGAAACAAGAATATCACCATGATCCTTGGCTATGGGGAAACCAACTTTTGTTCTGAGACCCACGTTTACAGCCATGAGTGAAACATATCACTGTGTTGCACATTTCAGCTGGGCTCCTATTCCCATAATTTTTACTAACAAGAAAATTAATCTCTTCTCAGAATTGCATTTAATACACCATTTCTATTTTTCACGTTCAGCCCACATGGTGCTATGCCTGAATAAAAGCAGATTGGCTTCCTTTTTTTTTTTTTCAGACACTCTGGCTAACCCTCATATACATAAAAGAACTGCATCAAAGTTACCACCCACTGAACATACACTTTTTTTTCATGAATTGGGTCCAATCCCTTTTTAAAGAAGCTGTTAAAGGGATTGGGTAGCTTCTTTGCATGTTACGCAGATTCTTCCCACTTCACAGATTCAGCAGCAGCTATTGTTGGGAGCTAAAGAAGCCATTTTCCTACCAATTCGAGTGAAATATTAGTCCTGCTCCATAATAAGCTTAGTGAGTATTTACTGGATACTGAGGTAGTAAAGAACCACTAGAGATCTTGAGTGGAATATAAATAGATTACCTTTTACAGGGTCTCAATGAGAGGAAGCTGAGAAATATGTCAGCTGTTTAATTATTAACATTCAGTATAAATCAATAGCAAAATAGGCTTTGATGGTGATCTTCAAAAGGGTTTTAATCATTACTTCCCTCATACACAGAAAGTAAGTCTGAGCACTGGGGGTTTAGCCTGTGTTTCTCTTAACTGTACTGGAAGGCTACCATAGTGGTGTTGCAGTGACTTTAATAGCAATAATTAAGATAGCACCATTATTTAAATATACTGGCATTTGGGACTATTGCTACCACATGGCATACCTGGGTAACTCCTGAAGCACCAAGGACAGACTAATGAACAAAATTCACTTAAATCCCATTGAAATTAATTAAGTTGTATGATAGTACTGTAGATTTTGGGCCTGTGTGATGCACGTGCATGGCACAGAATGGAATTAAAAGGTTTATGATTCACCTTTAGTGTGGTGTCCCTGCCAGCAGGATTCTGATGAACACATTGGGTCCTGGGGACTAGGACAACTGTGGAGCCCAATTTCTTCATGAGGTCCCTTTCAGTTTGAATTTGTGCACTTCATTTTGTATTTCATTTGATATTACAGAAAGATATGGTATGTAAGCCCCTGGGGTGTGTGCTCCCTAGTTTGTATAGAAAAGCAAGTTATTCTAAGTGAGGTTGGGAGGAGGTGTGGGATGCAAAGCCGGGTGTGGCAGGGGGAGAACAGTTTTATGCAGGTGCCAGTGACATTGAGAGAAAAGAATAATTTTATAGTAGAAAGTACAGAGCTGCTAAATTTTCTAAGTCTTGAAGTCTTGCTGCGAAGTGTTTGAGAGCCACAGCTTCCTGATGGATTCCCTACAGCTATCCAAAATAGGATCTTCCGCTATTCCTGCAGAAAGTCCCCACTCCCTCATTCCATATTTCTGCTTCTTCAACTAAATTCATGTCCTCCCACCTTCCGGCTGCTCTAACTCTGTCTTGCTTGCCCTGCTTCTCATCCCTAATGTACAAACTGTACTCATACCAGGTTGCGAATGCTCCAGAACTGCCTCCGCCTCTAAACACTTCCCTTACAACCTGTACATGTCCTTGCACACTCCTTCACCTCAGCATCCCTTATCTGCAAGATCTTGAAAGCTTGGAAGATGAAGCTAGGGCTGCAGCTGCAGCTATGCTTCCAATATATTTAGCTTCTCTGAAGTCATAGCTGGTCTCTGTCTCTGATCTCTTGTGTGCTAGCCCAGGTGCTCAGCCTTTCAGGCTCCCAGGTGTGCATGCCTGGGTCCGTGCTGAGCCAAGCAGGCTCCCAGAATGGAGGGAAGCTGCTGTTAGTGCTGTGACCTGGCTGCCAGAGGAGCTGTGGTAGAAAGGCACTCTGTGTGGGCTGAGCTCCAGCACTGTGCTCCTCCCTGTGTCACCTTACGCTGCATTAGTGTGCCTACAGTCAGGTGGTAGTCTGCCATGAGAATTCTGCTTTGTATATGGAGTCTTTTGTGGAAAAAAGTGAGGCAGAGAACAGCTGGGGAGGGTAGGAGCTGGTGTCTGTGGACTGCGTTGGCTAGTCCAAATCCAGCTGTATTGGATGACTGGATTTTCTGTCCAGGCACTGGGTGACTGGATTTCCTTTCAGTGTCACCTAGTGACTTGGGGGTGGGCTCACTGCTGAAGTCATTAGGCCATCTGGGTTGTCTCATGGGTCATGTTAAAACATTTATCACCCACTATGTTTTCTGGTGTCTTGGTTTGGTTTTTCTTTTAAATAATGAACCCTAAACTGAACTGAACTGAACTGTACTGAACTGAGTATATGTGACTCTTCATACAGCCAATTACACTACCCTTGCAATTTTGACAGATACTATTTAAGCTATAGCTTATGTTGTTATTTTTTAATCCTTCTGTTTCAGGACCTAGATATAAAATATTTTCATGTGGCAGTTTGAAAATTTGATCTGCAAAAACTGTATTTTAAAGCTCCTGTGTTTAATACCACAAGTAAAATTTGCTCAACAAGTGTGCTTTACTTTAGTTATTTTCTGGTATAGTGATACTGGTCATAGGAAAAGGGTTTTTTCTTCTTGTTAGCAAACATCTAACAGCCACACCAAAAATGTCAGAGTGCATTATTTTATTCCTTCCTTTACTGCTCTGATCACATCCTTTTCTTGCTGTTGCCATTGCAGTTCCTCCTTCAATTAAACAGATAAGTAGACCTCTTCCACTACTCATGCCAACGTACATTGCTTGCTGTGGGGTTAATAGTTCACACTTAATGCTGCTTTTCTGCCTATTGCCAAGTCGATATGAGCTTGTTCAGACTCTGTTCAATCCCTGTAGCTTCAGAATTTGAGCTCTATTGCCTGCTTCCAAATGTGTGCCTGCCTCTTGGATGAGCAAAGTACTTCTGCCAGGATGACGAGATTTCATACACTGAGCCATGCAAATCATCTTACGATAATCTCACAATAATAAATCTTTGAGAGAAACATTCTCTTCTAGAAGTCCTGCTAATGTACGCTGTGTTCGCTAAGGAAAATGGTTTAGAGCTATGAATCATTTCATTAGAGTTGTATTATTTTTCCACAAGGGAGATTCAGAGAATTATTGATCTGGAATAGCATAAAATGAAATCAAGTCCCTTTATTTTTCTCATCATTATCTTAAATTTCACTGTTCAAAAAGATATTTTTCAGTACTTCTGTTCCTAAAGTTGTGCTTGAAAGGAAATTATCCTTTCCATTTCCTGCCCTTTGGTTTTTCCTTTCAGGTATTTTTATTACAAATAATGTCATATTTTAGTTCAATTTATTTATAGGGTATTGTTATGCTGATAGTTACACAGAGTTTTTTAAATCTCACAGTGGGTCAGTAAAATAACAAAGCTCGGTATCAAGTCGTCTGGGAAGACGTGTTACTTGTAACCTTCCAAATTAATGAAATAAATCCACCAGTAGTTTTGCTTTTGAACTTGTTTTTCCTAAACCTGTACTTTGGAGAAAAGTAATGTAGTGACTTGCTGCACAGGTAGTTTTTCATTTTGTATCATTTGATCAGGAAGCTCATTTTGCTGAAAGGCTAAATAAATACTATCCATTGCGCTAATTAGCCGAATCACTGAAAGCTGGTAGAGTTCCATCTGCAAAGGATTGGCATAATAATTATATTACCCCAAGTATATCCAAGCAGATCTTGAACTGTGACCAAGATCAGTTCATGGAATAGTAAAAGTTGTTGGTTTTCAATAAATGATTGATAATAGAGCAGTAATTCAGAATTTAAGATTATGGCACTTAGATTAACCATCATACTTTATGGAAAAGAAACATTTTTA
Organism: Cyanoderma ruficeps; assembly: GCA_008694505.1. NCBI lineage: Eukaryota > Metazoa > Chordata > Aves > Passeriformes > Timaliidae > Cyanoderma > Cyanoderma ruficeps. The sequence continues at coordinate 18,728,249 of VZDJ01007755.1, read as the reverse complement.
TATCCTCAAATACTTAACAATCTGTGACTCAGTCAATTGCTATCTGAATCATTTTGTATCCTGAAACAGTAAAACTTCAGGAAAATTGTACAATTTTAGAAGAAAAATGTAAGAAAAAATATTAAAGGAAGTGCTTCTTGGTGGAATGTACACTTTGTGCCTTGTTACATGAACTTTTTCTTTAAGCAAGGAAAGTTTTTGCTTTGAAGATGCCCTGTTTCCTTTTTCAGCAGATCTGTAAAATTACTTTCATGAGTTACATCATCAGAAGTGTTTGCAGATATTCAGGATACCATATTGTTTAGGGAACATGTTTTTATTCTGGTCAAATTAGTAATTATTTGCCTGGTTTTATTTTTTTTCTTTTGTACCTCTCTTTGTCCATTCCAAATCTATTTCTGGAGTCTGTAGGAGTATGAAAAAGGTGTCCTTTTCCTTGGCAATCACCAGCACTGCACTGGCATTATTATATTTCTGTCAGTTTTTGTAACTGGAGCTCTGGCATGCTGCTGTGGCTGTTAAAATGGGATTAATACGCTTTTCATTTTCACATGCTTGGGAACAGACTTACCTCCTAACTCCTAGACTTTTATTTGTCCTTTTTATAGCTGATGCTAAACTAGTTATAGCTTGATTAATCCAATAGTTGTATCTAAATCAGAAAAATGAAAATAAAATTGGGTATTTAACTTGAGCTAAGAGCTAAGAATTTAGTCAAAGCTAGTTGCTTAGGGTGTCTCTATAGGCATTGGTGAGAAAAGGACAATCACAAAGTATAGTATGTTTCTTCCCATTTAAGACATTTTCACAATTTAGAGGATACAGAGATTGCTGTTTCTCTCGTTTTCTGCTAAGTGAAGCTTAGACTGATTTCCAGCCTCCAAGGCCTCTGATACCAATACAAGCTGTATTTCTGTATTTCTTTCGGGTGTGCTAGACTGAACTGTAGAATATGTACATGGGCTTCACTGTCTGACCAAGAGTTGCATATGTTGTTGCTTCTGGAGATGGAGTAACCCAGATTAAAATTTAAAACAATTGATGAACAGATGCAGTTTCAGGAGCAGCTTCATAAAGACAGTGGCCCATAAGTGTACTCTTGTAAATATTATCCACCTGAAGCTTTTTCCCCCCTTTTAGTTAAATGCCATTCTCTGTAGGAAGAGTTGTGACACTGGCTGCAGTTTTTTACAGTTTTCTCTGAAATGCCTAGTACATTTTTTTTAGTACTGGGAACTGTTAATGGCAGGTGTTGGAGGTAGGAGAGTAGGGCTATCAGCACTGACAGGTGGTCAAAGATGTTCTTTCATTCAGTGCTGTGGAAACAAGTGATTTCTGTCCACTTGGTTATAACAGGGTTCTTTCTCCCTGCTACCAAATAAAATGTTCATAGTCTCACTCGCATGTGGTTGACAAATTTGCATTAGGCAGGGGCTTTGCTCTGTTGAAATTGTTAGGTCTTGAGATGCTTAAAACATTGTCTCCAGAGACCTACTGGCGCCTAAATTTAAGCTACTCAGTTGTAAATATGCAAGGCTGTGCTTAGAAAACTGATACTACTTGCCTCTCCAAAAGAGCTGCATGAAAACACGTGTAGATTCATGAGCAAGGAAACTGATATTTCCTATGGTGCAAGGAAACTTTTGTCTTATTGTTGCTGGTCAGATGCACAGGAAGCTAAGCAGTCTGAGAATGTTAATTGTCTTTTACCATAGCTGGAACTATAATAAAAATTATCACTTCTTGCATGTTTTCTTCAGTAACTTAATTTCCTATGGACTTGAATGACTTAGTTTCATTTGCTATTATCAAAATATTTGGAAATCCTTCTCTGGTTTTTTTATGTATGTGGAAATTCATATCTTTTTGTCCAGTAGTTAAACTTTTTTTTTTTTGCAAAGTATGTTCTAAACCTCTCATTTTGTCATCTTTACTTATATTTGTTGTAAGAATCATATTAGAATAATTCACATCGGTACATTTCTGTGTGCCCTCAATATCTGACATATGTGAGTGATGAACAGTAGCTCTGCAAATAAACATTTCTATAGTATGCCCACTTAAAAGCAAAGTTATTGTTGATTTTATTGTTTTCTTTAAGATGCAGTAGATAGTACCACATTTCTTAAAATTCTTGACCAAAACATTTAAACCTCTTTTTCTTTTAATACTTTATGTGTATATCTCTTTTAATCCTTATGCATGGGGGCATGACATGTTTTTCTGTGATCTAATATATGGACTTCTTTCACATAATTGATAATGCATAAATACCAATTGACTTTCTGAATAAATGGATCTTGGAAATGCTTTATCAACTTAATCCACTAAGGAAATAGGTACATAAATATATATACGATCACAAAAAATTAAGCATATTCACAGAGACATAATCCTCTATATCTACATATTTGCATATACGTGTAAATACAGAACTTGCAAAAATTGTTTGAAAATAGAAGGAAAAATTAGTTCAAAATCAGGAGAAAACATATTTAAGGTGACATTAGGAACAGAGAGAGATCTTAAGTGCTAGGAATATATATGTCATATGTTTTCTGCTAACTTAAAAAAAATGGGAAGAAACACCACTAATTCCAACGGTGTCAGAACATATTGATAACCAGATGTGCAATAAGTATCTTTCTCTCCTTAAGTACTTGTTACTAGAGTTTGCAAAGTAGTTTTAGCAGTGACAGGTCCTATGTGTACTAGCCACTAGAGGGGGGATGAGACACATCTTTTGTCATGAACCCTTGCAGATAGTTGGTGGCAGCAGTCTTGAGATTCTGCAAAATCTTCTTCATTTTTATCCTCTGTAGAGTATGGTCTTATGACTAGTCAGTCATCTGAAATCTTCTCACTTTGTGTCCTCAGGGTGTAATCCTCATTTCAGATTCACAGAATCACAGAACAAGTTAGGTAGGAAAGGACCTTTGGCCATCTACAAAGATAGAAGCAATTTCCAATCTGAAGTAGGTAGATCAGGCCTTTGTACAGGCAGGTTTTAAGGGTCTCCAAGAACGGAGATTCAACAGCCTTTCTAGGCAAACCCGATCCAGAATTTGGTCACTTATGTCCATGGTTTATATTTTTCCCTGAAATTTAATTAGAATATCCTTTGTCCCAGCTTGTATCTGTTGCCTTGCAACCTTACATTAAGCGCCACCTAAAGAGGTTCTCCTGTTTAGGTCTCCTCTGTCTCCTCAACACCTTCCCTCTGATTAGTTGCATACTCATGTAATATCTGTCCATCCACAGCCTTCTCTACCTGATACTGAGGAAACCAGTTCCTTCAGAGTCTGCTGGTATGTCATCTTCTCTAGACCCCTAGTCATTGTGATAGCTCTCTCCTGGGCTTGACCCAGTATATTATTGTCTTTATGGGAAGCCCAGAGCCACACTTAGTCCTCACAAAGTGGTTTTACAAGTGCCAAACAGAAATAAAGAACCATTTTCCTGAACCTGCAGGCTACACTTGTTCCTATAGCCCAGTAAGCAAATTTTCATATCTCTCTCCAGTTCAACATCTCTATTACTTGCTTCTACTTCCTGTTTCATCCTTATTCTTCTCCAAACCTTTGAGCCCACCCTGGCTTCCACTCCTGGCTTTTTTCATGTTTCACTTCTCCATCTTACCTGCTCTATCCCTGTGTCCATATTCCCCTCCGCAGTATCTTCCTGCACTCTTCTCCATATGAAGTGAAGAACATTCATCATTGTATGTAAATGTTTCACATACACTGGTGATCTTAGATGTTGACAAGGAGTAAGAGACATTTCAAACATATGAAAAATAAAGTCATTCAAAGTTCTTGAATCTTACTACATTTTTTAAAAAAAATAAAGGCTTCCATTGCAACTGCCCTTAGGGGTAGTTGCAAGCACACTGCCATGTGAAATGGAGATTCAGTACAACTGAAGAGATTGGAATTTACTATATTTTGCATGAAATTGCTTACCAGTTCTCCAACTCTTGATTCTTTGCTGGCAATGAGATGCGCAGGGTTCTGTCAGAGGAATGGGATTTATTTTTTCAAGTCATACATAGAATAAATTTATATGGATTTATAGATTTATGTATGGTTTCTATGGAATAGAGCAAAAGGATTGTTGAAGTGAGTGAAATGTTTCTAAGGCATTGAGATGCCCTGTAGGGTTGTGACAGCATTTACTTTCATTTTTTTTCTCTACAGAACTCCACTCATTTTCATGGCCACAGGTGAAGTGACATTTTCCCTACTTTCCACACTGTGTGAGCAAGCATAAAATGTATTTCCAGGAAGAATGAGATCTGCTTAGGGCATAGCTTTAAGCTAATGGAAGACTTCTCTGAGTACAATGTGTAAAGGCATGTGAAAATGCTGTTATTTGAACGAAATCTCTAAATATACTTGCAAAAATTGGTAATACTACAAATTATCATTGTCACATTCCATTAGAGGATTTCAGTAATTCTGCCACAGGTTTAAGGATCTCAGATGAACCTCTGATGTACCTCTCACCTCACAGACTGCAGCATCAAGTCTTGAGCCTGGCTCTTTCAGTACAGACACTAGGTAAATTTAGCCCTGCAGTCTCAAGAAGAGAGAAGGCGAGGAATACAGGCAGCTGAAATTATCTTGTGTAAATGGTTTAAAAATCCTTTCTAAAGGTGAAAATAAAATTTGTGATTGCAGTGATGCAACACAAAAGTAAATTTTATCAAGTAGCACCTAGTCACTGTATAATGAGGAGTCTAAGTGAACTGTATGAACCTGTGGTATGGTCACTGTGGAAGTTCATGGAAGTTTACTCTGGATGTTAATATGGAGGAAAAGAATACTAGATTTTACAAAAAAAAATTACTAGACAGTCTGGTTGATAGGTTAAACCAGGAATTTCCTTCTTCCAATATCTGATAGGATTCAGAGTTAAGTCATTTGTCTTTCCTTCTTACTTTTTAAATAAGAAGGAAATAAGGAATAAGACAACAGGATTCTTCGTGTATTTGTGAGGGTTCAAGAGTAGGTGTTGACCCTCATATATTAAAACTCAGACTTTTTTTCCATGGATACAACAGGTATATTAGTGCTGCAGGCTGCAACCCACAGCTCTGGACACTGTTACGAAATAAAAAGTAGGTATAGGAATGGAATTAAGTGTTATCTTTGTTCAGGTACATGAAATTTGACAATGTGGAGTACAAGGAAGAAATAAAATTCTGTAGGTAACTCTGAGTAAATGTACTTTCCAGCAAAAATAGCTGTGAGAGCTAGCTTACAAGATAATACAAGTATGCTGCAAAATTATGGGGAAAACTGCTGTGTTGCTAGCACATATCATTTATAGTCACTATTCTTTCTACAGACATTCCTGTGTCAGAAGACACCAAGCTGGGTGGGCGGTTGACACACCCAGGGGATGGGATGCTGTCCCCAGGGACATGGGCAGGATCATGAAATGGGCCCAGGTGAACCTCACGAGGTTCAGCAAGGCCAAGTGCAAAGTGCTGCACCTGGATCGGTGGAATCCCCAGTTTCAGGACAGGCTGGGATATGAGGAGATGGGGAGCAGCTCTGCTGAGAAGGACTTGGGGGTGCTGTAGACTGTAAAGGACATGAACTGGCAATGAGTACCTGGAGCCCAGAAAGCCAGTGGTGTCCTGGGCTGCATCAGAAGTGTGACCAGCAAGTCAAAGGAGGTGATTCTGTCTCTGCTCTTGTGAGACCCCACCTGGAGTACTATGTCCAGCTCTGGGATCTGCAGCAAGAGAAGGATGTGGACCTGCTGGAGCAAGTCCAGAAGAGGGACCCAGAGAAGGGCAGAGGGCTGGAGTGCCTCTCCTGTGAGGACAGGCTGAAAGAGTTGGGGCTGTTCAGCCTGGAGAAGAAATGGCATCAGGAAGACCTTATAGCAGCTTTCCACTGCCTAAAAGGGCACTACAGGAAAGATGAAGGCTACTCCTTTTTAGTAGCACCTGTAGAAACAGGATAAGGGATAACAATTTTAACCTTGAAGAGGGTAGATTTAGACTAAATATCAGGATTTTTACAGTGGCAGTGATGAAACACTGGGACAAGTTGCCCAGAGAAGTAGTAGATATACCATCCCTGGAAGTATTTAAGCTCAGATTTGGGGCGGGGGGGGGAGGCGAGGGGGGTTGCTCTGGGCAACCTGATCTAGTTCAAGATGTCCCTGCTCACTGCAGAGGGGTTGGTCTAGGTCACCTTTAGAGAACCCTTCCAACCCAAACTATTCTATCATTCTGTGTTGCTGTTGTTATTATGAAGTAGTCATGAACTTAATTGTCATCGCCCATATGAGCAGTCTGAGCTCTTCACCTGTGGCTATATTTACTTCTCAATGTGCCACGTCAATTTGTGCTGTGCAACCCACAAACTCACCAAAAGTACAAGTCTCAGCTGTTAAGATTTTTTTATTTTTACATAAATAGTTTTCTGTTGAAAAACTGAGAGTTTCTTTGGCCTTATGAGATCTAAGGATATAAATTCGATGTTTCATTTAACAAAATCTAAGTGTGCCCACAGTAATGTGTGTCTCTTCTCATAAAAGTCTCAAGATTATAGATCAGGAAAGCACTCCTGCATCCCTGCTCAAAAAGAAAGTGATTAAGGACATCGTATAAAGGATCTCTTCTCTTACGGCTGTGTTGCTTTTGCATCTAATAAGAATGATGGCTCAATACTTCTGCTTTTCAAAATGTAGTTGTCATCCCTTTTTATAGAGGACAAAATTGGAGCAGATAGATGAGAAGCAATTTGCATAGTCATATAAAATAAAACCTTTACAAAAATAGTCTATTAACCAAATTGTGTCAATTCCATTATTCTAGTTTAACAACTAAATAGATTTCCTCTTTTAAAAGGCATTAAACTTGCATAGTTTTGGTTTTTTAATGTATCTTTAAATATTTTATTTGTGATATAATCCTAAACTTCTGTGCTGGTTTTGCTGGGATAGAGTTGTCTTCCTAGAAAATAAGTTACTCTTTTTTTCTCACTGGCAAGTGTTCCAAGTATGTTCTTTTTTTGGATACACTAGTGAGTATGCTCAGTAATATTTCAGGGATAGGCAAGGAGTAATACTGGGCATTGTTAGGCTGCACTTACCTAACACTTCATGACATACAGTGATTGAGAGAGAAAGTGGGGTTCAGGTTTATATTATACCTAAACACTTACTCTGGAGAGATACCCAGAAATATCTTGAACTAACAAGGTGTTTTAGCTGGCAGTCCTGCATTCTGAAGAGCTTTCATTTTATCTTACATCTGCTGTTTACATAGAACATCTGAATTAAAAATTCTGCACCATTGAGCATGTGTTGATTGCAATGTAACAATTTTTACACAGAAAACCCCCACTATTTGTCACATACAGCTCTTAAATATTTTAGGTCAAAACCTCAGTTGTTATGAGTCAAAATCAAGTTGTAGAAATGTCTCATGCATGCCTTGAATTTTGTCTGGTGAGTGTTAATCAAAGTACAGTATGCAGCTATTTTGATCATATATTTTACTAGTTCCTCTAGCACTACAACAGTGATATGAGAACAGAAACTGCTTGTCAGAGTGGTATTTCTATTAAGAAGACTGTCCAGATTTATGCTATTTACTGCTGTGAGTAATAAAGATATCAAAGACTTACTGTGAACATAGCATTAAGGTTCAATAAGGAAGTTGTAACCATTTTGGAGAACCTTGTTTCTGGCAAGCTGAGGTTGTGTTTCCTGTCTACCATGCCAAGTCTTTTGTTCAGTAAAGGTCTATTGCCCAAGGAAAAGAGGAGCAAAAGTCATTTGTACTGAGGATCAGGTACTGAAACATTGCACATTTAAGGCAGCCAAATGCCTTGAAGGTGAGGACCTATAATTCTTAGTAGAAATGCTCTGTTTTTTCCCAATATGGGAAGGCATTCCAATTGGGTCCCAGAATCCTGCTGGGTAATACCAAGAATGTATCTTTCTTCCTGCCCTGTTTTGCCACATCCTGCTTTCCGTAGGAAGGAACCCTCCTAGAGGGTGGCTGGGACAGATGGGAGCCACCACTCCTGGTGATACTAAATGTAGCCAGAACCCCAAAATGAGGCAAATTTTGGGTTCGGTCATGCTAGAACTTTGCTTCTTAACTTCCCTTCTGAGTCACTCCCCAAAAAACATGTGGCCAAGACTGATGCCTTCATTGGCACCAATTCTCTTTTGTTACCATACTCAACCCTCATATGCAATTCAGGGCTGTTTATTCAGCTTGTTATTCCATCTTGAGAGTTTCCTGAAATAGCCTTGGAAAAGAAATTAAAATCTGGAATGGCATTTTTGCAGTGTGGAAAGTAATGGATATTAAAAGCTGACTGACAGTGTGCTTTCCTGCCTGTTGTCAAAAGGAGATAGAAATTAAATTTAGCAGAGTTCATGAGTATTGCTACACTAAGGAGCTCTCAATCAGTAGTAAAGTAGATAGAAACTGTCATCCCCATTTGCAAGAGAAGCTGCAATTTGATGATACAAATTTGCGTTCAGCCTGCCCTCCTTGAACCGGTCTAGTCCTGGTCAGATTCAAGTGCCATTGCACACATAACACAGTTGCATTTAAAAATATTTTAGTTTCACTCAGACTTCCATGTTTTAGTATATAGTATTATCTTCCCTGCTTCAAATTAAACTAGTTTCATTACATATTTAAGGTTTAGCTCAGCAACACTAAAATGCTGGTCTTTCTAATGGTGAAAGAGGTTTACTGAATCATTTAAAATTCTGGTATGGTAAAGCATGCCATTTTCCCAGTTACTGCACCTTCTGTAAAAAGTCGCAGATATATCCATGAGGATGGCATTCAGATTTTCTTTCCACATCATGAGCATTTAGCTCATCATAATTTGTCCTGATAGCTGATGTTCCTAAATGAGAAAAGCTTCCTTTCACTTATTTAATGTTCAGAAGTAATTCCGTAAGTGAGAAATGTATTTACTGAGGGAGCATATCAACTTGAAATAATGTATTGAAGAACTTGCGAACACATTTATGATAATTTGGAGAAGGTAAAATAGGCAATTTGTCTCCCAGATACTGCTAAGTGAAATGGAATTAGATCCTTTAGGCTACATCTCCATGGTGATTGTAAATATAAAGTTGGCTGTGATTTTAGAAAGAAATTAAAGCTTTTGGGTTGCTTCACTCACACGTTTTATGAAGAGTTTCTAGGCTAGATTCTCAACGCTTTAGCAGACGTGCTTGCTTTATTTTGGAATTTTTGGTTGTTCATTGTATGACATCCTGATGCAAAACTTTAACATTTGGAATTAAATTATGCTCATTTCAGCATCCTAATTTCTTTCTCTAGAAGCACTTTCAAGTACTTACACTCTGTGCTAACATTCAGGAGCAGCTTGCTCTATTTGTTCTGTGGCAATGTGAAATTAAAAAACGGCTTTGCAAGCAGCTACCCCAGTAGATTAAAGGCAAATGATCCCATTTTCTGATGAAGTTTGGGTCATGTTGAAAAAGTGAACTCTTAATACCTGTTATAAAAGCATTTAATTTGATTTAAAAGGCAGCAAACAGAAGTAGTGCCTTTTCTTCTTTCTCCAGGTGAGCTCAGTTCCTGCTTCTGAACAGTGCTATGTAGAATGACCTGAAGCCCGGACTAACTGATTCACTAAAGCAGAAAAGTTTCATTACTGGCCTGAGCTTCTGTAGCAGCTCTGTGCTGGCATTTGATCATTGGACTATAGTGATTGAATCATTCCACACAGCTAATTTAGTGTGTTTCTTTATTCACATCACGGGAGATTAAGTGGAAGTCTTGACCAGTGCCTGCCTGCATAGTCAGACTGAGCTAATCTGTATTCCTGCATGCAGAGAATGAGGTCCTGGTGTCTGATCAACCTTGTTAGCAACCACAGGGAAATTCTCAATCTAACCTGAAAGTCAGGAGTTTTGGGGATGGAAAGAGAGGAGATCCTAAGAAACATTGCTTCTTGTTAAATGAGGGGAAGATAGTCCAATGAAGACTTCCTGTTTCAAGAAGCTTTGTATTAAATAGAAACACTTATCATCATAGTTTATTTTTACAGGACATGATGTATGGCGAGCACAAAATTCTTTTCAGCCATCTGAGTCACTCAGTTTTAAAGATGAAATTGTTTAGGAGAAGAAAGAAATTAAGAAGGGAGCTAGGTAAAAGCAAGCAATTATATTTAAAGTACCTAATATTACAGGTTTCAGTATGGTAGTACAGCTGCCAAATTACTTTCTGAAATAGTCTCATGTTTAAAATTTTAATAGTAAAGGGGGAAAAAATACTTCTGTGTTGCTTTCTCACACTTATGTAAATTCTCTAGAGCTATTGGAAATGTCTGTTTTGCAGCTGATGTATTGTAGGCAGCAATCTTGCAGAGAGTTCTAGGGCAGGTTTTGTGGTGACAGGTCAAGTGAGCTGCTTTGCCATGCAGTAGTGTGTCACTACTGTGATACTCAGTGGTTGTTAACCGAGGATGTAGTCGCACTCTGTGCAAATGTGATCATAAATATTTCAAGACCCACTGAAAAGCCCAGCAGAAAACAGAGTTATTCTAAAAGTGAGGACTTTGATCATTAGCAAGTCTTTATATCTTCCCTCTTCTGCACTCGTATTTCCAGCCTCAATGCTATGTTTGGTGTTTTTTGTCCTTAACATAATTTTTGCCTTTTCTTCTTTTATTTCCCGTTTCAGTCACATGTTTAATGTGGGGGTTTTTGTCCCTTACATATATTTTTTCCTATGCTTGTAGCTGAAACTTAGTCACAGAATGGGTAGACTTTTTCCTATGATCAGTCCCAAATATTTTATGAAACATCATAACGAATTGTCCCTCATTTTCTCTTAAATGACTGCAAGAAATAAAAGAAGAGCTAGGAAAACAAAAATACATCATAACTCACCTATGGTTCTCTGATGAACCTTTGTGACCTGATTGTTGGTGGTGGCCTTTGTCTCAATTCTTAAGTATTTTGGGTTTAAAACCTAACTGCATCACCATGAATTTATAGTGGTATGTTCTTCAAGCTAAGAACTGTTCTTGTGATTCTTGGCACATTTAAAGGTAATTCCTTTGAATGATAGTTGCAGTCATATTTTATGTCTGGAAAATGCTTACATTTGAATTACTACTGTTGTAGGTTTTATTGTCTAAAGCAACAAAAATAGAACCAACTTCACTTGATAAGGTGTTCTGTATTAGACCTGTGTCATTGATCTCAGGAAAAAAGGTTATTGTTCCTAATAAAGGAGCTTGCAAGTAGTCTGGGAAGTATTTCATTAAGCACAGACCCAAAAGCTATTAATATTCTTTTGTCTTCCTTGACAGGCAAATTTTATCTCACAGCAAGTGCAGTGCTCTCCTTGAGCCTCTTTTATGATGTGACTTCACTGTAATATTTGTCACTTTTGAGAATTATGGGAATTTTTGCCATTTGTTCAGATGTTTTACCTAGGCTCTAGCCAGTAATAGACTAAAGGTAATGAGAGAAACAAATCTGTCCTGGGAATAATGAATTACATCATCTTATATAGAGAGGGGAAAAAATATAAAACAGTAAATTTTCTGTGGTCATTTAGCTGTTTTCACCTGTGATTCAAGCCTAAAAGGAAAAGCTTTGGTAATTTATTGATGAAATAGTTTAGCAGAACATTTTAATGTATGTGTACTGTAACAGCATTAGATGGTAAATGGATTTTTCAAGACTACATTTATCAAAATGTAGAAACGTGGACAGATGTGGCATACACCAAAACCTTTAAAGCTGGAAACCCTATAAGAAGAGAATGATTAGGAAATATGCTTTTTATCTCAGACTGCTAGTAACCATTCATAGGTGAATAAAATTTTCTGAGCTGAAGCCACAAGATTAATATTGGATTACTTGTTTTTTCAAATGGTGAAGATGATTTCATATTATTTATGGAGCAGCTGGCTCCTGAATTACTGGATATAAACATTAACAAAATACTCTATTCATACTGAAAAATCCGCATACTGTCATAATAAGAATCTGGATAATAAGACTGCCATCCAAAATTTCAAATGAATGGATAGAAAACAATTATTTTGAAGTTGCTGAGCTGCACAGTAAGAGAGAATCCTGCTGAGGCAAACAAGTGGTGAATATCCTCTACAGAAAATGCACATGGAATTCTCTTTTCCAACCACAAATTCAAGCAGCCAACAAAATGCTGTGAAAAGGACTCAGAATAAGCAGATTGAACCTATGTTCCTTCTTACTTCCTTCACTGTTCCAAATGAAAGGGGTTTTTTTTATTATTATTATTTCATTTCTTCCTTGAGGGGCCTATGCCGAATAAGTAGTGTGAGGAAAAGATACACATGCAGCAGTGTCCAGTAGGTTTTCCCAGTCCAGCTTGGACAGCAGGACTCAGCTGCAGTGTCATGCCTAGTTCCTTCCAAACCTGATGGTTATGGTGACATGTCCATGTGCTGTGGAGGAGTTACTGAACAGCATCCTTATCATTCTTTCAGAACAGTAGCACTAAAGGTGAGGGAATGCCCTAAACTGGAAGGAGAAACTTCTTCAAACCATCCTGCATTTGAGGACCTGGGTACCGGAATGATTAACGGATACCAAGGTTGTGCTCTTGACCTGAACCACACACCTGCCTTTCTCTGTGGGCTGACTAAAAGAGAGCTTGTAAAGATTAACTTCTTAACTTATGCACCAAAATTTAGGGGCCCTGTTTTTTCTTTTGTGAGGAATGTTTTCATAGTAATTTTGGAAATTAAAGTAGAAATCCATCAGAATAGATGAATGGATAATTTTTATCCACATGGTCATAAACCCCTCCAAAGAACACATGCTGCATAATGAAGCATGACTTCTTTTGCAAACTGTCTTGGCTGTTTCCCAGTGCTTTGTATTTTATCTTTACATCCAACACTTCTGTTTTTACAGCTCTGTAATTCTCAAGGGACCTATAACAGTTGATGTCATGTGCATCGAACACCAGGCACAGTACCAAGGCCATGCCCCTTGTACTTCCTTGTTCCCTGCATGTCTCAGAGTATTTCAAAGTGAAAGCAGTCATTTTTCACGTTTGTAATGCTTCCAGAGAAGTCATCTGCCTTCCTGAAAACGTTCAAAAATTTGCATTTCACAAACTTTAGCGTAACAGTCAATGCCCCTTCACAAACTATGTGTTGTCACCAGCTTTCCAGTATGACACATTGCACCCATTTCACTGTTAAAACTTGTCAACAATGGCTTCTACTCTGTAGCTATGCAAAAAAATGAAGCAATTCACAAAACAGGCTGCTGCGAGGAGAGAAGGGACTACGTAACATTCCTCTGTGTGTGCCATCTCCTGTGCTGGTTAAGTTTTTAGGGATCATGTTTAAGCAGACTCAGTTGTCATGGGGTTGTTTGGCACGTGCAAGGCTGATGGGGACAGGCAATACAGAGCAGCCCAACAACTCATTGAAGTGGGCACCCAGTTTGCATAACCAGTGGTTTTGATGGGAGAGGGAATCAATAGCAACTGCCTATACTGGACTTTGCTGCAGAAGAATAAACATTGAGGACTACTGTGGCTGTGTTGCTGCATAGAGGAAAGATCTACCAACAGATCACTGGTGACATTTTTGCCAGTTAGGGGGAGAACTGGGGCACTGTGATCCTTTGATGTTGTTATTGATTGACAAATTACAAGTACGCTTTGTTCAGGTCACTTTTGTAGTTAGTAAAATCTTACTACAGTAGGTCAAAGGGAAATATGTCTGCGCCATTACTGAAAATTTATGTTTTCTTAGTTAATGATTATATATTATTGTATATTGTATTATTTTCTCTCAGCCAAACATATGCTGGCACAGTCATAGCGGTACTGCTCTCTGTCGTTTTGCTGAAGGGCTGATCTTTAGTCAGAACTTTTTTATTTCCCTCAGAAATATTTACTACCTAATGCTTGCAAATATTTATCTCTAATGAAAAGGAAATACAATGAGGTAATTAGCTGACAGTGAATTTATTTGCTGTCCATTTAAAAAAATTATGCCTTATCAGTCAAGAGGCGTGAGACACACTTTAGAGAGATAAATGCCTGTGTTTAAATTATAGGAGGCCTCCTAAGGGTGACTTAGGGTATGTGAACACTGACAAGCCTTCCCCTCATTACTGAAATATTAACGTTTGCCATTTTCCTCCTTTATCAAACCCCAACATACTCTCAGAGGTGTAAATGTGCTGAGCACAATGATGGGTTTGCAGTAATGTTTTCTCCCCTCTCCATCTGTACTATCTTATATTTGTTGCTATAAGCAACAGTCCTTTGAATTGCTGTATTTATAAAGCTTTTAAATAGGACAGATCAGAGCACACAATCTTTGTGACAGGCTATTTTTCTCTGTTTTCTCCATGAAAAAAAAAAAAAAAGGCCTGTGGGAAGATATGCTCCCTCACCTGGATTTGCAGTAATCTTTGTTTCTCCAGAAGCCCAGAGTTTGTTTCCCTCTTCAAGGACAATCTTTTTGAAACTGGCAAAGGGAGGAGGCTGTGTGTCAAAACTGATTAAATGTGTCAGATGTGATCATCCATTGCAGAGGTCTTTAGCCCTGTATTCTCAGCATCCATGTTGAAATGTGGGAAACTTGGCTTTCTTTCTCAGGCTAAGCAAGTTGTCAGAATACAAGTCAGAATACTTGTAACAATTCAGATTGTATCAAGGTAAGATCTCCTTCCATTTACATTTTAGAAAATAATTTATATATTCCTGATATATTGAAATCGATTAATGTGAATAAGCATTCAGTTTCATTGTTTCATTTAAAGAGAAGTCAAAAAATAGCTGTATTTTCACTGGTGGTTGTGGGGTCGCTTTTTTATTTTATTCAGCTATTATACAGGAAAAATTGGATTTCTGACAGCTTTTGAGATGATTCTTATGAAATTCCTTTGCTTTTCATACTCTTTCAGATGTGGACCACAAGCTGGAAAAACAACAGTAGTTTTTATAAGATGTTAAACCAACTGTGTTTATCTAGAGGACAATTTACTAGAAATTAGCATCCATCTCCTGACTGGAGATATAATTCAGGAGGAAATAAACATCTCAATATAGTCAGAAAAAAACAACTTTACTGATTGTGTAATGTGCAGGGAATATGATTATCATGAAATATCTCCAGAAACTCTATTTATGAAATCATAATATATTTATATCTTTACCCTTTCATTACTTTTTTTTCAGATATATTATTTCAACATGAGCAGTACATGCAGATATGAATCTGAAATGTTAAGATTCATAATTACATCTTTAATGTAATATATTAAAATAACTTTTGAAACATCTATATATATATAATTTTCTTTAAAAGCTTGATTGCATAAAAGAGCTTTTATTTATTTTGTCATAGAAAGATGATTCGAATTGAATTGGGCACATAGGTGTCAATCCAAAGTGCAAGAGAATCAAACTGTTAAAAAATTGTGAAGAGACTGTTAATTATCCCCTTCATAAATGATAAATTGCTCATTTTTATTGTGGTAGACTTTAAGTTTGTTCAGCCTTTATAAAATGTTATGCTTATTCAATACGATGAAAAGAAACAGTGTAGTATTTCAAAAGAGCTTTTAAAATTACTGAAAGGGACAATGAATTCAGCTATTTTTATTTCAGAGATTCTGTGTCTAAAAGAAGACCTTAGATGAGAGCTCATGCTATCTGTAATTGCTTCTTGTTTTATTTTGCAAGCAGCTAATCCTTTTTCTGATACAAAGGCTTTTCTTTGTGATTCAGAGAAGTGCACAGTTTGGACGATGCTTAGTGAAATCAAATCAACTAACAGTCATGAAACTTGGCTGCTCCCCAGTCTTGTTCTCTCAAAAAAGGGCATCTTTAAAGGTAAAAGAATAAGAATAAAATCCTTCAACAAGGAAGAAATAATAAAAGAGTTCAAGCTAAACTGCATTTGGTGGGATGGGATTGGGACAGATGCAGTTGAGTTGTCAAGTCTAACTGGAAGGGGCTTGTGAGCAGCTGAGGGGAAGCTGCAGGTGGAAAAGCTCATTACCACGTTGCTACTGCTGCAACAGTGTGTCTGAGTCATCTGTTAAAAATAGTGAGGATAGAAAGACCTCAAAGTAAACTTTATCACAACATTCCTCTAATTGATGTCTTTGCTGTGGAAGGAAGCAGAAGAGGGAGAGAGGTCTTCTTTTCAGCTTGCATGTGAGGGCTGGAGATGTGTGCGACCGAGTGAGCAGTTCCTGCCCCAGGCAGCTCCCTCCTCTGCAAGGTCTTCTTGGAAATACAGGGTTTGGCACGTGAACAATGCTTCGGAAGTTTTCTTCCTTCCCCAGAGTATATGGGTCAGTGGTTTGGTTTCTGAGGAAGTTAAGATTCGGTCATCTCCTTATGTTGTTAATGAGTAGGGTATATAGGTATACAGGGAAGGATTTTTACAGGACTCTATGGGACATAAGTGGTACTTACCAAAAAATGCCCAACTTGGGAAAAAATTCTCTCATTCCTTCTGCTGCTGCTCACATCTGAATTGTGCTTTTGCCTGTGAGCTTTAACAAAACATTTTCTGTTATCCTGTTGGGTTCTTCTAAGCATGGTATCAATGTGAATTTTTAATGGCTTAGCATTTTCCACTACAACTGATCCAGCTAGTCCAACATCAATATAATCATTTCTCCAACTGCAAACTTGTAGTCACCTCCTCAAGTACTAACATAAATAAATTTTATCAACATGGACCTCAGATCTTAGATCTTCTTGCTGCACCTTGTGATACCATGACAAAATATTTCAAACTAGCTCAAAAATACCTACATAGTGCTGTAGTCTAGACCAATCTAGACAAAACCATGCTTCTCACAAGTTTTAGAAGTTTTGCACTTAAGCAGTTCTGAAAAAAGTAGCTAAGCCTAAACTGAGGTTATTTTCCATTGATAAATGATAGTATCAGCAAGACTCAGCTCCTGAGCTTGTGTTTTCTTTGCTTGCTTGATTGAATTTCTCTATTATGTTCCATACTTCTTTTTCTTCCACCCTCTCTTTCAAAGCCCTTTTTTGAGGGACTATTTTTAAGATAGTTATCATCCTATGGCCAGTTCATCCCCCATTATTGCTACTATTGCAGTCTCTAAAAAGAGGCAGTAACAGCACAAAGCTTTCTGTCATGGGGACATTTTGCATCATTCTCTGCACCAATATGGCCATATTAGACTGTGTATAAACTGGTAAAATAAATAATGGGGGAGAATATTCTATGAAACAGATTCAGATTGTGGTGGTTTTGTGTGTTTGACAAGGAAATACTAGTATATGAGAACAAATGTCATGCATGGGCAGCTGCAGAGCTGAAACTAACCTTGCTTTGGGCAATACTGTTCCACATATGTATGCACTTCGACTCTTTCTGGCTAAATATACTTCTAGAAATTGTAACACCTTTTCATCCAGCCTCTGTTGGATAACAATTTGAGAGAGTTGCTCTGTCAATAAGTAAGTGTTTCTAAAAGGCAGAATAGAGTTACTTTTCAATTGAAAAGATAGAGTGAGATGGAACTTGGGAATCTGGCATTTGAACTATTGATTGTAGTATTCGTCAACAAGAGAGGCAGTCAGCATGAAGCACTTAAAATATTGCACTGTAGACTAGGACAGAGTAAAAAGGCTTTCCTGATTTTTCCCTGGTAATGTTTCCCATTTCTCACAGAATTAAGTACAGCAAGGAATGAGCTGGTAGGTAGGTGTTAATGTTGATTCAGTTTAGGTCACCTGAGTGACATTTTTGTAAACCTATGCAGAGTATCAGGGTACTATAACAATAGCTAGAAGGTTCGGAAAGGTTCCATCTCTTTTCCTACTGAAAGAATAAGAATTTGTATATGTTCCCAGAGCAGAAACCTGTAATGAGGCATACCATCCTGGTGATTTTCTTTTAAAATAACAAGAAACTGGGGAGGAGGGGTTGTAAAATACTGTCCTTTTCAGATATTCAAATAGAGCATCTTTCTAGAGTCATCTCAGTTGAAATCCAGTGGAACATAAACATTTGATCGCCTTTTGGTACCTCTGAACATTTTATCCTTCTATTCTTGCACGTGCCTTTCTAGATTTTTGGAAGTTTGGCACCTGGACTTTGTGCCCAGATGACTAAGAGCTGGTAAATTGTTTTTACTTTTATCCTGAAAACCATGATCTATTATGCAAGTAAAGTTAACATTATGAATTTCTTTACCATCTTTTCTGTTCAGGTTGGCCATTTATTACACTACATGGAGCTCTAAAATTAAAAGGGATACTCTTCTGAAAACTGCCTCACTACTGTTTTGTGTATACTGAAAAAATATCCTGCAAAGTAGACCTTGAAATATTAATTTATTGTGATTATACAATATTTCTTGACTTTCTTGGTTGAAATTTATTTTAATCAGAAATGCACCATGATGCCATTATCTGTATGAAAACCTTTTTAACTCCCCAAGAACAGTCCCTTGGTTGTGCCAAACAAAATTAAATCAAAATACCTGACAAGTTTTCCTACCGATCTAATTCAGTCCCGACTGAATTCCATTTCTTATCCATCCCTTCATCTTGCAGTCAAAGTGAGCTCTGTTGAGGGAGCTCAGCTGCATCTGGTATTAAAGCATTTCCTGCTTCGGTAGCATTCCCCCTGCTTTAGCTGGTCTTTTTTTTTTTTCCTCATGCACTTATGCTGTGAATCAGGGCTTTGTTCCATTAATGCATTGCCTTCAAAAAAGACTCCTGATACTGTTATGGTGCTGCTGTTTAATGCAGAGGTCACTACAGTATGTGGGAATTCCAACCAATAACCTAAGACTTGCTGTTCCAGGCATTGTACATATATACATATATATATATATANCAACAAACCATTGCCACTATGGGGAATTGTTAAAAGAAATGCAGTCATTAAGTGAATCCTTAAAAAACCGTGATCCAGTCCCCCACCACCAAACTCATCACATAACTCCCTCACATGACAAAAACAAATGTGTATCTTAGGAATACGGAGACCCACCAAGTGGTTCTGTACAGCCCTCTGTACAGAAGGGTAGTTAAAGAGAGATGAAATAAATCAGTAATTGTGTTGTAATCAGCACGATTAGCATTTCTGACCTCCTCTTGCATGTCTGGTACTCAGAGAAAGTGAGTCATTGGCAAACTAAACCATGCAATTTATTTGCAGATTGTATAAACGCAAACAATTTGGGAAAGGAAAAAGAAGGAGAATTATTAATCCTCCTTCACTGCAGAACCCTCTGCTGGTGATAGGATGAAAACTTCACTTGCATCTGAAGAGCTTGCTAACCTGAGGCTAAAGACACTGAGAAAACCAGGACTGTCCTATTGCAGTGGACTGTCACATCACTACCCCATATATGCAGCCTTGCACAGGCAAAGTTGCTGTATAGTTATACCCAGACTTTATGTTTCAAGGCATTGGGAATTTGTGTATATGCATGCAGCTAACTTAAAATACTAAAAGAACAGTTAAAATGGAGTGAAAAGGACTCCTTTATAGCATTCAAATAGCTGTGATCTGGAGAAGTACAGGTTGTGTAGACCCTCTGTAGAATATAAGGCCATGACGGCCCTGCCTATGAAATCAAATTTTCGAGAAACAATTTTAAACTGGGTGGTTGAAAAAAGACAAACTCCTAATTTTTTTGGCTCTTCCAAAAGGATTTTTTTTAAGTATATTGATATTTGAGTTGGGATATTTATAATTTCTTTCATATCTTATGATTACATTGAAAAGTGTTTTAACTTTCTCAATATGCTTGTATGCAATAATTAAATGTACACACATTCTTCTGATACTGTTTGGTTTTTTTTTTTAACATAGTGGAGAAAAACAACCCAGAAGTGCATAGGGCATCTCTGTCTAGATTGCTACAAAGAGGTTACACTTGCTTATTGTGCTGTTGAGCCTCTTATGGCATTGGGAACCGCTCTATAAACACTATTCTCCTTGGTATTGTATATCAAACCCTCAGGTTGGTAATAATAGCTTCCACTTCAGTATTGTCAATGAAATTGTCAATTATGGCACTTCAGTTCATCTCCCTGTATGGAATAACACGTCAGTGAATTGGTTTCAAAACAGATACAATATCAGTTCAGTTTTTTGCATACCAACTCCTTCATTCACCAGGATATCTGTATTCTAATGTTTAGGATCTCAAGATACTGTGCGGTTTTCTACAGTTTTTTGCCCATCACAAGTTGAAACTTGTCAACTCTGTATTTTTTTGCCTTCAAAATGGAAGAAAGTACTGGGGGGAAATGTTACTATAGAAAAAGAGATTTTAATTTTGATAGTGAGCAAATAAGAGGCAGGAAACTACTTGCATAGATGGGGTAGATTTGCTGTAGGCCAGTAATTACAACCTGATGCATTACCTTGAACTGAACCTTTGGGAACTGAAGTAGATCAGCCCCCTTACCAGCAGCAGTTCTATCACTTGGGTCTTTTTGACCTTTCTGGTTTAGCTGTCTGTTGCAATGCAGTACTAGGATACACTGGAAATTGCTACAAAATATTCTTTCTTATAATTATTCTTGAGGAAAAAATCTTCT
This sequence comes from Cyanoderma ruficeps, assembly GCA_008694505.1. Taxonomy (NCBI): domain Eukaryota; kingdom Metazoa; phylum Chordata; class Aves; order Passeriformes; family Timaliidae; genus Cyanoderma; species Cyanoderma ruficeps. Next base: position 18,707,641 of record VZDJ01007755.1, on the reverse strand, counting down.
CAGATAAAAATGGTGTTATTGAAGCACAATTGTGGATAATGGGGATGTAAGGAAACTTTGGTTATTGTTACAATCAGCTCTCAGTAATGGTATTGCACAATAGTAATTCTGAGCAATGTGTAGGAAGGCTTTTGTTTCAGTTCAGTTAGCAGGATATGATACTGGTATCTATGTTTCTTGTCCTGACGTGGTTGTTTTGAAAGTTTTGGCAGAGGTTGTAATCAGCAGAGCAGTAGATACATGTTAGATTAGGCCTAGTTTAGAGGTTTTACTGAATTGTTCATCTGGTACTATAAAACTTCAATTGAAAATCTGCATTTACAGAAAGCCACAAAACATTCAGCCAAGTAAAAGGGCTAATTTTTACCAGCCGAGAAATGAAAACAAAATCAAGTGAAAGCAAATCATGGTGAAGATATCTGATGAAACTCTATTTTACCAAGTTCTTTTGTAATTGTAATAGCAATTTCTTTATAAAAGCAATCTGCAGTGAATACGAATTCTGAGCAGTGATGTCATGATGTGATGTTTTGTACAAAGAGTGCATTAAAAATCTTTAGCTGTGACTCATTCTGGTTGCAAATACAAAATCAGGCTCATGATTTTATTTCTTTAGGCCACTCAGAAAAAAATGCTTGGAAGCTGTTTAAAAACCCATCAAGTCATATATCCTGGACAGAAAGCCAGTAGTCATTGTAGTTGCATGCCAAATATAGGCTTTTTTTCTTGAATTTTTTTTATTTTCCTGTTAAAATAATTTTTAAATAACATCTATTGTGTCTGCTTCTTAGGAAAACTTATCCATTTTTAGTGCTAGCACATTTTTAAGTACCAACTGAAGTATTTTGATTGCTTGAGGCCAGAAGTCTAATTGAGAAATGATTAATAAAATTAATTCAGCATTCAAAGTAGTGATTTGAATGTTCATGAAAATCTTTCATTCCTTCCAGTCTTTACACTTGACTCATCACTTTGTTTTTAACTTTTTGTTAAGTGGAACTTCAGTAGAGAAGTCTATGTCAGTTTAAATGAATGTTCCTCCCATGTGAAGATTACTTCACAAATTACAGGCTGGGCATTTATGCGTGGACACTCTGACCACTCAAACCATGCCTATAATGCACCATAATGAGAAGTTTCGCCATAATGGGAAGTTTTGAGTGCCAGGATATTTAAGTGAGAGCTACTTTTAATGATGGATTCTGCATGGCAGTCAGATGCTAAACACCTAGACAGATGTGGTTTGTCTAGGAAGTCCAGAACACAAAATGTATTTACCAAAAGCATGCAAATCTACACATTTGATGTTTGTATTACAAGTGGCTGCTGCAACAGAGAGTAATTCAAGTGCTGGAGAGCTTAGATACTGTATAGTTCTGGTATTTTGAGTTCAGTAACCTAGAATGAAAGCGTCTCTGAACTCATGTCTTCTGTGATGTAGAAGCCAGTATTACCAAGAAACAGTTCAGGCCACAAAAGAACAAAGTGAACACATTCAGAAATTCATCCAATATTATATAGAGACAGTGCCAAAGACATTAATTGCTTATTTTCCCAGTGCATTTATTAATCACTTCCTCAAGAGCTTATGTGAAAAAAAATCTCTGAATTATCCATCACTGAATATGTCATTTTATAAATATTACTGCATTTTAAATAGAAGGACTTTAGAGACACAGAGTTAACAAAAAGAGAACTTGAAAAGTGAATAGTAACTAAGTTCCAAAGAGAAGAAGAATTTTTCTAGAGGGTTAGGGAGTATGTTTGTATGGATTGGGAAAATTAAAATAGAAAATACTCTGTTCAGAAAATTTGTTGAAAGGAATTTTTTCATATTGGGAATTGACTTTTCAGTCACGGTAGTTATTTAACTAAAAACTGGAAAAAGACAAGGGCCAGCTGAAGAAACAACGTGATGATATTCGGAGGATGGTTTTCCATCTTAAGGGTATTATTTTCCATTATGCGAAGTTTACCAAGGGATCTGTCAAACATACTATGGATGTACTTAGGATACAGCCAGTTTTGTTACAAAGCCTTCATTAGGAATGTGAGTCATGCACCATGTAGTCCCCAGCATGTCATTGCAAGCTTAAACAATAAAAGTTTTTGTAGCATGTCATGAAGATTTAGCTATTGGGGGTATTTTCTGAATTCTGTGGGACTTCAGTGAGATTGACTAGCTTAGAAACAGTAAAAATCACGCATTTTTGTGAAAACTTACTTGCTAATTTTTCCTACATTCCATGGCTATTAACTCTCATTTTAAGATTCTCCATTGAGAGATAGTGCTCTTAATGCCTTCCAGAATCATAAAACTCTGATTCCTGGATACTTGGCCATAGATATGGTAAACAAGATAAGATACAGAATGCCTAAGAAGGTTTCACCTTGCTTGCCTTAGAACTAGACCTTAAAGAGAACTTCATAAATCATAAACAATTAAAACAATGGTAATTGTCCAAACTAAGAAAAGCAAGACTCAGGAAAATGAAATATAAAAAGGGCTAATAATGTGCCAGAGCAAATTAATTGAAAATTGCAGATGAACCCTGATGGACTTTTTGGTCATTATTAGTTGAATTTAACAATGGTATAGAGAGGTAGTTTGGGCTTCTTTATCTCTTAGTATATGGATCCATCACATTTTTCAACATTCTCCGTATTTAAAGAATGTGAAAAAAACCCTTATATGTTATGCTATTAAATCATCTCTGCAGACTGTTTCTTACATACTGGCAGACTGAAGAAGATAAATCCATCAAAAAATAAGAAACAGAAATACATCTCTTCATAAAGTTGTGTTAAAACTTTCTTTTCTTCTCATATGGAAAACCCTTGTTATCATAGGAATAATCGTATCTAAGAGTGTTAATATTCTTGCTTATGATTATGAATGTTAACTTAATTTTTCATCTTTTGTCCCGTAAGTTAGTTTTACCTTTTAATACCTAGTTGTACATTTAAACTATCATTATTACTCTTTGTATAACTTTGAAAGTCATGGCAGAAGTATTTTGGAAGGGTTTCCTTTTCACCTGCATAATAGTCTAACTAGCTTTCCTTCGTTCTTGTTTATTATCCGATGTTTAACTTTTGGTATAAATGATGTGAACGTTCTTCCACTCATCTGTTGTGGATGTTTTCATAGAACTCAAAACAGTTTTATTCTTAGAGCAGCAAATCTCTCTGTCCTTTATGCAGGTTTCATACTACTAGATGCTTTCTCCTGCTCTTTTTCCATCACTAGGTACTCTGTTCCATTTGCTTCATCCATTTATGCATGATTTTGGACTTGGAAGAAGTGATAAATGTTGTGTCCTCTTTATCACTCAGCTCTTAAGTTGTTCTGACAGCAGAAACTGCTGTTCCAGTTAGAGCAGGTTCATTAGGTCATTAGAAAGCATTATCAGGAGCACCTTTTCACTTCCAGCCTTACTGCACTAAATGCTGTTGCATCAAATGATTCCATTCATTTATTGGTCTAAGGCAGCATCCACCAGAGCTTGTAATAACACACAGAAGTATTCTGTCACAGTGGATATTGAAATTATTAATTCTCATTTGCAATTCAATGAAACTATCATTTTTCCTTGTAATTCTGCCTCTTTTTGCCATATGTTCTCCTTAATACAAGCAGTTGGGCAGCACTTTTAGTATCACTCATTCACCTCATCTCTTGCTTCTGTTGCTGGCTGTGGAGCAGGCGTTCTGCAGCTACAGTCCCCTGTTTGCTGCCTGTGACTACTTTCCCCTTTTGTTTTCCCTAATGTAGGTAGTTCACCAGCAACATAGGCTTCACCATTATGCAGTTCATTATGCAGTTTTTTGTTGTATTTGTACAATTTGCAGCTGTAGTTGAATGGTAAATAAATGATTAATTAGCACTTATTACTGTTTTACATTTCCTAAGTGCTGCACAAACTAACTAATCAAGCAGTCAATAAATGAATTAAGCAAAAAGCAGCACACAGTTATAGGAGTTGTGTTCTCTCTTTGACACTCTCTTGGATACTGGTAGGCTGTGAAGTCTGTAATCAAAAAAAAAAAGGTATAAAAATTCTCCTAATTAGGTGATATTTTTTTCAATTTTTTCACAGTAAAATATAATTGAAAGCCGGTGCTTTTATAGTTAGATGTAATAAACCTGATTACATCATGTGGGTTTTTTAGAAAAGCTCTTTATTTCATTCTATGTTCCTGTTCAAATCAAGAGCAATATTGGCACCCAGTGAGAGCAGCAATAGGCCAGCAGCAAACTCCTGGGACTAATGTACCAATACTCATGATTCCATGAAATTGTCTTGATATGCCCTGCTTATTAGCACAAAATAAAGAGAAAATATTTGTGGAGTCAACCTGGTAGTGTTGTCTGTTAATTTTTTTAAAATAACAAAAATACATAGATAATGAAGGTAAACTTTGTACTACGTAACTCTTAATTTGCTTAGATATGCCTCAGGAACTTACGCTTGCCATAATTTAAGCCCGGGACATATTTTTTACACTTCTGAATCAGCTTTGTTGACAAGATAGTTTGAATTTGCTTAGGTCTTTTGTACTCTATTTGACAAGACAGAAAAATACATGGTTTACACTGATTAAAAAAACCCACAAAAACAAACAAACAACAACAAAAAAGGCAATTTCTCTACCAACAGAAGGAATTCCTATTTGTGCAGGACATAATTCCTACTGTGCCTTGACTAGCAAAGACAGTTCAGTTTGGTGGGAATTCAAGCAGGACCAAACTTTCCTCATTTTACCACCCAGTATAGCATGATGGAAAGATAATGAATTTTCTGTTGACAGCTTTTTTTCCCACATCAAGTGTAACTACAGCCTTATTCAGGAGGTTTGAAGGTTTGAGTTTTAAGTACAGTGAATGGATGCTGACTGAACATAAAAAATAGTGCACTGTATGTGAAAGCCATTACCTAGCCAGATGTTTTAACCATGGAAATTTGCAGGGAAAGCTTCTGTCATATACACACAATGATGTTTAGCTTTGGCTCCAAAGCTAAAGCAGAATGACCTGAACCACATGAAGAGAAATAGAGAGAGAGATATTTTTTACCGGGAAACAGTAAAGATAAATAAACATCCTTTTAAATATTTTGACAGAAGATCTGTTACACAGATTGATTTCTGGTAATAGAAATTTAACCTTTATGAAAAGATATGATTAGATTATCAAAGTATCCCCCTGTTTGCAGATTCCTAATAGTGCTGCACAGGTAGAGTTCATTACGACACTGTGCGTTTTCAACCAACTGTGTAATTGAAAGTTTCTTCTTGCAACAGCTGGATGCCATTTTTTGACATGTTCAGTATCAAAAGCTGCTCAAATGCCTCATGATTGCTATTTAGGTTGGAAGCAGTTTTTCAGCGTTTCAAAGCAAAGGGAATTTTGATGATTGCAGGAGTAGTATTTCATGAAATAAAATCATGAGCTGAACATGTTTAAAATTCACATATAGGTTCTGGAAGATGTACTCTGAAATTGTCTACTTTTCACTGTGTACCAGGAGAAACAATAAACCTTGGGGGTTTTTTTATTGTCTTGTACTGTCCATCATGCTATTTTGGGAATAGAGAGATGAAAATGTAGAGTGGTTCAAAAGCACAGTAATTCTTGAAGTGCTACTGACATAATTGCTGCTATATGTGTTCCCAAAAGTGAATTGATGCAATGTAAAGGCTGTGGGAGAAATATGGAGACCAGGGTAATTTGGGAAGGACTATTATATATTTCTGTAAATGCTTCTTGAGGTACACAAGTTTTTAAACTTATGTTGAGTTGCAACCACTTCTATGATATACAGATATTTTTGTAATTTTAAAGGATGCATAAGAGTAAATTTTAAAAGATGTATGAGAGTATTTGAGAGAAATAGATTGTAGTTGATTTTGTTCGTAACATTTCACTTGACTGTGGAGGTGCAACGCAGAGACTTTCATCATATATGTGGTGCGAATCAATACTTCTCTCTATATATATGTATCAAATGGTAAGGGGAACTGGATTCACGGGCCTCTATACAGTGCTTCACACTGAAATTATTTTATATATAATAATCATGGCCTAAAATTTCCTTCCTTCCTTTCGACTGAACTGTTAATGTGCTAAAAAATTAGTATTCAGCACTATCAGCCCAGTCTTAATGGCAGGAGCAATGGAACAAAACACATTAAAAAGTTTATTAAATTTAGGGATTTTAACTATTTCTGTTTAAAATGCATTCTTGGGGTGGTGGTAGATACAGAACATTGTGGAATTATGATTTTTTTTTTTTAATTTGCCTCTGTTTGTAGTTTTCTGCCTGTTTTAGACACAAATTCTTCATGCACATTACATGAAAAATCTCACAGTGGGGCAGCCAGGTGGGAAGCTGTGGAAGCTTCTCTTATTAAGAAACAGGTTTGGAAATATTAAGGCTTTATATAACTGATTCTTTCAGTTACAATGAAGAGCAAATTAAAACCACTTACCTCCAACTAGAATAGACTGCAGAGCTTCCCACTGGTGCTGATGCAGGAACATTTCATAGAGAATATTTTATTCTTGCTGTGGATTGATGTTGAGGGAAAGCCTGTGCTTGGGATTTTTCCTTTTTCTCATGTGCAGACTTATAACTCAGTTTCAAAGGCAATTAATATTTATGAGGTTGGGCTGAGAATAATGCAACTGCGGTGAGACAGTGAAATGTCTGCCATTCACACACTGCTGTATAGTGGCAAAAATACATATTTAAGTTTGAATTAATTAAATTGTATTTAATCCTTTCTCTGTGAGCTTGTAAACAGCAGCTCATATCAATGCTAGTGTACATTGTTGGCAAGTGATGTGCTGTCAGCATAATTTTAGACACATTTCATTTCTTGTGTAGTGCTTATCGCTAATACAGAACTTTAAACTTTTTCCCATTGGTGTGCCAGCTGCTAAAATCAGAAGGTTTTTCCAAGGTGTAATTTTTTTGTGCTTTGTATGCAGAAACAATGGAATACAAATAGTGATTGTGTAGTGACTTCCTAAAGCAGCGTAATTAAAAATCACCTTTAATTGGCATTGATTTTTAATCCTTCAGGTTCGCTTATTTTCAGTTTAAAGTGAAGAATCATCAAAAGACTGTGTCGCTGTAATTGGTGGCAAATACAATCAGGCTAAAAGTGCTCATCTTCTCAGCCTGCCTTCCCCAGCAGGATGATGGAAGATATGAGCAGCTTATTATTGGCAACCTGGTGCTCCAGTTGTCTTGGGGAAAATAAGTGGTTTGCTCTGAGTATGAACAAAACCTTAATGTGTTATTATTACTGTAGATCAGGAGCTGAGCTGTAGACATTGAAGTATTGCATTAATATTTGCTGTGCTTGGATTAGCTGAATTGGCAGTGCATTTAAGTAGGGACTTGGGCTTTCTTATTATTTACTTAATTATATTTGTAATTTACTGTGGCTGAGTACTCAGCATGATTTTTAATTGTCTGAGGGAGGCTCTTAATTTTACAAATGAGGTTCAATAAATGTGTGTGATATTGCAGTCTTGGCTTTATAGGAAGCAGACTGAGTTTTCTGCTCATTGCTAAGCTTTATGGTATTCTCATTACTACTACACTAGTGTGGTTTTAATTAAATTTTTAGAAGTTCATTTGCGTGTAGTTACTAGGCAGTCCTAATTTCTGTAATTATTATTATTATTTTGCTATAATATGAGTAGCAAATATATGAGGTTCCAGCCCAATGCTTAAAAAGTAAAAGAATTGTTGATGCTAATGGCTTAATATGCACTAAATCATCATCTGTAAGAGGCTTCTTCTGAACATCAGAGGTTATCTGCCATTTGTAACCTCAGGTACTCACCCTCATTGAAAGGTTGCACTATATATAAAGCCCCTCTAAGTACACCTTTGTAATGGAACAGATTTGGGTTGTTAATGTAGGTCAGTATCTTGGTCTTGTGTGCAGAAAAATGTATACTCATCCACTTTCACTGTGAATTACTTTAGTAAAATATAAGTGATGAAAAAAAGTGGACAAAAAAAAAACCCAGGTAAAAATTTCATCCATTTCCTTTACAGAATGTATTGTTAATAAAAACTATGCATACAACCAGAATCCTGGGAGTGTAGAGAAGCATCATGTAGAAGAGAAATCAAATGGTTTAGTAAGTAATAAAACACTTGAAGACCTGCCCTTCATTTCCTCACTGAAATTTGGTTTAATGATAATGGTCACACTGTGAATTGGTGTTCTGCACAGGAGTGGTACAGATGTGATTAGAGTCTGTTTCTCACACTCACAGATTCACAGAATAATTTACCTAGTAAGGAATTACAGGCAATTATCAAATTTGTGGAGGGTCTTGCTCAACTGAGTGTTTAGTATCTCCCAGGATGGAGATGCCACAGCCTCCCTAGGCACCTGTTCTAGGTTTTTGTTTGCTCCTTTTCTTTGCCACACTTTCTTCCAGGTTTCTTTTTTAACAAAGTCTATCTAAAAACACAAAAAAATTATAAAAATAGCCGTCATGCTCAAAAGTATTTTTGTCCCCTGCCCTGTTTCATACATCAGAGATCAACAGAAAGAATATACAAACATGTCAAACATATTCTCTTAGCCTCCTGATGTCGTGAACTTTGGGTCTTTCTGAGCTGCATGTTTCTAAACATTTCTAGTTACCTAAATTGAGGGAATTTTATTTTCCCACACTTTTCCTGACTTCTCTTGAATTTGATCTCCATGACCTACTGTGACAGGAGTCCCACAGTACAGCTGCACTTCTCAGAAAGGGACACCCTTCTTTCTTTATTTGTTCAGCTTTCTTTCTTTCGATGATGTGAGTCTAAATCATCTTGATTTAATGTTCTGTGGTTGTTTTCATAATCTCCCATGATTCATGATTTATAGTGTTACCCTATTCAGTTGTTCCTCATGCAGAAGTCATTCCATACACTCAATCATCCTGCTTTTTTTGTGAACCTTTTCTGTTTATACCTCTCTTATTAAATAAAAAAATAGGGAAAGTGGTCAGAGAAGGCTAGCATGCGTCAACATGCACAAATAAGAAAAATTGCACAAAAGCAAGACAGAATTCAAGAAATTTTAAAACTATATTAAATTTTAAAACCATTTTAAAACGATTGGCATAGTAAGCCAACGCTGATTTAGTTTGGGCTGTTAGCATGGATAATACTATATGTTTGTGCAGAATGTGAAGCACACTAATCCATGACCATCTCTGGAAACTCTATCATCCATACTTACATGTTTGCAGAAAGCCACCTTCAAATTTTGTCTTTTTTACACTTCAGGCAGTGGTTTACGTTGTGCTTTACACTTGTGTGATGGTGATACCTTTACATTGCCTGCCGTCAGTGTCTCTGTCATCACTAAATACATCTGACAAGTTATAATTTCTCCTATCCAAGTGAATTCTGTCAGCTAAGAGAAACACATCTTAGCCCAGCTTCAGCAAGGTTTTCAACCAAATCTTCAAGTATGTGAGTTTCAATGGGTTCAGAGAAGTCCTTACAACTCAAGGCTCCTCCTAAAGACATGGAGGACTTGTTCCTTTAGAGATTTATGTTTGTAAGCTCCCTAAGGAGATGCTATGAGAAAAAATCAATCCAGTTTACTTGTTACAATTAAATATACTCTGTCAATTTTATACTCCCATGAAAAATCTGAAATGCTTATGATGTAGTCAGTATTATAGGCAAATTAAAGCCTTCCTGAAAAGAGATGCTATCAACAGGAAATCTGTGCATTTCTGAAAAAAATTAAAAGCAGTTTCTAGCTGTGTACCTCTCTCTTGATCCCACTGCCAATCTGATAGTTTTATCATCTCATTTTTTTACTTTGAGCGTATTGTTTTTACCCACTTCTGACAAAAAAACCTGCACAATCAACCGAGAAAGAGCAACTGTAGAGAAAGAACTGGAAATTTAGCTTTAGAATTAAGAAGAAATACACGAAAGTTGGTTTCATACCTCAAGGGAGAGGCAGGCCCTCAAAGCCAGCTCTACACAAAGTGCTGTCATTGGAGTACCAGTGGAATGTGTTTCTGTGTTGACAGTAATGTCAGAGACTCTAAAGCAGTGTCAGAATTTAGTTCACCTTGGAAACGGGACTAAGCAGTGTCAGAATTTAGTTCACCTTGGAAACGGGACTCACAGTAAATATAAAGAAAGTAACGAAGAGGTGGCTGTGGCTGTCATCTGTTTGACTGCTTCAGAGGTCAGGGAATTCCCAGGAATACACCTCTTGTGTACAGAGGCTATTCCTGTCCTCTTAGTGATTGCTGGAAAGAATTTCAATCCAAAGCTTGATGTTTTACTAAGATGTGCATCCCACTTCCAAAGGAATTAATTTATGGAAGATTTTAGCCTGTGGGAAGTGGGACATCAGACTCTGATCGGGTTGGTCTCTTCTAGTTTTATAAGCATGAGTGTATAATATTTTCAGGTTATTTTTGCTCTGAAAATTTTTACTTGCTTTTTCTGACAACTTACCCCCAATAATTAACTGTGATGTGGAAAGGTATATCAAGAGATTAAAATAACTTAAGAACGCATCAAGCAACTTACTGTAGTGATAAATCTTCAGTGTAGTCCAAGGCCAGTATCAAAGCACCCTTAGCTGTGTTATTTTTTTTTCTTTTAATATGCTTTACAGTAAAAGTTTGCTTTGAGATGCCCACTGCATTTACAAGACAAAATATTCACACTTATTCTGTCTTGTACTTTCAAATTGTCCACATGAGACCTTTAGGTGATGGGAAAGAAGACTTAAATAGTGAGATGACTCATAGAGAACAAATATAGAACACGGAGGAAAGCCATTTATTTTCTGTTAGTCTCAGTAAGTAGTACTGGAGAAATAAGAGGGAGGAACATGTATATAATTTTTTCTTACAAGAGAGAGAAAATGGCTTATAAATAAGTATTTTCGGTTTATATAATATTAAAAAATCATATATTTTAACGTGTAGTGACTTCCCACTGAAATTTTGGCCACTACCCATCGAATGCTGGTGGGGGAAGCACCATGTATACAGCTGGGTGGTTCAGGTTTTCTCACCATTCTCCTCTGCTTTTCCAGACACAGGCAGCAGGATTCCATGGTGTTTATGTAGAGTGAGAAAAGGTTGTGGAGGGGAGTGAGTGGGGGAGAGGTGAGCTTGCAGAGATTTACTGAGGTAATCACATGTAACTAGTCGTTGTATCTGTTGGTAAAAGAACCAACAAACTCTTCATGCATTGTGCAGGGAGAGTAGGAAGGTTGAGATGGCACCACAAATGTAGCATTATGCAATCAAAATATTCTTTTTTTATTGCAACAAGGAGAGTGTGGAACCATGTGAAAACCTTGTCATGGAGCATTGTTATAAAATATCTCAACATTGCTGTGGTTTTTAATGCATACTTGAACGAATACTTTAATGAATACTTTTAATGAATAATCCTTGCCATGTTAATAATTTTATCTTGTTTCAGGCTAGTAGTTCTAATTCCTACACTTTGATTGTGTTTCAGGACAGTCAAGACTCAAGTATTGGAACTGATATCTGAATTGAAGAGTGTGCAAAAAATCCCTTCCCTCTTTAACTGTTGAAACAACTAAAATGGAAAACTGACTAAAAGAGGTGAGTCCTTTCCTCTGGTCACTCTCATTGATCTCTCTCTGCATTGCCTTTATTCATTTTCTCCAGATCTGCCTCCTGCAAAGGCAGGGAGCTAAATGACTGTGAACTCTCAACTGCTTTAATGGAAATGAAGGTAGCTAGAAAATTACACATATGTTAACCCATCTTTGTACTTAACTAGGTATGGTGGCTGAGGATTCTGTTAATACTGGGTATCTTTGCACATTGTGGTGAATTATTTTCACAAGTCTGATATGAATGTAAAAATGTATATATTTAATATAAACTTGATAGAAACTTAAATGTTGAGTAGAGCCCCTCAGAGCTAGATAACACCAGAGCTCTGGAGAGAGTGTAAGAAATGTAAGAGGAAGGACTGATTTGGCCTAGAGGAATATAGCAAAGGGGAGAGGTCAGGGGGAAAAATAAAGTACAGAAGACAAACATGGGGTTGCAGCATCTTGGAAGCAACACTGAAATGGCCTAGAAAAGCTATGGTAGGGGAAGAACTTCCTTTTCCACAGTTTCTATAGCTATTTTTACTTGCCTTTTTTCTATTTGTTTTGGGGGGTTTTTTTACACTAAGAGAGACCTGATAGGACTGAAGATAAGCTGACTTCTAGCCTCTGGAACAGAAATGCAGTAGCAGTGAAATGTCTCCATATAATGAACTTTTGGTATTTCCCGATGCTAATCATACTGAAAAAGAATTAAAATCACTTCCACATGCTGTTTCTTGATTACCACATGGCAGACTTATACGTACATACACTAGAAACAGGGAGAGTTTTTACATCTGTTTTAAATGGTGGTCATTCTGCCTATGATTTGAAATTATTTTAAAAATAAGTCCTAGAACTATATTCGACTCAATACTGTTCAGTATATATACATACAGTTCAGTATTCTCAATACATGCAATTTAATTATAATGTTAAGCTAATATGTTAATCATACAATTGGTTATGGGTATTTTACTTTAGTTAGGTATGATAATGTACTTCAATTTATAAATTGCCCTGAGTGGACCATGAGTTTAAGATACTGCATGAAACATTTTACATCTTAGTAAATACACATAGTATATACACTTAGTAAATACATCTTAGTAAATACAAAGAATACTCTTTGTGTCATTCCAGAGTGATCTTTTTTCATTGTTTTCCACTGGCGCGAAAAATTTCAATGGATACCTCACCTTAAAAATATAATTACTTACAATTAGAATGTTATCTAATCACCCAGCAGCTTTTTATTTTAGTAAATGTATTTTAAGATGAGAGAGAAGCAGAGTGTTGAAACATTTATATAGCTATAAAACTACATCCATGATAATTTATTATATGTGAGATATATATACATATATATATAGAGAGAGAGATAGAGAAATATATGTGATTCTGCATGTTATAGATGTAGTATATGTATGTATTTATACATTGCAAGTATTTTTTCTAAGGTACATACACACTTCAAAAGATGGTAAATTTTCTTTGCAGAATAGGACTTGGAACTGGTGTTTATCTTCTGACAATGTGAAATAGATCAGTTCAGCTAACTTAGCCTCAGTTTGGCCTTCTGTACAACTCTGAGACTTTATTGAAAAGGTGACATAAGGTTTGCAATGGTGTGATATTTCCCAAGCAAATGTTGTATTTTTGCCTTAGGAATTAGTTTTTCACAGTAATACATTTGCTTATCATTTATATTTATAATGCATTTTCATACATACAAGAAAACCCCACCCTATCCCCTCAGCTCTCGGGTAGCTTGGGTAAAAGAAAATATGTCATTGGAGAAGGTATTTTGATTAGAGATACATTTATTAGAAGAACAGGGTGTGGTCCACTTACTTTCCTCAGGAATATATTGACAATACCACTTAAGAATGACTCGATGGCCCTTGTGGGTCCCTTCCAACTCACACTATTCTGTAATTCTGTGAATATAATGCTACTCTTTAGTTGTGAATTTTGTTCAGGGGAAATGCAAGACAGGACTGAAAGTTGCCATTAAATCAAGATATGTTTATCATCAGGGAAAAGATGAATAGGCTTTGAAAAAATGCAGATAAAGAGAATCTATATGAAATGTGATAGGGATGTGGGTGAAACTGGACTTTAATGAGACCAAACAAAAGGAATATAATTGATCTTCTACAGAGAGAATATATGGAAGTAATTTAAACCTTAAGGTCCTCTTGTCTTAGTGGGAGACAGGATAGCGGATGTTTTGTATGATCTAATTATGCAGAAGTCTCAGGCTCTGGAAAATATTATTCCTTAGGGGAAAAGGACACAAGACAAAGAGAACAGATTACCAGTTAAAAGACATGATGATCTTTGATGCAGTACAAGGGGAAGCATAAGGTATTTTACTAATAATCCTGGTGTGAAAGTAACAGCTGTAATGAGAAAAATTAGAAAATTCCCTCAGGTAAAGTACACTGAGAGGGCAGAAAAGCTTGTATGAGGCAAAGGTACTGCAATCAAATGTAAAAAAAAAAACAAACCAGATTTCTAGTGCAAATTGAAGATAAATTGATTATGACTTGCTTGAGGTATTTTAAAGAAAAATTTAGGCAGGACTTCTTATTGCAGCTTAATAGCAATAATAATTCCCTGAGCAGTTATAGAAAGCCTATGAATCAGAGAAAAGGAACTAAACTGACTGTGAGATAGACAAGTGATTTGTCTGTCTATTAGATAAAAAAAGACATTTCAAATCAAAATTCAAATGTTACATATTCGTACTTCCTTCTCTGCTTATGGGAAAACCAAATAGGAAAATCAAAATAGGAACAATACTTTTAAGCATTTTTGCATACAGAACAAGTTGGAAGTCCAGGGAATATCCATAATGTTTTGGGATGAGCTGGATACTGAAATCTCCTGGACAATTATTAGCTTTGAGTATCTTAGGGACAACATTAATTTCATAAGTCTGACAAACCATCTATGTAGGCATAATGGAAAATGAAGGTACAGAACCATAACATCACGGAATGGCTTTGGTTGAACAAGACCTTAAAGATCCTTAAGTTGTAGCACCTATTATAAATGAGAAGATCAAAAACTTCAGATAGAGAGGTACTGGGATACAGAGTGAAGTATTGAATCAAAAGTTTAATTAATGTTATAAGTAAGGAAACAATCATTAGTAGCTAAAAACTACAGAGACTTCTCTTTGAATAATAAAAAATAATAATGAATTTGCTTATGTTAAATATGTAAGTTGGAGGAAAAAAGAAAAAATAAAGAGAAAGGTCGATATCTGATACAGCTAAGGACACAGACTTTTTTTCTGTCATTCTGAAAAAAATGTCCCTTCATCAGAGCTGGCAGAAACAGAAGATAATTTCCCATAGCTATAATCAGTTTTGTATTAAAATTTATTTCAGACATGCATCTTTTGTGTCCTGGTTTTTACAATTGGTATCATCTAGATATTTATTGACTGAATTATAGACAAAGGCATGGTCTTCCTATGACATCTAGACTAACCTTTCTTTTTGGTGGAAGGTGGGCTATTGGTGGAGGAAATTGACCCAACTTGCTGGAAAACTATTTCCTACAGTTGGCCCTACTGTCTGTAAAAATAGAGAAATTTTGTAACATTCAGATCAGTTACTTTTTTCGGTCTTTAAAGCATTACTACATTATATTTGCAGGATTTAAACAGAATAATAAAAAAAAATTGGCCCTATTTATGCTTTAATACAAACAATGTCAAGGTGCTAAACAAAATCTTTACTTTTAAATAATTTTTGTTCATTTAAAATATTAATTTATCCATTTCATAGTATATAAAAAAGTAAACTGGTTGATAAACTCAGATGAACAGTCTCAGGAAAAGAGAGATGAAGCAATTTGAACACATCATCCACCACACATCCCATTGCCTTGATAAATATGGTATTATAGAAGATAAGTGAAGAAGTGAGGCCAAATTCTTCAGGATTTTGATCCTTTTTATTTATTCTACCTCTTCCTATCAATCTAATGGAATGTTAAGTGATCCTTTCATTTTAAAATACCTGTCCTTGTTACTTTTTTTTCCTCTAATGAAAGTCACAGCCAAAATAGAGATGCATGTGAGAGCATGACTGTTGAATGACACCCCTGAGGCAAGGACAGTGTTAGAAAAGGTAGCATTCTTGTAAAGTCTCTCAGAAGAGGTCATCCCTAGCTCAGGAAATATCAGAATTATTCAACCTTCTTATGCTTTTCTATATTTTTCTTTAGGCTCTACTGCTACTGTGGTTTATGCCAGTGGCTCAATGAGCCTTTGAATTCACTCAGAATGGCTATTTTTGGGCATGCACATTACTGGAAGTGGATGCCTGTAAGAAGCTTTTATGGTTGGACGAAAAGTAATGACACCATTAACTCTCAGAAATGGAATAGTTCTTGTATTGCTGTCATTCTCTTCCCGTAAAAAAAAATTCAAGTTGAGCACAGTGGGAAATCCAATTTACTCCCGTGGTATAAAATCATATTCCTGAAACAATTCACTACTCTTAGAAACAAACCAATGTATGGAACTGGCACTGGTTTTTAGGCTGATGCAGGGAGAGGTGCCTTGCTTTGGTTTGCATTGCACATCATAAGCAGACACAGGAAGAATGATAAATATCTCACCATCTCCTGGTGGCTTCCTGAAATCAGGGACTGCACATTTATGCTCACACCAGAAAGGTTATAGGAAGCCCATCTGTCCTTATATGGTCTTCCTTTGTATTTTTATATGATTATAACAGGTACAGCAAAAACGTAATAAAAAAATATGATTCAGATAATCCTCTTAGTTCAGGGTTGCAGGGATGGAACCGACACTGTGCAAAATAAAAAGATAAATTTGTTCTTACTGGATAGAGAAAGTGTGGCCAAGGTACTTTAGTAGCCTCTTCTGACTCATTGGGTAATACAAAATTATGGTCTCCTGAAAGCTTTATTTTATGTGAAACTCTGCCATATGGCTATTATTTTAAACTGTTGCTACAGTCTGCTTTATTTCTATTGTATAGTTTCTACTTACCTTTTGTTTTCCTGCCTTTCCCTGCCAGCCCTTTTAGCTACAGTCTGCATGATGCAGACGCAGTTTAAAAAAGCTGTCTAATGATGTGGGGGAGGACAGTATAGTGGTGGGTCACATCTGGGCCGTGGCAAAGAATTCTGGTATTCGGGGCTTGTGTACTTGAGAGAGACCACGTTCATGTTTGGGTGGAGGGACTGTGTTCTCAAGACCAAAGGAAAAGTAACCAACATTTTAACAACCTATCATTCCTCAAGAACAAAATGTGTAAACATGCATATTATTGAAGCTCTCTGTATTGTCTTTGCTCTTAAAGCATGAATTTATCTAAGCACATTGATGAAGTTTAAGTAGGCTAGAAATTCCATCATACTGTTTTTGTTTTAGAAATGAGGAGAAATATTTCAGTGTTGCAAAATCAGCACAATGAAATAATTTGCGCCTCATTTTTATAAGCTCCCTAAGAAGTTACTTGAACAACTAAAATTCCAATCTTGTAAATCCTGGAAATCAGGGCAATTTCAATAAGTGAAAGAAAATACAAAATCATCCAAAGTAAAGTATGTAAATAGCTCAGAAATTGATGATATGATAAATACTGAGGAGGGTAAGTTGCTTAAAAATTTTGAGTGAATTTGTACGTAAAGTATCATTCTGTATGTATGTCTTGTATCAGTCTAAACAAATGTTTTGCTTAAGAATTAGGTAGTACAAGAATAAAGGTGCATAAAATGGGGGTGTGATCCCATGAATCAAAATTCTGAAAAAGTGTTTGAGGGCTACCAACTATAATAGGATTCTGCAGGTGACATGTTAAGGCTCTGCTCAGGTCTTATTTACTAATACATGAAAGCCAGCTTTCTGTTCCAAGCATGGTCACTCCAGTACATACTTGGGTAAGGTGTTCATGCTTGAAGTAGTTATTGAAAATTGGAGAGACTTTGGGAGAAACCACAAGATTGGTTCAAATGAGATTAAAAGTAATGACTGGTTTGATTCAGTATTGGGGGTGGAGTCAGAAAACTTTTTTTTCTGTGGAAGGCAACAAAATATTGACCTTCTGAGACTCACGAGTATGACAAAAAAGTTCCCATACATGGAAGTTAAACCTCAAAATGGAAGCAAAGTGCATATTTTTAAAGAGAAGTAAATACACATTGGAACAATTTGCCGAGCACTGTTGTAGATTCTTGTAACTTAAAAGATTTCATTTGGAATTAAATCTAGGATTGCTGAAGCAATTTAGGGAATTAGATGCTCAAACATCCTTGAAATGTACTCATTAAATTCTCCGAGATCTCTTGGGTTCCTCTGGAAATGCAGCAGAGCTAAAAGCAGTGTGCTGCATCTGATTCAGGAGTGGTACTTGATGGAAGGCACTGTGAAGTAGTATCAGTTTCTGTAATATTACACAGCAGGTTAGACTGCACTGTCCCAGTGGCCTCTTTTATTCGCGGAGTCAATGTGTTTGTTTTTTTGTATGTGAGAACAGCAAAAAAAGTGTTCTGATCTAAAAGGAGCTACTTGAGATTGCTGTTGAAGTACTTATACCCTATCTGTTTAATAAGATGACTGTGATTCACTAGTGTTGCAGCTGAATGTTATTTCACCTCCATTCTGCTGCTTGTAGGGAAAAGATTGAAAGACTAGGCCTGCGTGGAGAGATGGCATGGACCTGGCAGCTAAGAAACTGCTCTGTGTTTGTTGGGCTTTCAGCAACTGATTTTACTGCCAGAGCAGAAATGGTCAGTCATGTTTCAGGACCTGCTCTGTGATCTGAGTGTGTTGAACAGAGGAGGCCCTGAAATATGACTAGATAGACATATTAGCTGAGCATTTCTTGGTTTTCTATAGTATTTTCTATATAAAGAATTCACTTCAGACCTTTGTCTCTCACCAGGAAAACTTGGATCTAAGACGAGTATGTCTGGCCGGCTCAATTTTACCTTTGTGAGAGTTACATTGAATTAGAGGCTGTATCAACATGTTAAGCACCCAGTCACGCACCAGTAAAAGCAGTAATTTTGCTGTCCCTGGACACTGCAGTCCTGACTGCTGAAATGATCTATTTTCTTTCTTTATAATGCTTCACTTCCCAGGGTCTGCATGGCTGGAATGCATCTGTCCTCTAAACTAGATCTGTTATCAGTACAAGTATTACTTGCAAGCCAATTTTCTAGCATTACTTTTAAGATATATTATCTGAAATGGGATGGTTGCAGAGAGCAAAGTAAAGCTCAGCCATGAGTGAAGAAGATCACTGTATTCCTTGAATCAGAGCCAAATTCTATCCTGAGTTTTGTTTACTCACAAAGCTGAGTTTTATGAGACTCCAGAAACCCAAATTCCATCTGATAAACACTATCTAAGTACTGAGTAGTGACCTAGAATATTGCAGGTTTGGGTCTTTTTCTTTATTCCGTTTTTTTTTAACGACATGGAAACAATAAATGTAGAAAAATAAGTAGTCTGGTTATGCTTATTAATAACACAATGAAATTAAAACTTGTATGTCCTTCCTAACATTTTTTTTAAAACTTACCTTTTGTTGTATAAGAAAATAGGCCTATGTCATCCCAATGTTACAAACTCAGTATATAAGTGGATACAATTTGTATAACAGTGAATTGAGTTGAATAGAAAATACAAAGATAAATGTTTATGTAGTAGTTGATATTTCAAAGATATTTTGGAAATCTGTTTATCCAAGACTTCAGTAAGACAACAGGTTTATAATACTGTTCAGGCTGTATCAGTATATAAAATCTATTTTTCATCTTTACGAAATACATATCATTATCAGAATATAAATTATACAGATGAGATTGCTGCATTTCTCATCCTTATCATGTAGATCTTCCATGTGATCTATCAAGTCCAACATGGGGATAAAGCAGTGTGTTATTTAGACAAAGTACTGATGGCAACTGCTGTGTTTCTTCTTTGCACAGTTAATTGAAGTTCAAAATAAAAAGCATTTATTGTGATATCCAGTGAGGGAAGAAAAATTAAGATTAAGCCGATTTTAAAATGCATTGCATTTTGAAGATCAAGATTCTAGGCAGGTACTTTAGGTGAAGGTGCCCAGTGTCCAAGAATTGAATTCTTTTTTGTTAGTGAGACAAAGTCCAAGAATTGAATTCTTTTTTGTTAGTGAGAAAATGAAAATGCAATGTTAGAAGATTGGGATTTTTGGCTTCTGTAAATCAGCAAGTATTAATGTAGTGTAAGTGATCCAATGTCCTTATTAACATCAATAGCTTCATAATGCAGCTATTCAAATGATATACTCTAATTTGCTCCTCTGCTTCAGAGAAGTGTCATGCTTTCTTATAAGGCTGTTATGTTTTAGGCTGTTTCTGTTTTAGCTTCAGAGCACCACATGAAAATGCCCTCTGGTCTGGAGGGTGCTCTGCTTTCTGATGGGTAGACCTTGTTAAAGTTAGGTTTTTACCACAGTAAAAACTGAGTTACACTACGTTCTGATAAACTAAACAAGTTCACTTATTGATTTGGCCAAATGAGTTTGTGAAATGCTTGCACAGAATGTAATTGTTTTATCCCATTTCTTTACTTTACATGATATATGCATGTTTATGTATAACTAGTTTCCCCAAGCATTTTGTAAAAATAACAAGTAAATGTAATTTTTCTATCTCTTAAATTTGATAGTGTAACTCAGAAAGTGTGTTCAAGGAGATGAGGCAACATAGCTGTTCCAGGAGGTACAAAATGGCCTGATTAGGTCAAAACATATTTTCTTTCATATACTATGTGGAGTCTGTCCAAAAGCCAGGACTGAAGGCAGTCAGTATGACATCAAGAAAGATGTATCACCACTGGGTTGGAATGTGACTTGAACTACAGAACTTCTTAGATGTAAGATCAGAAGCAATCCCATATAAAAGGGATATATCTAAGCAACTTTGAAGGGGGTGCAGGTATTTTAATTCACAGAAAATAAGCAGGATGTGATACTAACCCCAGCATTTCCAGGCAGATACCATTGGACCAATGTAAGATCATTCTTAGTGGAAATTTGTAACAAGGAGGAACTTTGTCCTGCAGCAAGATTTCTGATCTGGCTTTGACTCTTTGATATTTGCTGACACCAGTCAGATTTCTTTCAGTGTCATGACAAGAGTCAGTGTATTGGGGCAACAGTAAGCAAAGAAGCCTGTGCTGTGGGGAAAGCATGATGCACCAGATGTAACAGGGCATGCATAGTTTCAGGAATAATCTTATTTGAGACAGCATCTGTTTTAGGTGTAGACAAATTAATACCTTGAGACTGTTTGGATGGCAAATTGACGTCTTGTCGAGATGTCAATAGCCTGAGTATCTGAGAAAACAGAAAATAATTGCTGCATCCCAATATTCTTCTATTACAAGAATTTATTTGTCCTGAGCTGCCTGACCACTGTAGCATTCAACAACATGGTGAGTTTTATTTTCAATTATTAATCGTTACTGCACGTGATGCTATGTAAGATTGTGTGCATGTAGTGTGTCTTCTCTGAGTAATTGGTTAGCTGTCAGGGAACAAGAAAAAAAATCAATAATACCAATAATTTTTAGCTCTTAAATTCTGAATTAAATCTTTCTTATATTAAACAGAAGACATTATATATACAGCTCTGTATGGCTGCTTTATTTTGATTCCATTTACTTTCTCAGTGGTTTCTTTATATTTAAAGAAATTGATCATAGGACCATTGTTTAGGTTTCAAAAGATCGTTGAGTCCAGCTGTTAACCCAGCACTACCAAGTCCATGTTTAAACCATGTCCCTGAGTGCTGCATCCACACATCTTTTAAAAACCACCACGACTGGCGACTCAACCTCTCCTCCGGGAGCCTGTACCAATGCTTCACAACCCTTTCTGTGTAGAAATTTTTCCTGTTATCAAGTCTAAACTTCACCTGGCACTTGAGGCAATATCCTCTGGTCATGTAACTTAGAAGAGACTGATTCTCACCTCATTACAACTTCCTTTCAGGTTCTTAGAAAGAACAAGGAGGTCTGCTCTCAACCTCGTTTTCTCCAGGCTAAATTGCTCCAGCTCCCTCAGCTGTTCCTCATAAGACTTGTGCTCCAGACTCTTCACTAGCTCTGTTGCCTTTCTCCAAATACACTCCAGTGCCTCAGTGTCTTTCTTGTAGTGAGGGGCCCAAAACTGAGCACAGAATTGGAAATGCAGCCTCACAGGTGCTGAGTACAGGAGTATGATCCCCTCCCTAATCCTGCTGGCCACACTATTTCTAATACAATCCATGATTCTTAGCCACCTGGGCACACACTGATTTATGTTCAGCTGCTGTAGACCAGCACCCCCGTGTCCTTTTCCACCAGGCAGCTTTCCAGCTGCCCTGCCCCCAGCATATAGCATTGTATGGGATTGTTGTGACCCAGGTGCATCTGGATCCAGCACTTGGCCTTGTTGAACCTCATCCAGTTGGCCTCAGCCCATTGATCCAGCCAGTCCAGATCCCTCTGCAGAACCCTCCTGCCCTCCAGCAGATCAACATCCTCACCTAACTTCTTGTCATCTCCAAATTGAGGGTACACTCAGTCCCCTTGTTCAGGTCATTGATAAAGATACTAAACAGGACTGTCCCCAACACAGAGCCCTGGGGAACAAGCTATTCTCTTCCTCCCAAAGCTCTGCCTTATGGCAGGAGTTCCTCCACCTGGGTGCACCTCCCACAGGGGTGCTGGGAGCAGGGCACAGCCCTGCAGCTTGCACCAGGATGGCAGCCTGGTCTCACCAGAGCTCCACCTGGGCAGCTGCACTAGCCCTTCCTGTGTGCCCTTCCCGACTGATTATCTTCTGGAAAAACATACCTGGCATAAATTGAATTATCTGGTTTCAGCTTAGATTAAGTACTTGATTTGTAATTAAAATCCAAATGGTAAAACAAATTGAGAATGACAAATGCAGTTTATTGAATCAGTAGACAACTGCTTTCCTGTTCTGCCTCCAATGCAGTTCCATTTGCTTTACTAATTATATGCAAACTATCATTATGCTGTGGTCCTTCTTAACAATTTTGGTATTTCAGCAGAGATCCTTCTTGGTTAGAATGACTGAAATGGATTGGTGGAGTAATTTGTATCATTACAGTTACTGATAATTTGTATTGCTACACAGTCTATCAGACTGTTCATTTCATATATGTTTGAGAAATAAAAACCTATTTATTTTCTGTGAGGAAATCTTGAATAAATTTAAAGCTTTGCTTTTTACCAAGATATAATATGCTGTTCTTTTTTAACTTTGCAAAATGCCTTCTGCTGGACATCTAGACCTCTGCACAGAAGGAGGAAAAAATTCTGCCTTTGAAATATTACTAGTGTTGGTTACCCTTCTAAATGCATAATATTATCTTATGGTCTTACTCATAGCTATAGCAGTAATAAAACAAGGGAAGATCTATGAGGCATGAATGATGTGTTGTCTTCTTACAGGGAAACAAAATGCAAATTTCTGGCATATTATTCAAACTTGAATTATTTATATATCAAATATTATTCTGGCAAATCTTGATTAAACTTAGATGAGTTCTCTTAATCTCTTCTACAGTTTGCCCTGCAGTTTTTATTTAATCCTCCTGGCTCCCCCAAAATCTATGAAAGATAGGACTTCCATATACAGGAAGGAATAAACATTATTTAGATCCATAAATCTCTATAGCTATATTGTTATATATTTCTTTTTTAATCATAAAAAATCTTATATAGCTAGGAAAACAATATATTATTTTGGTGCAGGACTTATTTAATTGGTTAATTATAAAAGTTCAGCAGTAACACAATAAAAAATGGGATTCAGATAATCTTTGTAGTTCCACATTCCGAGTATGAAACCTGCACTGTGCAGAATAAAAAGATAAATTTACCCTTACAGAAAAGTGAAAGTCTGACCAAGGTATATTAGTAATGTCTTCCAACTCATTAGTAAGTAATTATATGAAATAGTTACACTTCCGAGTGTAAGGAGTGATGAGAGGGTCCTGAAAGTGGACACATCTCCAAGGGGACATGTACTGTTCATGGCAATTTTAGGGGACAAGAGGTGTCTCAGTAAGGCAGTTTTGTTACAGATGACAAAGCCTGAGTGATCAGTGTCTCTGTTCTAAGACTGTAGCCTGCAGTGTTTGAAACACCTCTGGGAAATGGGAAAACTTATGGGCTACTAACAGCCTTTGATTGCTTGCACTGATGCCATTAAATCCAGATGTTTGACAGGACTCAGTTAATACAGTGTTTCTGCTATTGCTGATTTCCGTTGGCATGTTGTCTCTCATGCTGTGCTGTGGGCTCTTGGTTGAGGAAGTCATTTATTTGATAAAACCAAAGGAAGCTTGCTCTACAGGGAGTGGGATTCTCTGGGAATCTATTGCTCAGCACCATAAATTCTCACCTGCTATCATCACTTAGCCCTCAAATACAGTGTGTCAACGCTAATGTTGCAATTTTTTATTTCAGGTGTGATAGCTGACCTTCTGCTTGGGGGATAATGCATAGGCTGGCAGAGATGTGTACTCAGTAGGAGAGGTGTTAACTCAGAAATTATTATTCTTTGGATGGCAAAGGGTCATCGGTTTATCTAAGCATGAATGAGTATTAAATTGGGCTAGAAATGCAATTGATAAATGTTATTGCTTGCTATAGCGTATTGCTATTTATGTCACAATTTAAATTATGTGCTACTAAGAAATTGTAGTGATGGCTGTATAATAACCACATCTATAAATACTTTTCTTCAATGTATATAATGTTATCTTTTCCTAAAATTTGGTACTTTTTTTTTAATGTGATGGCACTACCTATTGCAACGATTCTGAAATGACAGTTTAATATGTCAGAAGTTTATTTTCCTGCCTTTTAGGTGCTCTTTAATAACTTTCATGATTTAGTTTTCATTCTCAAATGCTTTCCACAAGTGTCATTAGTCAGGATGCTAAGGATTAGTACATCTCACCCAAGGTAACCCATCCA
Organism: Cyanoderma ruficeps; assembly: GCA_008694505.1. NCBI lineage: Eukaryota > Metazoa > Chordata > Aves > Passeriformes > Timaliidae > Cyanoderma > Cyanoderma ruficeps. The sequence goes on along the minus strand of VZDJ01007755.1, from coordinate 18,682,962 downwards.
AAATTAGTGGTTTAGTCTACATAGTTGTCTGGGCTCTGTTTTAGGCTGTGGAAATATCACCAGAAAGGGACGTTTTTGACCAAATCCCTAAATGATGAGGACTGATTACCCTACTCTCACCTCTAGATGTGCCCCTCTCTCCAACTCTAGAGGAATCACTGGCATAGGGCTGAGATCAGGTGATTTTTTTTTTTTCTAAATGAATGGGACTCTTTTAAATTGCTGTTATTCAGTTGCAGGCTGCTTTTTTGTAGAGCTGAAATAAGAACATTTGGTTAAGCATAGAACTTGAGAACTTGGTTTTGGTTGTGTGTGGCTTTCCAATATGAGTTACAATATGTAATATTTTCATCCACATATTCTTGAATGAATAAAGAAATACAACAGCACAAGAATCCACCTGAAAGCAGTTTGTCTTAGTAAGAGAAATTTGTCTTTCATTCCCTTTGGTTGTCCTCAAAACACACATTAAAAAAACCAATGAGATCTGCAGTATCAATATTTTACTCTGTGTATGTTTTTAAGAACAAAAATATTAGGAATATTCAATTTTTTCACAATCAGTCATATTTCTCAAAACCTTTTTTAGTCCATGCAAAGTACTAGAAGGTTTGTACTGTAATATGTGGGGCACATTTGCAAAACCTGGTTTGTGATGTTAAATAGCAGCATCTAGAAAGTATTCTTCATACGTCTTCTTTCTCCTCCTTGTGGTTTAAACAAAGGGTTTTTCTTCTTTGAGGTACCTCCCCAGTGTGTGCTTTTCTGCTTTTGACAATAAGAAAGTGTTTGGTAGGTATTTTACCTGTGCACTTTCCCCTTGTTGGGAAGTGCTTCTTATTGTGCTTCTTGTGCTTCTTATTGTGCTTCTGCTTTCCAACCTCCTTCATTTTCAGGAGCTCAGGAGTGTGGACTAAGGGCTACCACTCTCAGGAGAGTCTCCTTGAACTGCTTGTATCTGGCAGCAAATAATTTTTTCTACTCTCGTTACACTTCATCACAGTAGGGATGATTTTTTCCCTAGAAAAGGATTATCTAGCTTATGAAATTTATCCTGTAGCCAGACCTAGCAGCAAGAGAATTGCCTGTCCTGGATTATAGGGACAGGAGAAATGTGTTTGCTGAACACAAGAGCTTTTGCCATTGCAGAGCTTCAGCCTGTTACATAACAGAATTCAGAGTTGCCTTTTTAAGGCAGAAAACGGATTTTAAGGGGAAACCCACATTTCCTGTTTAGGAAGAGAAAATTTAGTTATAATACAGGAATAGCTGGACTTCAGTGGGGTAAAAAGACTACCAGATCTTTCCTTAAAAATGCTTCCCTGTAAAAAGCAATTTACTATACAGAAGTGCAAGTCTGGCAGTTTTCTGAAGTGCAATGAACTATTTCTTAACACATGATATTAATAGTCCTAAGAACCTGCAATGCAGAGTACACTCTTGCGGTGGTCATCCCTCTTTTAATTATTAAAATAAAATTATTCACAATTTCACCTTTTACATTACTGCTATGTAATCTCAAACTGAAAAATGGTTATATGCATTTTTCGTAATATTTGTGTTTGCAGACCACTTTAACTTACAGTAGGAAATATTGCTACCAAATATGTGATGTATTATTTGTTCTGAAAACATGACAGAATATATTATTTAAACCACTGCTGAAGTGAGACCAAAGTGCTTCATAGGCCTTGGAATGGATCTGGAAGGTCCTGGGCAGGAGGTTGTGCTGGGGCATGAGGTTCACTCTGCTTGCATTTAGCAGATTCCATTTTTTTCTGGACTTTCATACTAGAAAAACCAAGGTATGTGAACATGTCATACCTGTATCTTGAAAAATATATTCTGTAGAGTTAATATTTTATACTGGGATTTTTCTAATTGCTGCTTTTTTCTCTTTCCATTATAGAGTAGAACTAGCATGAAAATATACTAAAGCTGTTGGGTACTGTTAATCAATATAGAACAACTTATAGTTTGGGGCGAAAAACTAGGACACCTCCACAGCCTCTGCATAATTAATAGTTATTACAATTTTTGACCAACAATCCAGAAAAACCCATTTGTACATAAGTAAAGGCATCCTAGTTTTTCATTTTTAACTTGATATTTGTTTTGTTGGTATGTGTTTTGTAACAATTCAAGCACAGATTGTTTTGTAACCTCCTAACTGGCAAGAAAGCCAAGGAAAAAGGATTTACACACACTATATAATGTATACCTGTTATGTATACAGGTGTGTTATGTGTTGTGTCCTATTTAGGTTGCAGTGCCTAATCTTTTCTAATCATTCTCTTCTCCCTATTTTCCATATTATCACAGTTTGGATACCAAATGTCACACTTCTGCAACACGCAACCAGGCAACATGCCTGCAACTATATTTAGCCATTTCACAAGTCCCAAGTTAAATACATACTTGGGGAATGTGTTAAAAAAAAATAAAAAAAAAAAAAGTTAAAATAATTACTGGATAACAACAGGGAATAAACTGAGTGAGAAATAAAAATCACGCAGAGCTTTTTCATATCAATGTTCCGTCATTTTAGGGATTGAATGTATGACCTTTATTGTTTGGCTGCACCGTTCCCAGAGAAGAATCTGCTTTTAACTGTTTCATGCAGGTAATGGTAGTCTTTGATGGTCTTGAAGGAATTAATTTGACAGTTTGATAATATTTGCTTGCAAAGTAAAGCTTTCTAGCAACTGTAAATGTAAATTCTAAGTAAATTGTTATTGTTTTGTCACTGTTTTTGCAAAGCCACAAATACTTAAAAGTACTGCTTTAACTTCGGGTAGATGTTTTGTAGACTTTGTATCAAGAATACATTCGTGACTGAATGCATACAGTCTTGATACATTGCATGTTTCTGAAAAAAATCCTTCAGTCGAAATATCAGCTGTAATTCCTCAAGTTCTATCACCGTTCACTGACTTTTATTTTGCTTCTTAAATCACTTTCTCTACAGTGGTTCTACCTAAAGGGACTATTAAAATTCAGAGTCATTGAATCATGCAGAACAAGAATGTTTATGCATGTGCTGTGCAAGTTAATAAGCAAGAAAGTTTATACAAACAAAGACAGTCTTGTTTTATATGAATGCAGAGAGCTTTTTCAAATCACAGCTCCTTTGGTTCCACTTCAGAGTAGAATCCATGTTGTGATTAATCAATTATGAAAGTATTAGATAAAAAACTTCTAAAAAGAGTCATTATTAATTAATAAAGTTGTTCTGCAACATCAAATTACTATGCAGTGGAAAATATAACCTGGATACACAGTCAGTGAAAACTGAGCTGGGGGAGTGATACCACGCTGCCATAGATTGAGAGCTAGGAAAGCTCTGGAGAGGTAGGAAAGCTAAAAAAAAAGACAACATCTTGCCTCATTAACATGTTGTTTTATAACTTTTTGTCCTCAGTAGGCACTCAGCTTTCGTTCATCTGAGAAGTGCATTGCTTGTCAAATTTGATAGGTGGATTATACTAACATAAAATGTTATGGGTTGGGAGGGACCTTAAAGATCATCAAGTCCCATCCCTCCCCTGCCATGGGCAGAGGCACCTCTCCCTGGAATTGTAGAATCAGAGAGTCATAGAATGACTTGAGTTGGAAGGGATCCTAAAGATCATTTAACTCCAAATTCCACCTTGCCATGGGCAGGGATGTCACCTGCTAGATCAGGTGGCCTAGGACCCCATTCACTCTGACCTTGAACACCTAGATGGGGAGCCCATAACTTCGGGCAACCTCTTGTAGTGCCTCATTACCTTCACAATAAAGAATTTCTTCCTAATATCTAATATCAATCTCCTTTCTTTTAGTTTAAAACCATAACTCTTGTTTTATTGCCATCTCCCCCTTTTTTATGCCTCCTTTAAATATGGAGTATTGGAATGTCACAATAATGTGTCCATGAAGCCTTCTCCAGGCTGAACAACTCCAAGTCTCTCAGCCTGTCTTCATAGGAGAGGTGCTCCAGCCCTCTGGTCATCTTTGTGACCCACCTCTAGACCCTCTACAACAAGCACACATCTCTCTTGTGCTGAGGACTCCAGGGCTGGATGCAGTGCTTCAGGTGGGGTCTCACAAGATTGGAGTAGAGGGGAAGAATCACCTGCCTTGATTGCTGGCCATTCTGCTTTTGAAGCAGCCCAGAATACAGTTGGTTTTCTGGGCTGTGAGTGCACATTGTTGACTCATGTCCAGCTTTTTAAGAACCCCCAAGCCATTTTTTGCAGGGCTGCTCTTGATGAGTTCTTCTCCCTGTCTGTGCTCATGTCTGGGATTGCCCTGACCCATATGCAAGAAAGTCCTTTCTCCTGGACTTTCTGAACTTCATGAGGTTCTCGTGGGCCCACTTCTCATGCTTGTCCAAGTGCCCCTGCATGGCATCCCATCCCTCCATTTTGCCAGCCACACCACTCAGCTTGGTGCTGGCTGCAAACTTGCTGAGGGTGCACTTAATCCCACTCTCTGTGTCACTGAATATATTGAAGAGCACCTGTCTCAGGACAGAGCCCTGAGGGGCAGCCCTTGTCACCAGACTTCATCTGGACATAGAACCATTGACACATCTCCCTGGCTGCATCCATCCAGCCAATTCCCTATCCACTGAATAGTCCACCCTTCCAATACATGTCTCTCCAGTTTGGAAATAAGGATGTCGTGTGGCACCATGTCAAAGGCCCTACAGAAGGCTAGATAGATGGCATCGATCAGCCTGCCCTTGTCAACCATTGCAGCCACTCTGTCATAGAGAAGGTCACCAGGTTGGTGAAGCATAATTTGCCCTTACTGAAGCCATGCTGGCTGACTTCAATTACCTTCTTGTGTTGTACGTGCTTTGTCATTGCTTGCATGAGGATCTGCTCCATGATCTTCCCATGCACTGAGGTGAGGTTCACTGGCCTCTGATTCCCTGGGTCTTCTTTTCTCCCCTTTTTAAAAACAGGAGTAATGTTTCCCTTTTTCCACTGGCTGGGGACTTTGCTTAACCCACCCCCAAAGCACTATGACTTTTCAAACAAGGTGGAGAGTGGCTTGACAACATCAGCCAGTTCCTTCATGACCCTGGGATGCATCTCATCAGGCCCCTTAGGCTTGTAGATACTCAGTTTTATCAAGTACTCCTGAACCTTCTCTTCAGATACAGTGGGTAGGACTTTGCTCCCCCAAGCCTTATTTAGAGGTTCAGGGACTTAAGAGACATGGGAAACATTATGCCAGTGAAGAATAAGGTAAGGCGTCCTCAGATTTCTCCATATTGTCACCAGTTCTTCCTGCTCATTTATCAGGAGACACACTCTCCTTGGCTTTTCTTTGTTGACCTATGTATTATAGACTCCCTTGTTATTCTTCACATCCCTTGCCATTCCATCTCTGCCTTAGCTTTCCTTATCCCATTTCTACACTTCTGAACCATATCCCTGTACTCTTTCCATGTCACCTGCCCCTGCTTCCTCTGGCTGTGCATGTCCATCTTACTCAGTGTGAGCACCAGATCCTTGCTCAGACATTTTGTTTTCCAGCCGGTCTTGCTTGAGTTTTTACACATCAGGATGAAGACCTCTTGTGCTGTGGAGACCTCTGAACATGTGGATAGAGCAAATTGTTTAGAGTCAGGAAGTGTGTAAGGATGAAATAAGTGAGGTTAGTTTAAATATATTAATAAAATTTAGGTGGCAGTTATTCAATATAGTGTTTGAAATCTTGGCGATTCATCTTTGCAAACTGAAAACAGATTGGGATACCCCATTTCCTAAAGAAAATCTGAGATTCCAGGATCTGGAAAAATGAGAAAACCATCCCAGATCCTCCTGTAAAATGAAAACAGCAAGATCACAGCTAACATAATGTGGTCTGAACACTGACTGACATAAGCCCTTGTCAGGAGCATTTATTAAAATAAATAGTTGGTCTCCAAGGTTTTATGCTTTCATTGTCACCGAATGAAGAAAATTTGTCCTTACATAGCAATCCCTCTTTCTTAGGCCTTGTGAAGGCCCTGTGCTGACATTCTGCTAAGGCATGAGTGTCATTCCATGTCAGCACATTTTTTTTCTATACTTGGATAGCTTAAAATCAGAGTAAGTGAAGGCCATGATTAATTTAGTGCATATTTGATATTTCTTGGAATGAAAATAAGTGTATGTCAGAAAGAAGGAAAGAGTCTCTAAATGTGTAAGAATTAAGTGTATCTTAGTAATCTTAAAATTTTCACATTGTTTCTTAAAAAGGACCTTTGTGACTGTAGGTTACGTTAATCCCACTGTGCAAATACTCAGTTTGTTTCTCACTGAGAACTAGAAGGGTAAGGCTGAAAAGGAAATAAATATTTTTTAGAATTTACTGTAATTAAACACATTTTCCTCATGTGAGAGTCACATAAAATTAGTGTATTTGTAGGTGTCATCTGCATTAACTTCCAGGTTTGGAAGCCTATAAATATCAAGCAGTCTGCCCCAGAAAACAAAATGTTCACTGAAATACATAAAATAACTGGTTGAAATATTAAATGTGCAATTAAATGATTGAAGCCTAACTCACAAGGGGGTACTGGCACATTTTCTGTCTAAAAAACACTGATACAATGGCAGCATTATGAATCCATAGATTATTTTTGTTAAATAATTGTTTCTGTAGTCAGGACCTTTAATTTGAACATTGAGAATTGTCATCTGGTTGCCCAGCTGTTGGGATGTCTTGCATAAGAAAAGATATTGATGTGCTGGAGTGTGTCCAAAGAACAGCAAAGCTGTGAAGGGTCTGGTGCACAAGTCTTACAAAGAATGACTGTGGGAAGTGAGGTTGTTTAACCTGGAAGAAGGAAGGGTCAAGAGGGACTTTATTGCTCTCTACAACTGCCTGAAAGGAGGCTGTGCTGAGCTGGAGGTCGCCCTCTTCTCCAAGGTAACAAGGTGTAGGACAAGAGGAAATGGCTTCAGGTTGTGCCCAGGCTGGTTTAGATTAGATTTTAGGAAAAAAATCTTAACCAGAAGGGTTGTCAAGCACTGTAACAGGCTCCTCAGGGAATGGTTGAGTCTCCATCCCTCCAAGTATTTAGAAGATGTGTAAATATGGCACTTGGAGACGTGGTTAACGATTGGGCTTGACAGTCTTTTCCAACCTAAATGGTTTTAAGTGTCTATGATTTCTGAAACTGTGCTCCAAGAAGTAACTTCTCCCATATGAAAGTGGAAACCTACATTAACAGTGTAGGGGGGGCAACAGCTCAGGGCAGAACCCTTCTTCTATCTTTATTAACATAAACATTCCTTGACTATAAATCGCAAAGAGCCGTTGTATATTTCAAATCCATTTAAACTATATGGCACCAGAATACAGCAGTTATTAATACAATAAATTTAAAAGGCAACAAATCTCTGGTTTTTCACCTGCCAGTATCAATTGCTTCCTTCAGTGCATGGCAATTCTGTCTCATTTCTCATTCTGACTCTAAGTTTTTGCTGGTTATCTTATTCGCCGCTGCCATAGCTGAAGTCAAGCGTGATCTAACTTTTCTGTACCTTTCGTGCATGCTTCAATAAATGTTAATTTTTACTGATTTAAGTGTTTTCTTTTATTATCTTGCACTGGGTTTTCTACTGCAGTTTAAGAGGAGTTGCTGCTAGATGATATAGCTGTAAAATGTTTGGAGTGTTGTATTTCATTCCTGAATCTTACTCTTCTTTGCATTCCTCCTCAAAATTTACCTCTATCATAAAATACACGTGTAACTTCTATCACATAAAACTTAGAGGGTTGCTAGGTTGCTCTTAAATCTGTGGTTTTTAAGGGGATTCATAAACTCTTTCTTCGTCTGTGTCTTATTATTCTTGAATGCAGCAATGACTGAATTCACTTGTTAGTAATGCCAGTGGTTTTCCAGGTTGTGTTTTGTCTTTCATTGAGCATCTTGTTCAGCTGCTGCAGACTAAGAGCTTTGATGGTATGGGGAAGGACTGGGGGGGTGCTCTAAGAATCCTACATACTCCATATTTAATAGCTCTACAAAGTAGTTTCTTCACTTTCCATCCCTTTTAGTGCTATTACACTGTCACCATTTCCTTCAGTTTAACCATTCACCGTTTTCAGGTGCACTCTCACCATTGTTCAAACAGCAGCAATCATTTGACTTCTCATTGAAGTTCCAGGAGTGGAGCTTTGAGTAGGGAGTTGAGGCAATGCAAGTCCAGTGAAGATGTGGAAAGGCATGGAGTCAGATCAGTTTAGTTCCCCTGAACTCTTCTATAGGCAGCTGCTGCTACAAATGTGGGAAAAAAACTCCCACATGCAAGCAGTCACTGACTCCCTTCTTCTGGTGCATGGCTTTGGATGCAGACTTTTGGAAAACTGATAGACAGGGACAATTCAGTTGTCGTTCTCACTTATATAATGATTCTGTGAGACACCTTTGGTTGTTGTAGATCAAGATTGAAGTCTCCAAACTTAAGAGGAAACTTTTTGGCCAAATCCCTCAACCGCAGCCTGTTTTTTGTAAGGCTGGCTGGGTTAGGGAAGAGCAATGAAAGCTGTTCAGTACATATCCACTAGAGCCTGACTTAGATGTTCCTTGTGATCTTATAACTTATGAAAAAGGCCATCTGGTCTTTACGGGTTCAGTCTTATCTTCCTTCACACTGCCTTTCCTCTAATATAATAGGATTTAAATTATTCATTGTAGAATGGAAAAAAAACTGTCGGTCAGACAACACAGTAACCATTGCTTTCCTTGTCCATGCAGTTGTAGTGTTGACCTGGCACTAATGGAATAAATTTAGACTGCAATGAGAAACACTTTGAGAAATATTCGTCAAAACCTTTTAAATACTACGAGTGATTTTGTGCCTGCTTTTGAGATGCTTAACCAGTACAGGTGTCAGAAATGGCAGAGAAGAAAAATTAAAGAAGCAAAAAAAATTATTGGGTAAAGTATTCTGGTTTCAAAACACGGAACTGAAAACCACTTTAATTTCTTTTTCTTTTGTTTTGGAGTTAAAGACAAAAACAAATTGGTATAAATTGCAAATTCTGGGAGAATTTAAAAATACTCTATCTAAATTTTTACTATTACTGCCTCTGCTCTTTACATATGTATTTCTTTTCTACTCCTAAATAATAATAAAAAAGTTCCTGTGTGGTAAAAGAAATAGTACTGAATATTAAGCTAACTGAGCCTCACATCTGGTACTCATACGCTACAGTATGAGAAGCTGTGCTGGGGCTCAGGGGATGTATTTCACCTTCCCATTACCCTTGCTGTCTGAAAATCAGGGCTATGTTAGCAGATCTACGCAGATCTTGTTTGTGGTGGCTGACCTCTGCCTGCCTCCATCCACACCTGTGGTAGGGACTTTGTCCTGGTATGGCCAACCCCTATGAAAATTAGTATTGCATAGGGCTGAAGTCCAGCTTTTTGGAGAAGGAGCACTTTAGAGTGTCTGCTCTGCTCTTGTTGGTCTGAATGAGCTCTGGGAAAGTGAGCTTGCCTTTGCTCAGCAAGCAACATCAAAGTGAAATACTTGGAGTGTGACTGAAGGAAATTCCCTAGAAGAGCCCTGGGAAGTGCTCTTATAGAGCACTTGGTGTCATGTCCTGGTGAAAATGAGTGTTGTATTCCCTCACCTGCAACGAGTGCACAAGGCAAAGGGAAAGCCTCCTCAGACCCAGAGTGTCCTTAGACCCAAAAATTTCTGGAAGGCATGTATGCTCCCCTGGCAATAAAAGTCACTGATTGTGTCTATGACACAACACTGTTACTTCTTGAAATGTGTAAAAGTTGACTGCTCTTAAATTATAATCATAGAATCATAGAATGTTTGAGGTTGGAAGGGATCTTGAGGATCATCTAGTTCCACCCTACCTGCCATGGGCAGAGACATCTTCTGCTGGACCAGGCTGCTCAAAGCTGCTGCCAAATTAGTGGCAGTATTTTTTCTCTGAAGGATCCTTGCAAGATTTTTCTGTCACATATGTGGTGTAAACATTTCTTGAGGCATTTTTTTTTTGTTTCAGCCAGGGCACATCTCCACTAATCTGCAGTGCAGGTGATGTGTCAGAGGTCTTGCCTGTAGCTGTAAATTTTAACAAAGAACTCATCTCTTTATTTTCTCTAGTTCTCGTTATGAAAATGAACTGGATTTCTTTCCATTGAATCATATAAACACAAAACTGTAGACAAATTTCATTTAGTTCAGAAAAATATGCAACATAAGAACGTGATGTGGTGAAGTCGTTAATTTCATCCCTCCCCTGTTCCTAAACTCTGTCATATTTTCTTGTTATGATATTTAACTTACCAGTTTTGGAGGGATCAGCCTGGTATTTTCAATAGTCACTCTTTCTTGAATATCTGTCCCTTGCGACCACCTTGATACATATTTTTAATTTCTTTTTATGTTAGGATTGTTACTTTCCCATTTTATCTCTGTATGTTACCACATTTAAGAAACAAATAAAAAAATGTTTTATCAGCTTTATGTTGATATGTTTGAGGATCTTTAAGACAGTGGTCTGTATTGAGAGCTACAACAATGCACAGATTAATATTTGTGCTACATATTCTATCCTGTGGGAACATCAGAGTTAAAAGCTTTTGTTCTAACAGATAAAATAAAGAGACAGATTGGCCCTTAAGTTCTGGTGGATTGCACCTATTCCCCAAGTTGTTGTTTATGTGAATGGGAGCAAATTTTGTATTACCTGTGTTAGTGTCATTTTCATACTGAACCAGTGTATCTGTGGAGTTATGCATTTGTAGAAAGCTCATGAACGTACTACAGAACATACTACAAAGTTTGTCAAGGACAAACCACTTTCTTGAATTCTTCTTTTTTCTTTTCTTGCAGTAGCTGATACAGCTTTTATTCCCTTCAAGCAGAGCATCATAATCCTCCCACAGGGCTTCTTTTTTTATTATTTGGAAATCCAGAGTTCAGTATCCCAGTTAGGGTCAGGTGCTTGGAGGTGAGAAATATTGATAATTTTTCACCTGTGTAACAGTTCTGAATCTGCAAGTCCTTTCCAGAAAGCTTGTAACAGTATATATTCCCATGAGTGTTGTATATGTCTGCTATGGATGGTTGTGCATGAGTTTATTGTTTCTAAGGGTATTCTAATGTGCTCAAGTTGTATTTATATGCAGTATATGTTTTGCATACCATATTTTGATGTTTGAAATCTTTGCTAGGAAATCTTTTCTAAAAATAAGCATTTTATAGACTACATGATCAATCTTAGGTAGAGAACCAGCAATTTGATCTTGTCTTCACTGTACTGCAGTTTTCTGTATGACACACCCAGATTTCAAACCAATAATCCTGGTAGGTTGTTGGGGTTTTCTGATAGGGAGTAGGATGAGGAAGCCTCTGGGTGTACTATTTTAGCAGTGTCTTCATTAGAGGATGAAAAATATTGATGAATGAGTGAACAAAGATTTGATTAGATAATTGTGATGGAACAAAACTGGCAGAATTGTGTGCTCTGCTTTGCCTGTGGGCTGTTCTATGAGCACTTGAACAACAAATCTGAGAAGTGTCAGAATTAAATCTTAGAAAAAGAAATTGAGACAAATTGTTTAGTCTTGGTTGGTTTTCAGTCCCCGATAATTTGCTGCCTGATGGAAGTCAATCAACCAGCTTTCTGTTTTCCAGTGCTTTTTAAACATAAGATCCTTGGATGCTCTCTCCATAGACAAGTCCAAGGAAGTCTATGAAATAACACTAATTAAAAAACAGCTTCTTGTCAGGAGGTTATTTACTGTAGGAAGGACTGTACTCTCCCAATAAAGGTTTGAAGGAAGGAGCACAACTGAAGACCATGAGTGTAAGAGAAGAAGGAAAACCAGAAAATTAAAAATATGCCGATTATTAATTTGTTTTTATTCATTTACTTTGCTTTGTGATTGTTTACTTTTTTTTATGCCTTCCTTCTAATGGAACACTCTGTCTGAATCATACTTCATGTTCTGGAAAGTTCTGCTGCCTGATGACAAAATTACTCAGGGAGGTACTTGAACCTTTGCCAAGCTTCTTCTGCTTGGAAGTTAAATGGATTATTAGAGTCAGCTATCACTTTAATGATCTTCTGTTTATTAGCAAAGAGGATGCAGAAAGTGCATTTTTCTGAATGCAGGGAGAACAAACAGCAGGCAATGTCCTTGCCTGAAATGCAATTGGTGCCTTTTCAGCCTGTCCTGTGTACCATGAGTTTATTTTTTTAGGCTCTGTATGAGGACACTTGTGCAGTCACACCTCCCCGGTTTTCCTGTTACCTGATCTGACCTGTGGCTTTTGGTTGCTGGTGAATTTTGAATGTATGGTTTAATGGTATGCGGCGTTCTATAATATAGTAGTTAAAGGAATTTCTGACCACTTCATCATGCAGATCAAGTTGTTTTATTGCAACAGAAGCTTGATTTTACTGTGGCAATCTGAGAGGAATAGAGTGGATATGGTTGTGTTTAATGACAATGAATGGTTCAGTCTGATAGAAATGGGGCTTGGCATTGCTAAGAATGTAACCACAGCGGTATCTTATCAGGTTAAAAGTCCATTTAGCTACCTGTGCCATATCCTGTCTTATGTCATGAGACATGGCAGCTACCATGGCAAAAATGTAGGTCCAGGGCAAAGCATGCAATGAGAGATATTGCTCCAAAATCATGGGATATCACAAATCATGACACATCTACAACAGCTTCTATATGCAACTTGTTCCACAGTCTCACCACCCTTTACCACCCCCCATCTACCATCTTTCAGTTTTAAATGGTTGCCCTTTGTCCTGTCACTACAAGTACTGCTGAACAACCTCAATTCTCTCCGCAATTCTTCATAGAGGAGGTCAAAATTGTCTGTTTCAGGAGAGTCTGTGTGTCAGCATTCTTCAATGTATGTGTATTAGCCATCAGATATCCTCACAGTTTTGTCTTGCTTTTTTCTGGGGAGAAATGTTGATTCATGTTAATATTTCTGGTGGATTTTCAGTTGCCTTTAAGTGTGGGACATCCAGTTGTGTGAAAAGTCTCAGGATTTCTTTCTGCTGTTCTCCCCTGTCTTTAGTTTTTGCTTTTTCCATATTTTGCTCACAGTACTATAACAAACACCTGTGCTTTCTATTTTCTGCAATTTTTATGTCAACTGAAATGTGACCATATGTCAGTTTCCTTATGCAGTACAAAAGACACACATATATCTTCTTTCAGAAAAAAAAAAAACACTTGCATGAGTCTTATTGACATTATCATCTGCTCATTTTCAAAGTAAGGTGCCTAAAATGAGACCAGCAGAGTACAATCCAAGGGGTGCTTACCTATTTCTTTAATTTTCTTATTTGGTCAGTAATCTCAATAAATTATATTTCTGATTCATCCCAAGTTCGAATTTGTCACTTTATTCTCAGAGATGAGGGTTTCAATTTTTTACTTGTTTTGATGAAGGGTATATTTATTTATAAATTAATTTATAATTCAATTTATAAATTGAAAAGAGAACAAAATTTGTAGTAGCAAATATCTACAAAATGCAACCTAAGAGAGAACAGAAAAAAAGTAATTGAAACTGAGAAACGCTCAAATGTTTTAAAGCATCCCTTGTGAAATGCTAAAATGGCTCAAAGAAGGTTCTTTAATTCAGGGATAAGAATTTGAGTCTCTGCTCTGTGCTATTTCTAGTGAATATGAGGTAGGTATTTGACGGCAGCAAAACCCTCTATTAGTATTGAGCTACTGCAATTAATCTTTAATTCCCACAGAAATTGTAAACTGGTATGAGCTGCAGTCTGATTTAAATGAAGTTTTGACTCTACTTTTACTGTGCTTTATGAGAGTCCCTAAATTATGGTGGAAGGTCAAAATATATTATGTATTTATTGGTTGGAGGTGAAGCGCAGCTACTGGTTCCATGTGTGAGGGTACAGAAAAAAAGCATTCTGGTGTATTAGGTGATGATGCAACTTGTGTTTCCTTGCACAAACAAAAGACTTGTGTAGCCTTAGGTTAAAGTCAGGTGATCATGAAGGCGGCCATAGCTGTGGGGGAAGTAAAAGAGTTTCATGTCCCACTCTTTTCCCCTCATGCTCCCTGCATTTTTAAGAAATTCAAGTTCGTTCACTAAATAATTGCTCTCTTGATTTGCAGAAAAAGCTGATACTTGAAAAGGCTTTGAAAGTATTAAGTAGCTTATTTTTTCCCTTTGGAGGAAGCTCCGAGTCTTCCATTTACTCATTTAATCTGTCATTCCATTGCACCCAAGGGCAAAGTGTCATTTCTGTGTGCTTCAGTAATTTTGTACAGCACACAGCAAATAAATATCAAGTGACTGAAACCAAAGTAGATTTCACGCAGGAAGCTATGTTTCCTTTTCTTGCCATACATTTTTAACAGGGATTTTCTCAATTGTAAGATGGTAAGTAGACTTCTGCCCTGAAATTTGTAAATATGTTTATAATAGCAGTTGATACAAATCATAGGTCAAAACATGTTGTCAGAATACACTGTTTTTTCATCATATTACAGAGAGTGGTTTTGTAAATATCTGGATGCCATGAATGAACTTTGCAGCGAATCAAAACAATCTTCCATTTCACTTCTAGAAAACAGGATTTTAGATAATAATATCAGTAGTCAGTATTTGTTTTAGAGCCTTGTACTACCCAGCATAATGATACCCGATCTCAGAAAGATAGCTTATAATTCACTCTTATTACTTAGTGGTTTAAATTTAACTCAATAAGATAGTCCAGTATCTTGGTTATTTTAGAGGATTAAGCCAGAGCTCTGAATCTGAGCTGAATAAGCCATATTAACTGATGTCATGTTTCTGATAAGGAAAATGCTATGCTTTTTGACTGGAAGCTAAAAAACATTTCCAAGGAAATAACAGAATGCCATAACATCCAAACTAGTTCTTGGGAGATTCGTGATACTAAAATTATAGAGGTTTTTCTTGAACTGGCATGACCACTGGTAATAGTAAAATGGCAAGTGAAAGATGTAAGTTCATTTAAAAGAAGGAAATGACAATAATTGAAAAGTACAAAATAATATATATCTTACTGCACAAAAGATATAAACAAGTTTTCTGAGAAAATCTAGTATAGTCCCTATTAAGTAGTGCCAGATTGTCTTCTTTTGGCTCAGAAACATGACAACCTTTTATTGATCCAGCATCGTATTCCGATGAGCAAAATGAATCTCTACTATGTCCCACACATCTAAATTTGAAATCAGAAGAAAAATTGCTATTACAACTCCTACCCAGTATACGTAACTGAGCTTATCCTTCTAAACAACTGCTGTACTTAGGCAGAGTTAGAAATTGAGCAAAACAAATTCTAGAGATGCATTTTTGGCAGTGTTAACATTTAGGGTGAGTTGATTTAAGATTGGTTTTTGTTTGTTGTGAAGTAATAGAGCAGTTTTACAGTTTAGAAACAAATTTAGTTCCTGTTGTTTGAATTCTGGACTACTAGCTTTTTATTATCTCCTGTTTAAAAAATAAAATTGCATAGTTATGGCCAAATCTCATTACCTTAGCTGATAATTAATCCAAACATTTATGTAAATACCTAAAGCAAATACAATTCAAGGAAACTGAAATTTGCTTATTGTACAGTCAAGATTTCATCATCTTGGTGCCTAGAAGCTTGCCTCTAGTTGCTTTTCCTGGGGGAGACATCTGATGTACATGATCTTTCATTAGTAGTATTCCTAAGCCATATTTGCAGCTCTCAGCTCTATTGTTCCACTGCAGGTTTCTTCATACCTGGTGTAATTGCAGGCTTTAGGATACACCATGATGCCCCTGTAAAAAGGTGTCCTCACCTGCTTTTCCAGCTCTAACCTTTTCATGTTTTTGTGAGCTACTGCCTTAATTTTCTGCAGCACCCTTCTCACATTTGTCTTCTCAAATAAACTTCTCCATTTTTAAGGCTGATTGATTTTCACTCCATTCCACTGTGTTTTTAAATGTCCTGGTTAGAGATGTCAGCCTAGAAGCAGCCTTCACCTTTGATTTCGTGTTTACAGTACTTGCCACCTTTATTCTGCCTAGAAGAAATTAATCCAAGTAGGGCTTTATAAATACTGAAATGGCCTGTGCTGTCCATTCTCATTGTAGGAAGTTCTGCCAATAAAGCAGTAATTCTGCTGCAGATCAAGCATGACCTATTGAGAGCTTACTGTTCATTTGCTTCAGTGAGAAAGGAAAAAAACCTGATGTTTTCAAGATACTTTTTGAAGTGGACAATCCAGAAAGCATAGACATTCAAAGCAGTAGTTTTAAAATAAAAAGTCACTGAGAATGTTGTGGCATGGTGTGGCATAATGGAGAACAGGATAAAAGGTGTTATAGGAAGGGATTAAAAAACATTCTTGTGTATATAGACCAAAGCAGGAGTAACAGTGGGAGGGGAGAAGGATCAGCATCAGTCATCCAATTTGGATTACAAGATACATCTAGCTTGGAGATGTTCAACCTGTGATTCCATTGTGTTCTGAGCTACAGTTTTTACACAGAAATTAATCCTTTGGGGAATTTAGGCCTTCACAGACCCTGTTTTTTCAGGACTCTTCATTCAATATGTTGTTTATAGATCTTTCAGTAAGTAGTAGTTTAGTTTCTCCTTGCAGTTAGTTCTTTATATAAGAACATATTTATAAGAAAAAATGAGCAACTATGTTTTTCACACAGGTTATTGCACACATCTTAATTTTAAGAGACAATATTAACATACTCAGGAAGTGCTACATGATTTCTTCACCAGCAAACATTTGATGACCAAACAAAAGGCAGATGAACTCTAATTGCTCACCAGAAATGAAAATGAAAGCATAAAACTGGCATAATGAGAATATTTGCATAAAAATGGCACAATGAAACATTTGCATAATTTCTGCTACTATGTTACAAATGTCTAAAAATTATTTTAATGGTTTGTAGATATGCATTCATGGCATATATCTGCACAAGCAGCATTTGACATCAAAGTTTAGTCCAAAGCAATAAAATTCTATTAGTCTAGCAATGTGTAGTGATAAATTACAGTACTTGTTCAATGTGTTGGCCATGTTGCAATCAGCATAAAGAGCCAAATGCATAAAAAGATGCTTTTGAATTCTCCATTTTACAGTGGGTAGTGCCTAACAAAAGAAGAAAGAAGAGACATAAATTGATGCTGATGTAAGCAGAGGATGCAACGGGTCATCTTGAAATATGGTTGATGGGCTAAAAACAGTGATTGGGAGACAGAAATGGATGCAAAATAGTACAGGCTGCAGGATGCTATTTTGCAAAAATGAAGCAGAAGCATCAGTGTCAAAAGGCACACCCACACATAAAACGTCTCCACATTCTGCACTTAAAATGTCTAAACTGCAAGTTTATGGAATTACATAATTTTGATTAAGTGAAACGACTGTAATAACTGTTCACTGGATCACTAATGGGAGGACTTGACATTGGTTTATAAGTCATTTTACACTCAAAAATATATATTTGTGTCTGTACATTAATCTATAGGATTCATATCTCTTTCCTGTGAAATTTTGCAGATTTGCACGTTCCCTGCTTTTCAGCCGGAGTTTGATGTGTGAAAATTTAGTGGGAAAGAGGAAACATAACCAGTTGATAAGCCTGGCTCTTCTGTCAGCTCCTCGCAGCACCCTAAGCAAGCTTAGTAGGCTATCAAATGGTGCAGGAATGCTTTCACCTCCAAAGGGAAAACCGGTGTCAGCTTAAAAGGCTTGTGATGAGGATGAGAGAGCAGAGAGCCTGCTCTCAGAGGCTTGGGAGCAGGCTCTTCTTTCTTCATACCAGCATGAGGATTTAATAGAGCAATTTCATGACTGGCAGAGAAAACCTGATGGCACACTCGCTCCTCGCTGATGGAGCAGCTTGGGCAGGATATGCGTAGGAGTTTATTTTAAGTAACTAAATAAAAGCTTCAGAAAAATTACAAATATTAACCAATAGCCTAACCAACTGCTTCCTTCTCGAGAATACTTTCCAGTTTAAATGCAGCTTATCACTGTGAAGTGAAATGATATGGCAACAATGCTTTTGTGATACAGCACTGCTGACAGTCACCTGATTTGGCCAGGCCAGTGAGAGCCAGTGAGCTTCTTGCTGGCCTCTCTTCCTTTCTTTCTTTCTTTCCTAGGAGGAAAAGCTGAGACAGGGGGCTGTTTAACCTTGTATAAATCTTCTGATTGAGGGATACCTCTATGATCTATGCAAGTGTCTGAAGAGAGAGTGCCAAGGGCACAGAGTCAGGCTCTTCTCAGTGGTCCCAAGCAATAGGACAAGAGGCAACAGGAAGGAAGTGATGCACAGGAACTTCCACCTGAACATGATGAAAAGGTTCTTTATTGTGTGGGTGACCAGACACTGAAACAGGTTCCCCAGAGAGGTTTTGGAGTCTCCCTCACTGGAGAGAGTCAAGAATTGTCTGGATGCCATTCTGTGCAATGCACTCAGGGATGGCCCTGCTTGAGCAGGGAGGTTGGAAGAGGTGACCCACTGTGGTGTTTTCCAACCTGATCCATTCTGTGATTCTTCGCTTCCCAGATTATGAAAGTGCCGTGTGGGTGGGAGGCTGAGTTCTGTTTTGTCCTCCTGATTTCCTGAGATCAGAAATTTATTCCCTTATGCCCTTAACACTTTGTGAGAAATAGTCACCATTACTCATACCTGTCATGTTTGTTGGAATTATGCTTTATGGTCTATACGGGGCTGAACGGAGTAGCTTTGCCCTTTGTATGAGAGTGGAAAGATGCCCAGAGCACTCTTGTGTCCACAATCCCACAGGACTGCCCACTGGAGCTTGGTATGGGTAAAGGCAAGTGTAAAGCTTGTTCCAGGAGGATGTAAAGTTGTCAGACGTCGCATATTTCAGCCAGCATATTGTGGAGGCAAGGAGATACTGGATCCATCTCTCCATTGGCACCTAAGAGAGTAATAATAATCAGGCTTTTAACAAAGGCCTGATTTTAAAATTAGGACTTGACTTCTTGGAGTAAATGGCAGTCCAACTTTTTCTTCTTCCCCCCCAAGCCCTTCATTATTATTTGGATCAAATCACATGTACTGTTGTTAGTACAAGTATGTTTAAGAGTTTCAGTTAATTAAGTTGCAGGACACATTTCCAGAGGAAATTTTAAAAACTGAAGTCACATTGAACACATATATCTTTTTGTCTGATATTAAAATGTATAATCTGTCTTAATATAATAGGCAGTGAATTGTCCTCTTATATGAAAAAGAGAATATATTAAAAATCTTATCAGAAGAGAAGGGCGAAGGCTGATTTCAAACCTGTCTACAGTTTTCCTGCCATTTTTCCGAATTCTACAAAACCTTCAAATAAGAATTACTATATCACTTTTCAAGTGTATTTCTGGGATATGGCTACACCTGCAAAACATATGTTGCACTTATTTAGCTCAGTTATGATCAAATTTTAAAATCTTAATATACTGAGACCAGGTGGTTGTTCCAAATTGCTCCCAGTCAATATTTTTTGGTTTTAATTTGGAAATGCCACAGGGATTCATCCTACTCTTGTATTATTTCTGATCTATCACAGTGTTTGCTAGTGGGTGGCTGTCATTTGTTGACATGACATGTTTGTTTTATATGGGTCTTCTGATGTTATGCAACTTCATTTAGGCAGTTGCATTGTCAAAAAAGAAGTGATAAAAGACCTGTGAGAAATATTTATTATTACCTTTTCGTTATCTTGAAAAATGTTTCTGTTATTTTTCTTTATTATCCCCTAATGATTCTGCAGAATCATCACATTTTGCATCATAGAATTCAGGTAAATTTTTGCTTGTATCACTCTGTTTAAATACCAGATTAATTGAGGTTTGAAGTTAACATTTATCAATAGCTAGTCTTTACAGTGCACTATATGCTTATACTTGTAATGGTGGTGGATGTAAAATCATTAATATTGCAATGGTAAAAAATGTTCAGTCTGCAACGTCAACCTTGCATACACAAAACCCAAAAATTTGTGACAGAAATCTAAATGATGGAATTCTCTTCATGATGATATTTGGCTGTAGGGAGTTAAAGCAAGGGCAGCTTTCCATAGAGCCATAGATGGCTGTGGTGAAAATACCTGGTCGCTCAGTTACTCAAAAGCTGCTCCTGGAATAGTGCAATGAACAGGTAGTGCAAAGAATGGATTTTCCCACACCACAGGGTTGCTGAATTCCAGAACCGTATACACAGAGATACCTTCCATCCCTGTATCTGTTAATAAGCTGTGCACATATGAAAAAATGGAATGTGAATGAAGTAGTACAAATGTCAATCCTTGAAACACTTCAAATACATATATATATACACACCTCTATTCTGGATGGAATAGAGATGTACTCTGTTGTTGGACATTCACAAATTTGCACATGGACCAGATATTGGAACCTATATGACTAATATATTTGTTATCTAGACATATAACTGCAGTTTGAGTATGTATTGTGCATAACTTTCCAAAGGATGACTTAGACTTTGACATATGTCTGCACCTAGTTTGTTGACTTTCAGCAGTCTTCATATTGCTATTCCAGAGCCATCAATATACATGCTGCGTTCATTTTTTGTGCTTCAGTAATTTCAGGTGCATGTTGTTTGTTCAGCTGTGCCTGCCATCTCTAAAGTACATTAATGTACTCTGAGAAGGCAAAGTGACTTGCAGAGAAATGAATAATTGCAGTAATGACTAGTTGTTATTCTTGTTTATTTTGAGGAGTATTCTAATTAGCTGTTCAGTAAATAGCTACTTCCTATACATAGCTCCCATCTATATTGATTCCTGAGGTAAGACACATTTGATTTAATACTGAGCCTCTCACCTCATCTAGAAATAGTGTTGACTCCTATACATACCTGTTCTGTAACCATGTGCCAATGCACTGCTACTCCCACTGATACCTGGCTCTGGCAGCTCCTGGAGCAACCTTAAAAGTGCTGTGGAACACAGGGAAGACAGAAATTGCCCCATCCTGTGAATTAGGAAAGATCCCACCTTCCCTTTCTGCTCCTGTAACTTGCATTCGACTTTAGTTCAGGAACCAACATCAATGTCCTCCAAGTCCATAGGAAAATAGATCCTTTCTGGATGAGAATCAGTAATGGTGTTAACTTGCCTATGCAAAAATAAGAATGCTGTTGAAAAAGTGTATCAGCAAAGACTTGCAGTGTTTACGTATGAGCAGAAATCTTATTTTGAAAAGTATAGATATAAGGTAAAATGGCAGAAGAAATTAGAGCCTGGCCACTGGGCTGGAAATATGCTCAAACCTAAGGTGCTGATCAAGTATTCACTTGTCAAATGGGAAGGACCATGGATGAGTCTCTCACTCTTAAAAGCTAAAAGGTATTTCAGTTCAATTGCATAAACTATGTTTAGCCATGACTGATGAGTCAATATACAAGATGTGGTAATGAAAATCAACATGAAAAAAGAGTTCATCTTTCTTGCCAGTCTTTAATGTTTTTGATCATCTTCTGTTTTGCTATTGATTTGATAGCATGATTTTCCAAAATGCTTTCCTTCTTCCTGTTCTTCTTGGGGTCTATGGAGAATATGGTTTTATCATTTGCATAAAAAGGAATAGGAGGTTTTCATCTTTACTTTTATCTGACATGAAGCATTAAACTACAAGTCTTCAAGATGCTCAGATCTTTTTTAGTCCATTTGAACTAGAAACCTCTTTTTTGGTGATCTGAAGATAAGTAAAGTTTGATAGATGAATACATACAGGTTTAACAACGTTTTTTTTCTGCTTATATCATCTATTTTTGAACTAGTTGTTTTGATTTATTTCCTGTTTTGGAAGCATTTTACAAAGAATTTTTAAGAAAAGGGAAAGAGATGGCACTGGAGGGTTTCAGCTGAAGTAGTGTTTTTGCTTCTAGACCATGTGCTTCGGGGAAGATTAGGACTTGCAGGATAAAGTTCAGGAGAAATTATTGAGAGGAAAGGCTTCGTTAACAATAATTGCTTAGTGAAAAAAGAAAATGAAGAGGAGATTCTATAACCTTTACTTAACTAGAAGGTTAAGAGGAAGGGAACTTACGTTTCCATTCTATAAAGGGTATGATAAAAACCAGCAGGATTGCTTTTCAGATACCAAGTTTTGGTAGGGTAGTTGATAAAATAATCTGCAGTTTATCCCAGGTCATTTGTGGTTTTTTCTATGATCATGAGGAAGGAAGGGGCAAAGCAGAATCCAAATGACAGTGTGAAAGTAGTAGGTGTGGGAAAAGCAGATAATTCCTTGAGGACGAGGGCTATTTGAGGGTTTTGCTACACAGGAAGACTTTGTGAGGCCCTGGAAATCTAATTTTTAGGAATTAATACTGTGAAAAATGCTTTTAAAAATTAATTAAGAAGTGAAAAAATAGAGTTTATAGAATTGTTTGGGACTCCTTGTTCTTTAGAGTGATGTTTTGTTAGTCAGTTTTGCAGTTCAGCAATATGCCAATCCTGATTCTCTAGTTAGCTGGGAGAGTGGTTCACATTTGACATCTGCAGCAGAGCTGTCAGTTTGCAGAAAAAAAACAGGGCAGGTCATGTTTCCAGTGTTAATTTAGACTTGACATCTTATTTATACCTGGGAAATGCTGTTAGAAAATATTAGAACACAAATAATGCTGGCACAGCAGGGTTTTCAAAGAGAGACTTGTGTTGAATTTCTTCCCACAAAGCTATGAAATAAATGCACCTAATATTAGAAAACAATGTGGTAATTGTAGGAAGATGCCACACTAGTTGCAGCATTCTCCAGCCATTGGTTTTTTTCCCTAGGGAGAAAGAGATGAGACCTACTGAGCACTAACAGTAATGAGACTTCTTCAGTGACAGTAATTATGATCCAATTCAGATAAAATTTCAGTGCACACTTGAAATATTTCCGTTTCATTGTCTGTGTGTATTTAAAGCAGTAGAACTATGTGTTATAAGCATCTCTAAACACCATGCACTAAGAAGCTGTAGCATTTAGTCTAACTTGCTTCCAATTTCCATAGGATTCTATTGAAACTTTTACCTGAAATTGAAATATTAAGAGGTCTTCACTGATACAAAAGTATCTTGCCCCTATCTGTAAAAATGGTTAACTTTCAGCCTTATTAGTCCTTCTAGATGTTTCCATGATGCTGTTGTTGGGGTTGGGGGTTATGTACTGATTATACTGAAGACCAGAAATATCTGTTGTTTTGTCCATCTTTTTGGGGACCAGTAACACTCCCCTAGAGTCCTCCAATTCCTTCAGTGAATTGGAATGCTTCATTACTGTTTCATGGCACCTGTCATTCTGGATCTCCCTTAAAAAAGGCAAAAAGAGCAATAACAGGTGTTTGAATAACTCTGTGCCCTTTCAGAAGACTGTAAGATCTGAGGAGACGTGCAAAGGTAATTTCCCCTGCACGATTTTGACTTCTATAGATTCATTTCAAGCCTCCTTGGAATGCTTGAAAGCAAGTCACAGAGGGGTATCCAGTAATGGTGTTAGTAGAGAGTTACCCATCCTTTTAACTCACATGCTAGATTGCTTCTTAATTTCTGTTGCATCATGATAATTGTGAATGTATAATACAGCAAAATAGCTTTAGTTAAGAAAAAGAAAAAGTAAAGGTAGGGGTCTTTTCAGTATATTTGAGTTTTAAAGATCAGTCCTTTTACCACCAAAAAAACCTCAGGAAGTAAATTACAACTTCCAAATTGGTTTTGATCCCTCAAAGTAGAAATATCTGTTATAAGTGGTAACTCCCAGGCATAACACAAGATTTTTCCAGGCAGCTAAGTAAGCTTTAGATACAGCACATGATAGTCACAGTGGACCTATCATAGTTTAAACGTGGAATACAGCGAGCAATGCCAACTCAAGATATTCAAAAACATCCATCAAGCTCCAGAAATTCTTGGCTTATGTTTCTTTTTATTCAGCTGCTGTTTGGGGCCCCCTTTTTTTTCACACAACTGATGTTTAGAAGCTTTCTTTATTTTTAATGCAGAGGGAGTTCCTCACATTCTTTGTTACATACTATAAAATATAACTGTGCTGTTAAACCAAACTGGAGTTTTTTGCTAGGTGTGCTGAGGTGGCACTCCTTGAGGAAGCTGAGTGTGTCTACTAAATGAAATGTGATTCCCTAGTACAGTTAGTTTATAGTTCATCCAAAGATGTCTTGGAGATAATGGGTTGATTCATGAAAGCAGATGACAAATGTAATAACATCAAATGTAGGGTGATGTTTCTCTTAAAAAGATAAATTAATTACTTCCCTTTTAATAGAGATCTTTTTGTAAAACTCTTCAGGAAAATAAGTACTTCATAAAATTTTTAGACTACATATATTTAATTTATAAATTAAAATAAAATTCTTAATAAATTCACATTAAGAATTTTTACCAGTCCACCTTCTGTAATTAAAAAAAAACAGCTAATAGTAGAAATCCAGACAAAGCAATGTATCCCCCACCTGTCTATCAGAAAACATTGAACCGCAATACTGGGATATGGGCAGAGGAGTAATTCACTTACTGAAAAGGAAGAAGAAAGCTTGAAGTCTGCAGAATTGCTTAGGGAGAACTTCACTACAGGCCATATCTATGTAGACAGCAGATGCAATATTTTGTAGATAGAGAGGTGCATATATAGTACATTTCTGCAGGCAGAAATGGGGGACTTGATATGTCATCAAACAAGAGCATGAAACTTTTTATATTACAGGATGAAAATAGTTATTGATGAAAAGGAAAATCGAAAAGATTGGCTCCTGACTTAAAATCAGGAAAAGGGTCTGAGAAACAGAGCTGCTGTCTCTTATAATTACAAGGAGTAGGTAGTTTTTTTCCATTTTCCCAGTCTCTCTGAAGACCTTTGACCAGTGTTGCGATCTCTCTACTTCTCTGCCAGGATAAACAAACAAATAATTACACTCTTGGGGGATTTTCTAAACACTGGACTCAGTTTTCTTCTTGTTTACTTTGTATCAAAGTTACTCCTGTCAGTCCCTCAAGCTGCTTCTGGCTTAACTGCCTGCAAGTGGGAGAATAGGCCGTCATGTTTGATGATACTCTTAATGCACACAAAGTTGACATAAAAAGGAACAAGGAGAATTCCACTCCAGAGCTGACATGATTGATCACTTTGATGTGCATTAGCTTTCTTTAAACTACCCTCAGAAAATGACAATTCAAAGTTCAATTTAATACTCTCACTGCTTGTGGTTTCTTTTAACTATATATCCCTGTTAAGTCTTGTAGGACATGCTCTTAAACACATTTTTTGCTGATTAGAGAATCAGCATGATACTGACATAGAATTCACTATTAATAAATTTAGTTCCACATAAAATATTTTAAAGCCTTTCAGTGTCAGAAGACTTCAAGTCACATCATGTAACAAAAATTATGCTGTTATTAAGTATATAATTTTGATGTCTGAAGGGACTGCAGATGGGTTGACACTTGTCCTGTTTCCATATTCTAGTGGAAACAGTCTAATCACTTTTTTGTCATTATTCTAGGACTATGACAAGTCTACACTGGTATTTTCAGGTTTACTTTCGAGGTTGCAGTAAAAGCACCTTTGTAGTGGCTCATGTCTCAATGTCTGCGGTCTTCATTTTGCAAGTAAAAAAAACCCCAATGTTGTGAATGTTGAACCTTTCCTGAGAGGCAAGTGGGGGTTTTTTTTATTTGTAGCTATTATCATTAATACTTGAAGTTTACAACACAAATAATGGTTCTTTTAGGCAATGCCATCCTGCTATTTATCCTTTTTCTGGTGGGATCCCTTCAAGGAGAAGGGAGAATCCTGTGTTGCAATGGGAAATGTTATATATTTTTCCTTAAGTTTTTTTGATTATTTAAGAAGATTAGAAAAATATCTTCAGTGAAATTATAATCTGAGGTGCTTTTAAATTGAAAAAAATGCATTTTGAGTCTCCCTTCTTAAAATTATTTCATGACTGCAAAAGGGAAAAATCAAAGGATATGGTTTTCAGGAGAAGAAGAAATAATCTATGTACTCCTGATTCTGGTTTGGACCTTCAGATTCCTTCAGATTTTCATCATCTAATATTCTCAGTTGCTCCCATTTATTTCATATACAGCATTAAGATAAACAGCACAGCCAGAGCATGTGATTTTATCTGAACCAGAACTGCGGAAGAGACACAGACAGTCCTTGTTATTATCCCTGTTATTATGTACAAAGATACATTTGATAGGAAGCCCAGAAACCATAAATTTCAGTTCCAGCTCTCCTCCTAATTGCTGTTAATATTTCTATTTCCTTCACTTTACACATGGTTCATATTTCTAACTCTGACAGTATCTTTCATTGGTTCATTTTCACAAAATATTGGACAGCTTCTTCAAGGTCACTTTAAGCAGAGCTGGGAACAGACTTCAGATTTCTATTGCATTGGCATTAATACTCATTTGCTTTGCCAACCCTGCAACAGGATTATGGAGAATCATTTTTATACTGCAAAACATTTGGACTAAGAAGTGAATTTGGATGGTCTTATAATGTTGATTTTTATGTTTTCAGCTAAGAAAACCTATTTTTCTGAAAACAGTTTTGTATTCATTTGAATGTGTATATTCAGAGCCTGATACGGAATCTTTTGCCCATTTCTTAGAAGCAGGACATCTGCTGGTGAAAGCTACTAAAAATGTTAACATTTAAATTAATAAGCTTGTCTTTCATCTCATTTTGAAAGATGCAGCTGAAGTTCTTTAAGGACATGAGATGTCTCGAGCTATTTCCAGTCATGCATAAAGCTCTTCCCTTACAGGTCCAGTTTGAATCCTGCACTGCTCAGTGTTTGAGGTGCCATTACCATCTAAGCGGTATTTGGAATCTCTGTGAGGTGCAGTTTTGGTGAATTTGTGAATTTCCAGTTCACTGTCCAAGGGACTTTGTTAGTTCTTCAGTGCAGAAACATCCCTTTAGAGTTTGCTGGGTTCCTGGCCCAGCCCAATGAAACCCTGATTCCCTGCTAAGAGCTCCTGCCTCTGGAGGCATATTAAGCTGACTGCCTATTTGCAGGGAGTGGCAAAGTGATTATTACTATACTTATATAGGAAATGAGGTGGAGAATTAGAAGATAGAGGGAATTCTGGCTTGACTATTTTTAAAGCCTTCATAATTGTTTTTTTTGCCTCAATTCTTGATTTTTGGGTCTGACTTATGCTTAAATCACTCTGCCTTAGCCATTCTTTTTTCAAAAAATACACAGAAAGGGATGAAGTTCAAACATGATGCTGTTACATCAAATGAGGCATTTGTTACACCATCATTGGGTGGATTTAGGCTCGATCTCCTTTCTGTATTAGATTAGGTCCTAATCTGTCTTTCACATTACCTTTGGCTATTAACTGAAGTGGCTATCTCAAGGGCCCAACCACACTCTGTTCTCATGTAATCAATATAAACAAGTATTATTTTGCATATTAGATAACTAAAATAAGGTAGGTTTAAATTCAAGCCACAGGTTTCAGCAGTCCCTTCTAGAACTAAACCCAAGGAGGTGACTTTTCCATCCTCACACAAGAAAAATACAAAGTAGAACTCCAATAGCCTGAGGCCATTGCTCATTGCAAAATAATTCTTTCCTTTTCACAAGAGCCCTTCGCCACTGCGGATAGGAAGCCGAGAGGAGTGAAATTGGCACCATGCAGTGAGTAGGGTCATCAAGATGATTAGGGTTTGCAAGGTGGAGAGGCTGAGAGCTGGGTTTGCTCAGTACTGCTTAGAAAGGAGTGTGAACTGTTGCCCTGAGTTTTCTGTCTTTTTGTCTTTCTGTAGAACTTTCTCACGCAGCTTTCTGAAAACAATATCTATTCTTAGAATGTTTACATACTTCTCCTGTGAGAGAAGAAATGATTGATGGTGATGTCCACCATCCAGGTTGAAAAGGTGGCAACCTGTCCAGCCAATCTCTTGACCTCTGTACATATGTATAAATACTGCAGTCAAATTGAATTAAAGGGGGAGTTTTCTAAACCAGCCGAGGTGTGAGTTTCATTTCAGTGTTCCTGAAGTTGGGACACGCCCAGCTTCGGCCTGCAACATCTGGTGACCCCGAATGTGTGAGGACAGCAGCCCAAGCAACAGTGAACGTATTGCTATTTTCAACTTTACCAGTTGACAAAGAAATTCCATTCTGATATTAGGGAAAATAATTTACAGGTAAGGTGGTGATCAAGCATTGGAGCAGATCTCTGAGCGAGGCTGTGGCATCCCCATCCTTGGAGATACTCAGAACTTGACTGGATGTGGCCCTGAGCAACATGATCTTACTTCAAAGTTAGCTTTAACTTTTTAGCTGCCCTTGCTGTGACCAAAGGGTTGAACCAGATGACTTTCAGAGGTCCCTGCCAGCCTAGATTATTTTACGACGCTGTCCCCTGAAGCTACCTGACTTGGCAGAGCAGAACTGTGCTGCAGCCAGAAAGGAACTGCTCTTGTACAGCATGTCCCTGCCTTGCCTGCCCTGGGCTACTGCCCCGTGCTGGGCTCTCATGTTTTTCTTGCTAAGTGTGGATGGGAAGAGCAGATGTCAGCTGAGCCACAGCACCCTTCTGCTGCTCCTGGGGTATCATCAGCTCTGTGGTACAGCCATTATTATTGGTCTCCCTATGCAACAGAGAACTGAATGTGGAGAGTCAATGCCTTTGAATTCATCATAGGAACTTTGATCTTTCTGTTTGAAAGTACTTAGACAGTTTCTTTTAAAACATCTGACAAAAATAGCTCAGTCTGGAAGCTAGCAGGTGTTTAGTTACTTTTTTTATTGCATATATTAATAAAAAATGAGTCATTTGTGTTAATCTGTGTTAGGCTGTTACAGATCTGCTTTGTACTGCATTAAAGAGATATTAGCCAGGAATATTCAACATCTCTATGAGGAATGCTTCACTGTGTTCAAATATGACATAGCAACATACTTATGTCAATACAGATAAGGGCTTAAATATGGGGAAAAGTGAATTTACTTTCAATGTTCAGGCATGGACATATGGTGTCAATTAATTGCATTGAAAAACAGGACTCTGTGTTCTGGGCTGCCATAGACTGAGCATAAAAAAGCTACAGAATTTGGCCCACAGTCTTGAGAAAAAAATAAAATGCAGACGTAGGTAAAACTTCTTATACAAACAGCTGTGTCAAGTTCTATATTCTCTTTCTATTATGCCACCAAATTTTCCAACAAATGTGTGGTTCTCTCTGATACATTACTGTCCACTTGCTAGTCCAGCTTTCATTGTGCTTCTTTTGTGTTTGCTAGAGAAAAGGGAGATAAGGATGGGACAGCTAACATGAAAGCCTCAATTTTTACTTATTTTAGTATTTAGAACAGAGAATAAAAAAGGTTGCACTTCAAAGGCTAGATAAATGTTTTTAATGTTAATCAGCCACAGCACAGAATTACGTCAGTAGCATGTTTTCCAAGATGCTTTGTTGCATTTAGTGTGAATAGGCTGTAGAAAATATATAAAGACATGAAGATAAACAATATCTTCTTTTTCCCTGAGCACACCTGTCAGCAGAAGAATGATTTAAGGCCTTTGCCCAGAAAAGCAGAGCCTGTGTGCTTGACACATCACAGGGAGCCTCTACTTTCTAAAATAGTGCAGTCTTTGATTTCCACTCCAAATGTCTTGCAGTGTCAAACAGACAGATTTGGATTTGAGCTCCATTGCAAATATTTTGTCTGATCCAAAGTGCTGAAACTGACAGGGACAGATACACTTCTATGCAAGTATAGACATAGAAAATTGTGCTGGCTGTACTTTATAGTGTTTTGTAAGTACAAAGGGATGGAATTTTGTACTTTTTAGTCCTATGATTTTAACCAACAATATTTATTTTTATGGGTTTTTTTATGTAAATTCCTTATGATCGAGAATAAAGGCACCTCCGAGACATCGTGGCAGGAAACAAACTTACTAGATGTCCTGAAAAGTACTGAAGTAACTGAAGAAAATTAGTGTAAGAATTTTGTGTCCCATGGGGTATAAAGTACAATATGTTTAAGAGAATTTAGAGGATGTGCATGTGCAGAAGGAATTAGGGATATTGTCAGTTTTTGCCTCATTTACTTGATGCTTTTCCTTTCACACACCATCTTTTCTCTGAAAGCATGTAATTGTGAAGAGTTTGCTTTTTTGTATAAATTTTCCAGATTTTACATTATTAATTGCAAATTTTTGTATACTAATAAGGAGTTGAGATGGTGACTGTACAGGTCACCAATCTGTAGAAGAGAATCAGGAAAGATGAAGCTGAATCATTAACATTGCCATATGTTTACAGCTTCATGTATGAAAGGAGAATTTTCTAATGATGACCTGATTGTGGCAGCATGTCAGTTTTCCACCATTTTTTGCAAGTGGAACTCAAAATCAAACAAAACCAAAACATACAGATTACTTAATTTTTTCTGTTTAAAATACTGGAGACTGTTTTCTCTCAGGCATGAATCAGAGGTTGGACTCGAGTTCAGGGAACTGAGCATCTGTTACTATTTGAAATACTGTAAGTCAGCCTACTTGGCTTGTAGCTGTTCTCAAAAAGGGCGCAGCTCAGATCTCACTCCTTGTTTTTATCTGCCAGCCCCACAAAAATGTCTGAGACATTGTCAATGCTTAGAGTACTCAAACTGGCACAAGGTACTTTTGTTTAGGTACCTGAATCCTGCTTCGTACTGTACCACTTGGAGGGCTGTTAAGGTACCAAACTGAATTTTCACTGCAGATTTCATGCTTAACTACCAGCAAATTTCTTCCCATATGATGATGTTTTTCTCCAATTCCATGAAAGGCCCTAATATTTTCTTGTTCCTGCTATTCATTTATCTTGATTAGGTCAACAGGATGGATCCTGTGGAAGGATCTTGGGATCGTGGGTGCATGAGCTTAGCTGTGGATCTCTGTTGTGCTAAAGTAGTAGAAGTAGTAGTAAAGGAGTGAGAAGAAAATAAGCCATTTGAGAAAGGAGCTTTTTTGTTCTGATATTGGTAGATTAAGCTCTTGGGACTTAAACTGCTCTAAATTGTAAATGTCGTTACACCCTACATAGGAGTTCTGTCGGCTAATTAATATTAACAGCATTAGGAGAAATAAATCAATTAGTTTTGTATGAAAAGTGAGTTTTTGTTCTTGAGTACTATAGGAACAATTTTCTATTTAATACATTAATTTCTAGTAAAAAGAAGTTTTAATTAAATAAGTGAACTCTTCAGTGATGTTAGTGATCATTATTAAAATCTGGTTATTTGGACCCTTACTAGCTTCACTGAAAGTACTTTTAGGTATTTGTGTGACACCGTTTGTGTCAAGCTCAGCAGTGATACTTCCATTTTGGAAGAGGATAAAAAGGGACATGCATTTTTATCAGCCTTGCAAAGTTGTCAAGACAGTTTACCAGCCTGTGTGCAAAATCTTTTTCTGCATTCCTCTATAATGATTGAAGAAAATGTTGTGTTCTGTCAGTGTCTCAGCTTACTTCTTCATAAAACAGGTCTTAAAAATTGTCACTTAACCTGTAGCTGTTTTGAGGAAATACGTGCTGAAGTAAAACGTTAATATCTTCACATGAAAATGCTATATTTGTCCTCCTAATTACTGTCATCTCTTTCATTTGTAAGGTCTTGGCTTTGAGCTGTAACCTTGAGGTTAAAAAAATATTAATTATCAGTCTTTGAAAAATGCTAATTAACCCAGTGAACCGTTAAATTGTTTAGATTACATTTGATAGTATTTCATTAATATAAAATATAAACTCAGACTTCTTTAATGTCTGAGATGTCATTTAAATTTGCCTTTACTCCTAAATAATGTTTCCTATTTTAAAACAGCTATTTTCTCACTAACACAGACATTCTCGTATGCCTTGAAAAATGTTTGTTATGTAAGACATTTTACTAAAATCCAAATTCAGCAGAATACTTGAGAATTTCAATATCTTATTTGCAAATTAGTATTTGCTAGTTTACTGAATAGAGATCAGTGTTGAATTCCTGTCCAGGACTGATGGCCAGTTAGTTAATCGGTGCTGGAGCTTCTCCCTGTGGTATGAAAAGACAGCCACAGTGTTCTCCTCTGTTGATTCCTTTGTGAGATCTGGTGTTGGGAATATCCGGGGCATTATTTGGGCGAAAGGGAAGAGATCTGTTGTCAGATAAGAGCATCAATAGGGGACAGTGTGGTGTGGGACACCCTGGAGACACTGCAGATCAGGTATGTGCTCCTCGGAGGATAAGAAAGACAGTTAAACAGAGACTGATCCCAACCAGAATTCAGCCCACAGAAAGATGGATTAAACCCAGTCTTACTTCTGTCCCTAAAAGGAGTACACCGTCCATTCCTGTATCACACAATGGGGCAGTACAGACCCCTCTGGTTGCTCTCAGTGTATGTAACAGGAGGCAGAAACTGCTGGGGAGCGTTAGTCTTTAGAAAACAATGTACTGTGGTTCCCTGAAGGAGCCGGTGTTCCTGTCAGGCTTTCTGGTACAAGTGCAGAGTGTTTGGGTTTGTACCTGCCTTGTGTTTGATCCCTTGTTCTCTGTCAGGGGGTCTGCACTTCCAGCACACCGGTGCCTCCTATGCCGACAGCTCACAGAGCTGGTGGGAGAGAATCGCTGGGGTTTTCTCCAACTACCATGGCAACTTAGCAGTTTAATTATAGAAATTACTTTCATTTACCCCATTCTTAATGGGGCAGGGGGGAGCAGAGGAAAAAAAAATCTTAAAAATGAAAAATACCTAATTGCAGTCCCTTTGCTGGTAAGGCTACCATTTACTAAATAAACTATATTTAGAAATATGTGAGTTGTACATTTCCCTGGCACAGAAGGCTGTCATGCTAATTTTAAATTGCTGGAGGTTTTCAGTCAGGGACTGTGAGAAGGAAGCCTTCCCATTAAATTTCTAGCAGGCACAAATTTAGGCACATAATTTGGTTAGCCTTTTCCACTGCATCCAGGAGTCACTGAGCAGCCAGCTTCAGCTGAAGTAAGTCTGTTTGTGCAAGCAAATCTTCTTTCTGAAGGCTCTCCTTCTGGTAGACTTTTTCCTTAAAAAATAAGTGATCCTTCAAGAGGTTACACCTCCTAGTTGCATAATTAAAGAGGTAAATCCAGCTGCTTGGCTTTTAGTGGTCACGGTGGTCCCTGCATAGAAATCAAAAGAGTGAGGATACGGAGCCTTGCATCTTGTGACTCTCAACTCAGTGCAAAGCATGCAGTGTCTGAGGCTGCATGTGGGTTGAGATGTGCAGAGGAAGGTGTGGATGAAGACATTTTAGCTGAGCAGACCTTGCTGAAACATCTCTCAGGCAGGCATGCAGGTCTGCAGTCTGAACACTGTCATTGTGCCTGCCACACTATGACCAAGGGAAAAGTGTTTTGCCTCCCCTAACCTTCCACAGAGCCGACAGACAAACAGCTAGCTCTTTGATAATTAAGGGGTGAAAACATCAACTCACTAGACATAGCCATTAGCATCGTTTATAGTGTCAAGTAAGTCAGTGGTATGATGGCACTGTGACAGGCTGTGAAAATGCCTTTGGTCCACAGCACAGTGGGATGGTACGTGGGAGTGCTGGAATGGAGGTTAATGCAGGAATGGTGCAATGTAGTGTTCACCAGAGTATTTCATCCTAGGAGGGATGGTGTAGGTATGCTTGGATGATAAGTGTATCCTGAGCTGTCCAGATTACCATAAACTATCAATATCCCCCTAATACAACAGAGATAAGGTTTTCATCTTTCTGGGGCAAACAAATTTGCATTTTTAACTCAGAGGAATCTCATTACTCATCCCAAAGACTGAGAAATGATAAAACAAGATAAACAAGGGAAGCTTTCAGCCCCTTTGCAGTAAATGTTAGTTTTCCATTTCAAAATTGATTTAATTGAATGGAGGAAATTAAGTTCCAGAAGCCTAGCTATGCAACTGAAAGCAAGTGGGGTGATCCTACATTGGATTTTTTTTTTTCGGCTAAAGCTTGTCAAAAGAATAATTCTGCTATGACAGTAGCTTTTTCAAATTAAATATCTGCAGCCTTCTTTATCTTCCTAAGCAAGAACAGCACATTGGAAAGTTGCAAATGAAATGAGATAAAACATCATTTGGCAGAAGGAGACAAGCTTGGCAGTAGTGAATGAATGGGATATTGATATTGTTCTTGGCATCATGAGTGGGGCTAGGAAAGGTGGGATATTTGGGAGCCCACTGAGCACTGCTGTGAGGGGAGCTGCAAACCTGTGATTCATGTACCAGTGACACTGAAGACATTGGAGGTCTGATGATTTGTAGAAACATACACCCTTCAGATGTCACTGTCTTTAGGGGTTAATGATCTAGGTCTTTGCGCCAGACTGAGGGGTTTCCTCGTGCACTCTGATGAATGTTGTGGCTTTTCAAGGATTGTTCTTCCATTTTTAAGGTGGGGAATAACTTGCCTGCCCAGAACTTTGTAGGAATTTGATAAAGTTACTACTTCCTATAGTCACTGACCATGGAGAAGGATTCTGTGGCTTTTTCCTAGTGGCTTTTGGTCTTCCTTTTCTTCTTCTCTTTTTCTGACATACACAATGGGATTCCACATTCTTATTATACCTAACAATATCACTAAAATAAAATTGAAAACATAATGTTGTGTACAACTATATAATAGTTTATGAATAACAGTGTGTAATTCTTATGTTTTGCACTTCATTCTGTCTTCACAAAATAAAATTTGGAAACGGCTTACTGGCTTTATCAAATCTAGTTTTTCAGGAATGTGAAATAGTGTGTAATGTCATTCTTGTCTGAAGAAAATGCTTCTCTAAAGAAACCCATGTAAGCATTTCACCATTCATATTCCTTCCTGTCCTTCATCTTTTTCATAAAGTAATTTATTTCAGATTCCAGGTCTGTCAGCTCTAATAGGTATTTAAAATTGCAGCTGCACTATTGCCTTTTTACTGTTCAGTATTTTCTTTAAATGTATATTGTCCGTGATACCTGAACAAATCAATTTTTTGGACCTCACATTCATTCTCTTCTAAATTATATTTAGGCCAAAATCCACATAAATAGCTTTAAGTGAGTTTTCTTTTTCAACCTCTGTAGATATTGGCTGAGGCTAGAGTCCTGCTATGTGTTATTTTCATTGTTATCATTAGTGACAAAGAGTCTGTGGACTGTAAAGTTTGCTGCAGCCACAATTAGCTGTGCAGACTCCTTTACCCATCCTACACTAAATCAGATTTTGTAGAGCACAGATCCATTTAGATACAAAAGTATTTTTGAGTAGATTTTGAGGTTTGTTTCTCTGGAGCTGATGAAGCAATTACCATATTTATATGTCAGTGTTGGTGAAGGTGTTTGAAAACTGCACAGTTGGAAATCGTAACTAATTGGACCTCACATACTTACACATTTTGGTCCTTCTAGTGACCATGTGTGCTTTTGTAGTAGTAGTATTCAAGAATAATTTGAGGTATTTGCTTACTTTTTTCCTTTTGAGAAAAGCACGTCTCTTGACTTGGATGGTGCTCAAAGGCATTTAACAATTTTGACTTGAAAAAGACTTTCTGTTCATGAGGGAGCTTCCCTGATTTCCTTCCACTCCGTCACCTGGTCTCATAAAAATGTACTTTTAAAATCTACCATGAATCCTTTTTGTTTCTCTCAGAGAGCCCCACTGGTTGGGGTGGTTTTGCTCCTTTTTGTTTGTTTTTTGTTTTTTTTTTTCAAATTAGATCAAAGTTATATCTCTGAATGCCCCAGCACAGGAAGGACTTGGACGTGTTGGAGTGAGTCCAGAGGAGGGCCACAAAGATGATCAGAGGGCTGGAACACCTCTGCTATGAGAAAAGACTGAGAGATTGGGGTTGTTCAACCTGGAGAAGAGAAGCCTCCAGGCAGACCTTACAGCACCCTTTTCGGTATCCAAAGGCCTGCAAGAGAGCTGAAGAGGGACTCTTTACATGCATGCAGCAATAGGACAAGGTATAATGGCTTTAAACTGAAAGAGGGCATGCTTAGATTAGCTATTAGAAAGAAATTCTTCACTGTGAAGGTGGTGAGGCGCTGGAACAGGTTGCCTGGAGAAGCTGTGGATGCCCCATCCCTGGAAGTGTTCGAGGTCAGTGTTCAAAGGGGCTTGGAGCAACCCTGTCTCATAGAAGGTGCCCCTGCCCATGGCAGAGTGAGGGTGGGACTATGTGTTCTTCTGAACTGAACCATGCTGTGATTCTAGTGCTCATCACAGGTCATAGAGAGTTACTTTAAGTGTGTGTTATACCCTGAGGTTTCAATTAGAAGCCAAGCTACAGGGGCCTGACAAGGAAGTCAGACTATTCCCTGAAAGCTGCTGTTTTCCTGTTTTCATTTTTCTTCCAATAGTAGCATAATCTATAGTCAGACTAGGCTATCACTGCCTTGGATGTGTGAGTGCAAGAAATTAAGGAAGAAAATTCTATTATAGTAGTATGTAAGCAAAATAAACAAATGCGAATCCATTCCACAGAATGTGACAGATGTGTATTACTTTGATAAAGAACAGAAAAACAAAACCAAGTTCCATGTTGTGAAAACAATACACTATGGAAGATGTCTAACATGAGGAGCCTTAGAGCCTCTCTTGCATAAGACACACCAGTCTTTCTCTAAACGTTTGCACTTTTACTAGAAATTAGTTTTACTTTCTGTGATTGATTATGTTCCAGTTACACCATGTAGAGCTTCTGCCAGCAGCTAACTCACTGTTTTAAAGTTCTCTTCCTTAATATTCTTCTCTTCCTACAAATATTTCAATGCCTGTTGCTTTTAGTCATTCAGCACAGACCTCTGAGACAATTAAGAAAATGACCTTTTGATAGAAAGGACAGTATTAGTTGCAGCTTTCAGCTTGCTTTGAAAGACAAGCTGTAATGAAGCTGATTTCATATGCAGGTGTATGATGAAGAGGGTTTTTTAATATTTTTTGATGCTGTCTACCTACATGTCCTAAATCTTAATCCATTTTTTTCTCTGACATTCAAGTGAAACTCAGAGCCTGTGGTACCATGTAATGGGATGACATCATAACCATTCGTCACAGCATTTATCATGGAGTGGTATACATAGATATTGTGAACTGTGCACCTTCAGCCTGTCTGCTTTCCCTCAATTTATTTATTTTATTGCATTTTTCTGAATTACTTATTGACTATATCACCTTGTTTATGTCCAGGTGAAATGACTTTTTTAATGAGGTAACTAAAGCAGCCAGTTGAGTCATCATGAATGTTCCTGAGCTGAACTCTCGAACTATTGTTTTAACAAGAGAAAAGATAGTCTTTTTGTTTCTGTTTTGAGAGTCCATGTGTCCATGCCCAGGCACTGCCCAGGAGTGATGCTGGGGCTGCCTCTGTGAGGTGGCACTGTGCCTGTCCTGTTCTGGACAGAGGTGGCTCCAGCTGGCTCCAGCCAACCCATCCCAGGTCACAGCAGAGTCCCTCAGGGACACTGATTGCACCTCTACAACAGAATGTTTAACAAAATGCAAAAAAATGCCATGGAGCAGGTGTGAGAGAGAAGTGAGAAAAATGTGAGAGAGAGACACCAGGATCAGTGAAGAAGGGGAGAGAGGAGGTGCCCCAGGCACCAGAGCTGAGGTTCCCCTGCAGCCCAGGGTGAAGACCGTGGTGAGACAGCTGTGCCCCTGCAGCCCATGAGGGACCACACTGGAGCAGTTTTCCATCTGCAGCCTGTGGAGGCCCCCACGCTGGAGCAGATGGAAATGGCTTGAAGGAATCTGCATTCCATGGAGAGCCCATGCTGTAACAGGCTCCTGGCAGGAACTGTAGCCCATGGAGAGGAGCCCACACAGGAGCAGGTTTTCTCACAGGAGTTGCAGCCTAAGAAACACACACTAGAGCACTCGGTTCCTGAAGGAGTGAACACCATGGAAGAGATCCATGTTGGAACTGTTGTTGTAGAACTGCAACCTGGGGAAAGGGCCCACATTGGAGCAGTTCATGAAGTATTGTACCTTAGTGGAGGGACAGCACTCTGGGACAGGGAGACAGTGTGAGGAGGAAGGAGCAGCAGAAATGGAGCATTATGATCTCACCACAAATCCCATTTCCCATTCCCTTGTGCCATTGGCAGGCAGGTAGAAGCATCAGGAATGAAGAAGTTGATCCTGACAAAAAGAGTAGGAGAGCAGTATTTGTAATTTTGTCTTTTTTATTTAAATAAATAGAATAAATTCTATTTGTAACTGGCTATAACTTTAAATTATTTCCCAAGCTAAGTATATTTTCCCTGGGGTGTTAATTGGTCCTTGCCTTTATCTCAAGCTTTTTCATCTTATTTCCTTCCCTTTTCGTGTTGAAGGGAGGAGATACAGAGAACAGCTTGGTGAATATTTGAGTCAGCCAAAGTCAAACCCACCACAGTTTCTTAATTCTTTGGCAAAACCTTGGACCGTATCCTTCTATCTGAAAATATGCACTGCCTAACGTAGAAGAATGGAGATTGTATTAAAATTGGGAAATTTGTATGTGACTTCAAGCCATGAAAATTATGTGTATGACTCACAAGAAGGAAAGCATGCTGTGGAAAGATTCTAAAGATGTTTGTACTGGGATTCAAAACACTGTCAGCTATCTAAAATTAGTCAAATGTTGCCTTTTCTGACTTTTCTGAAATTTAGTTGAATCTACATGTTCTCTGATTAGGAACATTAAGAAGACATTTCTAAACATACTGCCACTTTTAATTAAAACATCCACCAGGGCATGATGTTAAAATATGATCTGAATGTAGTGCCCTTTTTAAGCTTAGCTTGCTCTTGTAAGTCCTTCAAGATTGAAAGATACAAATGGTGAATTTGGTTAGGAGGGCAGGACCTGGACCACCATGAAAGTCTCCTATGTCGCTATTGTACACCACAACGACACAAAGACTCCGACTTCAGAAGGCTGAAAAGGTGACTCCTTTATTCTTGGAAAATGTCTCCCATTTTTATACCATTCTGCACAGGCCAATTCGATGGGTGACAAGAAGACAAACCTCTTCAATCACATTGGTCAAACCAGAGCAACATCAAAAAAAGTCCCTCCTAGAGAAAGAATGTAAACATTTTTGCCGTTACCAAAACATGTCTCTTGTTTACAGAAAATTCCCTGGGAAAGGATATGTCAGACCCAAACCAGGGCTACGCTCCTGTATACACCCAGTTTCTTTTCCAGCTGGAATGTTCTTTGAATGACGTTCAGGTCAGCTGCATACAACTTTAGATCTGTGTCCCTATCCTGGAGCTGTTATCTAGAGCTTAAACAAGACTGAGCTTGGCTAAAGCAGCATGGTATTGTTCTGGTTTTTTGTGTTGTCCACCCAAAGCTACTCTGTTTTCCACTGATGATTTTTTTTTACCATTCTGTGTTGTACCTTCACTGAGTGTTTTTCTAGTGGTAGGAACTTCCCTAGTATATTATCTGCTGACAAAGTTCTATTGCTAAAATAAATCATGGTCTTGCTGTTGCTAGGCTAGGGCATCCATTGAACTCTGTTTTGAAGACCTTTAACAAAGAAAGCTTAACATTGACAAAACTGTGTGTGACATACGTTTGTCACAAAAATTAATTGCTGTGATGCTTTCTTGTTGTAACTCTGGCTCATAAATTTCTGCATGGGCTTGTTTCAGCCCACCATCATGTAATAATATAGTGCAACTGGATGTCTGCAATACAAAGGGTAAAGGTGATGTAAGCACACCTTTGTTTCTCCTTGCTTTGGCTGGGGAAACTAAACTGCACCAAACTATTCAATGGCAGTTTGTGTTATTGAACAGCAGAAATTTCACAACATTGCTATTACAGGCTCTTGCTTGGAGGACTTGTGTGCTATGACACTTGCAAGATGTAATTACAACTCCAATGTATAAAGCAGTGGAAGTGAATCCCTAAGGATGTTCTATACTAGGAAACATATATGCCAAATTATGTCCAGAGATGACAACACACCCACATTTGGGATCAGTTTTCAGTGATATGAAATGCTCTGTTTTAAATCCAAATAGCCAAGACAGACCTGACAGTGATCTGCACCTCCAGTAACTCATAGAGGCTGTTAGAGAAGAGAATCTAGACTGAGCCTTCAGTGCAATATTCCTGTTTTGGAATAAGATGTATTTTATCTACTGCTATTACCTATATACCTATTGAATAAAATACTGCTCTCTCTAGAAACTGAAACAAAAATGGTAAGTTGCAACAATCAGTATGTAGGCGATATTTAAAAACCTCAATATAGGGTTAGATTCCAATTTCATTGACATCTGAGAGTTGAGGAAGGAAAATAAAGTATATGTAAATACACTTTATATAGAAATATACTTTAAATAGAAGTTTTAGACATCACCTTGAGGAGAAACAAGCATAAGTGCATTTCTCAGTCTAGACAGAATATTGTATGTTTAGCTTGAAAAACTGAAAACAACTCGAAGAAGGGTAGTCAAAAATATGCACCCTTAGAGAGCTCAGAACACTTGGAAAGCAGTTTTGTGCCATTAGAATTACATTAGAGGATGCATTCTGAACTTGCTGCTCAGATTGTCAGGAAAAAAAGTTGAATGCAACTCGGTCTTGCATGTCAGATCCCTGAATAGAGTGCTAACACTTCTTTTTTAAAATGTCTCCAGTGAAAACTTGTTTAGACCTTTTTATCTGACACTCAGCAACTGCAGGTTAGGCAGCTATTGATAAATTCAATGTTCAAAAACCTCCATTAAAACAATGTATGACAGGATAATTTGATATCTTGCTATTTATTTTCAGCTAAAATTATGACTAAAGAAATAATCAGTCATTGAGCTTTTGCAGCCTTCCAAATGAATGGGACTTACCAGAAGGACTCATCTTCTTTTCAACAGACTTTAGATCACAATCAAGCAGATTTTAGTAAATTCTATCCCTAAATCATCAAAATGGATGATTAGTCAGTAATCAAGACTTCTAAACAAGAAAGGTAACTTTGAAAGCACTGCTATTGTTTATTCACTGAGAATAGTCATATTGGTAACATGTACTCTGCATTTACAAATTACTATTCCAGTTTTACACCTACAAGTTACTTTTGTCAATAGACCCTAAACTGCCTCTACGTTATCTTTTTCTGTTTCTGAATAGACAACTCCTTCTATTTTGGTCAGTCAAAAGAGGATGAAACATTAATATAGGGATTTTAATATATTGCTAGTGCATCCTTTTATTAAAACCTACAGCATATTTTTCTTGTCTTTTCCGTGATAACTAAAATCACTTTCAGCTTTAGTTGCGAGTTTGGCGTCTGATTATAATAAACTTACTAACGTGTTAAAATAGTAATACTTCTTGATACAACTATAAATATTCTTCATGTGAAAAAGACAAAATAATGCTTTCACTGGATAATTCCTGCCATGTTTTTGTGGTATTGAAATTAATGAATTAAATATGGTGTAAATCTTAGGATCTTTGCACAGTGCATAAGCCCCATTAAGAGCAATTGCCATTAAATAATCACTGAGAAACCCTTAGTATGTGTTTCAATTACTTTAAAATTACTTTTAAAAAACTTTTTAAAAAATCCTAACCTCTGAAAGAGTGAGAGAGTGCATGTAGATTAGCTCCATGAAGTACTTTTATTTAAGTATTTTTTGAAATCTACAGTAGTTTGTTCTAATGACTTCATTATTAGAACCACTGAAATGTATTGGAAGGCCACCCGATCATTATAAATCTCTATTCAGGAGTGAAGTGATAAGGAAACTAATTTTTACTTGTTTGCAGAGAAATTTTCTTCTGCCGAATTGCCAGTGACACTCAACTTATCAGCCTGTCAACCTCTGAAGCAAGGGAAAAGAGTATTAAAGGAGAATATATTGTCATTTTCAGATGAGATAGCATCAGGAGCTTAGACCAGTGTGGCTTTTCCATTTGGAAGTACAGAGCACAAATTACTTCTATCCCTTAATGTAATTTAAGTTATACTTTAAAAATGATTTTAAAATGGTCTTCTACCCTGGACCCAGTGGTCTAATTTCTCCAATCTTGCTTTCAACCATGTAGCTTGAGATACAAATACTGTTTACTGTGATTAAAAAACATCAAAGCATTGATTTTCTGTCTCAAATTCCTTTGCCAAGCTAATTTAAAACATTAACGACCCTATTGGAGTCACAACTTAAATTGTTTCTTTAGCCTGCTTTTCTAATTTTCCTACTTCTTGAAGTAATATTCAATTCTCTTCATTAATTTTTTAACATTTTTCTAATTCAATCAGTACCTGATGTATAATTTAATTCTCAGATTTGCTTTTTAAAAACTAAATTTAAAAAAAGGAAATTAAAAAAAGACTGAAAGGGAGTCGGAAATCTCAAGAAGATTGTAGAAAAACAAAAGTAATAACTAATTTTCTTTAGAGACCCTTAAATGGGTGGATGAGTGTCATTATTCCATTTTTTAAAGGTCAATAAATTGAGAGACAAGCTTTGCAGAGGATATATGTAGGCATATAAGAAGGGTCACATAGGAACCTGGCACCTCAGCCTGGGGTGAAAGGCAATCTGTTTTCTCTGGAATGGACTAGCAGATAATACCAGAATATCTTCCTCTCTGTCCTTCAGGGCATTTCCATTCCAGGAAGGTCAGAGGGGGTACAAGGATTTCAATTCTATATTGCTGTCAAAAGTATGCATAATTTTATATTTTGTTTCATTTTTTTTCCTGTAACTCTCAGCTTGGGAGCAGAATGTGGAAAATGAAGATGAAACCATCTGTGGTAGCCTGCTAGTTTGATATTTCTATCTTTATTATGTACTGTAATGCTGAAGCTGATTTAGATCTTGCCTCCAAAGGAAAGATTTGTGCCCTAACTTGCATTGCTTTTAAGCCAATTTAATTACCTTAATGAAGAACCTGTATACAGATACCTACATTTGCCCTCTTCTTTTTAGTCTCATACTAGCACATTTTCTTTCTTATGATACAAAGGTAACTTTAAGATGGCTAAGAGTCAGCTAAAACATACAGCAATTGAAACTCCGTCAGCTCAATCAGACTTAAAATAATAAAACTTTTTGAGCTATGCAGGACAGAGCCTGACATTTGAAATACTGTGGATCTGGGTCTGAGGAATGGCACAGGAAATCTCAGGTGTCCATAAACAGCAGTTGAAACTCTGCTGTGGAAGTGCTTCATAGAGGTAGATGGTTTTGCAGTTTCTTTGACCAGATCCATAGGGAGAACAAAAAGATTAGCTTTGCCCCACACCTGCCTGTCATTTTAAAACCAAGACACACAAGAAAGAATCTCTAATCAATGAGATATTGCACATATGTGTTTTATTCTGGAGCAGAAGGGATAAGATTATTAAAAATGCACAGGTAGTGTGTATATCTTTGGGGAGCTAACTAAAAACAGAGAGGTAAGTGGAACAAAATGCTTCTTTTTGCATCTAAGAGTGAAAGAGAATACGAGTGCAGTGAACCTTTAATAAGGAGAGACAGACATCTGATGGTCAAAAAGGAAATTAACAGAATACAGCAATCATCAGAATACAAATCCCAAAACAAGTGACAGGACTTATTTCCTATCAGAATCTTAAGCCCTGTTTTTTTGTTGTTTGCCACATTCTGTAGGTGTTGCTTCTACTGCTGGCCACATACTCTGTAAGTACAATACAGTACAAAGAAAAAGAGAGCATGTGTGTGTGTTAATATATATTTTCTGTCCCTGAGAGCATTTTGGATTATAAATTAGGTCTCAAAAAAATACAATTATAGCAGAAAACACAGTTCAGCTAATCCAAAATGGAAAACTGAGACTTTGATTTCTCATTCTTGAATATATCCACTTTCAGATTATTCAAACTGTAATAATTGTAAT
Organism: Cyanoderma ruficeps; assembly: GCA_008694505.1. Lineage (NCBI taxonomy): Eukaryota > Metazoa > Chordata > Aves > Passeriformes > Timaliidae > Cyanoderma > Cyanoderma ruficeps. Next base: position 18,639,013 of record VZDJ01007755.1, on the reverse strand, counting down.
ATATAATATAATTAAAGATTGCTTTCTCTTTCCTTGCCCCAAAAGATACAAATAATGGACTTGTTTTGAAAATATGAGCATCCATATGGCATGATTTGAAACAATGTTTTCAAGGGAGTCAGTAACCTGTTACAGTCTAAGTCTGGCCGTGTGTAATTCCCCTTCACTATCTGAAATTGTTTTATCAGAAGAATATTTGCAAACTAAGCAGGTCTTTCCATCTGTCTTGAGCTCAAAGGCCTTCACAGTTTTAAGGACAGCAAATAAATGCAAGAGATGTGTCTGTGGAAAAAGAAGCAAAGCAGGGGTGGAGTTTCGATATTCACAAAATTGCTATAAATAATTTGGAAATGCCATATAATAAAATTACAGCCTTCAGCTAAAAAAAACCCAGATAAATTCAGTACCTAAGGCTTGTGGAAATGATACCTTCAAGCAACTTTTACCAGAAGACAGGGTCTAACAGCCATCTGTGCAACAAGGAGCTGCATGTACAGATCATCTTGTATGGCCCTTTGTTCTTCTGAAGGGCGTTCATACGTTCATTCAGTGCGTACCTTAAACCATTCCCAAGACTCATAATTTAATGCCTAATGTAATTTAATATTTTGGCTGATGTAAGCACTCAGTATAAGGCCAAAAAACCACATGTTTATGTACTGTCTTCCACATATACATTATAGCTGACTTGAAAATAGCCTTGGCCCTGTCCCAGAAGTGTTCTTGTTGTATTTTAATTTTTGGGGGATTTTTTTTGTTTGTTTGGGTTTTTTTAGAAAGGACACAGATGCTACATTGATTACATGAGAGGGAGCATGAAGTCAATGGAGAATGTTTAATCTTGTAAATGGAATGGAATGGAATGGAATGGAATGGAATGGAATGGAATGGAATGGAATGGAATGAAATGGAATGGAATAGAATAGAACAGAATAGAACAGAATAGAATAGAATACTTGTACAACCTAAGCAATTACATGATGCTCTTTACTTACTTATTCATGAACTTCCAACAATTATTTAAGAGTACATGCCATTTAGCATCTATGAGTTAAGTTCCCTGAAGTTCCTAAGACTTCATTTGTTGGTCCAATACTCTGATTTCATACCAAAATAAGACCTTTAAAAATATGAAACTGCAGAACATCAGGCACATTTCTTTTAATTTTACATCAAGTAGCTAAATATGCTTTTGTTTCATTCTTTCTATCACTTATATGTATACACTTATGTGTATAGACAGATACAGAACTTCATGTCTCTACAGGCCGTTTAGATGCCTTACAAATACATCTTTCAGCTTTTAAAGTCTTCCTCAAGCCAATTTTATCTACTGTGATGGTTTTATGATTTAGCCCTTAATTCAATAGCCTGCTTAATATCCCCTGTAGGAGACTTCCCCCAGCATTGTTCAGGATTTACCAACTCTTTCTCTTTCTGTCTTTACAAATCACATTTCTGCTTCAGTGACACAGAGATGCTCCATCAGCAATTTGGGGTGTTTGTTTCCATTTTTTCTCTGGTCATTTTGTAATTTTCTGGCATCTGCAAGTAGAGCAATTCATGATAGAAAAAATAAGGTATTTACAGGCATATTTTGTACTACAAGATGCAAAGAAACCTGGAATGTATTGGCAAAGATCAAGAAACACAGTATGGGTTAATTTGATATTTCTTACATGGGATGTATACCAAGAAGATTTTAAATTACTTGGGTTAGAGGAGCAGCAGTGTATGTCTTAGTCCTCTTGAAAATACTCTATTTAAAAAAAAAATAGGAATAATTTGGTTGTTTATTAGGAATATCAGTGGCTCTTCTGTAATAAGAGCTCTCTGTGCTTTCTTTTCAGGTACTGGGCTGTGCTATATTATAGTTGTCATTTACTGTATTGGTTATGAGCAAAACTGATTACCTATAATGATGTTAAATGTTTGCTAGCCAAATACGGAGGAGAAAGAACTTAATTGTATCATTTGTGAGGGACAAACTTAATTGTATCAATTGTGTGAAGATCATATTACACCAAGCGTATTTTTAATCTGTATTAGCAAAAGAGATGGACAACTATACTGAAAATATTCTTCACTGTCCTTCTTTGAAAGTTGTTTCATCATTTATACATCCCTTTTGCTCTCCTAGTAAAAGTAAAACAAATCTCATCCCATTCTGAAAGCTCTCTAATGTCATGATATATAAAACTCTCAATTAGAACCACTTATCTAAAAATTAATGTATTTCCAAATGAAAGTGTTCACTGTACTCTTTTTTTATTTTTACTTTTTCTTTTCCGTTTTCTTTCTTTTCCTTCTTCCCTTACCAGTTTCAAGTAATTACTGGTGATATTTATGCTGGTGAAATCCATCACTTGGTGTTACTTTCCCACACATGGGAATTATTCATCCATCCATCAAAAGGTTTGCGTGGGTGATAATGATGTGCACAATAACATTAAGCTGCAGTAGCTCTTTCCCTAGACTCTGACAAGTTCCTGGCTTACAAGTATTCATCACAGGCGCTGAGTATTGTTTTCCAAAACTGCACAGAACATTTTCCAAGCAGGGGTTCTTTACAAGGAAACTCCACTCGGGTAGATGGAGCTACTACACAGATTAGGAGCCGTGCTGTTTCTCAGCTTTCTCCTGCTGCTCTTCCTGCCTGCTCCGATACTCTGTGCTCAGTGCCACTTACACACACCACTGCAAATACATCACAGCCATATCCAGAGGAACAGAAGGTGTGCAGAGTCCATACTTCACAGAGCTCCGTCAGGGCATGGGCTCTTCAGTTGTGGTAATAATTAAACCAGTATTCCTTGTGTTTAGTTTTGTCAAAATGACAAAACATCAAAACGTTAAATGAGGTTTTTTTCATGCTCTTCAAGAGATTTCCTGGGTGAAAATCCTGGGAGAGAAATCTCCCAGTCTGTAAAAGTTTCTTTTGAGGCACTGCTGTTTCAAAGATAATCTCACTTGCATTGGTGAGGGCTGGTGCTGTCCATGGAAGTGCCAGCACAGGCAAGTATGTGTTGCAGAACTTAAATGAGGTGAATAGCAAGTGGTAAGATGTGTTGCTTGGACTGTGAAATGGATGTCAACTAAGAAACTGCAAGATGAATATCAAGGAATGGCTCTTGTTTTTGGTTTTGGGTTTTTTTTTTTCCTTTGTTTTTACCTCTTGTTTTTAAGACTGGAAGGAGTCTGGAACACAAAAATCATGTTAAATAACTGTGACATATAGCTAATTAATTTTAAGGAGATTAATCTAGACTGTATGGTCCCGTATGCTAGGACTGTGCTGTTCTGTTTCCTCTTGAATGTCTAAACATCTGAGTTGCTCAAACAAAAGCTTACAGCAAATAATTCCTTTTATTTTTACTTAAAGCTGCATCTCTCTGCCATACAAAGATTGCTACCATAGAGCCTTCTCATTAGGAAACACTGTTTGAAATGACTGCTCTAATATACAAGGTAGAGGCTTTAGACATCCTTTGGAAAAAGTGAAGGGAGCATAAAGGATTTAAATATTACGTGCTGCCTAAATTGTCTATTTCGGCTGGTAGAGAAATTGCCAAGGCATTATTATGACTAAATGCAATTCATCTAAGTTTGTATTCCAGGGAAGAGCAAAACCTGAAAAACATCCGCAGTGATCAAAGCTGACAGCATGATAATTTTAATTCCAAAAACAGAGGCAGCCAGAGCAAGCACTGCAGGTGAACAAAAATGCTGCAACTTCTTTAAAAAAATGTTAAGTTTTAACTAGAGCACTTCTTTAGCATGCCATTTAATGCATGAAGGAGACTGCTTTCCTTTGTGTAACACCTCAGTTGAGAAAGACAAAGTTTAAGATTACCTTTAGCAGGAATTAATTAGTGAGATAAAAAGACATTTAAGGCAAAACCTTTTCTTGAATCACTGCTTTAAGGACAGTGAGCAAAATCCATAGAAGTGATTACATAGTAGATTGTAGAACTGACACATAGTTACAAAGTCTTAATGCAAACAAATATGTTTGGTTTGATTTTGGGGGTGGTTATTCTGTTTCAGTAGGTGAATCAGAGAAACACCAAAGAACCTGTCACTGACAGGCTTCAAGAGCAAATTATAAGACCAAGAAATGCAATGTTCAGCATCAGTTTGGAGACTCCGTGATTCAGTGAAAAGAGGGATGCCATAGTGAGGTTGTTTTCCATGTCTGAAAGCCCTGTGTTAATGCAGGTGGTGTTAAACCAGTGTCACCCAGTGTAAAGCCAGTTCAGTAGGGCTGTGTGGCTCAGCCCAGACAGTATTTCAGCTTTTAAATTGCGCTTCACATTTTTTAGGTGTTTCACCAGCTCTTGACTCTTTGATTCTCACTTATACAATCCCTTGGCTGTTAGTGTCTCATGGATACAGAAGACTGAAATAGAGGAAAAATTTAGATCCTAGTTTTTCATAATATCCATCTCCAGTTTCCTTAGATACCAAGCTCTATCACAGATTAAGTATCAAAATCAAGATGTGAAAATAGATACTTCTGGAAATACCTGATCCTATGCATTCCCTGAAGAAAAGATGCATAAGAAATGTGGATCCATGGATTTCCCTCTCAAGTCATTGTGGACTGACAATCAGTACCTGCTTTGTGCTCATTTGTCCCCCTTTGCCCTTCTACTGGTATTTTTCTCGTTTCACTGGAGTGATAATCTTCAGCACTGACAGGGAGAGGAATTCAGAGAATTTCCATGTTGCAAAAGAGAGGGATTTCTTGTAAAGATGCCCCTTCTTCTAACAATTTCTTCAAAGCTACTTGTTGTCATCTTGTTTAAGTGTGTGCTAATGAAAACTGACAGTCTGGTCCTCTTAATCATTTAATGTCACATCAAATATCTGTAATTAAGAGAGAAGAAACCCTCACAAATGACGCGTGTTTGAGGCTTTTTTTCTCCTTCGTGAAACTTGAAACCTAATTTGCTACAGTATATGCTGTGTTTTCTGGTAGAATGTTCTCTTCCTTATTTTAGGGCTGAGTACCATAATAAAGTACATTTGTGGTGCAATTAAATCTCTTTCTCATTTCAATTTTTAATCTGCCTCTTATTCCCCCAGTCTTTTTCCCTATTTAATCTTATGATGCATATCTGTATACTTAGTATGGATTTTTCACTTTCATTTCTCAAAATGTATGAAAAAATCCATGCAACTTTAAAGAAAGCTTATGAATTTTAATGAAAGAACTGCCAATATTATGAATGTCTGAGGTGACATTTGAGTTAATATTGCAGAATAGGATGTTAAGTGTCTGAAAACATTTTTTGGTTTCTCCTTCCCTTCACAAAAAAAAAGTGAGATGCATTATCTGCAAAAAAAGAGAAAGAGAAAAAAACAGTCTCTGTATGTTTTTTTTAAACATCTCAACCTTGTATTGATAACTCTTTCTCAGCTTATTTAAAACACCTAGGTGCCTTAATCAGTCAGGCCTCTGTTGTACAAGCTACTGTAAAAATGTAGAGTCTACAAATGCTTCTATTGAAAAGACCATACAATTTTGAAAATCAGAGTATTAATCAGCCTAGATAAGCTGATTCTTCACATTATCAAACATTACAGGATTTTGCATAAATTAACAGAGTGCTTAATTCAAAAGCTAGTGGTAAGAGGCAATGCATGAGTGTAACTTGCTCCTATCATTAATTTACTTGAAAAAAATTTCTTTTTCCTTTAGAAATCAGTATCATTTTTCTTTCAGAGATGTCATGTAGTTTTTCTTTATGCATCTATCATTTCCGCAAACCACTTGAGGCTTTGGGGTTTTTTCATAAAATATCAAATCTTACTTGGTCTTCTTCATTGACCTTTAGTTCTAATTTATATTCCTCACCGTAGTAAAGTTCATGAGAAAATTGTTTTTAGACTCTGATAGATAAACTTTGTTTCATATCTTTTCGAAATGATAATGACTCAACGGAGTTTTAGTGTTAGAAGAAAATAACATTATGGAAGAAAAGCGGCAAAAAAAGTTGTTTGTCTTTTGGATATTTATTTGAAATTGAACTTTTTTAGAAGGATTTTTAGTTTCTCATATGGTGTATGACTTTAGGATACTGGCGCCTAGTGAGGTATTTGGAGGTGACAAGAAAATAGCCGTGTCTGCCTAGAATTTAAAAATTATCAAATTTGGACTGCATGGCAGCTTCCTCTCATTCATCTCTTCAAAAAAAAGGCTATGTGGTGAGAAAAAACAATATTAACAAAAAATCTATCCAATGATAGTGTGTGGGTCCTCACCAAACATAAATCATCATACTACATCAATATTTTGGTTTAGAGATAATAATTTGCTAGTGATTTTTTTTTTAGATACTAAAGCTAGAATTTGAGTACATTTTTCCTGAGAAAATGCATTCTGACATCATTTTCCGCTCACATTTTGTGCTGTTACTAACAACAGTCCACAAATTTGAATTTACATAGGAAATAAGTAACTCATGCACAGCAGTAAGAGCTTCCAGGCTGAATAGACTATCTGTGAAGTTTTAGTTTTACTTTAGCCTCAGTTGTGTATGGTATCCTGCCAATCCTGCACAGAATACTTTAGATTTAAATGAGTCATGTGGTTGATCTACAAGGCAAAGCCAAGTATGTCTCCAGAAGCATGTTATTTCCTTTTGTTCTGGTATGGTATCTACACATTTATCAAATGGAAGAGCAGAAGAGCAAGCTCTTTTTGCTGTTCACAGACTTGGAAATATCTCTTCTAAGCTCCATAAATAGTAACAGTGGATCTGTTTAGCACAGAAGAAAGTGGGAGTGTAATTAAGAGTATATGATAGCATTAAAGGAGGAAAAATATAGGCTAAGCATTAGGAAAATCTTTCTCATGTCATATTCATTAGACAGGTAGCAATCTAGGATAAAGAGGCAGAAATGCCTTTATCTTTCCTTTTTTTTTTTTCCTGTCTGAGAAAAGATGAGATACATGGTAAGGAGAAATCTGAATCAGAACAGAAGTGCTCATTGTAGGGCACAGCCAACTGAATGTTTTAAAAAGTTAGATGCCTTGTCTGAGAACATCGCTAGTCTTGCTTTGTGATCAAGAAATGGTCATAGTTTGGAAAGCAATTCCATGTCTCAGCTAACTGCCTTAGAAAGGAGTAAACACTCCCTGGAGGAGCTGTACCTTCTCAGTAGACTCTTACAGACCTGTCATTGTTGTTTTGTTGGGTTTTTTTTCCCTGCATTTGCAAAACAGAAAATTAACAGAAATACCTGCATTACCTGCAAAAGTAAATATGCAACAACGTTGCTGAAAAAGGATTGGTTAGCACTTGCATGATTTCCCAGTGTCAGCTTCTTGCTTCCATTTTGTGGCTGGGCTGGGACGGTTTTTTGAGATGTTTGATTAAGCAACTCTCTTGAGCAGTCACACTGTATAAACTACTGAGGTTTTGCTAAGCATCTCCTGCTGCTTGTTTTACAGCCCAGAATCAATTTTTGTTTTCCTGAAAGCAGCCTGAGGCTGTTAGCTGTGGTGGTTTCAGGATATGCTTCATGTGTGGTTTGCCCATCCATGCAGTGTTAATGGCAACTCGTTGAAGAGAAGTAGAGCAAACAGCTGAGGATGGTAACTGTTCTCTGCCATCCCAGTTTAATTCACCTGCACTGCTGAGACAATACTAGAGGCTTCTAAATTAATTACATCCTTTTCCAACATCAGTAAAACACCCACACTGAAGAGATGCAAAGCCAAAGACCGAGGTGATTTTGATTTTGTAAACTTTGATTTTGTAAACTTTGCTTTTGGTTTTGTACAAGCAGGTGGAAAATCTTTGGCACTGCTCTGTCTCTGAGCACACAGTTCATGTGCTGGTCTTGCTACAAACACTTTAATTCTCTCATAGGCTTTTTTAATTTCACTTTGAGGCTGTATTCCAGACAAGTAACACAATGCATTAAACGTTGGAGAGTGAGAAAAGGAGAGAATGAGAAAGGCAAGTTACGCTTGATTTTCCTGCCCTCAAATCTGGGAATACAAATTAATTTCATTTCACTGCTGCAAAACATGTGTTTCCAAACATCTTGACTGATTTTCCATTTGCTTTGGGCTATATGTCTTCCTGATGCAAAAGTAATGCACAGAAGTTCAAAGTGACTTTGAGTCAAAGTTCTAAACAAGGAGGGAAAACCTAACTGTTCCTAAACCCTGTGGAGAGAAGCATTTCAGACCAAGTTCTGCATTTTTAGCGTATGTGAGATGAAAGAGGCATAGTATTGCTTCGTAGAAATAATGAAGCTATCCATCTAAAGTCAATTTTCTATTTCTTGTCTTGTTATTTATTCTTCTGTAAAAGAAACAGTTGATTTAAATTGACTGTCTATGCTGAGAATTTTGACTACAGTTTGCAATTTTCTTTTGTTACTGTTCAAGTTTTGGATGCTTGCATTCTTTTTTTTTAAATGCATTGGGTTTTTTTAGCTTTAGCTTGTCTCTTTGGACATTGATATGTTTCATCTGTGCACAGACAACAAAGTTTAAGCTAAAAATTCATTTGGCTGTGCCCAGATTTCTGACACACATTTGAGGTAGATTTCATAAACATGAATATTTACAATCCCCTCTGCAAATATCCAAAATGGATGGTCCTTTTCCCTCTCCTGAAAATTTTCTTGTTTCCTTATGCTGTTTCCTGTTACTGTTCTCTTCACAGTTGGGTCTAAGCCCATCACAAGAAGACAGACCTCAAATAGTTAATCTTTACATACTCAAGTCCTGCCCCAGCTGTACCTGTGGCTCTTACATCCCTGGAAGAATTTGCCTGTTTGGCAGGTGTGGTGTTGTCATTAGAGCAAGAAGGGGATTGGTGGTGAGGTGAAAGCTTGATTCAGAAAGATAATGGTGTAAGAGAATTAGATCACTTTTTGTTGCAGAGAGCCTTCTTGAGGGCTCGGGTAAGAAGAGGTGATGCCTGTGCTTAAAAGGAAGTGTTCATTCACCCTTTGACTAATTTTTTCAAAAATATGTGACTTCTGTTTGAATCATGAGTATTGGCAAGAATGAGGGACATACTAGGTGAATGATGCAGTTTATTTTCCCAATGAACAGCTGGCATCTGCATCTTTTAATAACAAATTTTGCCTTCTGCCTCCTTTGTAAAACAGTTCAGGTTTCATGCAAAGCTTTTCAATTTCTGACTAGTCATTGTTTTAAGATAAAATCTTTTTAGCTACTGAGATGTATTCATTCTTTTGCAAATACAGAGGAAAGCAGAATGTAAGGAGCAAAGCACCTTCCTTAAAGCAGCAGCACAGACTACAGCAAAAGTTGTTTGTCCACTTGTCATTCCTTTTTGTAGGCTTCAAGCCTCAAGAAGTCATTTACATCTCACAGAAGTACAGAATAGCGACTATAAACCTAAAATTCAAAAGGCCATAGACTACATTTGAAATAGAAATCAGCAGGATCTGTGGACATGGATTTCCAGTCTGTGTGCTTGGGGAGTGGACTTTTTATTTTAGTTTTGCCAGGTTTGCTGGAGAGATTTCACAGGACTGTAGGACCAGGTGAGTGGATGAATCACTTTAAAATTGTTAAAACATTAAGAAGTTAGGTATACTTAATTTTTTGTCACTTTAAGCCCCTGATTGTGATGCACTAATGACAAAAGGAAAGCAACCAGTAACATAAGGTCATTTGGAGTAAGACATCAGAATCTGATACACAGAGTACCTCTAGCTCCTGGGGCTTTTTTCATTATCATTATGAATGTAGGATTTTAAAGGATTTGGAGGGTTATTGAGTGAATTCTTTTTCTTCTGCAAAGAATCATATTTAACACACTTCTATTTTAAATGCACAGAAATTATTTTGATATTTTAAGCAAAGTGTAGAATACTGGACTTCTGAAACAGTTCATTAAGTACTCATAGCTTCTATCTTCACTGAGTATTTCTGAAATAATATAGAAATATGCCAAATATTGTAAAGCAATCAAATTTTTTGAGCCACTCATAAAGACTATCCTTTCAGTGAGTGATTCCTTTTATGGTTATCTTTCACTGGAGGTCACTGTTGTAATGATATTGCAGACCTGGCTAACTGTTTGAGCGTTCCTCTCAGTTTTAATGAACAGAGAACAAGAATATATGTGTGCATTTTCTTCCTAGTGAAAATTGTAATGTGTCCTACAACACGGTAGGCCTCTCTCTAAGGTATGTCAGATTTTTGTGACAAAGAGAGTTTCTCAGGAAGAAATGATGACCTGAGTATTTTGCCTCAGTTGATTGGTTGGTTTGTTTTGTTGGTTGTTGGAGTTGGGTTTTTTTGGGTTTTGCATCAGGTTTAATCTGAAGTGAGAATTTATGAAAAACTTCAATAAGGATTTCAAATATTGGTTTCTTGGATCCTATGGCTTTGACTTCCTTAGCTCCTATGTCAACTGACTTTTCTTGATTGCTGAAAGATTCAAATAGATGGTGAAAAAAACTTTAAATGCTGTCCCAAAGTAGCTCTATAAAAGCATGCCTGAAGCTTAGTGGCCTTCAAAGGTGGACCTTTGTTCTCTTAGTTAGGTCACATGCTTTGTTCTCAGTATGGACATGGGGTTGTTTCAGCCACTTGATTTTAATTTGAGAACTGTGGATTTGTGTTGGGGTTTTGTTGTATTTAAGATTAAAAGTATTTCTGTTTTAGAAGGCAGGATAAGAGTCTCAAAGGGAAGTCCTGGCTACACAATTATTTAATTTTGCCAACAATTATGCTAATAGAAAAAAAATCAAGATTTAATAATCGGTGAGAATGGTCAAGACAAAAAGGTGGTTTGGTTTGGTTTGCTTTTTCTTGGTCTCTTCCAGGATGGCATGCCTGCTTCATCTTTTTTTCTAGATTTAATTGTCTTTCTATATCACTGTAGAACAGAAGAGTTTCCCATGAACATGAACAGCCATCCTTACTATTACCTAGCAATCTAGGTCTTCAGATATTAGCACTGTTCAGCAGTTCCATGAGAAAAAGCAAAGCTATCGTTACTAAATTGGCGGAAAACAGTGGTGGTCTAAGAGCTGTATCATTTTTTATATTTGACTAAGGCTCTGTAATGTTTGCCTGATTTTCTATATTCAGAGCCACAATCTACTGCAAATGATCATTACATCTCTCCATCCATAGATACAGAATAAGGAAATGACCTCTGTTTGCTGACACGGAAATAACAAATTTCTGCCATTTCATCCTTTCAGTAAAGTTCCTGCACTTCATTCTTGTGCCTGTTGCAGTGTGTTCATTTAAGTGTATGATTTAAAATGGAGAGCATTTGGCTAATTAGCAGGCAGCTGTTCACTTAAGTAAATGACTCATAGAGTGATATTTATGGTGCATAACTATTTTTCAAGCCTGGAGAAACTTGGGGGAAAAAAGACACAAAAGCAGATGTTTATGATTCTACATCCATGAAAAATGCAGTGAAAACCAACTGCTGCTTTCATTTTATGGCATTTTTCTCAAAACTTAGTGATAAACTAGTAATCCCAGCTTTTAACTAATATCTTTCAAAATTAGTAATACTGTAAAGCAAAAATCAAAATTACTTCATTTCCAGTACTCCTGTGACCTAAATATGTAAAATGAATGATCAGACATCACATGAAGAGGCCTCAAAGGTTATGATGTGCATAGGCTCAATTAACACTTAGATTACAGGAACTTGCAATTTGACTGAAGCCTTTTTTGCTTTCCAAAACTATTATGTATAACATAGTTCAACTACAAATTGGAAAATGACAATCCCCATAGACATTACACAGATTCCATTTTAAAACAGCTTTACTCCAGCAAAATTCCTACAGTGTTTCCCTTTGCTCTGCTTTGGGAGTTTATAACATCACAGACTTTAGCATTTGGAATTAGGACATTCCAACATTAAGGCTATCTTGTGTTCATGCTTCTTCCCATGAGCTGGTTGTCTCAGAGCCAAAGACATCACCTTGGTATTTTGGGAATGGGTCGGGGGTTTCTCCCATCTTTCCCTTGCTGTAATTTGTCTGGCATCTGTCCAGTGTGCCTCTCCTGCTGTTGAATTCTCTTCCACAGCTCCTCTCATCTTTCCTCTGCTGCTTTAATGCATGCTCTTCTGGGTACTCAGGTCCCTCAACTGTAGCTCAGGTACAGTATAAAATCTGTTTTGAACAAAGAAAAAGAAAAATGTAAAAGAGAACATTTTCTGTGTTCTCCCCCACTCTTTTACTCTTTAAAAAGTGGCAGCTGCTAATTTAAAATTTCTGAGACTGTACCGAGTTCGGAGTATGGAGTTTTATATCATTGCTGGGTGGGTTAGGCAGGTGGATAGGTATTTTTCTCTCTTCCTTTGTTGTACTGCTTCAAAATCTTCTGAGACTGTTTTATAAAAGCTGCTGGTTAAAATACACAGGTTTTAATTATTTTTAAAGGACTTTATCTTCTTTCTTGAGTATATGAGAGGAAACTTTAAAAATGGCATATGCACCTTCTATCACAAAATCTGTTTTAGAATTGGGTGGTTTTTGCTTGTTTTCACTAGGACAAAGAGAAAAGACACTTCCTTTATGTAACCAGTAAGCAGCTTAAAATTTTAGAAATACTCTTTTAGAAGAAATAATAGAATCGTTGTGGGATATGCACCTGTTAATTAGTTATTACATCTTTAAAGAGGAACCTGAGGTGCGTCAGTGTTTTGTGATGATGGATTAATGGACTCAGCAGGATCCATCTGTAGTTTATTTTGTTCAACAGAAATTTTTTTAAGCAAGACTTGCTGCTGATAGTCAGTAGCAACCATTGAAGAATTGTAACCAGACTGTCCTCTGCAAATTGGAACTGCTTTACCATGCTTTGTCATTGTATTCTCTGAGTCTAATCTGGAAAAATATCTCTCAGTTCAGTTTGGGAATGAAGTGTACCAGAATGGAATTAAAAAGCATGTGAAACATAGATTTATGTAACTAAAGAATTGGAGGTGTGATACTCTTTTATCACCTGATTTATTACCTATTTTATAAATTCACAATCATAGCCCACAGTTACATTTAATTACCTTGGCATATAAAACTGCTGTCCTAATTTTCTAAATAAAAAGGAAAAAGACAAGGAAAATAAATAAAAAGGGGAAAGCAAAAGACTGGAGAAGCACATGTTATTGTCAAGATAAAACCTTGAGCTGAACTACCAGCCTTCAGAAGCAGAATGACCTCCCCAACTTGAGAGTATTTTGAGATTTCTCTTTTCACCTCTCAATGGCTTTGGAACAATTCCCGAAGTGAGACTTTACAGATGTTGTAATGGTTTATTCTATGATATATTTGACATAAAGAATGTGTTCTATATAGAGCAGTATTTCAGCAATCTTAAGAAGATAATAAAAATTAACAGTTTAAAACCATAGAAGCCTCTTGTAAAATGCAAGATTGAACTTGTGTAGTGCATAGTGGCTTTCTCATTCCCTGAATGTTATTTGACTTGAAAGATTGTCACAAATCAGGCAACAGTTTAACTGAAAAATACTAAATAAATTTTATTAGAAATATGGTTAGGCGAGTTGTCCTTAGATGATAGCAGAATTACCTGCTGGGTGGCTTGTCTATAATGCTGTCTAGAATGAGAGAGTATTCAAAACTTGTATGAAAAAATGTATTCAGGCAGTATGGATCTAAATGGAGGATATAAAATGCTTCATGATAGTATTGGAAGCACAGTGTAAATAACAAGGCACCTCCATAGTGCAATGGCAACATATGATCATATAAACCTCTCTCTACCCATTAGATGAGTATTTAATAGCTCACAGTGATTTATATTATTTTTGCTATATTTAATGATGTTAAGGTTGTGACTCAGTCCCTCAGTGTTGTGGTAGTGAAGAGTTTGTAACAGTGGTAACAGAAAACTCCTATTGTATTTCTACCTGATGGGCTGGGGAGCTGGCAGAAGAGTCCTCCTTCATCTGTCATAACTTCTGGTTCATGGGGAGGTCCCCAGCCACTGGAGGTTGGCCAGTGCCATCCACAAGAAGGGTTTGGAGGAGGACTCAGAGAACTGAGGCCTGTCAGCCTGACCTTGGTGCCAGGGAAGGTTATGGAACAGATCATCCTGGGTGCCATCATGCAGAATGCACAAGTGTCTTGGTTTGGATAGACAGGTATCTGCCAAGGAAGATTGGAGTCGCCCTTGGAATGTAAGCCCCCCCTCCCCCTTTCCAAATTATTATAAATTTGCAGTTAAAAGGCTGTCAGGCAAAGATTTTGGGAATAGGTATAGCAGTTCTTTACTAGGGATATTAAAAATACAAATGTTGTAGTACAGAAGAACAAGCAAACAAACAAGGAAGGAATCCTAGAAAACCCTGACAGAGTCAGAAATACAACCTGACATCCTGTTGGTCAGGGTGTTAGAAACTCAGTCCAAAAGTAAGCCCTCCTGGAGTGGCTGATGTAGTCCTATTGGAAGCAGAGATGATCCTGTAGAGCCAAGGCTTCAGAGATGGGTCCAGTCTTCCTTTGGGAATCCCGTGGGAACACTGGATGTCTGGTGACACCTGTGGCTCCTTTTGTATATAGGTGGAAATGGTTTGGCTCCTCCTCCCTGGGTGGAGCATCTCACAATGGGATGATGAATTGTGTCATGTCATTGGTGACCTTTAATGGCCCTATTAACAGAAGAGATCTTCTTGGAGGTAGTGGAAGAGTGAACAGAGATAAGAAACAATACTCCACCCGGTTTTAACAGATAGCTTGTTATCAGAAAGGCAGTCACCCGCTCTCTCCTGGAATTACAACAGATAAAAATGAAACATCTCCCAAACAGGTTTCAACAGATGGATAGAATAAAATTTTTTTTTGGTTATAAAAAACCCGAGACAACAAGACAACCAGGGGATCGAGCCTAGTCATCATGGGTTTAGGAAAGGCAGGTCCTTCTTGGCCAATTTGGTCTCCTTTTGTAACCAGGTGACCCATTTAATGGATAAGGGAAAGGCTGCAGTATTGATGTACTCTACCTGGAGTTCAGCAAAGCCTTGGACATTGTTTCCCACAGCATACTGCTGGAAAGGTTGGACAGCTGCACTCTTCACTGGGTTAAGAACTTGCTGGACAGCCAGACCCAGAGAGTGGTGGTGAACGGAGTTACATCCAGCTCTCACCCAGTCACTAGTGGTGCTCCCCAGGGCTCAGTATTGGGGCCAGTCCTGCTTAATATCTCCACTGATGATCTGGATGAGGGAGTTGAGTGCACCCTCAGTAAGTTTGCCGATGACACTAAGCTGGGTGAGAATGTCAATCTGTGGAGGGGCAGGAAGGCTCTGCATAAGGATCCGGACAGGCTGGATCGATGTGCCAAGGCCAGTTGTATGGGATTCAATAAGGCCAAGTGCTAAATCCTTCTTATAGATAACCCCATGCAGGATTACAGGCTTGGAGCAGAGTAGCTAGAAATCTGCTCTGGCACAAAAGGACCTGGCCTGCATCAGAAACAGTGTGACCAGCAGGACTAGGGAAGTGATTGTGTTTCAGTATTCAGCGCTGGTGAGGCCACACCTCGAGCACTGTGTTCAGTGTTGGTCCCTCACTACAAGACACTGAGGTGCTGGAGAATGTCCAGAAAAGGGCAACAGAGCTGGTGAAGGGTACGGAGAGGAAGCAGCTCTGGGAATGCAGGTTGTTTAGCCTGGAGAAGAGGAGGCTTTCATACCACTCTCTACAACCACCTGGAAGGGGGGGTGTAGCCAGGTAGGAATCAGCCTCTTCTCCCAAGCAACAAGTGACAGGATTAGAGAACATAGTTTCAAGTGGTGCAAAGGGAGGTTCAGATTGGACATCAGGAAGAATTTCTAACCTGAAGATTGTTAATCATTGACACAGCCTACTCAGGGTGGTGGTGGAGTCTCTCACCCCTGGAGATATTCAAGAAACTACTGCAGCTGGCATTTAGTGCTGAGGTTTAGGTGCTGTGGTGGTGGACTCACTGATCTTGGATGTCTTTTTCAATCTTAATGATTCTCTGATACGCCAGTTATTTCTTCTGACTTCACTTCTATATTTTTAATAGAAAAATATTAAATTGATAAAAAATACCACATTTGCATTGGAATACAAAAGTGTAATCTTTTTTTAACAATTGCTAGTAAATACTATGTGTTCAGTTTTTGGTAAGAGGGATAAATTCTAAGGCTTCCAAAAAACAAGCAATATTTTTTCCATCTTATTTAAAATTTACTGCCTTATTCAGTCCAGGCATGCCTTCAGTGAGCTGGCAGCACGTAGAGTACTTGGGAACCGCTTCGTCAGATAAACTTGCATTATTAATGAAACTAGATTGAGTTTGAGAAGGAGTGCATTTTCAGCTGTTGACACCTGTTGCTCCATTAGTATATATCTAAGCAAGTCAAGATAGCAATTTGTTTAGCACAAAAAAAAAAGGATTTATAAAGGAAAAAAACTAATCTGGTATTTGGCTTTTTGTGGCAAATGCAATGATCAGTTCTGCAGCACACTTCATTGCAACATTTTTTTTTTATGTTACTTCTTATCCAAGAAAAATTAAAAGCTCAGTAAGATACATTTAGGATGGTGAATTTAAGTTCACAAATCCTTTAAAATAAAACACTGCCATTTGTCAAAGTGGATTTGAATTCAAGTAGACCGTGTGCAAAAACATGACATACAAGAGTATAAAACTGAAAATATAGTAAGTTGGAATAGGAAAAAATAATGAGAATTAAATTGTCATGTACTGAAGAGACAAAGTTAAAGCATCTACTCAACAAGTACATTGACTCTGATGTTTCATACATACAGAGATGGTGAGAATGAGATGGAGAAGAAGACAGTCCTGATATTGAGTATTGGAATATTATCTGAAGTAAATAAATAGCAGCTAAAATCTGAAGAGGTTTCAGGGTAAAAAGAGGACAGTCTCCAGACTGAGTGTACAGAGACCACATGAGAAGCCTACAGGCTTGCTCACATCTTTCTCAGGCATCAGTATTTCTTATAAAATCTAAAAAAAAGCTGAATACTACATCTATTTTTTAAATCTGCTGTTTCATAATTCTCACTCTTTGTAGAAATGTTCTGTGAATTTACCCATTTCCAGTGAAGTTGCTTAACTTAGAAGCAGTACAGTGACAACTGAGTGCTTCTGTGTCGGATTAAGCATAATATCCTTGTTTTCAAAAAGCAGTCTTCCACCCCTGGATTAGCCAGTAGCTCTTCTAGGTGCAGTGACACTGAGGGCTTTGTTTGTTTGGTTGTTTGTTTGTTGGCAAAGATTAATTAAATAATAATCATTTGAGCAGCAATTTAGGAAATACTAGGTTTGCTAAATACACCATTGCTATATAAGACAGGCAGAAGGCCACCACTTTGATGGATCTGCCATGGAAAGTGATAAAGGAAAAATAACAGTACACAAACCACAAGGTTTTTCAGTGCACAGATATCCTTGGCCCTGATTGCCAATATAATGAATTGAAAGTCTTTCTTCATATATATGCATTCAGTTTAGACCAGGCCACTTCAAAATAGTGAGATGGCTGCTGGCAGGCAGAGCTGCAACACCTCAAGGCAGTCTCTGAAGGGACATTTCAAGTTTCTGCTCACGGGTGGCAGGATTTCTCCTAGGAAAAGAGAGCTCTCTAAAAACTAACTTGAACAGAAATAATTATCAACAGGAATTGCTCCTGTTACATAGACCATTTGGTGTTACACTGAGCTAGAGAACAAAAACACAGGTTTAAGAGCTTGCCAACAGGGAGGCTTTGCTCTTGTGGTTATTTGCAATGGAAAGCAGGTGCAGTTCCACTTGGCTGAGAAAGGCTCTGGAGAGCCACCAGCTAAATGCTGCAGAGAGAATTCTATATTGCCAGATACCAGAGGGGCTGAGGCTGCTTCTCTGGGTTTTCTTTCAGCCTAAAATGTCTCTTCCCTGAGGAAATCTTCCCCCAAGGAAAGCTTTAGGACAAATGACAATATTGCCTCTTACTGTCTGCTTGGAGAAATTGAGGGAAATGCATGATAAGAAGACTTACATTTGCTTTTTTCTGGTGGACTCGTGAAGTAATTCTAGGGAATAAATAATTTAACACAATTTCAAGCTATTGCCTGAAGTTCCAGCAAAATTGCATCATTACTTTAGCCTAAGTGCATGATTGATAGCTTTATTTGGTAAACATATTTTGGGGAGTTGTTAAAGTGGTGCAGGGATACACGTGTCGTCCCTCTAGCTCAAATGGTGAGTTATTTTTATCTCTTTGACTCTGCTCCATGTTCTTCCAATGGAAAATTGGCTCCCATCCTTCTTTACATTTGTGATAGGAAAAGCATATAAGTTCTGTGAAACTTAGCTGTAGGTGGTCTTTGTGTGCCTCTGCACGTCATTTTCAGCCCAAATGGTTCTATGATGCTATGAATAAACCTATTTTCCTCCTTTAAAAATAGCCAGAGTTTTGTAATCTCTTGCCAAACAAACCTCAGTTTTATCTAGTTTAAAGTATTTTATCTTATTCTTGTCTTCCCTTTGTCCATCATCGGCCTCAGAAAATGCATTATTTTGCAGGCTGTCAGCGGTAGGCAATACCTCTCCCAGTCATGTATACAAGACTGTAGAGGAGTATGGTTTCAACAGCCACTAGACCTTAGTAAGTAAGTAATTCCTTTTTGTTCGAGAGCAAACAGTGGGCAGTGAGGACTAAAAGAGTTTTGAACCCAGAGTTTGGTGAGCATGAGAAATGAGTTGCTGACCATTCTGCTGAAAATGTTGGACTCAATAGTTTGATCCGGGATCTACCAGCCTAAAGGGTCACTAGTATTTCCCCTAAACATGGACTTTAGAACATGGCTACACTTGGATTTTGTGTTTGTCACATTCTGGGAATGTATGTTACTACATGTTTAATCACTACCTGAATTGCTTTGCAAAAACAAGAACACACTTTGTGTGGGAGAGTGTATAACCTGATGTGTGTCATGAAAGGACTGTGTACAGAAAGATGTTTCTTTTGGTGGCTAAACTGTCAGTTCACTCTAATAACAACAAATGGATGCATTGAAGACATCATGCTACCGGCCAAGAGGCTGTTTTGTATTGTGAATTAAAGGTCTCCAGGATTTTGTGACTGCAGTCTGTTTTAATCATTCCAAATCTATAGCTCTAGGCTTAAGATGAGATCCCCAAAAGTTTTTATAACTGTAAAGTCTTCATTTTAGGAATTAAATTCCCATAGGAAAAAAATAATCAAACCCCCATTTTTTTCACTGCAAGGTAAATGCCCCATTATGTTTGTCATTTCAAAAGTCCATTCCAAGACACAGGAGAAATGACAAGTGGTGCACTAGTCACTGAACCTTCACTAAAAATAAATGTCATTCCCAGGTTTCTCTTTCAGACATTGAAGATTAGTATTTAGGTGTGTAGCACATACTCACTGTGAGTCTGCATGGGTAACATCTGCTTGATTAGAATGGTTTGTGTATGTGCAGTGTGCATGTATATGTATACATATACGTATATGTATATGTATATACAAGCCTTTTTTCCATTTGACAATAGTCAGACAGATTTCTGAAGGTACCAGGTCCCATGCATGTGTAACAAAACACATTGCTTTTACACCTTCTTAAGCAGTATCTGCTTGTATAGTACATCTCATGACTTTATTTTTGTGTAGCATGTAGACTGACAGAAATGAGAACAAATCCCATTCAAGTTTGCTTTTGGGCAAAGTGAACCTGTTGGTGATTTTCATTCTGAATTTTAAAATGCTCTTTTAGCCTCAGTAAGTAGAATATTCAAACAGCTAATACAATGTATTTCAAAATAAGTCAGAAAACTTACCACTGAATTGAATGGTTTTTTCAGCTAGGCCTTTCAAAATAAAGGTGTTGTCATACATACTATTTTTTCATATAGTAAATGGTTAGAACAAACTTACAAATTAACTTAGGACACATCTACCTCCACATATCATGCAGAGAACCCTTGATTTCTTGAGAATTTAGATATCTGTAGGAAAACAATTTATGCACTTACTCAACCACCATATATTTTAACTTTTTGATTAGTTTTTAGTTTTTTCACTTTACTGAGCATTTGTGAAATGCTAGAGACACATACCACAAACATTTAAATTACACCACATTTTTTCTCAGAAAATCTGAATTAATAGACAAGCTAACAATCAAAACTTGTGTCCTCCATCAGAAATTTAATCTTATCCAATTAGCAACCATTACCTCTGGGAGATATTTTGCCCAGTCGGTCTCACCAGAAGTATTGGATAAAGTCACAAACTTATTTAAGAAATCAGCAAAATGACCTTATTTATCACTGAAGTAAATGCAGTAGTGTACCCTATTTATTTTTATTCATGCTGGCAGACAGCAAGTGGCATAGTGTCAGGTGACATCACTGTGGGAAAAACTCCAAGAATTCATCCTTAACATCTACTTTCAGCTTCTTTGGCCATGACTCCATTGTTGAATTATTCAGGTACTGCTCTTGCTGGCAATACTTTTGTCATCATATGTCAACATATAATATATGTCAGAAAAGTTAGGACTTATTTCCAAAGGAAGAATGTCAACTTTGCATAAAGCTGGGATGCTGAGTGGTCTAGAGCAGGGTGGCTGCAAATCTTTTTTAACATCCTTTGGTTTTCCACAACATTAGTATTACCTGAGCATTTCTGTTTTTCTTTTAGGAAAAAGTTTGAGTGAGTTTTTTTTCTGTGTGAAAGTAGCAGAAATTGCTTTTTGACAGAGCTCCCATTGGAGTGAACACTAGAAATAGCCCAAGTGCTACTGAGGATAAAATTCAGCTTACACAACTGGAGCAAAACACAATTTGTATGAATCCATAATGCAAGCAGAGTTTAAGAGGTCCTGCAAGGTGACTCCCCATACTCTAAACTCAGAAGAGCAGGCTGACTGCAAATCCTAGTCAAGCACAGTATAATCACTTTAAAGCTGCCTTTAGTGGCAGGAAAAGGGGAAATGGCATCAAACTGAAAAAGAGTAAATTAGGTGTATAAGGAAGACATTTTCCACAGTGAGGGTGATGAGGCACTAGAACAGGTTGCCTTGAGAAGGTGTGGATGCCTCATCCAACCTGGAAGTGTTCAAGGGCAGGTTGGAGGGGGCTTTGGGCAGTCTAGTGGAAGATGTCTCTATCTGTGGCAGGGGTGTTGGGACTAAATGTGCTTTCAAAGATCCTTCTCAACTAAAGCATTCTGTGGTTCTGTTATTATGTGGTCTTACAGAATTCTGAAAGGGTGTTAATAATAGCTCTAGTGAACTTGGTAAATTCAGATTGTGTGAGCATATTTTGTCCTCCTAAATTCTTCCAATGGATATTTTATCTTGCTCAAATAACAGATACCTAGTTTTAGAATTGTTATCTATTACTTTGTGTCAAAACGGGGAAGAAATCCAAGTATTTTGATTTTTTAAGTTTATCTCTTTTTTGTGATTTTTTAAATGTATTTCTCATTCCTCCCTTCCAGCTCATCTTTCTCTTTTAAAGTTTATACATAACCATTTTTAAGTTAGTCTTACTGTTATTGAACCTTATCTTTATGCATGTACCTACCATGTAAGTCACAGAGGGCAAATAGGTAGTTTCAAGCTACAGCTGGTTGTAAAATTAGCTTGTAAGTACATATATCTATGAATCTCATGGCCCAGAATGCCAGTGGAAATATTACAAGGGTGTAATGAGCCTCAGTCTCCAGTCATTTTTAGACAACCTGTATTTTGTACAAAAGCATAGGAAAAACACTGATGGTCTGTTTTGCTATTCATAACAGGCTGGGGGCAGAGCCTGATATTGAAAAGGATTTAACTTTATTCCTTGTGTCTGTCCTGAAAAATATTTTGGGGAAAAAAATTGTCATTCTGCTCTGAAATATAACGTTACTATGTTTCTAAATGTGAGTCAAATCTACCAACCCCCCATCTTAGGGAAAACAGCTAGGCTTTATGACATTTCGGCTTTGCACAAAATTCCAGATGATATACTCAGATGTTCATGCCAAGGGAGAAAATAAACTTTTTCCAAATAAAATGCATCTTTGATAAAAATCTATCACTTACAATGCAGAGTAAGATTGAATGCTTTAGACCAAGCATCGTGATTTTTATGAAATCCTTAACAAAAATTACAAATATGTAAAGTATACTCTTTTTTTTTTCTTTTTTTCCAATGCACTGACAGTTTCAAAAGCATCACTCAGATTCATTTGTGGCATTTTTCTAAGTGGTCACTTGTTATGCAAAGAAATATGAATTTAGATTATGAAACACTTATCTTCTTGCACATATTTTTGCTTACATTATTTATGAAATCTCTTATGCCAAGACAGGAAAGAAAATCTCACTTTTGGAATCATGCAATGTTATTTTGTTGTTCCTTAAGGTGTTTTGAATATTGTAACTATTAATGATACATGTTTCTAACTCCACGCAAAAGTTTTTCAAAGCCCATTTTAATCATGAAATATCACACTAAATACTTGATAGAGTGTCTGGTCCCATTGAAGTTGATGGCAAAATATCCTTTGACTTCAAGAGGCAAAAGAGTAAAATGAATTGGGTGGGTTTTCAAGGATACCTTGAGTTATGTCAGCAAAACATTGCAGATCCAAAGCCATCATATTTCTCCTGTTACGATGACTGGTTCAGCTGGCAACTCCTCGGCTTTACATGGAGCTGACAAAAGGACAAGTTTTTATTCCAGACACCATTGGGAAAGGCTAGTTTCAAATGAAAAGTTAATGAAATTTCCACCTAGATTTCAATATAAGCAGGTTTGCCCTTTTCTTAGTGCAGTAGGCATAGAGGTAAAATAGAGTGTGGGATTTTTCGAAGCCTCAGTATAAGATACTTGTCAATTTAAGTTTTATATTCTATAAATAAATAATTCTTTAGCCTCAGGGAGCACAGAAAACTAACATCTGTTGGGTTCGTAACAGCGACTGACTTCTCAGGATGCTTCTCCAATAGCTTTTTTCACCCTTCTTGTCAAAACTGCAGGAGTACAACAAATAGTTGCAAAAAGTAGCAATACGGAGGAATAATGTGGGTTCATACCAGCCATGAAATGACATTTTTCCTTGGGTGTATTTTATTCCACATTCAATTGAAATGCCCCTTTCTCGCAAAACTTTAATATTCATCACTTGAAAACAGGAGTCTTCCCTTGAGCAAATCTGTAGTAGGAACAGGAGAGGAGGTAATAGAGAAATCTATAGAGTAGGTAGGTGGCCTTGCTGAGATTAGAAAAAAATCAGGCCACTTTTACAATTATATTCTTAATAGAAATAGTGAAGCAGCTCGGTCTTCCTTGCAGCACAAAGACAGTTCAGCTGAAGGCTCATCCCACTGGCAACTGGAAGTCTCAGTGGAGACCCAAGGCCTTAAGTCATTGTTGACATCACTGTGACAAAAATAATGTGATTCAAGGTTCTTTATTATACCAGTGCCTTAAATTCTAATCCTTAACTGGTTACAGTATTTTCTTCTGTGTATTTTATTGGAGCACAGTGAAAGCTCATTTGTGAACTAATTCAGCTGCAAGCATTGAGCCAAAAAGTATTACTCGTATGTTCTGCACTTTAAGTATATAATTTTTTCCACCATTTCCTTTGAAACAAATGCCTTGGTCAGTTATGTCTCTAATTTAAAGAGATTAATACACTTCAACATCTGATAGGAAACTAGAAATGGACAGCAAGATTTCCCTCTGCACAAAGTATTTCAGCATTGAAATAGACTGAAGCAGTAACTTACCTGGCTCAGGAGGTAAAACTTCTGGCATTATGGTATTTTGGTGTGGTTGCTCCGGTACTTCAGAGGTCTGTTCTCTCTGTCCTGTGCATTTTTCCACATTCAAAACAATGCTATTCTAAGTAAATCCTAGCAGTATAAGGGTGAGGGTTAGATCAGCCTTTAGAAGAAAGTAAAACCTTCTAAAATCTCAAAAAACCCATAAAATCCATACCATCTGAACTCTAAAATCACACTTCTTGTCAGTTTAGTGGACAACATAATCTGGTCTTTGAGTAGGCAATTTGGCAACCTATGGTTTTTCAAGTGCCACTGAACACTGAACAGATGGCAAGATAGAGATTTCACAATGAAATAGCAGTTTTTAATCTTTCCAAGTCAAATTATTTTCCTGATTGCACTTTAAAATCTGATTCACTTGCACATAGATTTAATAATGATTTAATTCTTCAATGAGGATAGGAAGTTGTCACACTTTGTTAGAAACAGTTTTTGCAATGCAGAGTCCTGTGGCAGCAGGATATCAGCATGAAATTATTTGAGGGATTGGCCAAAGTATTTTTCCCTAAAATGTTTGGGTTTCTATTAGAAATTGTTAGTAATTTGATGCTGCCATGGAAATCGTTGCAGGAGGGTGGGGTGAGAGACGATTTTCTTAGTAGTATGTTTGCACTTAGAAGTTCAGTATTCAGGCACAAGATGTTATTTTGCAGTTTGGAGGCACAAGATGTTATTTTTCAGTTTGGTAGAAGTAATAGTGTAGGTACCTGATGTAAAATAGCATGCATAAAATCTAAGGTTTATGTGGTACCTGTGTACTGTGCAATGTTTCTGCATATTTCTTATTAATTACATGATGAAAAAATCTGTATCTGGGACCTGAACTGTTGGAAACTTTTTTTTTAAATGAATATATTGAAATATATAGGTAAACTGAATATTTTTTCTGATAAATTCATATACTGGATTAGTGTTACCTGTTTCCAATGATGCATGTACTTAGCTGCATGTGAAAATAGGAGCAAATATCTAGAGCTCACTTAAAGTGAGATGAATGTGAGATACAAAGTTATTATGTGACAGCTGTGGTATTGAGAAGAAAATAAGTAATGTCCATAAATTTCAGTACTTGTTTCATAATAGGACACTTTCTTGGTATTCTGTAATCCCTTATATTTGTTGAGAACAGGAAATGCAGATCTGCGTTTTGTGTCCCAATTTTTTTCAGTGACTACAATGGAAGAATTCTCTTTAAATAGTTGTAAATACAGTTAAGGTTTTATTAGGTTAGACAGTTACCTTAATATCCTTAGTCAAAACAGTCTCTGAGGAGTGTCATAATTAGTTGTTAAAAGTGACATGAGGAAGCATATGCTAAGAACAAAAATACTGGCCCAGGTGAGAACTGTCAACAGTGAAATTATTGTGTTGGGCTGCACAAATTCAGTGGTGTTGCTACATGGAGAATTGTGTCTGGAGTTTATTGTGGCAACAGTGAAGTGGACTGACATGCTTGAACTCTTAAGCTTATTCAAATACACCAAATTATGTACCTTCTGGTAAAAACAACAAAGGCTTTGTAATAGAAACAGGAACAAGATTTAAAAATGCATAGAATAAGAGTCAGGACATTGCTTCTAATTCCTATTGTTTTCTTTGGCACACACATCCTTATGGAGCATATGGTGGGGGGGGAGAGAGAAAGAGGCTGTGTGTATTCTCTTAAGTCTCCCATACATATGTCTCAAATCTAATTTTATGGGACAAATTTTTCCTAGAAAACTTCTCAACAGCTGTGAGACATAGATACAGCCTTTGGAAGCAGACAGCAGACTGCCTGTTTGAGAATTGTCTGAAGAGGAGCTGGAAAAGATCTGCTCTCAGAGAGAGCTCCTTTGCTGTGAGAGAAGACAATTTCTTACAAAACGTTCCTCTTCCACCTACAAGGCTTTTCAGCAAGTTGCTGACTTGGGCTTTTCACAACAGTGCTGTGATGGAAACCAAAGGAACTTTCTTGCTTTTACTCCAGGAGGTGCTAAGTAACTGGAATCCTTTGTTTGTTGTCCCTTGCTTGGCTAATGCCTGTGTTTCTTAGCTTTTCACTCTTGAATGCAAAAAAGTTTAATTTTGTTGTAATTGTGTTTAATTCCTTTTACTCATTAAATTCCTAAGTTTCACCACCTCATTTATACTTAGGCTGAAAACAATAGAGATTTCTATCTCTTGTGCTTGGAAAGGAAATCTTTGCCAGGTCTCAGGAGAGTGGATTGCATTTTGTGACTTTATTTAAAAATTAACCATGAAATAAAATGTTTTCGCCTATTATGAAGTAAAGTCTAATGTTCATATTGTAATGGAGTAAAGTCTAATGTTCATATTAAGTTACCACATCTTTTTTAGCTTCAAATGTGCAGGGATATTTGCTTAATGTAACATTAGAGAAAGGGATTAATTTGTGCTCTTCTTTTTCGTTGAAAGCTCTCTTTCGTTTTCCGGTATTCTCTTTGAAGTAGTGTGAATAACACTTAAAATGCATCAAAAGTTATTCTGACTCAGGAATGGACACTGACCCAGATATGTAGTGATAATTTACAAATTTAAACACAATAGCACTTTCTTTTCATGTGAAATCCTAGCTCCTTGCAACTTCTTAGCACAGATTTTCTTCATTTTGCTATATTTCCACATACTGTTTTTCCATAGGGAAGAGCATCATCTATTATTTATCTGTAGCTTCAAGCAGCCTCTTTGCATGTTTCTTTCAAATATGAAGCAACCAGGACTCTTTCAGCAGGAGAGTAAGTTTTATGGAACATAAGGCTTCATTAAAAAGTTTCCAAGTTAAATTTATGTATTTTTACTGACTTATTTGTAATGCGTGATTTTCATTGTGTTTTGCATAAGTAAAGCCTCTGTGCAGTATTTTAGGAAAGTACACATGCAAATCCTTTTTGGGTTTGGATGAAATTGCCTGTTCCCTTCCCTGTAGTAGTGGAAAAATGTGTGTGCTGTCTTGTGACTTGGAACATAAGGAATTCTTTCTTTCTTTCTTTCTCATGGGTCGTTAATTGAAAACAAAGAGTAATGCTGTAGTGTATCTGTAACAGTGTGGCAGAATTGCATTTGTCATTTCAGTCTGTTAGCAGTTGTTGGTCATCAGAGGATAATCTAGATTGGTGTCATTGAAATTATAGGACAGGGATTTCTTATGCTACCCAGACAAAAAAGGAGGTGTGGTTGGCCACCAGAAAAGAATGCAATGACTGAAGTGATATATTTTTAGGTCTGGTGGGAAAAAATAGTTTTGGAAATGGACTGAAACTGGAGTGCTGAGTACCTTATTCAGCTTGACTCATCTACATTACTCAAGTGAAAGGCCTGTCCTTCATAAAACACCTTATATCCATTGCTGCAATATGCAAAGAAATTGAAGTGTTTCCCTTTACTCCAGCTGTCACATATTTTCAAGATTCTGAGCATGGTCAGGCAGGAGCTGTTTCATATTTTCAGTGCCAAGAGACCTGATTTTGCTTGATTGTGCTCCCTATATTTGCTATAACTCAAAATCTAAAATGGTCAATACGGAGTCTCATTCCAATGGACAATATCCTGTAGTTTATCCATCATCTTTATTACTATAAGGCTGATAAATATAGTCTCAGAAGCGTTTGCATTACCCCATAGAAGTACCTGAGATATCCCTTCAAATTATGATGGGTTTCAGCTGTTTTGTAAATTACGTATTCATACTTCCTTCTCTGTCTCAATCCTCCAATATTGAGTTTATAACAAGATACAGGGCCTACAAATGTGCATAGAGGAATAGCACAGTAAAGATTTTTTAGAATTAGAAAATGCCATTAACATTTTGAAGTTTTTCCCCTTTCACAATAAATATGGCACCAAACTTGTGCGTTTAAGGTATGATTTAGAGATCTTGTCTACACTTGTTTGGAATATATAGCATATCTCAGACATGGCTTTGTTGCTTATTCAAAAATTCAAGTAAATTTTTCATACAGGGTGAAAAATCCATCATAACCATTGTGCATTTGAAATCCTTGTAGCACTCTATTGATTCATTCATTCACATATGTAGCCACAGAAAGGTCAAGGTTAGAAGGAACCTCTGATGACCCTCTGGTTCAGTCTGCTGGGTTGTGCCCAGAGCAAGGCTTAGGTTAGGCTACCCAAGGACCTGTCAAACTGTCTTGAGTGTTCCCAGTGAAGGAGATTCCACCACTTCTCTGGACAACCTGTTTCAGTGTTTGTTTTCCCAATGTAAAATTGCTTTTCTTATGGAATTTACATTAAAGCAACTGCACCACTTGTGAAGCCCTTCACCTCTTCTCTTCTCAGTGGCTATCCTTGTGAAGAGAGTGACTCAGTCTGCTCTAAACTACCTTTTAGCTATTGCAAGACTGTGATTATATCCCCCTGAGCCTTCTTTTCTCTAGGCTGAATGCAGCCAATTCCAGCAACCTTTCTTTCTATGTCAGCTTTTCCAACTCTCTCATCGTCTTGGTGACTCTCCACTGAATTCCCTCAAATTTGCTATGCTGCTCATGAACTCAGAAAACCAGGACTTGGTACAACAGAGCAGGATAAAGAGTGTTTCAAGTTTGACCTAACAAGTGCAGGGCAGATAGGACTTTCCCACATCCCTCCATCTGCTGGCTGTACTCCTCCTGTTGATGCAGCATGGAACGTATTTGCCTGCAGGTTCATGTTCAGCTTGAATGTAAACAAGTCCATGTGCACGAGGACCTGCAGGGCTTTTTCCACAGTGCTGTTCACCACATAGTTGGACCCCAGCCCATACTGCTGTGTGAGTTATTCTAGATGCAGGAGTTCACATTTTTCTTTGCTCAACCTTACACAAATATCCTTGTTCCCATCTGCCAGCTGGTTGATGTGTTTGTGTTGTGGTTATTCTTTCTGGCTGACCTCCTTCCATTTTGGTGCCACCCACAAGCTTGGTGAGGGTGCAGCTACTCTTGTCATCCAGATCGTTCCTAAGACATTGAATTGTACTGGACCCAGTATCCGTCCTGACAAACCAGCTAGTGGTAACCATCTGACACTTGAACTTCAAGTCGTTGCTCACCACCCTTTGAGTCAAGTGGGTTAACTGGTTTTCCATCCATCTTGTGATTTTTTTTCAGTCCGTTTCTTACCTGCTTGCCCATAACAACTTGTGCATGAGGCATCATGTTGGAGACACTCTGTATACCCAGGTGTGTACATGCAGGCATATAGATGTATATTAAAAGAGAGAATAAATGTCCCTATATAGATTTTTATCAATACCGTGTTACCAGTACAGATCTTTGGCTGAGGTGATAAGCTCATGAAAAATCTTTGTCAGCGAAAATTGTCAGCCTAGTAAGAAAATACTAAGATGCTTCAATTCTAGGAGCCTGTTATCTTAAAACTCCCTTAAAGACTCTTCATAAAAGTATTATGATAGTAATTTTTCTCCCTTGGTATTTTGAGAATTGTGCTACTTCATTTTAGGAGTCTAGTGTTACAATTTTCTTTTTTAAACAGTCAAATTACAATAAGTTTAGGCAATCATCTTTCTGAAATGCCTCTATTTGTTTTGTCGATGCCTTAATTGACAGCTATGCTACTAAAATACTAAATCTAAAAATGTCTTATGGCAGAGTCTAGTGGATTCACTGGACAAAGGATCGATTGTTAAAGCACAGAGTAATGCCAAAACAAGGGTTTTTTCTGTGCAATGCCATTCTACCTGAACTTTCCTTTTATGAAATGGCATTCAGCCCATTACATTACTTCTTTTGAAACACAAGCAGACTGCTTCTTAAAGACATACAGTAAATTAAATCAGTCGTTTTTCTGATTGTGAGCTTCAGGCTGTGCCCAGTCAAATGCACGGTATTTTCCTTTGCCAAGACAACAAATGAAGTACAACACAAGGGACCAGCATGCTGTGGTATCAGAGATGCTCAGCAATAAAGACGTCTCAGCAAAGATGTTGTGAAATGAAAAGGTACTTGCTGCTAGTACCTCAAAGGAGGTAGTTTTTTCTCACACAGATGCTGCTAATGATGCTGTGTTCAGATTTTCCTGAATGCTTCCTGCTAGCACTTCATTCTTTGGATTGCTAGCAGGAAGGGAAGCTGTAACTTCAGAACCCTGAAGCTGGAGAGAACCGGACCTGTGGGTCCTTGCATGTAAGACGGGAGAAGGTCTGGTATGAACATACCACCTGCCACTCCTGACTTAGTAGACTCAGTCATACTCAGTCTTAAAAACACAAGGGAACGTAGCAACTCAAAAGGATTTTTATCAGGGCATATTATGGAGAAATTGCCTCAAACAGAGGTTACTTTCAATTCTGTTTTTTCATTGACTCAGAAATTTAAAGTGCATAATACTAATGCAGATGTTGTAGAAATTGGCAATTCACATGCTCTAGAAGCTGTAAATGAATTCTTCAAAAGAAGCTTTGAAATTAATTGTCTTCTAGCAATAACAAAAACTCCACAGATCAAGTAATTGGTCAAAGCCCACTGTTGATTTCAGTAAATGATTTTGAAGGAGTATAAATCTATCATTTAATACCTTGCTGAGCTTTCATCCAGATTTCGTTGGAGGTTACTTTCAAAATTTGGCCTTGATTTGTTGAGATTCGGCATTAATGAAAGTAAGGCAAAATGCATTTTGTCATGTGTCTGCTAGATTTTCCTTATAGATAAGTTCTCCCAGTGAATTACTAACTTCTGGAACCTGTTTTTCTTCTCTCAGAACAAGCTGGTGAGGCCCTCAATGCATGTAATAGATCTGGTCAGAGGATACATTGGCAGTGATATCTGGCAAGCCTCTGCTCCCTGAGGCTACATTCTCATGCTTCCACAGCAGATCTGCTGCCAGAGTAGTAAAAGCTTTCAATCAGATGAAAATTGAGCTTTGTATGATGTATGTCCATTTATTTTGAATTAAAAGTTGCTTACTAACTGCCTTGATTTACTCCTGCTAAGCAGTGGTTTATAATCCAATTATCCTGAGCTGTGAGAAAAATCATGTTGACTTGTATGATTTCAGTGCCAAAATTGCATCATGTTCCCTATGTATTTTCCACCTTTTTTTTTTCAATTCCAAGTGATGTTTTATTGTTGTGACCATCCTTTAGAATAATGATTGCCAATTGCCTTAGAACGAGTTAGCTAAGAGCTTAGCATATCTGAAACATCTATGGCATTTTCATTTTGCTAATTCGATAAGAAATTCTGGGGATGTTTTCCTGGGAAAGATCTTTTAAGAGGATTTTTTTTAAAACTTTTATACATAATAAATGAGCAAATAGAAAATTTTCTAATTTCCAAGAGCAGGTTGAATGGGGCTTTGAGCAGCCAAGTCCAGTGGAAGGTGTCCCTGCCCACGGCAGGGGGGGTCAAACTAAATTATCTTTACAATCTCTTCTAACCAATCCATTCTGTCACTCTGTGATCACTGACTGAATTCTCTGATAATCTGCTGAATTCTATGATAATGCAAGCCTACATTAATCGTCTGATTCTGTGATGATCTTTCTGGATCTTTCAGACCAATCGTTTTCATAATCTGTATTGGCATTGCCCTTTCTGGTGCTTAACCAGAATCCATCTGCCTGGTCTTCTCCAAAGACTGGCTTCAGAAAAGTAAATCTTTTCAGAGACTGTTTTACTGTTATTCTATTACTGGAGAACTTCACTGTGTGATACCAGATGTCTGCACTAGTCTTTATGCTGTTTGCTCTCTCTGGATGAGGTTCTGTTTTCCAGTGGAATAGCAGAGCTGGAAACATCTGCCCCCCTCACTAAGGACAGGTAATATTCCCATGGGAGAGGTTCCCTTTCTATGGGAAAATGATCAAGTAGGCCCCCAATGTAACTGAAGTCTTCATTCCTTGAAATATAACTGTCTTTAGGAAAAGATTATTTTTGTATCTAAACCATAAAATTCATTGGCTGTTCACAGTTCTTGTTTTATCCCCCCAGGTAAGTTGCATATTTAGATAACTATGTTTGAAGGACTTAGACCAGACTGAAATCATCCTGAGATGCCTCGTGTTTCTGACCTACCGTCTAGAAATGTCCTCAGTCGAGCCCCTGTCTTCCTAAACTTCCAACCAGTACCAGCCTGAATAAATAACAACTCTGATTTCCTGTGAACTTTGCAAAGAAAGACTTTAAATATGTAAAATTACATTTTTTTAGTCATTCTCTGAGTAATTCTTGCTCTTACTATTATTTGTAGGCAGCTCATGGTATGTTTTCAGCCAAACAAGATATCAACATTTCATGTGAGTCTGTGAATTTAATGTGAGATACAGACTTAGTCTAATAAAGGACAATACTGTCTGAAAAAAAAAATTCCCTTAAATTTAGATGATTTTGCATTGAAATATGCATTTGAACCTGTAAGAATAATGGAGATCTAAGAACTTTGTCCTGATCCATTTTAAACAAACCTGAACAAATACTATGTAGAGTCAAGCATTATTTTTCAAATATTTTTCAATAAAATAATGAAGATGCATGAAAAGAAATATGTAAGAAATAGCTTAGAGTGGTGTGAAAGAAAGCCTTATTTCTAACATTCTGGATTAGAATTTCTGCCCTAACTAAATCCCAGACTGCATGAGAGAAAGTTCTTGGAAAAGAGCACCGTTGACAGGCAGAGACAGAATTTTTCATTCTTCCATTCAGAGCTCAGATCACTTCTATACCCTTTGCAACAAAATCTTGTATGGGTTTTTCCTAGCAGCTGCCATCTGTGTTTTGGATTTTATTAAGTGAATTTGTTTCCCTGAACAAAACAAAACATCATTCAGGCTACAAAAATAAGTAGACAGGTGGTCTACATAAAAGATATTTTTCCCATTGTGTTGTATGCCACGATTTAGTCTAATTATCCCTATCATCTCACCCCTTATATTGTGATTTTTTTTTCCATCCAAGGAAAGAAATAATGGTATTACTTTTGGGAACAAAGAATTAACTTGGAAATCATGGAAAAAAGCAACACTGCCCACTGGTAGCCTTGCAGAAGTGCTTTGGCAATAAAATAAAGAACATAAGAGGGCATCTAATATCTAGTAAATATGGGGAGAAAAAATAAGTAAATTATTTTCAGGTTCTGTGCCTGTCCCTGGGTTTCTCTGCTAGTTTGTATTAGCTTTTTATGACCATTTGTGTCAGAAGTCTGTATACAAGATAAAAGCTCATTCCATTGTGGGCAATACTGCTCTTCTATGTGAGGCTGTGGTACAGTGCTATACATTAGGAAAAAAGAAACAAAAATTGTATTTCCGACTTCTTTGAAATGAGGGAGATTACTCTGTTGTTATATCTTTGCTTAGTTTTTGGCACTTTAATTTTCACTACTTTCCTCCCCACCCCATGCCAAGACTACTACAATAATGCATTTAGTACTATCAGTGCCTGACCAAACTGGAAGTAATGAACTCCAGAAGTGTAATTCTATTAAACATATCCATTACCATGCATCTCCAAAGAAAATTTTACAACTCATTACAGCCCGCTCCCTTGTATGAAATGGTGAGGACACCAAGAGCAAGCACTGAGATGAATTATTGTCAAGTGTTTAATTTGGCTTTTAAAGAAAAGATTAAAGAAAGCTCAGGCCAAGTTTTTAGACATGTGATGTCTTTCATGCATTTAGGTAAAAATAAGGTGAGGATTCAGGTGCTTCTGTCCCTCAAATACTAAATAAAATACAACACTCAATGCATGTTCCCATATACTCACATCCTAAAAATCAGCATTTTTTAAGTATTCATGCTTACATTGTTTTTGTGACTGTTAACAAAAGAAAGAAAATTCTGCCAATTAAACGTGTGCAAAAAGTCAGATGCTAGAGCACCTAAGCATTGTTAGGATGAACCAGAATAAGTAAATGTGTAAATGTATTGCCTATACCCAAGTCCACTTGGACGTTTTCACCACTAGTAATTAGAACAATCTCTCAACTCAGTGTCTCGGTGGAGTGGCTAAGAAATGAGAACGACATTTCCAACAGAGCGTGGGGTGTTATTATGTGGGAAATGCTGAGAAACAAGCTGGGATTAAAACCAGAACAATTGCAATGAGAGTTCAATTCCCCCTTTAGTGAATTGATCAGCTTTGCAATCTATTTAGGTATACCAGTGAAGGAAGAGAGTACGGCACAGCCCTCTTGGTCACTGGACAGCGTCTTTGCTTTATTGGAGGACAGGAAATTATCAGTGCCTTTGGTAAAAAATGTGATCCTATTGCAAAGAAGAGGAGGGGCAGACTGAAATCCTCTGGCTATGAGATAATTTCGGGGGGTTGGGATATATAACTAGGAAACCTACAGGTTTTGGCACCTTTAAGATGTAGAAATGATGCACTTTAAAGACAATATTAGTATAGGAGGTAATATAAAAGGTGGTCTTTATTGGAGGCCTCCAAAGGTCAGATATGGAGAAATGCTCACCCTGCACAGAGTGAATACAGTTTTTTAAATTTAGAAACTTAGCATAATTGACAAGAATCCTCAATTAGAAGCACAGGTGATGAAGTAATTCCCCCCTTTAGGTCCCACCTCTTCGGTAGCCCTGCTTTAGGGAGGAACTAAACTTTGTTTATGAAAATGTGTCTCAAAGAACTGCTTTCAACCTTAACTCCCAGGAACAACCGAGATAGAATAGGGGCCTTGGACCCTCCAGGGCTTGAAGTCTCAGGAATGTGTTTTGTCTTTCTGCCTATCAGGGTAGGAAAAAGTAGGGAAAAATACTGGAGCTAGCTAGGAACTATATAACTATGCAACAATAGTCCACACAGTTACGAATATATATGAGGGAAATATAAAAGCAAAAAACATTCTGGCATTATATAAACCCTCCCTCTTCAAAGGGCATTTGAAGGTCATATCCTACGGAGGTGGGATACGATAAAGTTCTGCTTCTAGCATAGCCTGAATTCCACAGTTCAGGTACAGTTGCCAGTACAACAGAATTTCAACTCAAATCCAATTGAATCTGCACAATGAATCAGAGAAACTGGCTGCAAATGTTGATGTGTTAGACCCCGATAAAATGAGGTGGGAGGTTCTCAATACACACCATGAAAAAATTATTACACAAATTATTATCACAGCAGGGCTTTGCCTGATTATTTCATTTAGTCCTCATTTCTCAAAAAATGGCAAATATGGGAGTATCTGGATATTCATGGTGTTGAAAGCTGTTTCTGGGAAACATGTAGGACTAAATTAATTAACTGCATAAAGGGATGCAAACCTTGAGAGAAGCCAGGGCCAGATCTTGCTTGTGGGCTATCAGTGATTGAGAGAATGTACTGTATTGCCCTCTAGAAAGACCTCTCAAGTACATCATAGCTAAGACCATATTGACTAAGATGAAGACCACGCATATGCACAATTTATTTTCTGTCCCTATTTTCCCCAAAATTTAGCATTTTGATATTAACAAGTGAGAAAAATGTGCAAGAAACAGCCCTGCAGACACCAACGTCAGCAAGGGAGGAGGGGAGGAGCTGCTCCAGGCACAGGAGCAGAGATTCCTCTGCAGCCTGTGGTGCAGACCGTGGTGCAGCAGCTGTGCCCCAGAAACCCATGGAGATCCACAGGGGAGCAAAGATCCACCCACAGCCCTTGGGGGACCCTACACTGCAGGAGACAGACGTGGCCTGGGAGAAGCTGCAGCCCCCAGAGAAAAGCCCATGCAGGATCACGTTTGCTGAAGCAGTCTGTACCTGAAGGACTGTGCCTTATGGAAAGGAGACAGTTGGAGCAGTTCTTGTATGACTGCAGCCTGTGGGGAGGACCCACAGTGGAGCAGGGAAAGAGTGTGAGGAGGCAGAGAAAACCAAAACAAACTGACCACAGGCCCCATTCCCCTTCCCCCTGAGCAACTGGGGAGCAAGTAGAAGAGTAGGTGCTGAAGGACTGAAGCTAAGACCACTTTTTTTTTCTTTTTTTAAACAAGCAAAGAGAAATATTTTTACTAGTTTCGTTTGTAGTGGGATTCTTTTGGCTGAAATTTTTGAAGACTACTTCAAAGGAAAACTCCCAGTAACAGAAAATGTCAGCCCATGTGCACAGGGTGTGTTAAGGTTATAGGAAGGCTTGTAAGGTATTTGGCAATCTTCATAGTAAGTGGTACTATATGCTTATGTATAAAACATACTATTGTGATGCATAAGCTTTAGTCCCACCTGTTAGACATGATGGCAAACTTAATGAAGTCAGCTGTAGTTCATACTGCATTCTTGCCACTATTTCTGAGTAAGTTCTTGAGCTGTGTGAAAGCCAGGGCAAGTTATGCCCATGTCTAATTCCCTCAAGTTCAACAGGAGTGCTTCATGAATGTCACTGTGGAAATGTGGCACAGCTCAGAGCACACTGCCGCAACCTCTTCCCACAAGCAGTCTGCAAGTAACTGAAAAATTCAGCAACCTGCTGTTATCATCTGTCACAGTTCACTTCTCCTTCCTTTCCATTTATTCCTCAGTTGAGGCTGATAACATATCAAGATCTTCTTTTCTTTTTTTCTTACAAAACACCAGCCTGGTTTTAGGCACTATAAATATGCTTATGGAAGTCTGGCATTTTTTCTGTAGGGTGAAAATGCAAGTCATTGTGGGTGTTGCAGTAATTTACATGCAAATATAGTTTTCCACAGCATTAAAATATGATTAATAGATGCATTTTTAGCCTAATCTCATAACGTTGATACAAATATTTTAGTGATATAAATGTACTACAGTAAAATCATTTTGTTGTCTCACTTGATAAGAAGGATGTTCCTTTTTCTTTTACAGGAAGAATTTTTTCAAGAATTTTAAGTTTTTCCCAAAACCACCTTAAATGTAGTCTCCAGAAGTCATAAAAGAAAACTCTTTCTCTTTTTTCCTTCTTTTTGACTTGTGAGTTATAATATTGCAGATTCACTCAAATTGCACATTCCAGCTGTTGAAACGCAATAGTAGGTTACAGGCAACGGCACGTTTCACTGCACGAGTAGTCATAATCCTATAATACAGAATTTCTAAGAAGTGAGATTTTCTTCCTTTTTAAGGAATGGGAATTTTGAAGCAGCCTTCCAAAATGCTAGCTGCCAATTTTTATTGGACTCCTACTAATGGAGATGTTCCCCTGTGCCACGATTTGCTCCGCAGGAGGCCATACAGAGTTCCTTAGGATTACATTGCACCACTGCTGTTTGAAAGTTGCCATGTCAAGGTTAGGAGGAGAACAGATGGGCAGCACAGAGTGCAATGAACAGTGTGTAAGAAACTGTGAATCCCATTTTTGGTCTGTGTCCTATCTTGTCAATAGCTAGGAACTCCTTTGATATCTGTTAAGCTAGTGAAGGGATCTAGTATTCTATCAATAATTTTGGATTCAAGACGGAAGTTAGTTGAGCAATAGGACCTTACTTAAGAAAATCTTCCATAAACGTAGAATAACATACTTTATTGAATAATGAATAGCTGTAAGAGAATGCTGAGCTCATGTTTTATTTCATTTTTATTTATGCATAGATTATGGCGGTCTCGAATGAAGGATGAAGTTGAAAGTTTTACCTTTATTCTGATCACTGACTACTGTCTAGGGAAAAAGACTATTTCCATTTCAAAATGCAAATTGTCTGAAGGATCATCTAATGCTTAGAAAAACAGTACTTCCACATCAGTTGGGTAAATTAATATTTATGAAAAGGATGAGTAAGCACACATGTGAATGTGTTTGCATTGTCATGAATATGGCATCCAGATTTTTTCAAAATAATGTAATGCATAAACCACAATTATCTCTTCCTCATGTGAATACAGTATATGTGTACGTTCTTAGATTAATAATTGTTAATGAATTAAATGTCCAGGGGGTTAGAACAAGATGATTTTTAAGCCACTTCCAACCCAAACCATTGCATGAATTTTGTAGTTCTTAGAAATTGCAATATCTGTAATTCTTCCATTGTCTTGGAATTTATCATGCATGGTCATAACACCTTAAACCCTCAAGAAATTCCCAGTGGCATCAATGACATGTTCTTTTATAGGCTTACAACTTCATCCAGTACATCGAAAGATTAGTGTAAATGAACCATAAAGAAGCTGGAAGTGTAATTCATTTCATTCCACTATCTGGTTTCAGCAGTGGAGCTGCGTGAAAGTACCTTTGTTATAAATGATAAAATTATACTTGAGAGAACAATACCCAGTGTAGCAAGGAGCTGTTAGGAAAATTTGTGTGCAGGAAGTTTATAAAAGTGGTTACTCAGTTGTTGCCTCGTGTGGCAACACTGTTCATCGTGTCCAGGGAGGTTACAGCCGCCGCAGGGAAACAGACAAGTCAAGTCTCTTTTGTTGAGCACGAGATTCCATTTTATTTGCCCCCCCCAGCCCGAGCTGGGGAGGGAGTAGAAGGCGAAGAGAGCCAAGGCCAAGAGGGAGAACCCCACCCCCATCTCCCCTTAAGTAGAGGATCTGGGGGGAGGGCAAAGGGCAGGTAGGGGCATTGACCTGAAGCCAGTGGAGACACACTGAGGGGGAAGGAACACAAGGCCAAGGTCATTGAGGGGGAGACAGAACCGACCAAACCATTGTGTACAGAGATTATACTCAGTGGCTGAAGGACTCCATACTCCGTCTCTTCCAACAGCATCTTGCTCTGACCTATTTAAACATACCTATTTTTGTGCACCCAATCTGGAGTGATCTTCATTCCAATATTTCCTTGGGCAAGCAGTGACTAAGTTTCATGTGTAGGAACAAACAAGAGGGATGTGAAGGATTGCCAGAACAGTTAGATGCCTATAATTAATATGTTAAATCACAAATGTGTATTTTTGTATTTGTAGATTATAAAGAGAATGTTTCCAGAGGATATTTTAGAGGTATTTTACTTAGAATAATTTTTATTATGTAAAATTATTAGGAGCTGACAGCATTGAATAATAACTGTAGAGAAGAATGTGATCAATTTTGCAGGATGCTGTACATGGCATTTTTTTGTTAAAGAGCAAGCCTACATAGTGATGTGTAGTTTCTTTTTTTAACTCTGGCCTGACAGTTTGTAAGGGAGGTAAGATAATTAGAAATCCTCTTTTACTGAAATTCTACATAGGTAGTTGTTATTTTCAGTTTTACAGTATATACAAGTATTAAGTAAAACATACCTGACATGAAGATTAACTAGCTTTAAAAAGACATTTCTCTGTATTAATTGAAAAGACATCTAATTATACTATGTTGGGTAATAATGGTTTTGGCCTGCAGGAGAGGCCACAACAGTATTATGGCAGAAATAAACATTCCATGTGTTTGCATTTACTTTACAGCTAACAAGATCCCTTCCTCTGAAGCTGCTCTGGCTCTTTGCT
Source organism: Cyanoderma ruficeps (assembly GCA_008694505.1). Taxonomy (NCBI): domain Eukaryota; kingdom Metazoa; phylum Chordata; class Aves; order Passeriformes; family Timaliidae; genus Cyanoderma; species Cyanoderma ruficeps. The sequence continues at coordinate 18,599,826 of VZDJ01007755.1, read as the reverse complement.
AATATTTAAAGACTTATTGATCAAATCATTCCTGTATGGTGCCAGTACAGAAGAAAATTCAATTAATATGCCAAAAAATGGAAGACAAACATGAAAAGAATATTTTAAGCCCTGTATTCAAGTGTGTGTTTGGCATGAACGTTTTGTCTTCTATTTCACAAATATTTAGTATTACGCATTTTTATTTGCAAATTGATGAACTTGCATAGGATTATTCAAGCTAGTATAATTATTCATGTGTGTTTGCAGAATGATATATATATATATATTAACCAAGTTTTAACTTGCTATTTAACTGTTGTCCAATTTTTTGTTTTGCTTCTTGTCTGAAGTGAAACAAATGTACAGGTATATTATGTTATCTCTGTAACATATTAGTTGGAACCCTTCCTAGATCTCAGATTTGTAATACAGAGTTATGAACAGGGATATAAATAACCATGTCGGCTTCAAAAGGAAGAATATTTTATATAACCATATTTCTAGCTCATTCAGGACTGGTGAAAGTTAGCTACTTAGTCAACTGCAGCACAGGATAGTATATTCTGATTTTCTTTATTTTGTCAGTATACTGCAAATTTGAACACTAAATTTGTGCTGGAATAATCTTCCATGAGTAAAATACATGAAAATGTAGTAAATGACTTGGTCATTTTGCAACAGAGACTACAGCCCTGCCAACTGTACTAGATCTGCTACTAAAGAGACCAAAGTTTGGTAAGCCACTCTGTTATTCACGCAGTGGATTTTTTGTGGCTTGGGTTTAATGTTTTTCAAGAAGAGGTGCCTGAAATATCCAATTCCATCACATTTGAAGTTTCCTCTTTCAAATTATACAGAATTTTTTTTCACTGAAGGTTCTGGGGGTATCTTTCACTGGGTATGTCTTTCACTAAAGCCCTCTTGCCTGGAGAGGCTGTCGAGAGCAGGCTTTGCACAAATTGCTGCTGTGCAGCCTACATGAGTTGTAACAGAATGAAAATCCCTGGTAGTGTCATTTGCTGGAAGGATTTTGCAGAGCTGTCAGTCATGTTTGCTCTACAGAAGGGAAGGGTATTTTAGTTTCACACCTCAGTTCATGGTCTCAGGGGTGTAATCACAGATCACATGATGAGTTTCTCCAGGGAGGTACCACAGAACCTGACGAGTGCAGCAGGCTTTTTCCATGGAAGTTGCCCGAGAACTAGCCCTTGTTCTTAGGTCCTGTAGGCCATGTGTAGTGGAAATTTTTTTTCCCACTGACACAAAGCTAGACTAGATCTGCATGAAGCATGTGCTTCAGTAATCCAGTCTAATGGCAGGAAGCCTAAACTATCCATATGCTCGCTGTGGTCTGGCATTGCAGAGGCATGCTGACAATTTGGCGATGGTGACTGTTCCTGTGGGCGTCACTGAGACATTCCTGTTTCACTTCTTCTCTTCAGTATCATATGATGTTCTGGGAAGCTGTGTACATTCTGTTTCTTCATGCTTCAAGGAGAATGACATTACATACCCCAAAGTCCAAGAAGTTAAGAAATATGTACCACAAGCTGTAACAGACCAGGAGGTGAAACAGGAAAGGTTTTCTTCAGGCAGTGGTTTAATATCACCAGCCAGTTTCTTTGCTTATGATTGTCTTCTTTGTCTCCAAAGCACCCAAGCTCTGTTAGCCATGGAGAATTTCATATTCCTCTCACTCCTCCTCATGTTTCTTATCATACTTGGTTACATCTTCTCTTTCAACCAGAATATTACTCTTTAGAAACACAGTGCTGCTTACATGTCCTTGAGAGTGTACTTCTGAGGCCAAATCATCTTAAAGCCTAGGAAAATTATCTGTGTGCTGAAGTTATCCTCAGAAGAAAAGGGAAGAATAATATCCCTTGTGTCATAAAAACAAACAAACAAACAAAAAAAACCACAAACCTGCCTGTGGAGTTCATTTACGAATGCAACTAGCTTGAAAAAAAAGTTCTATCATTAACTGTTCAACAAAAAATATCCAGTTACTGACAATTAGAAAACCATTTGCCAATTATTCTGGCTTCACAAAGGGCATCTAGTTGGTCATTAGAAGAGATTTTTAAAAGGAGCCCTGTGTTAAGTTCATTGTTGAATATTGCTACAGAGTGATTCCATTCCAGGTAAATTTCATTCATGACATCTTGCTTTTAGCCATATTATTGATGACTAATGGCATGAAAATTTCCAGCTTAGGAAAATAAATGTAACTTTGTTACTCAGTACATTTATAAGAAAACGTCTTTCTCTGCATTCTTGCTCTCAACCAGTTTTCTAATCACAGCTAGTGCTGAGGAAAACCAGCATGAACAATTGCTAGGGACTTCAGGCTGTGGGAGAATGGCAATCACAAAGTCTGGTAACAACAGTTTTATTTGCCATGTGAGAAGGAGTAGGCAGAAGCCTGCAACTGTCTTGTCTAAGCTTTCCACAGTTTGCCTATTAAAAGTGAGGACAACCCCACCAAACTAACCAGAGCAGGATGCTGCAAACAAACCTGTCGCTTTGAGAAGGGGGTGTCATAACCTCCAGGAGGAGGTCAAAGGCTGTGCTGAGGAATACAGGCATCACCCAGCACAGAATCACTCCAGTCTGAGCAGAGCGAGGCAATATTACAACCTTCAGAATTTCTCCCTTTGGTTGAGATTTAGAATGTGTGAAACAAGGACTGATACATTTTGACAGCTTGCATTTCCAGATGTCAGGGATTTGTTTAGCTACTCATAAGAATATGGGTGAACTGGAATTGAAAGTACAAAAGATTTTTTTGTTTTATTACCTGCGTGACTGTGGGATATTCAGGCTTGCTGTAATAACATGCTCTCTTAGTAGGTTAATGGATATGTTAATAGAAGTGTTTCTATTAATATAATTTTGGATTTAGAACATCCATTAAAATTTTTACGGTAGAAATCTAATCCAAAAAGCTTCCTACTACACATTCTAGTTTCTTGAGCTTCTGTCTGTGAAAAAAAACAGGAACATTAATGAAAAGGAGATAGACGTAATGCTTTTTACAATTGTCTTAATTCATAGAATCATAGAATGATTTCAATAGGGAGGGACCTTAAAAATCATTTGCTTCCAACCCTCTGCCACAGTCAGGGACACCTTGCACTAGACCAGGTCACTCAGAGGCCCATCCAGCCTGGCGTCAAGCACCTCCAAGGATGGGACATCCACAACCTCTCTGGACAACCTGTTCCAGTACCTCCCCATCCTCACAGGAAAGAATGTCTTCCTAATTGTCTTCATAATACCTAATCTAAACCTACCCTCTTTGAATTTTCACCCTTGTTTTATCACTCCAAGTTCTTGTAAAAAGTCCCACTTCAGCTTCCTTGTCAACCTCTTTTAGGTACTGTGGTCTTCTCCAGGCTGAACAACCCCAACTCTTAGCATGTCTTCATTGGAGAGGTGTTTCAGCCCTCTGTCCATCTACACTGCCCCCCTTTGAACTCACTTCAACAGGTCAAGTCCTTCTTACGCTGGGGTCCCCAGAGCTGGCTGCAGTACTGCAGGTGGGGTTTCACCAGAACAAGGCAGAGCAGAGGGGGGAGAATCATCTCCCTCACCCTGCTGCCCGCGCTCCTTTGGATGCAGCCCAGGATGTGGGTTGGCCTCCTGGTCTGCAAATGCACATGGCTGAGTCATGTTGAGCTTCTCATCAACCAACACTTCCAAGTTCTCTTCAGGGCTCCTCACAATCAATTCCTCACCCAGCCTGTGTTTGCTCTTGGAATTGCCCTGACACACATGCAGGATCTTGCATTGGGCCTCGCTGGACTTCATGGAGTCCTCATAAGGCCTCATGGAGCCACGTCTCAAGCCTGTAAAGGTCACCTTCAGTTGGCCAATGTGACTTTCCATAGCTTTGTGTATGACAACTGTTTGAATAGGTAATTGACTCATGATAGTTGTTTTCGTACTCCATATGTATTTTTAGTCTTTTTCCATATCTTTTTTTTGGCAGCCGCAGACAGGCTGTTTTTTTCAACTGGAGTAATCAGACACAGGAATAAAAAGTTATGAAAAGTGAACTTCTAAATGTTCAGCCCTAGTGTGACTTCCTAGTTTTTTGAGACCTGTAAGAATGTAACCATCTGTACAGGTACTATGGTTGTTTCAATCAGATTTCAGTCAAAATTTTATGAGAAAATGGCAGAAAATATAGCTGTGTAGTCAGTCCAAATAATCACACACTCTTCAAAACTAATGGAAAAAATGTTCTTTTTCGCACTTCCCAGTAAGGTGAGAATTAATTGAGGTCAAATCAACCTGAGCACATGGAGGACCTTTCCCAGGTCTCCTGTAAGAGTAAAGTAGGAGGTGCTCAGTCAGTTGAGCAGATTCAAACTGCAGGATCCATGGAAACAAATTAGGTGTCTACATCTGAACCTGACAGCAGTTCCTGCATCAGGCAGACCTTGAGGCCTGACTGCAAGAAACCTGAGATAAGATCAATTCATTGAGCTCCATGGCTTTCCCAGATTCCCAAGCAGCATACTAGGGAGACCAGTGAATACTGAAAGAAAAAGGGAGAGCTTGGAGGATGCATGATGCTCTCTGTGTCTTTTGCTCTTATTCTTTATCTTCAGATACCACTATTTCCAACACTGTGCATCTTGACAAGGTCCTGTCGGTGGATTGTTTCCGAGGTACCTTGTGCCACTGGAGTCAAAAAAGATCCAAGTATAATTAATATCTAGAGAAAACTCAGTTTCTTTTATGGTTTTTCCCACTGTCATGAAACAGGTGGGATTTGCTTCTCCTTCCAAAACTTCCAGGGGTTGTACAAATCTTGCATTTCAACCCCTGCCAGTTTAAATTTGAAGCAGGGAGGCAGGGCAGGAGGTAGGGTGGTGGGTGGAAGAATGGGCATGAATGCACAGATGGGGGACTGTATAAACCTTATTGCTGAGGGAGCCTGGCAAATAATGCTTGACAGATCATTATTGTTGCTGTACACCATCTCTTCTGTAGACTTCAAATATGCACTTTGTAACTGTCTGAGATCATCCTCTTAACTGCTCTATATAAACCATAAAAATTCCTTTTAAATCACAGTCTTATGGAACTAAAACAATGTTTACAGACTTAGCATGCCTGGCAGGTTTTTTCCTATTCACTTAGGGTAGAAGAGGTCATAGTCCTCTTCATGCTGCTTCCAGAGTTTTATTCTGAACTTTCTCTACATATGCACTTGACCTGTAAGTCTCTTTTCATTTAGGAAAAGAGAGGAATGACTTTTTAAAAGTATGCAAGGCTCTTCTAAACAGAGCTTTATCGTCAGCCAATATGGTATTTATCCTAGTAATGGAAAAAAAAAATTAGAAATAGTAGGATCATTCCTTTTTAACTTTCAGCATATTCACTGTACTGAGTCTGGCTGAAATAGAGTTCATTTTCCCATAGCAGCTCTCAGAGTGCTGTGCTTTGCGTTGGTAGCTAGAAAGGTGTTGATAACATTGTTGTATTTTCTCTCCCCTTTCCAGTAGCAAAGGGGAGTAATAGAGAGGCTTTCGTGGGTGTCTGGCATCCAGCCAGGGTCAACTCACTTCAGTGGTTTTGGTGCCAAAACACAGGATCATGAGGGTTTTGAGATAAAGATAGTAGTTGGGAGAAGTAAAGAGCAAAACAAGTAGTGAACAACATCAAAGAGTAGATTGATCATGTGGAATTTTTGTCATAATTGTGGTGAATGGACAAGGGTTGAATGTTGTGTAAATTGTCCAATTTTTTCTGTGTTCTGATGATGTTATTTTGGGTTTTGTGCAGGGGATTTTATTTTGTTTAGTTTGGTTGAATTTGTTGGTGCAAGGGCAGGTTGTATGGTGAACGTGGATTTTAGTGATAATTCTTAAATGTATGATTTTCAGAAGTGAGGGGTGGAATGTATTGGGTTTGGATGGCCAGGTAGTGGCGGGGCTACATGGGCAGCTTCTGTGAGAAGTTTCTGGAAGCTCTCTCCACATCCAGCAGAGCCAGACCTTGGTGTCAAAGATGGATGTGCCACTGGCCAAGGGTAAGCCAATCAGATATTGTGGCAATGCCTCTGTGATAACATAGAAGAAGAAGAAAAAGAAGTTATTGCACAGATATAATTGCAGCCAGAGAAGATCAGGGTGGAAATATGTGAGAGGAGTGAGAGGAACAACTCTGCAGACACCAAGGTCAGTGGAGAAGAAGGGGAAGTAGGAGCCAGAGCAGAGATTCCCCTGCAGCCTGTGGCACAGTACATGGTGAGGCAGCTGTGCCCCTGCAGCCCATGGAGGAGCACAGGGATGCTGAGATCCACCTGCAGCCCATAGAGGAGATCAGTGCTGGGAAAAGTGGATGCCTGGGAGGAGGCTGTGAACCCATGGGAAGGCCTGTGCTGGAGCAAGGTCCTGGCCAGGGCCTGCAGAGCCATGGAGAAAGGAGCTCATACTAAAGCAAGTTTCTTGACAGGATTTCTGACCCAGTACCCACACTGAAACAGTCTGTGCCTGAGGAATGGCAGAACTGCACTCTGGAAGAGTGACCCATGTGGCAGCAGTTTTTGAAGAACTGTTTCCCGTGGGATGGGCTCATGTTGGAGAGGATCGTGGAGAACTTTGTCCCGTGGAAGGGATCCCACGCTGGAGCAGGGGAAGGACTCCTCTCCCTGAGCAGCATCCCCATCTCCCTGCACCACTGAGAGGAGGAGGTGGAGTGGGGAAGGAAGAAGGAGAGGAGGGAAAGTGTTTTTAAAATCCTATTTTATTCTCATTTTCCTGCTCTGATTTTGTTAGTGATAAATTCAATTAATATCCCCGATTCAAGTCTGTTTTGCCCATGACAGTATTTGATGAGTGAGCTCCTTGGTCCTTATCTCAAGTCATGAACCCTTCATTCTATTTTCTCTTCCTTGCCCAGTTCTAGAAGGGAGTATTGGAGAGGCTTTGGTGGGTGTCTGGCATCCAGCCAGGGTCAAGCCATTACATTCACTCATGTAAAGATTAACTGTGTTTGTTGGATCTAAACATGTGTTCTTACTTGGCGTGATTTCAGTAAATTTGTGGAGTATTCAGTGAGTTTGTTCTGTCTTCTGTTTCACACTGTTCCACAAAAACTTTTTGTGGAAGATGGTGATAAAATTAAGGGCCTTCCTCTCCTCTTATCTTAACCACATTTCTTCTTAAACCTGAAATAAAATGTAAGGAAGAGCCAGGATAAAAGAGATACATATCCCAATATTGCTGAAGCACACCTTATTCCATACAGGCATTCTAGGATGGAAGTAAAGGAATTCAAAATGCAAGTAGCTGAACTCTCTGTGACTGTACAGTATTGAAGATCCCTGGACTCTGCTCACCACAACACAAGATTCATTTGTCATTGTGGACTTCTGTTCTGCTGCTGTTTTACCTTCAGTAATTCAGATAATAATGAGGGATTTTATAACATCAAGCAGAACTAAACTCTACCCTAAATACTCATTGACTACTAGTATTTTTAATAATGTCAAAACATCAACGCATAAATATTACTGAAATAAAAATAATACAATTCACTTACTAACATCCTTTAAGCAGCTGTAATCTGCAAGCTAAAGGAAGTTTTTTAAAAGAAGCAAAAATATTTTCATTTTAAATAAAATTCATGCTCAAATAGTTTCAAAATAGATATTACTGAAACCAGTGTTCTTCATTCATCTGCTGGAAAGTACTGCTACCAAAATCATACATTTCTGAAAGCAACCATCAATGTTATCTTACAATATTCCGTCTTTGGATCTTCTCTACAGTGCCTTAAAATGTACACTCTGAAATTACACTGAATATTCCAGCTCCAGTAGTGCAGTTTTTCTGAGTGATGTGTCCTGTTTCTTTGCCCGTGCTCATATGCACTGCTGTTTCGGCAGGGGTCAGCCTGACTGTCAGAATAGATAACCATCACCAGGCCTGGCTTTGCTGTGAACTTCCCAAGAGAGAGGGTAGACATCAAATTGTAGCTACAGTTTTATGGAGCTAGTGTCATTTTGTTTCTGCAGTACAGATTTAACATTGCTAAAAAGTACTGAAAATATGAAAAAAAATTAGTTTACTTGAAGATGGGGCGTGATTCTGAGTTACATTTGTGAAAACACAGGTTAGCATATCTAGTCTCAGTTAAATTCTTTGTAGATTGAGGAATTTACAAGAACAAATCTGCAGTTAGTGATACAGCCTAACAACTTTATTGCATATCTGATAAGAAATGTATCTGATAAGAAATGTATAAAGTAGCCAAAGGCTGGATGGGAAGAAGCTTCTGGAGTTACTAAAAGCCTGAAAATCTACCTTCACATGTGGTTGAGAAACAGTGTCATTTTAGTTTAAGACATGTGAGAGCATGAACTAGTTCTGTCTCACAGCAGCATGAGGGAACGTGGTTCATGGAAAGGGCTTCTGAAAAGGTTTATTGAAAAATCTCCAGAGCTACTAGCTGGAAGTGGATACTGGATACATTTAGCTGCAGCTATGTATCAGTGGCTAATTACCAGGACAATTTTCTTGGAAATGAAGCAGATTCTGTTACTTCATAGCTTTAAAATCAGGCTTGCGTATCTTTTTACAAGGTGTACTTACTCTATGTCAGGAATAAATTATAGCTCCACAGTAGCAGGTATGGATGGTTTTTATAAGCCTTATATTGTGTCTGAGGACTAACAGCATTAGCCCATTGTGGTTCCTCCTGAACCTACACAATAGTGCTGACATTTAACATATGATGAAACGCATGTTTTGAGGGGAAAGATGCGATTTCAGTTGAATAGCTGCAAGATGTAATAAAGTGAAAAGGCTGTGTGCTTTTTATTCAGGTTTAAGGGAGTATGTCTTTTTAGTACACAAATTAAAGTAGACTGTATAAAACACCCTTCACCTTGAAATTAAATTAGATTAAATTAGAAAGAGTAAGCAACAAGGATTAACAAGATGTTCTGCATATATTTGTGTATCAGGAATAATGTGGCCAGCAGGAACAAGGAGGTCATTCTTCCCCTGCACTTGGCACTGGTGAGGCCACACCTTGAGTGCTGTGTCCTGTTCTGGGCCCTCAGTTTAGGAAGGACCTTGAGATGCTTGAGCGTGTCCAGAGGAGGCAACAAGGCTGGTGAGGGGCTTGGAACACAAACCCTGTGAGGAACAACTGAGGGAGCTGGGGTTGTTTAGCCTGGAGAAAAGGAGACTCAGAGGTGATCTTATCACCCCCTGTAACCTCCTGAAAGGTGAATGTAGTCAGGTGGGGGTTGGTCTCTTTCTCCAGGCAGCAACTGATGGAACCAAAGGACACAGACTTAAACTGAGCCAAAGGAAATATAGGTTGGATATTAGGAAAAAGCTTTTTACAAGAAGGGTGATAAAGTATTGGTATTGTCTGTCCAAGAAGGTGGTAGAGTCACCAACACTGGATGTGTTTAAGAAAAGACTGGATATGGCACTCGGTGCCATGGTTTAGTTGAGGTGTTAGGGCTGGGTTGGACTCGATGATCTTGAAGATCTCTTCCAACCCAGTGATTCTGTGATATCATAGTTTGATACATATATAGTAGCCTGCTTATGGTGTTGCTCTTTTAAAGAATCATTTTTCTGAAGTATTTTCAATGCTATAGAAATATTTATTGCACGCTTGCATATTATGCTGCAGATACTTTTTGCAGAATATTAGAACTTATTTTAATTAAAAATAATTTAAAACACATTACTTCGGTGATTTATTTTAAATACTCACGACAAGATGCTTTGCAGTAGAACCTAGAGATAAAGCTTTTCAGCTTTAAGTGCACACTCTATCATTTGCAATTACATGTTAAAAAAAAATCAGAAGTACCTGAAAGTGTATTTCATTTATGGTAGTTTTGTGTGATGAAGCTAGTTAATTATAGCCTTCTCTTTTAAGGTGCATTTTTAATAATTTTAAAATTCTACCTCCTTAATATTATGGAGAATACTTACTCTATACTATTGCTTTAAACCATCAAATATTAAAAGCCAAAATTAAGTTCATTTCATAAGACTCATGTTGGTCTCAGGAACAATTCCACTGAGATCTGTGAAGTTATAGCAATTGGGGCATTGCTGGAAATAGTAACATGAAAAAAAGGGAAATTAAGCTCATACTTCCTCTTTCTCCTTTTCCTTTAGTGCTTTCTCTTCCACTACCTCATTTCAGTTATTTTGTATCAATGAATGCTCCTTAATACAGCAAAGTTCAAGTGAAATGAAAATATTCTTGGGTATATTTTCCTTGATTTTGACTTCTTTAGTCTCTATATATAAAGAAAAGTTTTAACTCCATTCTTTATTATTGTATTTCATGTCAGCAATGTGTGAAGTTCAGAAAAGGCTAGTATAAAATAACAAAATCTGTTGATTTGCTCTTCCCTCTGAGTCCCCAGGAGTGAAACTTGCAGTGTATAAATGCCTAATGTGTTGATGAAGTCAAACATCCTTCAGGAGTAAGATGTTCATTTATCGTTTTGTGTATCTCAGCACGGTGATTTGTGATGAGCTGTACAGAATGCACATAGTGAAGAGAAATTGTCTTCAAATCTGCATTTCTTACAAACATGAATGTGAAGTTCATGTACAAGCATTTTAGGTGGCACCTAATATAAGGCTGCCACCACCATTTTTCTCACAGTGTCCAAACCTCACAGTGAATCCTGTGTGGTTTCCTCAAACTGATAAAAGATCAATCACAAACTGTGGAAGTAAAGGAGTCACAGTTAAATTCTGCGGCATTGCAAAGGTGACCTGTGCAATTCAAGCTTATAAGCATGTTTATTCATTTTTCCTGTTTGGCAATCCAGCATCAGGTTATTGTTCATAATAGTTCATTTCATCAAATAATTTTTTTCAGATATTTTTGCCTCTTCCTGATTTAAAAGCTATTCAGAAGGCCTTTTCTGAATCTTTTAAGCTATTTTCACTATTTAGAAAATATTATTTCTCTGATTATTTTTTCGCCTGCTTGCAGAGGTTCATTAGTTTGTATGCAGTAATTAAGTTTTGGATTGATTTTACCTGTATGTTAATAGAATCCTTTTCTGATTATTTATTGGATAAACATAGTTCTTGCAATCAAATTCTTATTGTGTGCCATTTTTGTGCACAACTATGCATATATAACTATACATACACAAAAGAAGTTCAAGATAAACTTCTCAGAAGTATTCTTTAATCTTTAAATCTGCTTGTTTCTAGGTATGTTCAGACCATTGGTTCTATTTATTGGAAAAGGCACCAAAAAAAAGAAAGGCATGAGTGCAGTAGAAGCAAATTACATGTGCATAAATAATAGCAGAAAAGTCTGAGATATTCTTTTTTGCTTTTTTATGTTTGCCATCAGAATCATATCAAAAAATGAAATTTACTGTTGCAGGGGTTTTGTAAAACTTTAAAAATATTGCTGTTGTAAATTAATAGGTTAAATGTAGCTGGTGGTTTAGGTGGAACTGAATGAAGGCTCAAAGCAGAAGACGAGAAGTTGTATCCTCTGCTGAAGGGCAGAATTGTCTCCCAGAGGTGAAGCAGCCACTATCTTGTGCCATGCCTGGGGAAGAACATTATGCCCACAGGTTTTCTCTTCCTTTTGCTGTCACATTTTACTCTGACATACTTGATAAGCAGCTTTTTGAAAGTACCAGTAATTTTTTTCAGACATTCTTCATAAATTAAGATTTATTTCCCGGTTTGGCATAGATCAAAATCATTTCATGGAATTCTGTGAAAAATAGTCCTCTTTAAAAATGGTTGCTATTTCAATTTCTTCATAACTAAAATCTCTTGAGAAAATATTTGTGATAAATGTTTCCCTCTGAAAAGAAGACTTTTATGTTTCTTATTATGTTTTTATGCCAGGAGGGGAGAAATGAGACAAGTGGATTTGAGCAAGCAGCTTAAGAGTTCTGCCAAATCTAACTCTATTTCACAGCATTGTTATAAAACTAGAAAGTATTTCCATTTCATTTACTATGTAAGAACAAATATTGATCAGTTACTGTAGCCATCCAAGATAAGGTGGTTAAAGTTATTTAACTGCATTTATATACCACAGCGAATACAAGGATTTGATTCAGTTTTTAGTTGTTCGTGGGCTTTTTTAAACCTTAAATTCATGAAGTTCAGTACTATAATCAAGTTTTAGGGAATAAATAATGCTGTTACTCTCTGCCTTTTAATCCAGGTGTTTCATATTCAGTGCCTGAGCTCACGATTACTGTTTTTTACTTCTAGATTGAGCTGAGAAGAACAGGTTGAAATGAAAAAGATTAAGTTTTGATCTAAGCATGACTGTTTTCTACTAATCCAGTGAGTTTTCTGCTCTGCTGGCTGACCTCTTTTATCTCACGCCTTCAGAGAGGGCTTTTTCTTGTTTCTCCCAGGAGCCAGTTTTCTCCCATGTAGGAGTTAGCTGGTCTTGCATATGAGCAGAACGTTCTTGGCACTGCGTGCCTCTCCCCTTTTCATACTGCCTCACTGGAGAAACCTGGCTTGGGCATACAGAACTTGGAACATATCCATGACCAAGCAGGGTGATCATAGTGGTGACATTTGTTGCTACAGTTAAAACTCCATAGTACCAAAATGACTATGAAGTGAATTTTCCATGATGTTCTTACTCATAGTTATGATGTGGGACAATTTGTCTGAGGCAAAGCAGGTTCTTTCTGGTGGGCTAGTGGGGGGTAACCAGTGGGCTAGTGTGGTGATTAATATGGCCTGTATTGTCATTCTGTGGAAAGCAATGTCTTCACAGCCCTTACCCTTGGTCTTCACAGAGTTTCCGTAGCATTTGCGTGGCGTTTCTCCAATAAGATACTTTTTCATTCTGGGCTGACAACAGATGTTCGGGGAAGGCACCATTCAAATAGAGCTACCAACTGAAAGCAAAGATAGGAGACCATCTGCAAGCATAGAGATTCTGGTGCTTGTATATTTTTGTAGCATCCACTTTTGCTTGGACTTAAAAAATATCATAGTGTGCCTGGCAGAATATTTTTTCAAAGAAATCATCACTATTTCTGCCAAATGGGGTCAGGGTTTGTAAGGCTGAAGCTGTAGACAGAGACTTGTAAAATTGTGTTTCATTAAATTGAGTTGAGTGATTTTTCATGGAGCAAGAAATATTTAACATAACGTTTCACTTGATTTCTAAATAGCAAGGAATAAAAAGCTTAAGAGACAGTTTGAATCCTGAAATTTGCTGGTCAAGACCAGCAAAGTCATGTAATTACACAATCACATTGTCGCTGCCATGATAGAAATTGAAGTATGGGTTCTCAGATGTCTTGATGTCTTGACATTAGGTATGTCTTGACATTAGGTATGTATCTAGATTCCTGCAAACTGACTGGCTTGCAGGAATCTAGATACATACCTAATGTCTCTGTATCTGTATTAGTTATTTAATGGTATATGTTTTATGCCATTGTGATAGCCTCTCTATTTTTATCAGGTGTCAGTGTTGTAGGAATGTTTGACCTGTCCCTCATACCTGCTTCTTTTTGTTATCCAGAGATAGTAGAAAACATCCATATCATATTGATTATTTGCAATTGATAGAAAGTAGTGACTGTAATCCTTTCATTTTAAGAAATCTTCCGTGAAGAAAGCAAGCAAAATAGAGTTGCAAACTTAGGTGCAAAAATAGGGTACCTAAAAGAGAGCAGCCCAGGTAAGTACATGTTAACCTCATTCCCAATTTTTGTGTATTTTCCTTTTCGTTCCCTTTTGCTGTTTCCCCAGACAAAGCATTCTGGAAATGCATTGCAAGTTCTGCTTAAAAAAGAAATATTAAGGTGATAAAGTTCATCATCCCCCAGACTGAGAAGGTTAAAATGCAACATCTAAATTTGGGTATGAGGTATATGCTTCAACACTGCCTATATGACATTTATTAAATTATTAAATTTAATATATTATTTTACTTGCGCATTATACAGACATAATATCCTGTTTGTTTTCTTTCTGGGAGAAGAAAATGTCTATTGGCAGCTCTGAACTCACAACAGGCTCTCCAACTGATGTACTGTACCTTATCAAGTCAGACTCTGTCCTACACCACAGGAAAGTAATGAGCAGACTAATTGCACTGTATATTATTACTCACTGAAGCAGATCAGAATTTTTTAAAAGTTGACTGTTAATTTGTGTGCAAGTCAGGAGAGTGGAAGAGCAGACAACCACAGTTTAGTACTTCCTTTTGTAGACCCAAGGTCTTTGCATACAATCCTGCATATTGCCAGTCACACTCCTAAGAGGATTGAAAAAATCAGTCTGTGTCAAAACTTTGCTGACATATTACTGCTAAAATCTTGCAGACTTTGCAATGTGTTTAGATATGACTCAGAGGTTAATTATGTGTTAGGTTACCTTAGTGACTACAGATTTCGTGACACTCCTAGTGGTAAGTCAGCTTGCTTTTAGCCACAGAGATGAAGAAAGTAAAGCCAACCCCAAAACCTTTAGGCACATACTGTCCTGGTACTGACCCACCACAGTTGCTCACCAAAATCACATGGATCATGGATGGAATGAGTAGTCAAATGTAAATGTGAAACCTGTCACTCCAAATATATGCAAACTAAAAATTGTTGGATGCAGACAGGAAAAAAACCACCAATTTTTATGATGCCATTGGTGGATCCCTCTCTTGTTTTTTTTCTGTATGCATACCATTCACAAGGGCCTCGTCACAGATCAGCTAAAGCTTAATTATGATTTTTTTTTCCCCAGTTACTCCCACTTATTGATCTCCCATGCATTTGGAATGAGTTGACTGGCCAATACATTTCTTTTATGACTCCCTGTCTACTGTTCAAGATTAAATTATATTGTAAATATCACTTGCCTGGTGTGATTGCTGACACAGAAGCAAAAATTAGATGTTCTCTTGAGAGTTTTACCCGAGGCACTGAATTGTTCATATTACCTGACAAAATGTATTAGGAAGATAATTGGAGACCTCATTTTCTTTTGAACCCCTTTAATAAAATATGTGGATAGATGAATTTTAGAATATGTATCCTTTAATTGATGTCTAGATTTTCATTATTGTGATGCAATGTAACAAAAAGGCCACATATAATGGCTACAAAATATCAAGACCTTTGCGATAAAGAGATGTCCTTCATGAAGAACATGTGGAAGTTTGATTGTCAGCATAATCATATTTTCCATTTGTTTGTAAAGTTTGATAATTGGGGAAAGGAATTTCACTGAGAACATTCTATAGTGTGGGATTAAATAAATAAGCAAATTCTGAGAACCTTGGGAGTTTAATATGGAAGTCAGAACCTATCTTTGTTTACCACAGAGCATAAAATGAGAGCACAACTATAGAGAGTACTGTTAAGAAGCATCATTGCTTCAATTTGTGCACGTGATTAAATGCCCTCCTCACTCAGAGCTGTACATACCCATAAACACATTATACGTGTGCATCGCCTTCCACTTCTGTGCTTCAATTTCTGGACCTGGCAGACACCTGAAGATTCAGAAGTGTCATCTGACTCACTGGATGGTATCTTAGAACAACCACATTCACCAAATAATAAAAAAATTCAACGTCTCTTACTCCTTGGTTTTCTGAGCAGACAAGGATATTAGACCCAAGGTGCTGTGGGCCTGATTGTGCCAAAGTAGGGTGTATCTGTTGGTGACTTCTTTGTTGGAGAAAAAAAAGACTTCCCTGTGGTTGAGGACGATTAGGTTACAGACCATGGAGTCAAACTTGACATCCAGAAGTCTGTGGGTCCTGATGGAATGCAATGCACCCACAGGTGTTGAGGGAACCTGTGAACATCATTGTTAGACCACTCTCAATCATCTTAGAAAGGTCATGGCAGTCAGGAGAGGTACCTGAGGACTAGAGGAGAGCAAATGTTATCCCCACCTTCAAAAAGAGGCAAGAAGGAGGACCCAGGTAACCACAGGTCCATCAGCCTATGGAGTGTTGACCCTGGCAAGATGTCAGGTGCCCACCAAAGTTGTTCTGTCACTCTGCTCTGTGACTGGACTGGGAAGAGAAAAACAAAAGTCTCATGGGTTGAGATAAGGACAGGCATAGATCACAAACCAATTACCATCATGGGTAACAGTCAAAACAGATTCACCTTGGGAAAACTAATTGAATTTATTACCAGTCAAAATCAGAACAGGATAATGAGAAGTAAAACACCATCCTCCCACCCCTTCCTCCTTCCTGAGATCTACCTCTTCTCCCCTAAGTGGCACAGGGAGACAGGGAGTGCTGCTGCTCCAGAAGAGGGGTCCTTCCTCTGCTCCAGCATATTCTGCATTCTGCACTCTTGTTGGATGACATTGGAGGGGCTCTGGGGCATATCAGTAAATCTTTTATAAGACAGAAGGTTGAGCATATATCTAAAGGAAAGAATATGTTTTTCAAAGATGTGTTTTATGGGTAAATTTTGAACGCGTGTAGATAATATAGTTAAATGAAATTTGTAAAAAATAAGGTGATTTCTGCATTCAGGTTTTGTTATTTTGCATTCATTTTTTTATTTCAATAACATAGGGTTTAAATAGGCATTTTTTTGTAGCCACTAGGTTATTTCAGGAAATTGTTATGCATCAGGGACACCACATTAGGGACAAGGATGAATATATTTGTATCCTTCTTACCTAGGGCATACTCAAGAAAACAGAAGCAGATGTAACATGAATGTTGAAAGTAGTAAGCATTCTTCAGCCTTGCAATGCTGTGTCTCTTTAACGCCTCCTTTATTCCTATACCATCAAGTAGTTTTGGTCTGCTGCCTTTAGAATTGCTATTTGCACTGTTTAATATTGTGTTCATCAATTGTCTTGCCCTATTTCACGAGTAATTAGATGTTCCTGTTTTGGCCAAAAAATACCAATAAAAAAAGCGCCTTAATTGGCTTCCTCTCAGCTACTCATGGCATGACCAGATAGCCCTGTCTCCAGCTGTTAATTGCACTAAACAGTGTTGTATAGGTTTGGCTAACACAATTATGGAAAATTACGTGTATTCTTTGAAAAATACTGATGAAATCAGAGACTGTAGAATAGAAATTTTTCTAGACATATATTAACATTTTACAACAGGATTGGAGTGTGAGAGTGACTTAAGTTTTGTGCTTGGAGCGATTTTGTGCAGAAGAATTGTCAACTAAATATTTAAGAAGAGCAACACTTCTTTATTCAATGTTGAGCATAGTATACTTATTCTTTCCTTCCTAGAAGATACACTATGGTACATGATTGGGTTTTTTCCTAATTCATTGCACTTTCACTGCTGTGGCAGCAGTAATACAGTTAAGGTAAAATGAAGCTATATTCCAGTAAATGCTTATGTGGGACTTTTTATCACAATTGTCATGATAAAATAAATGTTTTCAGTGCAGTTGCACAAAAAAACCCAAACAAACAAAAAACCAAAAAAACCCAAAACACTCTCTTAATGCATCCAGCAGTCTAGGAATTAGGAATAAATTGCCACCACTCCTTTTTGTTACACAGGTTGGATACTCCCTTTTGGTCTTGGCTTGATTTTTCTGTCAGTCTCTGGTTTTTGCTTCTTTGTTTCTTCTTTTTTTCCTCCTCTTTTTAATCTGATTTTTTCACAACCCTATGATCTTTTGCTTTCACAAGCATTTTCTCTGTTATTCTCCTTATCTGTTCATCTGATTCCTTTTGGGCAGATCATCCTATCTATCTTCTGCTTTTTTCTCCAGTACTTCCTCATAAAAGATCTATTGACAGCTCAGTCTCAAAATAAATGTATTTTTTCTCCTAAACATTTCCATCCTACTTGCCATCCAAGCTCATATTGCAGTACTTAGCCAATCTTCCTCCACAATTTTTTGAAAGCCTGTTGCTTTCTCACTATACAAACAAATGTCACTTTTCATAAGCTTTTTCACTTTTTACCACTTCTTGCACATCCTTCTTAGCATCCATATTACCAGTCCATCCAAAACTCAGCTGGTAACATGGCTGTTCTCATTGTTCTCATAGCTGCATCTTTTAAGCTTGTTTTTAGTTGCAGGGTTTTCCCCAATATTCTGTCCCAGTCTATAAATCAGATCAAGTGTTTCCTTGCTGTATCAGTATATTAAGGCTACATTTTCTTAATAATTTCATTATATCCCCTGTGCCTATCATGACTTCACTATGCTGTAAATTATTGGTCACTTTGGTTCTTTGCCTACATATACTCTTTTTTCCACAATATATGAAAATTTCATAGCCATTCAGATAGGGGGGAAATGGAAATAAATCACTGTTTTAGGGCATGTCCCAGTTAATTGTACTCTTTCATATCTTTCTCCTATCTTTGAGGCAAGGTTTAATTTTTTTTATCTTATATAGCACACTAGTCTATTTTTAGCCTTAAGAGAATTTACCAATCATCTAAGGAGTGTTGCATGATTGCAAATGGATTTAAGTAAAAAAAAAAAATGGCTGAATTTTTATTTTCATAAGCCTTGATGTGTTAAAGATATTCATAGATAGCAAAGATTGGACTATTTTTTATTTGGGCTCTTTATCCTGTAGAACTACTCTGCTTGATGGGGTATCTTTGTTCAAGTCACATTTTCAATGACCTAAGTAATTAATATCCTACTACATCCCTTTGGATGTTTCTTGATTACACAGACTAATAGATCGTATTTTTAAAACTATGGTAGGAATGTAAAATTATCTTTAGAAATGCTAAGGATTGTCACTTCAGTATAATTGACAAGTGCAACTCCCTGAATATATTATTTTCATGATTTTAAAGGTGCCTTTAGCCATTCTCCTCTTTAGATAAATCAGTCAGCTTATCCATTTAGACTATATCAAGAACCTTTTGTGGTATTTCGAAAACTTTTTTTGTTAATTCAAGGTCTCCTGAGAAGGAAAATTTTCTGCATTGCAGGGATCCAGTGAGGGGGAATAAAATGCAGGACATCCAGATTAGTTTTGAAGCATACTGAAAAAAACTTCTCTTTGGCTTGCTGCAGATTCAGAAGAAAATATAAAATAAGTTCTGATGAAGTGCAGAGCATGCTTTTTCAGACTGACATTAACTTAATGCTATTTTAGAAAACTTCATTGTTGCCAATTTGCCAGTAGGTACAATGTCTACAACCTGTTAAAACATGAACTTTAGCTGAGAGGACACTGGAGAAGCATAGTGGAAACCTGTTTGCTATGCATGTTTGTCCTTACTCCAAGAAAGACCTCAAGAGCTACATTTCCAAAAGTATTATGCGATTAGCCATGCCAGAAAGGAATAAAGCAGCTGACTCCCATTTCAGTGCAGTATGAGAAAAAGCATCCTCTAAGGAGTCCTCTGCTCTTCAGCTTCTCAGATGGCATCATGAGACTGCTTTGCCACACCTGAAAGCTCATAATTGACACATTAGCAGCTCATAGGTTGCATCCAACTTTTGCTAGAGTTGAGGGCTGAAATGAGGGCCTCTGGCTTCAAACAGAGGTTTATTATATCACTTATATCAGTTATATCACTTGGGATGAAGATTTCTATTTTCAACTTGTTGTAATCCATATTCTACAGCATTGTGAGTCACTTCAGGAACAAATAACTGTAATCAAGAATTAAGTGTTATTGTTATTAACTGTTATTGTCGTGTGCAAGGTTTGGCTATCCCAGTTCTTTTAATAGTTGCAGTATGTAGGGATATTTGAACACTGCTTAGTATAATGAAAAATTACTGAGAAATAAATCAAGTCATGCATGAGCAAAATAAGATGGGGTTTTTTTAGTGAGTAGGAGCCAGCAAATACTAAAATACAAACTCCATAGATATGAAGGTTGTTAAATAATTGGTTTGGCTTCATTTTCACAGTTAGTGTTATTTATTGTTATTTTATTCATAATTTGAAAAGAACCTACAGAAATAATGTTTTGCTGTTGTCTTGAGATGCTTACAGCCCAGGCAGATGACATGGAGATTGAGTAGAAAATATTCATTGAAGTTAGAGAAAAGTTTTCCATTAATTGCACCATGCTTTGTGTTTGGTCCAAAGAAGCCCAGAAAGTGCTCCATTAAAGCAAAGATCTTTTTTAATGTGTCCATTTGGCCTTGACAATATGCAGATGAGCAGTTAAGGCATCTTGGGAGGTCCCTGTCTGTGAATGTTTTCAGGACTGAGGTTTTAGAGTGGAGGTGGCAACACCTATCTTGCTTTTCATATTGGAAAAACTTTCCTGCGTCTGTTTGCAGATAACGTAACAAGATAATTTTTGTTGTGTGCTGCTTAGGTATCCTTATCACCATGTTGGATGTGGGAAAGACTAAAGGATGAAAAGAGTCTGAGAATGTTTAATCTAATTCCTTTCACAATAAGAAACAAAGAATGCTAAGCGTGCACATGCTGTCGATTCTCTCACCCTGATTATCTTATGGCTTCTGTTGTGTTTCTTTCTTTTAGGCCTTTCTCTGAGTTCTGCCTGTTGCACAGCCATACGTGTTAGATGACTTTGGGACTCGTTTTGCATCAAGAATGAAGGGATTATCTGGCGGCCGCAGTCACCATCACGGGGTTGCCTGTGACCCTGCCTGTGACAGCCTGCCACACCACCAGGACAGGAAGCCATATTTGTTAAACCCGGTGGACCCCCACCCCACAGACCACCCTTACTACACTCAAAGGAACTCTTTCCAGGCCGAGTGCATGGTGCCCTACAATGATCAGATTGCCAGCAGCACGTTTCCCCGGAGGCATTACAGCTCCCATCATGAACTCAAGGACGAGTGTGCTCTGGTTCCCCACGGAACTGCCAACAAGACCAACCGCATTCCTGCCAACCTTTTGGACCAGTTTGAGCGGCAGCTGCCCCTGAATCGGGATGGGTACCACACTCTGCAGTACAAGAGAACTGCCATGGAGCACCGCAGCGACAGCCCGGGCAGGATCCGGCACCTGGTTCATTCTGTCCAAAAGCTCTTCACCAAGTCCCATTCGCTGGAAGGACCATCCAAGGGGAGCGTCAATGGGGGGAAAGCAAGCCCGGAGGAGTCACAGACGATGAGGTATGGGAAGCGCAGCAAGAGTAAAGAAAGGCGATCAGAAGGTAAGCCCAGATCCAATGCTTCAGGATGGTGGAGTTCAGATGACAACTTGGACAATGATGTTTGCATTTATCATGGTCCCAGTGGGGTCATGACCATGGGAAGGTGCCCTGATCGCTCTTCTTCCCAATACTTTATGGAAGCCTATAACACTATTAGCGAACATACTGTGAAGTCCTCCAGAAGCAATAATGATGTCAAATGCTCTACCTGTGCAAACCTGCCTGTGAATTTGGACTCCCAGTTAATGAAGAAAAGCTCTTGGTCCTCTACATTAACCGTGAGCAGAGCCCGTGAAGTTTACCAGAAAGCATCAGTTAACATGGACCAGACAGTGATGAAGGCAGAGACGTGTCAGCAGGAACGGTCATGTCAGTACCTCCAGGTACAGTGTGGAGAACTGCTTGCTGTTAACTGTGCTCTGCCTTGTCTCAGGTGTTTGTGGGGGATGGAGGTTTGCTCTGATGACATAAGGATGAGATGCTCTCAGATAAGGAGAACTTTCCCCAGAGGTCACTGATCACCAAACAAGGAGTGCTGCTGCTAAAGTTAAAAATATATCAGCTTTTTTGTTTGGGTTTTTTTTTTTGGTCCAGAATTCAGTATTTCAAAGTAACAGTTCATGTTAAAACAGGATTTTGAGGTTTTTTTCATGTGGGAAAAATAAGACCTTTCTGTGTACCTTTTGAATTTATAAGACTGTCACAGTAGGGGTATGGGGAATTTGATGTTTTAGTGCTTTCATTTAGCATTACAATGTCAATTAACTGAATGTTACCAGGATACAAATTCTTTGATTTCTGTAATTTCAATTTTGCTTTCATTTAGTGCTCATTTTTTATGAAAGCTTTTGAGACCCTTTTGAGAAACTATGGGGTACCTTAATACTCTCTCCAGCAGGAAAACAACCTACTTTTCTTTTTGCCATAGAATATAAATTCTCTTAAAACGGTTATTGTAATGTGTTCAGATTGTTTATCAGGCTATTCCTCTTTTTTATGGCTCTGAGTCAAAAATAAAAAACCGAAAGGTTGAAATTATTGCTTGTTCTGATTATACATTTTAGGAGTACATCACCTACTCCCTCACAAGCTGTTTGCAGTTAATACAGCGTCACTATTTTTCACCAGTATTGTATCTTTAAATGTCAAGAATCAGATGTCTCCTCTTGGAGCTATCATACTGCCGGTGAATGTTTGTGGCAGGAACATGGATCAGAAAATATTAAAACTGTTTCATTCTTAGGAGAGCTGTGGATAGCTTTTATGCACTTTAAAAGAAGCACTTATGGCACATCTAAGTGTGTGTGTAAGATGGAACAACGTTGCACAGAGAAGAGAGAAGACCATGAGGAAAAAAGAGGTTTGCTAAGATGATTCGGTTTCATTTTAATGTAGTGGGACTTTTTTCTATTTGTATAGAACTGTAGCAAGTTCTCTCATATGAGTGCTTTAATGAGACAGTCAGATTCCACGTTCTGTTGTTTAAGTCAGTATGCAGAGAAAGCGTAGGACTGAGGCATCAGCATTTAAAAATTGATCTTAAAAGGTTTTATGGAGTGTCATGCAAAATAATTTTGAATGCCAGCCTCTGGGATTCTAAGTCTTAAACGTAAAGGAATGGATATGTATATTTTCAATCGTTTAGGAGAGTGGGGTGGGGGAAGAGGGGGCAATACAAATGCTTAGTGTGTTTACTGCTCTGCGTTTGGGCTGGGGAGGGAGAGGGGTTTCAAAATAGCCTCAGGTTGCAACCTTTTGAGGTTTTGTGGGATTTTTATTAAGTCTTCTTCTTCAGTGTGAATTTTGTGAGTAACAAGAAATCATAACTTTAGGCTTGATTTTTGTGGTTACTTTGAGCCCTGAGATTTCTTTTGTTGGTATTTTTGTTTACTCCTTTAGCCTTCTCTTGGGTTTAGATAAAATAGCTGACAATTCAGTATGTGACCAGATGGCTAGAAAAGAGTGAAAAAACTGTGCCAGCATCAGCTTTAAACGAACACCTCCATAGGGACCTTTAGATAATGTTTAACTGACAGGAATAGACTCCTCAAGTGGAATTAGAGGACATTATCTGTGTCTGTATGAAAATATGTCCAACAATTGTCAAGGGCAAGAATAACTAAATTCTCACTTAGAATAACTACATTCTCAGTGTGTTTCTCATTCTCACTGGTAGTTCTATTTCAGTTTTAATTTAATTTTGTTTCATTCTTTCTAATTGCATGCCATTGTAAAATCAAAGGAAATATTTGAAACTGGTTTTTTTTAAAGGAGAATCTTAACCAGGCATCAGTTAACATTGGAAGTAATATTCAAACAGTACAGTAGATTTGAGGAAGCAGGTCAGGATTATTCTTCTCTCTTTGCAGCTTGAAAGGATGACAAATGCATATAGGTATTTAAAAAGTCAGTCTATTTTGAATGCATCCCATTTCTTTTCACTATATCACTTATCTTTTTACACTGCAAGCCCTTTGGGGCATGGACTTTGTTCCCTTTTGTGTTTCCACAACTGCCCAGCACAATGGGGCACAGAACCTAATTGAGGCCTTTTGTCTGTCCTGCAGTATAAATATATAGGAACAGCAGCAGAGTTTTACTCTGTCAGTGGTTGTAGAGTTACTCTGTGTATCTGTTATTTTCCAAGTGCCCTTCTCATTATTGTACCAAAAGGCTGGTGTCCTGTGTTAGAACAATTGGAAAGGCACAAAATGAGATGAAAGCTGCAAATTCACAACAACACTGGACAACCCTGATAATTTATTGTCATTTTTATGATGCTTCTTAGTTGCTTTCTTTAACTCACTAAATGTTAAATAGTTGCTTTTATCAACTCACTTGTTATTTAAGTTGTTGTCTGTGGTCCAGGACATAAACTCTCAGGACATAAAGTCTGATCATTCAAAGAACAGCTGCTTGTTCATGCAAACTCTTCTTGTCACAGTATCTGAATTCAATGAAGGAGTGACTTTTTTTCATCTCGGGGTACTCAGGATAATTTTCTTTATCCTGATAGATCTGAGTACATCAGAGATCACAGGTGACATGACTTCACTTTTGTTTGTAAAGGCTTTTATAACAAAAGTATCTGCATGAATTCTCAGTGTAAAGACATGGAAATAACAATTAATTCACTTGCTATGATATTTTCCACTTAACTGTTCTGTGGAAGGAGTTGGCAGTAGTTCATATTACAGATGGGCTTATTTCTCATAATTTGGAATTTGGATCAAGTGCAGAGTTCTCCTGCATTGCACTGTCTTTCTTTACCCCAGCAGGCTCCACTTCCAGCCCTGGTGCTGGGACACAGTGTCCATCCTTGGAGTCCTAGGGGAGGCTTGGGTCAACACTGTGCATCTTCTGAAACAGATATTATCCTAGAATAGTCTGAAGACTGTCAAGCAAATCTTTTCCTCTTACCTGCATTTTGGGAGTGGAATTGCATTTTTATCTTCTGTTTCTCCTTTCAAGAGTGAGCAGCTGGATAGTAGAAAGATAAGGTTCTTTTCTGGAGCTGATTTTTATTTCAGGAAAGTACAACTGTTTGATCCAGCTTTACAGTTGGACTACAGTCAGTGAAGGAAGGTGAGAAGGACTTGTCCATGTTTTATCAAAATGCTTCTTCAAAATGGTTTCCCTCCCTTGAAAGAAAAAAAATTTGAAGCAATGGACAGCCTCTACTTCTCTGCTAGCTTGTCCTCTGGAAAGAAAAATGAAATTAAGCAAAACTATCAAAGACAAAATGTAAGCAGAAGTCCTTTGCTGCGAACAATAGGGTCTAAATACACAGGGAGATATTTTTGACGCCCTCGTTTTCTGTGAATTCATGATTTTTGGAGCTAATAGTGTATCAAATACACTGCAGAGTTTGTCTCTGATTATAGTTTTGCCATTTAATGTTCCCTGTAATTACCATTCCTGCTGTCCTTGGTCTATTTGTTAAGAGGCTGAGAAAAATACAAAGAATGACGTTTTTCAAATTAATTTTCTTTTCTTACGTGGGTCAGTCGTAAGTTTTCTTTTCATTGCAACTGATGAGACTCATATCGGTTGTGTCAGACACTAGAGGCTAAGGATGGAAATTTTACTTCTGAAAACTGAAGTGCAGAAGGTGGGGGCAACGGTGCACTCATTCAACCTCCACATTTGTTTTGCTTGCCCTTTGATGGGATACTGTGAGAAAAACCATTAAAAATATAAACCAAGTTTCTGTGGTAAGAATTTTCCAGTGACAAAGGGTTCTGGTTAGTATTGCACTCAGTTTCCTGGGTGAAGGTTGCCTGTAATGTGCACTGATATACAATGTGTAGTGCTAAGAAACTCATTATCTGAATGACTTGTTCTCCATTCTCAGGACAAGGCAGTTTCTTAGGAAAGACAGCTGAATTCCAGTCCCAGCCAGCCTCTTTTTGTTGCTTGTGTCCATAGATGACCAAACAGTCCTAAGGGTCAGGGTGCTAATAAGGACCAGTAAGTGTAATGTGATTTGTTAACATGGTACCGTACATTACAAAGTGTTTATCCTTATGACACAGCAGTTTATGTGAGATCTGTTATACTAAGTTTATCTATGCAAGTTTTTCTACATTTTCAGTTTGTGTTTTCCTCATTTTATGGTGTTTGCATTTCAGATGCAACTACCATATTCAAATTAATCTTCCAGGATATTCTTCTTTTTATATATATATAAAGTTGTATTAACATCCATTACTATAGCTCTTTCATTTTTCATGTATCTGATTACTTTTTAGCTCATATTCCATTATAAATTGAAAATTAATGAAGCACATGTTATTTCTATTTCAATTTTCAATGTAGTCAGAACTACAAACTATATGAGGTATAAGTTTCAATAAGTTTCAAGGTTTTTTGATGAGCTCATGTGAAGGATAATTCCTAGTAAAGCTAGTGAAACAATTTGGACAAATGTGAAATAAAGTGTCAAATGTTTTCATGTATTCTAGGTCAACTTCCAGGTAATGCAATAATCATGAAAACATTTGGAAATTCTTAAATGCTCTTGAATTTGAAAATGAACTAGTATCTAAGCGTATTAATACTGAAAAAGATATTCTCAGAAAGCTAATTTATTTTGGTTTTTAAATTGTGAGGTGAGTAATATGAATAATGGCTGTAGCTAGAGAATTTGTGGAAAATATAGATTAGGCTCAAAACAGCTTATTTACAAAACATATATTAATAACAGATCATTAAATTGGCATCTTAGTTGTTTAGGCTACCTGCAAACCCACCCAAGATGTGATTGCTGTACGGAGAGAAATATCTAGGAGAGTATTTCAATATACTCATCTTCCCATCTTTGAAGTCCTATAATTTAGCTAAAAAACAAAACAAACAAAAAACCCTCCAAAATTATCAGCTGAGTTGGTGATAATGATCTTGCCACTCATTTCACCTTAACTGGTGCGTTCTTATTTGCTTAATTGAAAGCAGTGCTGACCTTTGGTGTCCTGAGTAATGGGGGCCTCCTAAGTACAAAGTGAACTCCTCAACAGCAATTTCAGCTGCAATTTTATCTGCCAATGTTCCATCATTTTCTGTCCTTTACTTTTATTGCCACCCTGTAACTTCTAGGTATTGAATATCCTGGCACTGACCTTATTTTTTCCAGATTAATTTGAATTACTGTCAGTTCATTCTGTTAGCATCCCTACTTTCTAATAGTGCATCCATTAATGAATACAATTCTGGCAGCTGGAACCTGTTGCTGGCACACTATTTATAGGATTTAGCAACCTACTTGGGTGACACTACATTACATATACTGTTAGGTCAGAAATGTTTACTAAAATTATGCCTGCACATAACAGCTGGCATTTGGTATCTTATTTCAGTTCCTTCATGGATAAGGTTTGTTTCAGTCATGGATCTGATTCTTTTCTGTAGCCTTAAATATTTGGAGTATTCTGATCTTATTCTTTTCAGTAATTTCACTGTAAAAAAAAAAAAAAGAGGAGAACAAAAAGTCTTCAAGATAAATCCAACAAAGAGGATCATTTCAATCTGCTTCTGAGTTTGAAACCTTAACTTTTATTGTGGAAACACGTGATTCTTCACGTGGGGAAGACACTGGGCAATGATACATTTTCCTTAGTCAGTGCAAAGTAATAAAATGAGGAGTATTTCCCTTCATCCACTTATTGGGTTGTGGTTTTGTGCTTGTTTCAAGAGTGGAATTCACAGTACAGATCTTGAGTGAGGAAATACTACAGTGCCAAAAGAATGTTTTGAGCTGGGTTACCTGGCCAAAGTTTTTGTTCTGCTATACAAATGCTCTTGTGCTGTTCTTGCACAGCTGAGCTTCTGTCATTAGTGAATTAAGCAGTAAGAACATCAATCTGTTGCAGATTGTTTGTCTTTTCATCCTCTTACCCTGAAACTGTGCAATGGACTGTCTTCTTTGGGCTTCTGATAGATATGTATTTCTCTCACCAAAGACTAAGCAATGTGTCATGCAGTTGGATAAGGCATTGTGACAGTTCAGAAGGGCCAGGGCTTCCAAATACAGTCTCTGAATTGTGTCCAAGAGTCTTTTATGCAAATAAATTTGTGTCTAATTTTGCTTTGCTGAGAGCCTGCTAACCAGTTTGTTAGGAAATTTTAGAGGCTTCCTGGTCTGTAGCAATTCAGTTTCCAGAAGATGAGATTCAAGACTATGACCTTGATTTCATATCCTAAGGAACACTGTTGTAGAACACAGGTGACCATTTGGTGACCATTTGGAGTTGCTGAGAAGGCACAATATGATGTTTTGAAACCAGGACAGTTTCCTTACAGCCAAATAAAAGCTTATTTCACAGGTGTATAGCATTGCTGTAATCTAAAATAAATCATTGTAAAAGTGTCAGTAAAGTCTGTCCACTGGCCAGTAAAATGTGTCAGAAGCCAACAGTCAGCAGGAGATGGCAGTTTAAGGGCTTCACTCAGAGCTGCTGCCTGTGAGAGCACATTAGCAAAGCACCAGAGATTACTGAGTTACAGTCAGCCAAAAGAAACAGCATAAGGGCTGCTTCTCAAAATGCTCTCCCTGGCACATCTGTTTTCTTCCAAGGATACAGATTCAGCTACATATTCTCCACCCACTAGCCAGTTTCCTGCTGTCTGCTTGATAGTGGGCTTGTGCCTGTGTGTAGTGAAAGAAAGGTAAAATGGCATCTCATCTAACAGTATTGCCTTGGATGCCAACCAGTCGCTGTATGCAGGTGTTGAAGTGACTCACCACAAAAGAAGATATAAAGAAGAAATGAGAGAACATTTCTCTATTGCTAGTCATTGAAAGCGTCCTTTCAAGGATTGGTGTTTGTGTTAGCAGTCATCCTGTCATCCTTAATTGGGCAAGAAACCATATGTCATTATAACCAATGGCATTGAATCCTTCAAGGGTACTGCGAAAGATGAGAACGAATGTCTGCCCTCTGCCACTGGAGAATATCATCCCTGAGTATCACTGAAGCAGTTCTAGTTTGAGGTCCTGGCCAAGAGCCCTGCTCTGTGACCTTCAGTCATGTTCACCTCAGCTAATGGATGTGGCAGTTGCTGCCTGGCTTCCTTTCTGCAGAAGGTGTTTAGAGGGGGCAAACTTGCAAGGCAGTGAATGGAATCATTGTATCAGTGTGCACCTCTTCATGGTTGGTTGGATTTTTACACATGAAGCAGAAGGAGAAAAATTTATCTGGAACCAAGACATGGTAATTTCATTTAGAAGACACACATTCCTCTTTATAAAATGGAGTGTGGATCAGATTAACGAGCCAGTGGCCAAGACACCTTTTGGTGAATGAACATCGTAAACTGGAGTGGTGCTTGAAGAATTTTGTCTATTGGCTGACTCTCTCAGGATTCATACTGGTTTAGAAGACTTTCCAAACTACTATTATGCGAAGGAAGATTTCAGTTCTTCACCCTGTTTGTTCAGTTTTGATGCAAGGGGTAGGCACAGGAGAGAGGAAGTAATGCTCCATCTTGGGCAGGTCTTTGTTCTTGTGTTAATTCCCCTTTTGTCAAACAATATGGAGATAAGTCAGCTAAATTAAATTAATTTATAGTAGAACATGATCGCTTAAATAGTACAAGCTAAAGCAAATGTTGTTGCAGTTACTGAGCATATTAAATTTATCCTAAATAAAGGCAACCCTCCTAACTGCCTTTTTGAAAACACTTGAGGCTTATTAAACATATATTTTTCTTTCTGCTTTCTAAGGCTTCCATTTTTTTTGCATACTTCAATGATTCTTAACATAGGCACACTGATAGAAAGAAATGCTACTCATCCTTATTGGTCTGATTAATTCAATATCCATGAGTGCTAGGACTAGCTCAGTAAGTGGAAGATGGCAATTGAAACTTCCTTTACAGCACAAAGAAGAGGCATAATAATGGCTAAGAAGACCAAATTGCATGGGTTTGAAAAATCTGCGCTGAGCAGTCATTTGGCATTGTTCTTCAGTTGTGTGATTTCATTTCATCAAGTATTTGCATACTAATAGAAAGCTAAAGTTACAAGTCTACACCGGTGAGTGATGGTTAGCCACTCCTTCCAGTCCTTTTGTTTACTTCTATAGTCATCCTTATTGCTTTTTGCAAAGCACAGGAAGAAGCTTTAATAATTTCAGCAGCAATAAACCAAAGCAAACTAGAGATCAATAATGAACTTAATTTGCTACAGAGACAGTCTGTTTGCTATTTCATCCAGCGAGGTAAGTTAATAACTATTTGGGGGGGAAAAATAATAAATAAAAATTAATTTTAAAAAGGAAATTAGATATTCTAATTTAATTGTTTAGGAAATTAATTTTAAAATGTTTTCTTTACCTTTGTCATTACAATCTGGGCTTATTTCGCATACTATTACATGTGAGCTTATTAAGTGAATGTTGGAAAACTATGGGGCCAGTATACCTGTTTGTTTTGTTGCTTTATTAGGGGTTCTAGACTACCTATTAAAAAATCCAGTTCCTTTGTATCAAAAAATGCACTAAAGGAAATGACAAGTCAGTACAACCTGGCTAATGACAAAGTGTGAACACTTGCAGAGCAACATAAATTTTGTTAAATATTGGGACAGATAATCTATACACTAAATTATGCTAAATCTAGGTAAGATGTTGGCTAGTAGCAATACTTCACGTTTATACTCTGCTCTGTTTACAAAAGAATGTTATATCAGCCATTTAATCAAAAGAAAGAAACTGTTGTCAGGCTTAGTGTTCATACATGCAGCAATCTGTTGCCAGGGTTTAGCTGAATTTTTAAGTTTCAGTAAGCTGCATGGCACAGAGGCCTTTGCTGAATATTTTCTATCTCTATTCAAGTAATAATGGTGTTCTGTTTCACTGTGCTTTTTGTATAAGTGAAGTACACTCTTGATTTCTTGGCTTGTAAAGATTTGTACATGAGCTGAAAGATAATTTAGAGAATGAAGTGTTTCCAGGATCATTATTACTTTGATAGTGTGAATAATAACAGTTCTATTCTAATAAAAAAAAATGTTCATTGTTAGATCTGAGTTTAGCTCTTCCCCCTTTTTAAAGTGTTTTAAGAGTTAAACCAATCATGCAAGTAAATGATGTTCTCTCTTGATATTCTGATACTGGAAAATGGTATTGCCAAGGTAATTGGATAATATGATTTTCTTAAAAGCATGAAACAGTTTTATCTCAAGTGTGTAAATCTTAATCCCGTTAATCCTCTAAGGCAGAAGATACCGTGCATTTGCACTTGTGTGCAGTATAGTATGTGACCTTGCGAGGCATAATATTGGCCATTCAAATAAAGTGAGAGCCTGTAGGAAGATTTGTTCAGACCCCTGACTCAAAAAAATAAGAGAGCTGGAGGTTCACACAGACATTTCTCTCAGCATTTTTTCCAGACCAACAAAAGAAATCACACTACAGGATGTGTACTACTACATGTCTAGAAACAGAATGTATGAAATAATCTGATTGATTTTATATTGTTTGCATATATGCAATGCAATGCAGTTTGCATTTTGGAGAGGGCTTTATGTTTTACTTTTTCCTCATAATATGAAACACTTTGTTGCATATTATGAACTGCACTGTCTGCATGAACTCTTATGGCCATGTCTGTTACAGCCAATACTTTTTAGGCACCAAAAAAGCACTCTGAAAATCAGGTCACTTCTTTTAGTAGGTATTGCTTGAGGTATTTGACTATAGGCTCAGCAGTATTAAAATGTTGACATTATTTTATCTGCCTGAAATGAAAGGAAATGCTTAGCCTTAAGGGTTGTTTGTCCTAGTCAAGTAAGACACAGACAGAGACCCTTTCATCGAAAGTATTAAAATTGTTAATAGCCAAGGCAGAACTTCTAAAGTGTTTCTTTATCCTGGTAATGCACTTTATCAGTTATATGATGCCTCAGTTTTCTCCTACACCAAGTTCTGAAATCGGGGCTTCTTGCTCTTGTGAATGTGACATAAGAAATAAGAAAAAATATAACAAAGGGGAGCTGGGCCCAAATTTTCATATACAAAATCAGTTATATGCTGAAATTTTAATGTAAACAAACAATACAAAGAGTAAAAACAATGTTTCTAAAAATACAAACTAGCAAAAAAAAAACCCCCATAGTCAAAACTTTATCTAAAATAGGTTTTTTATTAAATGTCCATTACATTCTGGTATTGATGCTTTGTCTAGGCAGGTAAGATAGTTTGAACAAACACTCTGAATTCCTCAGTGTGTTCCATGAAATTAGAAGCATATCTGGGTTGGTATTTTAGTCGGTTCTCTAAATCTGGATGGCTTTTTAACCATAGCCATCCTTTTCTCTTTGCCATATACAGGGTTTACCCTAAAACCCATAATATGGCAATGGAAGTTGGGTCACTTTTGTGTTATTTCCTTTAGTTTTGTGCATGCAGGCAACTTCCAATACCCAAACCAGCCAGTGGGTTTGTGGCACTCACTGAGACTGCTTTGCCCTGCTCTCTGTGTGAACAGCTCAACTTTCACTGTTTTTCAGTGATTTCAGCTCACTTTACTGATAAGAGCAGAACTCACACTGGAAACTTCCAGTCACATCATACAAATTGAAGGACTAGAGCAATGCATTCAAAACTCATCATGGCACACAGTGTTTGCACGTGCAAATAGAAAGTTTTGGGGTAAATCCATTGCAAGCAGCATTCAAAACCTGGCCTATGGTATCTAAATAATTTTGAGAAGCTTTGGAATAAAAATATGTGGGGTTATTGATAAAGAACTCAGTAATTCCAAAGTAAGGCTTTCCACAGTAACTACACCTCCTCATTTGTATTGCACCTATAAACTATGGCATTAAATTTGACAGTGTATCTATTGTTTAATAAAACTATAAGTGTTCAGCTTGCCCGAATTATGGGTGCTGTATGAACACTGTAACTTTATCTCCCCTGACTTTTTCTCCATTAAAGACACCAACCTTAGCCATATACTAACATAGTTTATTTATTGCATTAAAGATTAATTCACTAATTTATCTTAATGAGAGGAAGCAAAGATCTAAAGAGTAATGAATAAAATATTAAACAGATCAAAATGCATGTGCTCTGAGAATTCACAGATTCTCTACATACTCTGACTTCAACATCTAGTAGCTGCCTAAAAACTGATTGGAAATACACCGTTACAGGTTTTAAACTGCTGACTAAAGTCTGAATGTGGCATCAAAATATCAGCAGAGCTTGATTTTACTAAACCTGTCTTAAATTCTTTTTTGTATGACTGATTTGAAAAGTCAAGGTTTTACACTGACAAGCAGAAACTGTCGGTTCCAAAATGTGTGTGAGAGGTGGTATGAATATAGATTGTATATTCACTTTTTAATTATGTTCTCAGCCCAGAACTAATGCAAAACTAAGACCTGAAAAAAATGTTATACTCTGTCTGTCGTAAGTGACCAAGGGAGGAATGCTCTGTACTCTTCTATATCAAAAATCAAAACCGCTGCTGAATGTTACCGTCATTTTGAAAGCATCAGATTTCCAGATCTGGTGTCTAGGCATAAACTTAGAAGCCACAGAATTGAAATATTGCTTCTTCTTTCATTTTTTTTGTGGAGGATAATGGGGTTTTGTTGTTGTTGTTGTTGTTGTTTTGGTTTTTTTTTTTATTGTGGAAAAATAGTAGAGCTGTTCATTCAATCTTATTCTTCCAGTAGATTCTGCTAGTACTTGGTATTCTTAGGCTTAGTTAAAGCTTTACCCTTTCCTAGAAGAATATTTCAAGTGGTTTTATGAGTTTACTTATTCAGTAATATCCTATAGATGCACAATTCTGCATGTCATCATTCAGTAAGAAAACTGAACTTAGAAATATATTTCTGCTTTAAGGAACTTAGATTCTTGGAGCCCAAGAAAATAAATTTTAAAATAAACAAAACTAACAAACAAAACACCACACACACAGGAAACCCAACCCAGAACAATAAACTTGGCCTGCTGGTGGAAGATAAGAATTGCAGAGCCATTAGCTTAAGGATATTTAAAGACAACATGGAAAATTACTGTAAAAGGGCACAAGGAAAGAAATAGTTAAATAAAACATGGAGCAACTGAGAACAGCTAAGTCCTGAGAAGGAAGACTGGGTCTTTAAAAAGAGTATTGAAAAAAGTACAATCTAGAGTAGATCTCCAGTATTAAATCTTCGGTCCTGTGAGGAAAATACTGAAGGTCCAAGTGAGTTTCAAGGCTGGACTTGACCAAGAGAGAATGGGGAGAACAAAACATGAGAGGAAAGAAGGACTGTTTGAGCCTGGCAGCTTAAGGAAGGCCCTAAGTCATTATATCAGAAGCAGGAAAAGAAAAATCAATGAAGGAAGAAAGTTGGCAAGGTGTTAGGTTTTGAAATCATCAGGAAAAAAGCAAAGAAATAGGCTGTGAATATTTTAATTAATAAAATCATTAATTAATTATAGCCTAGTAATAAGCCTATATGGGCTTAGAACTATTAGATGTCTTTGTTCCTTTTGTATAGCACAGTGGATTTAGGGATGCAGTTTATAGCAGTATAGATTGATAAAAGGACAGACAAAGGCCATAAAATTTATTTGCCTTAACAGTAACATTTGAAAGGCCTTGCAGCCTCTGGACTTGGACTTATGTTTGTAGTGGGAATCAACAGCTAAGCCATTAGCAAGCATTCCAATGTTTTAGTTTTGGTTGTCTAAATAAACTGGCACGTATATGCTCCAGCTGAAATCTGCAATGGGATTCACAAGATCCTCAGCTGAAGGTAAATGCTGTTGAAAAACAAACTTCTCATAGAAGAGATTATTCTGCTGGGTGAGAGTATTTGTAAGTTGCAAGACAAATTTAGTAACCCAGATTCATGTCTCCTTATTTAATGTGGCTTGTGAGGTTTTCTGAGCATTATAGCTATGGCTGGTTCATAGAGTTGATTCACTCAGAAGAATCAGAGAAGCAGCAAACTAAAAAAAATCACACCTACTTGTATTTAAGTCTAACACAAAATTTGTTTAACTAAAAAACCTTTTTGCAGGTTCACCGTTAGATAAAAATGGTGTTTCTGCAAAATAGCTTCAAAGACCCTGCTGCACTGCATGTTGTTTCTGCGGTTACAGGAAAGAGAAGGATGCTGGTTTATGTGGTCACAAGTCCCAGGAGCAGAGGAAGGGAGACAATAGGTGGGCAAGAGCACTCTGCTCTTGGACTGTCCTTTGTTGTGTCTCAAAATCTCATGAATGCACATTCCTACCATTCCAGATTTCCAATACAAAGAGGGGACAGCACTGACCTCAGATCAAGAGAAATAATGCACATCATTAAGAAGAAGAAAAAGAAGGGAATAAAGGGTTGTAGGACTCAGACAATCAGACTAGCAGAATTCAAAAGAAGGCTCACTGCAAGCTGCAGGTGTGCAATTGCACCAATTAAGCTATAGAAGCAATAGTAGTAAAATTTCACACTTGCAGATCTACTTTCGTGATAATTAGTGCATAGCTCCACTAAGTTGAAATGTATCTTGAGCCAAAATCATCCTGGTGAGTGTTCCTGTGTACACTCTGTCAAAAAAGATTGTTATTTAGAGATTCATATTTCAGCTTTTGTGCCTCCCCAATGTTCAATATGTTGAGCTGAGCCAAAAATACTCTGATCTGGTTTATAAAGGCTTTGAATGAAAATAGCTGAAAGGACCTGAGATTTTTCCATCCCAGTATTAAACCTAACCAAGCCTTCTATGTCAGCACGTTTGTTAGAAACTTCCCAGATAAGTAATGGAAAATAGCAAAGAACTCCAGAGGTGCTTGTGGCTGTGCAGGGTGAGAAGTGGGCCTCCATTGCAACAGCAACCCATGGTCAAAGGAGATTGAGAAAGGGCCTTTGGCCATCAGAGTTTTTGTTATGGCTCTGTTGTGGCTTACCAGTAACATCAGGGAGGAGCATTCTAACCAGAGAATTCTGTTTATCGCTTCAGGTTCCTCAAGATGAATGGAGTGGGTACACTCCGCGAGGAAAAGATGACGAGATTCCCTGCCGCCGGATGCGTAGTGGCAGTTACATCAAAGCCATGGGGGACGACGACAGCGGAGACTCAGACACAAGTCCAAAGCCTTCTCCAAAGATTGCTGCACGGAGAGAGAGTTATCTCAAGGCCACCCAGCCATCCCTTACTGAGCTCACCACCCTCAAGTAAGCCCATGTTTTGCTGTATCACATGCAGCTCTCCATTAAGACATACATTTTCTATGTTTGTTTCTTCTCTTAACATTTTCCATGTTTTCTACGTTTGTTTTTTCTCCTTATTCTAGCTACCTGTTCAGGAACATATTTGAAAAAGTGTGTTCAGTCGTGCTTATTTTTGCATGGGTTTAGGAGTGTATTTCAATGTTATTCTGAAAAGGAACCTGCACTATTAATTTGCGAGGTACTTTAGCCTGTTAGTGTTGAGTGAGCACCCAGGTATGTACACTAGGTGTGCTCTTTGAATGCTTTGCTCAAATACAGCTTTGGCCTGCAAAAGCTTCGTGTAACTGTGTATTTATATATACTCAACATGTGAAATTAGCCCTAAGATAGTCTTTGCAACTCCAGAGAGAATCCGACATTTAATTAAAAAGAACAAAGACCATCTGAAAGTAGATAAACCCATGTTTTCCACTCAGAATTGCACTGTATTTTGTGGAGAACCAAAAACTTATTTTTTTTAATTGCTCATGAAAGCTTTAGCCAAGCGGAATCATGAGTTTGTGGGTTTTTTTAAATGTCAATATTGGTTTTTCCTTTATTTGGGTCTTTTAAAAAAGCCACCAAAATTATCAGGAAAATGCACAAATGGATAATTTTGTATTAATGTTTTATTTTAATTGATTCTAAAATGGAAAGGTCCCTTAAAGCAAGAAAATAAATTATATCCATAAAAGAAAATAGTGTGGATTTAAAATCAACAATTGTTTCTGTCTTTTTCTAAATTCTTAGCTAACAGTGAATCATAGTTCACTGGACCAAAAATAACCCAATTTTAGTGTACCTTGCCTAAGGCTGTAGCTTTAAAATGGGGGAAAAAAATAAAAAGGATCTCTCTCTTCTGGTATCCATGATCAGTGACAAAAGACTCCTTCTGCATTCCCTTCATTAAATTCTTCTCCTTCCTTGTCCTCCTCTACCCCATTTTCTCACAGAGACCTTATCTGAGAAACAGATTTTAGAGAAAACCGTTTGATCCTTGTTGAGAATGTCATGCTCTTGACATCAGTGATGAATAGACCGGCAGAAAAAAAGGAAGCTTACTTGCTTGCCTGCCTGTGTCTCAAGGGAAGCCTGGGATTTCTTCTTCTCTGTCTTTCCATTAGTGTCCAAAGGAGAAAGCAATCTCATTTTCTGCAGGGATTTTCATAATCTAGCTGGCTTTTGCTCAAGGGATCCAGTGATTCCTTTCATCATCCAGAAGACTTTACCACATCCTTTCCTGAGCCAAAACTCCTCCTGTGAGATCAGTCATTGCAACCTCTGCAAGGTGAACATGGATGTTATTTACCACCACAAACTCCATCCAGCCATGCTTCATGCATGGACATGCTTTCAGGCACAGTTTTTAGAAGCATGTTTCCCAGAGCTCCATAGTGTATGTAAAGCACAATGCATCACAATGAGTGTATTTGCTCTTGGTCATTTCTGTTCCCTGTAGATACAAGATTTGAAAAAAGTACAGATTTATGAAAAATCAAAAGTCCTGCATGTCACTGTTCACCCATGGAGGATGTCAGACCAGAGGTGCCAGGCAGCAGAAGCTTTTAGCTTTCAAGTCATTGTAATTCAGTAAATTGCTTGTATAAATACATAATTTCCCATGTTTTTAAATCCCTTCCTATTTGGGAAAGCTTTTAGGAATGTGCCTAATTTTAAGTTGCACTCTGTAAAATTCATGTAAGTTTAGGAGCTGTGCAGAAGTAGGATGTAAATCATAGGGTAGAAGAAGGAAGGGAAAATGGTAAATGGTAAAACAAAAAAGAGGAGAAAGCATGAAATAACTTCTTTTTCAATGGCTTTTCAGCATAAACTGTGAAGAAATAGAGTTACTTCTTTAAATCTGTGCTGATATTTTAAAGAAATATCTCTTCCTGAGAAACCTTTCACTTTCAGAGACAATTTCTATAATACATAATTATGCAGGGCTTTCATTACTTTCTGCTGAACATGATAATTTCT
Organism: Cyanoderma ruficeps; assembly: GCA_008694505.1. Classification (NCBI taxonomy): domain Eukaryota; kingdom Metazoa; phylum Chordata; class Aves; order Passeriformes; family Timaliidae; genus Cyanoderma; species Cyanoderma ruficeps. Next base: position 18,562,053 of record VZDJ01007755.1, on the reverse strand, counting down.
GGGGGTTTTATGAGAAACAGCTGAGTGCTTGCTCTGGGAATTGAAGCCTTCTGTTAAGCTAGGTCTTGTTTGCAGACTTCTTCATACTTTCTTAATAGTGTGACTTGACCTTCACAATGACATTAGTTTTTCATCCCATGGCTACGCTGATTACTCGAGAGTTGTGTTAAGAGTTTTGCAGGTGTCTTGGACAGAGACTTAACTAGGGCCCTTAACTCACTGAATATAGGTCATCAAGCAATTGTATGATGTGTATTATTTCCTTGGCTAGCTGTTGACTTGATTTCAATTTGCACCTGAATAAGAGCTTTGTGGAAATGAGCTAAAGGCTGCTCTAGGCAGCAGGCATCCTTTTACTCTCACTAGTGGACCTTCTAGTTGACCTCGAAGGGTGTTATTAACACCCTAAAGCTGAGTGGTATTTCGCTCCTTTAATTATGGTTTTTTTCTGTCAGTGAAGAACAAAGCACGCCGTGAAAGCAGTGTTTCTACAGCAGTAATTGTCAGGGATCTTCCTGATGCACAATTCTTGCTGCTACTCTTTTTCTCAGTTTTCTGTATGCAGTCTCTAGTTGGCTGCACTTTCATCTCTGGCAGAGCAAGCAACTTAAAAACATGTTCCCTTTTGCTTTCACTGTTGTTTTTTGAAGGGATTTTTCATCTTTTGGGACTTTTCCTCTCTGACTCCTTTAATTCTAATATTGGTCTCTCAGCCCACGCTGTTCCTCCCACCTACCTACCTACCATTGCTCATGCGCCTACTCCTCTAAGAAAGTATTTTCATTATTACCAATGTTTCTTTTTATATAAGGAATAACCTTTGAACAGCACAACTGTCTCATATCTCCTTTACATAATACAAAATTATTTTCCCAGTTCTGACGAGGATTTTTTCCCTGCCTTACAGTACAATCTCCTTCCTACAATTTTCCTCCATTGCCATGGTTTCCATGTGGTTACAGCACATGTGTCAAATGCTGTGGTACCATTCCGGGTAAAGCACAGCTTGCTGTGATTTTGAAATACACACCTCCGCTGCTGCATTCTCATTATCCTATCAGGAAATAAGCAGATTTTTTTTTCTTTTCTCTGTCTTTGCTGGCAGTATGCTCTTAGTGTTTAAGCTTTCACAGTCTAGATAAACTGATTCAGCTAGGAAAAAAAGGTGCTATTTTCTTGCCATTCCTAAAAAGTGGCAAAAGTTTATCTTTCACTTGTAAGCAAATTGAAAATGGACTGGTTACCAAACTTCTAAAGAAGGTGCAGGCGACAGATAACTGACAATTCTGTTGCAGCTGAGCTTGATTCGGGACATATTCCTTCACTATTTATATGTACTTTGTTTATGTTTAGCATAGTTTTTGTTGGGATAAAGAGTATGTAATTACATTGCTGTCCACATGCCAACCTGTCACCTCCAGCTCCCAGTAACTCTTAAATCCGTTGGCCAACTATAACCAAGTTTGCCAGAGAGACCAAAACCTGAAAGATATGAAGTTCCAGAAAGCTTTATCAAGATCTGTAGCTGGATAAGGCAAAGAAGGATCTGCAGCCATCCCTTTTGTTCTTTTGGAGGACTACGGGCAAAGTAGCTGGTAGGTCAGCACAAGGAATAACATGATGGCAGTATTTTCCTTGCCTAAAAAGATAAGGAATATGGAAGGGACTGGAAAACTCTGCTGAGGACAAGAGGGCTGAGAAATGCTTCCTGTCGCCACAGGTTTTCTACATCATTTTCCCCCCTTCCTCTTCTCCACTGCAGGCCCACTCACTGCTTAAAATACAGATTCAAATTATGCTTCTTAACTCATTATTGCTGTTGTTGTGGGGAATTCATCCATTTGCATCTTTAATTTGGGTTTGTTTATTTGTTTGTTTGTAAGGGGGGTTTAACATATTACAGAACTTAATGGTAATTTTTTTGTAGACGGGTTTTGGGTTAAATACAGTTGCAGAATTTTTCTTTTGAACTCATGTTTGATCTCATAAACTTTTTTCTGAGACAAGTTGTACTTTGTGATCACTAGCGAATTGAAAATTTTAATGATCTTTATATTTTGTAGATGCATTTGTAGAATTTGTGTAAAAAGGATAGAAGGAAGAACAGAAATGAGGGGGGTTTCTTAGCAAATCTTTATTTTCAAGGTATTTTACTAGGCATGTGATGTTTTTCCAGTCAGCTGTGATTTGGAGAAACTCAATTATAGATCAAAACCCTTTTTTAATGCACACCAGGTTTCATCACTGATGATGAAGCAAGTATGTGAGCATATAAGCATTAGACTTCTCTCCTTTGTATCCCATGGTAAAGAATTTTTCTACATAAACTCCATCATAGCTGCATCTGCTCCTGTGATTTACTGCATGGATTACTTGAAATGAACCAAACAATTCCTACCTTTAAAGTTTATCAGAGACATTCCAAAAATAATATCTCAATTATTGGTTGCACACACTTTTATATTTTTATGTGTTAATACAAATAGTGTAAGTACTTCCTACTTGGATGTTTATGGGAATCTAGAGACAAAATTGTTTTGAAAACTAAATCAAAATAAATTATCAAGCTCAATTAAGTGGTATAATAAGTTAGCAAGCTTAGTAGCAATGACAAGAGCAATGAGAAAGAGGTAGATCTGATTTATACATGAACTCAGACTTTCACATCACCTCACTGAGAATTGATCGAGTCAGTTCCTGGTGGACAAACCACCAAGCTGAAATCAACCTGTATTACTAACCAAATCTTGACAGAGTTGCAGCACCAACTCTGCTAGGATGGCTTGGAAGGAAAATCAAACCACTCCGTTGTTACTTAGTGTAAGACATATTTCAGGATTTCCTGGTCCTCACAGAAGTGATCCTTGGGAAGTGTCTGCACTGAGGGAAATAATAAGGGTTTTATGGATAATTGTAGCCTGAAACAGTGCCCAGGCTGTTCTGTCATTTGAGCAAACTGAAGCTGATTTTCTTACACTACACTTAACCATACGGCACACCATAAATCCTTCATTTGAAAACCATCTCAGTCTTGGGAATGAGTGCCTATTTACTTTGAGCTGTTTCTGTATTACTATAATATACTCCAAAATATCCAGGGAGAAAAAAGTGTCATATAAACAAAAACACACTTCTTATTTCTTTTTTTTATTTTCTTTTTTTTTTAATGAGGTGGTGTCCTCATTCTGCTAAACTGATCTGATCCAGATCACAGACAGGGGGAAGGGAGAGGTGGTGCAATACCACATTTTCATTATGGTGAATATTTTTAGACATATGTAGGGAGGCTTGTTAATTTCCTTTCTTGCTGAGCGACTTCCAATTAGGGAACAATGACTTCGCTAATGAGTGCAAAAGGAATAACTCTGATTAATCTTTTACTAGTGTTTTACAGTATGTTTTCAGTACAGTTGGTGTAATTGTTTCATGTTGCAGTCTCTTTCCTTTTTATCAAACCTGTAGCTAGCAAAGGAATTCTTTCCGTGCTCCTTGAGGTGTGTTTTGTTTCTTTTCTTGAACAGAGAGTTTTTTTTAATTTTGCATTAAAGAGACAGAAGCATCTCCATGCATTCCAGACATGCAGCCTAACAAACAGTTCTGGAACTGTTACTGGCCTAGGTAGTAACTTTCCCAGCTCACATTCACTGATGCATGATATATTACTTAACTTTTTATTCATACTATTGCAATCCATTCTCTCTTCTCTCTGAAACTAGGGAGAAGCTGCTGAACACATTTCTCACTTTTCAGGCTTGTGTGTCAAGTATGATTAAGTTCAGCAAATAATTTATAAATCAGAAGAAATTTTCAAGGCAAGACAATGAAAAATATATTTCTTTTGAGGTAGTAGATGGGCATACTTCGGGAGCCAATGGTTTCCTTATGGCGGCTGACATCTGTTTTGTGTATATGATATTTAAGGAGGAGAGGATACTGATTTATTGGAGGTTCTTGGAGCTTTTAATGAACAGTTGTTAGTGATGGATTTATAAAGCACATTGAGTCAGTTAAACCTTAGTATCACTGATGGGCATGAGAGAAATCTTGTGCTCCATGCAGCTTCCCTTCAGGGTTTTGTGTCCCCCATACACAGAGGTATGGATGCCTTTACAGCACAGAAAGTCTGTGAAGACAGGACATTCCTACATTTCACTGCATGGGACGTGGGTAGGATGAACACTCCTCCTCTCTACTTCTGTGATGATCCCCTTCAGTTTATCTTGCAATGAAACCGAGATTCTCTAGACATTACAGTCTCACTGGCAGCAGTCATTGCTTATCACATTGTAAAACCTAACTTTCTATAAGTCTACACCTAGCTACATGTCATCTGTTTTGTCAGTGTTACCATATTTGTATAAATATTATTTCTTGTTTCTCTGAGATGACAAGTAAAAATTTTGTTGTAGTCTGTGATGTGTTCTATTGTTATTTTCCGACTTGCACTTTTACCTTTACTCACTTAAATTTGAGGCAATCATACTGTTACAATAAACTTGCATAAGAATATCCATGGAATCACAAAATGGTTTGGATTGGATTGATGCCTTAAGCTTCCATGGTTTTCAGATTCTGTGCTGCCTAGGGGTATAGTTCTGAGTCTATTAAGTGCCAGTAAGTTCTCTTCCCAGAGTAGGTAGACAAAACAAATTCTTTTTCCTGCTGAAGACCAAGGACAACGAGTACAATTTTCAAGCCCAAAAGCATAAACAATGGTGGACTGAAGAGAGAAAACAAGAAGGATGATACTTCACAACCCAAAGTTGTAATTGGACAATTAAACCCCAATATGCAAATGAACCAAAACTTATAAAACTGTAAAACCTCGTGACCGATCATCCATTTTGTGACCATTTTAAGTCCATCTTGGGTGTAGCCCTGGCCAGGCTCTTGTACTGCCCAAGGTGTATCCTAGAGGCCTTTCAATAAATATGTACTTTATTCTCTAGCTCTGTCCAGTCTCTGCTTCAGGTCAGCCTTCCCAAGGCATCAGTAAAAGATCCTCTATTTCCAACCCCCCCACCATGCACAGGGACACCTTTCACTAGACCAGGCTGCTCAAAGCCCTGTTCAACCAGGCCTTAAACACTTCCAGGAATGTGGCATCCACAACTTCTCTAGGCAACATCTTCCCATGTCTCACCACACACATAGTTAACAATTTCCTCCTGATATCTAACCTACTATCTAATCTTGCTTTTTTTTTCAGTTTGAAGCCATTGCCCCTTGTCCTGTCGCTACATGCTCTGGTAAAAAGTCCCTCTCCAGCTCCATTGTAGGCCCCCTTTAGGTACTGAAAGGCTGCAATAAGATCACCCCAGAGCCTTCTCTTCTCCAGGCATAAACATTGGCGAAAAAAGGAAAAACCTATAACTTTTCTAGCCAAATTGTGATTTCTTTGGCAATACTGTAGCAAAATTTTGGAAGTCAGTAATCTGTAAAAGAAAAGCAGCAACCTCATTTAGATGATTGTCTTATTTGCAGACATGAAAACCCTTCTCCTGTGTCTAGTCATCTGCTTCAGTTTTACACAAGATTTGGCTTTATATGGAACATGGCTACAGATGCAAGTTAGGACTTCCAGCATTCTAGCTTCTCTCAATTAAATCCTAGAAACATTTATGCATTTTACAGCACATGATGTTGATGAATGCAATGTAACACTGTTCTCTTAAGAAGCAAAACCTATCGTTGTGCTTTATGTATCAAATGGGCACTTCTAGGGCTTGTGTTAAGAAAAACAATTATAATTACTGAACCAAAATGTGTTTTTCGGCCATCTTTCAGTGTATAGTCTTTACAGAGCCAACATGCACATTTGTGTGCAAAACTGGTCTTCTTTATTTTTAGCCCTACTTCTTCCCACATACTTAAAATGCTGCCTCAGAAAGGGAGTTAATAATGTCCAGTGGAGACAGGGGAAAAAAAAAAAAAAAAGACTGCAAAGGCATGCACAGGCTATATGTTATGAAAATTTTTCTAGCAGTAACGATAGTTAAGCGTGGGAGTTGATTGCCAAAAGAAATCACTTCACTGGACATTTTCAAGAAAAGGGTAAAAAATGTCTGTCAGAACAAATTTAGGTATTGTTGATCCTGCTTTAGGGTAGAAGGAGGGACCAAATGACCTCCTGAAGACTCCTCCAGACCTATCTTCTTTGATTCTCTGTCTGCCTTTCTCAGGCTATTGAATATACCCACTATCACTGTTCTTACTTCCTTTTCTTAACTTATTTTTAAAATGTAAAAATAAAACTCTCATCAGGACCAAATTATTCCTGAAGGCCTGTCATTGAACAGTAAATATAGATATCCCACCCACAGGAGTGCTGCACAATTCTTTTATGTTCTTTAGACGTTATTTCATTGCTAGCATTTTGAAATCATGTTCCCACCGCTGCCAGCCATACCATGGCTTGACCCTTGGTATGTGATCTCATGCTATCTGGTTTAGTTTGCTGAGGGGAGCTCAGCTGATGTATTAAACCTGCCATGCAGAAAATTCACAGGCATAAAGAGATGTGCGTTTGCAAAAAAATCAGTCTGGAGTCCCCAGTGTTCTGCATAACAAGACAAGCAAACAGGCAACAATAATTAAGTTAATTATTCATAATAATTTTCTATTCTGATCAGCTAGAAGTGCAATCATTTTTCACTGTGAAATGGTGGAGTTCTTTCAGATTAAAAATGGAAAATGTTAAAATAGTGAACATAGCTTTAGTTTTAGTGTAAAAGTACAAGACAGTGTTTCTGCTGACATGCTTTGGGATCTTCTGTTAATCTGCATCATATTAGGGTGAGGGAAAGAGAGATTAAGATAAAAACTTGATCTACCCTTACAAATACAATAGAAGATACTATTACTATCTAAGTCATTTTGATACCCAGTCATTTGTTTCTTCTATTTTCTGTGCTTGTATTACTATTAAGATAGAGCAACTTTCAGCTAAATTTAGTAATTCTCTGCTGGCTTGAGTGCAGGGTGAAGAGTGGGAGCATGGGGCAGCAAAGAAAGTGTATGGCCCCTGTAACAGGTGCAGCATCAAATACCACTCTACTCCCTGTGACACAAGTGAATGAAAGTTCATCTGAAGAGACCTGACTTTTTAAAATCTTTCCTCCTAAAGAAGTTATAAATCTTTTTAGGAGTGCGGAAATGAGGGAAAATCCTTAAAGGCTTTTTTACATTGTGCCTACTTTCTTACCCATTGCACACCACAAGGGCAGAGAACCATCATACAATCACTGTTTAATTTGCCAGTATGGGGAAAAAAATTGTTGAAAGCACCTCTGAAGCAACTACTGCGTTCTTATGAGGGATTTCTGTGGTTCCATCTGCAGCTGAGCTGCACATTCCCCTCCAGAAGAGCTGTGCTACCAACCAGACTGCACCCCAGCTGCCCAGCAGCTTTGCCTCCAGCAAGCCCAGCAACTGCAGAAAGCACTAACTGGTTTTGTCATCCCCAAATGCCAGCAGCCACAACCACAGCACCCAAATCCTTCTCTTTCTTCAAGTGATGTTGGGCTGGCAGACATGTTTGAGCTGTGTCTGTGCAGCTCTGCACTGTGACAGTGATGTATCATGCTGAAGGCAATCTCAGGAGATTTCAGGACTAGTATATAAATCTCGCCTGTTTTATATATGACAATTGCTATAGTAAATCTGTGCTAAGCCTTCATTACTCTATGCTTGAAAGGAAACCTTGAGAAACTACTTTTGGGAGGTAGTTCTCCTTGGGTTAGTCCTTAAAATGTTCACAGTTATTATGTATTACTCAATCACACCAAAATAGTTATGATGTAGACATTTACTAAAACTCTCTCTCAATGATCAGTATTTAGTACTGTCTGCATAACAAAACTTGGAAGATGTACTATAATGCCAAATAACATAAGGTTCTTATTTCATTTATTACTTTTCCAATTTTGTTTTACAAAATTTAAAACTGCTACTTTGCTTTTACTGCATTTAAAGAAATAATTTGGTTCTGAACTTTACATTAATCTCAAAAATAAGGATAAATACATAATGCAGAAAACTTACAAATGCATCAGGTGAAACACTGTCAATGACATCAACTGAGTTGTATGTTATGTTTGTAGAAGTGATAAATTTATGTTTATAAAAGATGAAATTTTAAGGAAAGACAATTTCTACTTTGAATAGGTCTTTTCTTCTCTATTCTAGTGGGATGTAAACAACATGTCATTAAACCATTCTCATGAAGTTGAAATCAGAAAATGTTAGGAATCTCAGAAACGCTGGCACTGCCTTGTCAATAATGTCCTATCTAAATCTCTAGCCAAGGATTCCAGCTTTGCACAGGATCTCTTGGACTCACATCAGCCATGTGGTTGTAAGAGCTGTGAGACAACAGGGCTTTGGCAGAGACATGTTGCTCAGACTTGTTTGAAATGCTGGTGAGTCAGGCTGTTCCACTGCAGTAGTTCAGTCATTTGCTGTTGGGTTGGATGTCATTTCTGGCAGAGAGGTAACTCATTGTCTATTGCTTCCTGTCCTCCACTATTTCCCTGCCCCTACAAAAAGATCATTTGACCTAGGGCACAAAGTAGTAGTTGTTTACCTGTGATTAACAAGCTCGAATTGAGAGGAAGTGGATGATGCCTTATTCATAAATGAGATGTTAGACTGACAGTGGCTGGAATGAATGTCAGCACTACATCACTATTTCTGTTGTCCCTTTTTTTTTAAGTAAGTAATTCCTTAATATTCTTATAAACCTCAGGACTTAGCTAAGTGTCTTTTCTCCATTACAAGACTTGCATGAAGAACAGCACAATTACAGTCACTGACCCTTCACTCCATGAACGAATATCTTATCAACCATTTCTGTATTTCCACCTCCCCACTGCTTGTTTTATTTCCTTCTATTATGAGTTTCACACTTTGAAAATAATCATTATGTAGCAGCTACTTCTGCTTTCATTTATTATAACCCTGACCCTTACGCATCCTGCATCCTCCTGCTAGAATTTCATCAGTGGTCATTTAACTTTTTTGTCATTAGTGCAATTATTAACATCATTCTTATGAGTCTTTCACAGCTCTTTCATCCCACTGTTTCTCGTCCTGACTAGAGCCAGCCTGGATCCCTCTCTGTGTATCCTTTCTCACTGGGGAGGTGTGCAGCTTGTGTTGGAACGGCTCTGCCTTCCTTCGGTTCTGGTGCTCCATTGCTGCCACCATACACGTGGTGGGTGGCTGCACTCAGTCACGCTCCAAGCTATCTTTGGAGTGATTTCCTCAGCAACTGGGTTTGCTCCCTGCTCCCTTTCTCCAGACAGGAGTTGCTGCAGTGGCTGTCGACCACAGCTCAGCAGCTGAGGTGCCCTTGTCACTGGCCAGCGGTCAGGTGGTCCTTGCACACTGATCCCTGTGCAAACACACGTGAGCACTGAGGAGGCTTTATCCTATCAGCCCTAATTGTTCCTTCTCCAGAGAAGCTAATCAGATTCGTTATATCTCTGTGATGACTGCGGTATCTGTCTGAGTGCTTTGCCTCTGGCAGAATATGGACAAGCCCACATTTTCTACTGAAATTGCCTGTTATGACTATATTTCTTCCCCTGTTCTCAGAATCAGCATGTCCATATAATGGTAGTTTGTTATTTAATGTAACTAGTTCCCCTAAGGGCAACAGCCCAAAGAATAATAAAATAATCCATTTGAAGTTCATACAAACAGTGAATCACCTGAACAGCTGACTCTTTAAAAACAGGGCTGCAGTTTGATGCTGATGTTGTAGAGATTTTTCTTCTTTTGAATATGTTCCCAGATTATGTATTTTATTTTATGTAAGTCCTTTAAACCAGGTACAAAATAGACAATAGTAAATAATATATAGAGGAAGGTTTTTTATTTTTAAGGAGTATGTTTAAAGAAGGGAATGAAATAAAACTGACATGTAAAGTAAAAGTCAGAACCCTGATTTTAAATTTTTTTGAGATTTATTTGCAAGCCTCTTTTACAACATTTTCAGCTATCAATATTTCTTTTTAAAAAAGATCTTTTTTATAAAAATACATTTAAAAATATTTTTATATAAAAAAGGTTTTTTTAATAAACTCTAAACCCTTCTCATAATATTTTTATTTCTAGAGATGAAAAGTAAAATTAATCTTGTTTAGCAGCCAGACACAGGTAAAAGTTTACTTCTGGGTTGAATCCTACAGTTTGTATTGTGCTATCCTCTATTTCAGTTGCTCCCTCAATGCCTCTATGATGGGCAACACTGAATGGGAAGGTTAGGCATGATCCAGGTTAGATTTGAGATGAATGTAAATCTCAAATGTAGCCCTTTTCCCAGGGCTACCCACTACCCCCAGTAAAGGCCTGAGATATCCACTGGGATGGCATCATGCTCCATGGGGAGGTATACACCATTCATGAAATCAACACTAGTTTTTCTCCCCCAAGGCATGAGACTTAATAGGAATAAGACACATAAAAATGTGTCTTAATGACTTTTTCACTGAGAGTCCTTGGGAATACTATGCAAGTGGGATCTGGGTCCTCAGTGCTGGATTCTGCGATGCGTTGTTTACAAGTCTCAAGTGTTGCATTTAAAATCTCATCTGTCAAGGTCGTTTTCTCCCCTGGACAAAGTTGACAAGAGGTTTTAAATGTCTTCCCCCTAGCAACACAATGGTAGGATAACTTCTGCCATTAATTAATCAAGCTGCTTGTTAAAAAAATATTATCTTGCCACTCTTCCTCCAAGTCCTTTTGAATTCAGACAAATTTAACTGCTTTCTCTTCCATGAAAATGATACACTAAGGTTAATTATAGTTCAGGAGCGCTCTAAGGTATGATTTTGCTGCGTGGTGTTTCTCAGGTTGAAAAAGACCATGAGGGGTGCAGCTGGAACGAGAGCCTGGCTTGAATTGTTCCCCTAGGGAAGGGGTGGATCAGTTGTGCAATTAAAATGAAGGACTGAAATTGCAAGGCACTCAGGCTCTCAGGTGTCATGCCCCTTTCTCTGCCAGAGGGGAGCAGAGTGGTGGGACCCACACCGGCGTGCTGTGCCTCCATGGCAGGAGGCTGTGCCCTCAGGAGCAGGGGCTGGGGACATCCCACTGCTGCTGTTCCCTGCCTGGCTGCCTTCCAGGCACGGCTTCCCATGTGCCTCCAGCTCTGGCCAAAAAGGTATAATGGCACTCACCTCCTGTACGTGGGCTCTTCACGAGGATTGATTCATTACAGTCAGTGCAACAATTACAGAGCCTTCTAAAGAGGCTGTAGAGATGGTGTACACTCAGTGTTAGTCATTGTCCCCTTGCTCTTAGCTCCTGTTTTGTGCTTCTGTAGAGAGGCTGGTGCCAGCATTTCCTAGGGCTCCCTGAGATGTCTGGGAAGAGCCCCACCATACTGCCTGAGCAGTGAGGCACAGCATGGGGAGAAGTTAAATCATCCTTGTGCTTTCCTGCCAGAGGAAGAACTGCAAAGGCTGGCAAGGCCCCACCAAGGAATAAAAGGGTCAGTTCTTGTAGTTCCTCCTCAGCTGTGCTTCCTTTCTCTCCTACCTGCTGCACATCTTTGCTCTCCCTGTGCCATGTGAAAGCCCAGAGGGGGAGCAAGCTACTCCCAGCAGTAACACTAAGTCATGTTGCATTTTGCTGTGTCTGTTGAAATTCATAGGTCTGATCTTTGTCTAACTTGACAGACCTTCCATCTCTTACCACCATGCAGCCCACACCCACTGCTAACTTACGTCCTAGAGGTGGTTCAGATACTCTCACAGGGGGCATGTTGCCCTTCAGCTGGCTGTGCATCTCCTCTTCCCTCCACGACCTGCCCACATACACTAACACACAGCTTCCCACTCACCTCTCTATAAATTTTCTTTGTATTTGTTACTCTTCACACTATAGCAGAAGGGAATCTTAAAATGCCTTTTTTCTTTTTTTTTCTTTTTTTTTCTGTTTTTCCATAGGGAAGGCCTTTAGAGCTAGGAAAAGATATTTTGGTACTTTTCAGAGCCTGAGCTGCCATGGTGTGTGCTGCAAGAGAAGCAAGTGCACCCCACACTGAAAATCACAGTCTGGTTGAGTGGAGGGGGTTCCCACTGTATGTTCTGTGTGTGACTATTCCTGGAAAACCCATGAATTTTCAGATGAAAAGCCATTTGGAAGGCCATGGGAAAGATTTTCTCTGACATATTGTCTCCTGATTTCTCTTCTTTGAAGAGGGTAGGCAGCAGCACCAATGGTTCTACACTGATGACAGCCTAATTATCTAACAAGAGCCAGGTACAGTAAAACCCACAAGGGCTAGGGGAGGAGAAGTTTTCTGCTTACATCCCAAACTCTTAGTGTATTCAAAACTACATTATCCATGAGCTTTCCACAGTCTTTTTATGAAAATGTTCTTTTCTGTTTAGTTTAAGCTTGACTTTTTCCTGTTTGGAAAGACAGGGCCTCCTAAGGTAGCAGAATTTGTCTAAGTTGAGGAAAAAAATGTGACTCAGACTTTTCCATTGACAGACCTCTAGCAAAACTCTAAGATTTGACCTGCTAAACATTTAGCAATTACCTATCTCATTAACTACTTGCTTTTCTTCAGATAAAAACAACTTTTTAATTTTACTTAGCATTTTCCTTTTACTGAATATCTTCTTATCAGTGAATAGTGAATAGCGCTACACACAAAACCCTGCTTCACATATCCAAATTGCTTCCTTCCTGCTATAAATGGATGTTTAGCATAGTAATCTCGAGTGAAAGGCACAAGATTAGCAATGCAGCCACTGAGAATGTGTTATTGTGTTGGGCTTTTCTTTGGTTTCTACTTTCAAATAGCTTTATTCCTAAAGAATGTGGAAGTTACATTTTTAGCAAGTTGCTGGTTTCTGTACAGAAGGAAAATACCTTTTTCCACCCCAGTTCTGACCTGCCCTTTCTAGTCACCAAGAAAAATACTTTGAATCACAAAAGGCACATAAAAAAGCTTTCAGTCCTACAATTTTTGTAAATGATATGCTGAATGCTATGAAATTAATTCTCCCTATGAATCCTAATTAATTGAAAATCAGGTCCACAATTCATCTGGGCTATAAAATTCAGAATATGTTCCTAAGGAGACATACAGATTCTCTTTTTATATGTTTTCTGTTTCTTGAGCTCTTGAACTTTGTGTTTGTGTGCTTTCTTCACCAACTGTGAAAGCTCGATATTTCTTTCCTTTAACTGGAAAGGGTTTGCAAGCCTCATGAGATGAGCTTTAAGAAAAACCTAATGAATTGTGGAAGCGTAATAAATAGCAGTCATTGGCAGCACTAGATCATTCCTCCCTCTAGTGGCTGGCTGGCTCCAGTGACAGTAAGTGGAGCTCTTTATTAACATCTCGAGGAATTATTCCCTTAGTTTAGCTACTGTGAACTTATTTTATCAGGCTAGCATCCTCCAGCTCCCTGCCTGCTGGGTAATCCATGGTGCCTCTGTGTGACTGTGTTATGTGACCAGACTTTCAGTTTTTCTAGGTCACCTCTACAGTGTTCTCAAGCTTTTCCAATCCCTTCTGTACACGTTATTATATGATTCCCAGTGGCAGTCAGGTAAAGAAGGTTGACCCAGTTCAATTGCAATTCTGTTGTCCAGCATGATGAATTATCACAGCTGATCTCTGATGTATACTAAATTTAAAAAGTGGTGAATTTGAAGCAGCTTAGCTTGTCTAGTCGTGGTGCAACACTGTGTTTAGACAGTGACCAGGAGACCAGTGCTTCTTCTATCTCCTTGGATGTGTCAGTTCATGCCCATACAACATCAGGCAGCTCGGGTGTGTTCATGACATTAACAACTGACCCATCCATTCCTGGATAGTTCCAGAAAATGTAAAGCTGCTGCAGAGTTGAAATGCTCAACCTAATTTTGAGCTTCAACCCCTGTATATATTTAGTTGGAGGGACAGAATTCAATGGATTGACAAATTGGCCCTTACCTGACACATGACAAGAGAAACCAGAGTCCCAGGACACTGAGCAGCCCTTCGAAGGTGGCATCCCACCTGCACACAAAGACATACTGGTGTTCAAACACCATCACACAGGTCTCTACCCTGGTGATCCTGACAATAAGAAATGGGTTAATGTTATCATAATGTTGTTTTCCTAATCAAGGTGACAGAGCAGTAAAAATACCTGCTGTATGTACAGCCGCCATTTAAGGAAGAGGTCATCTGAGGAAGAGGGTACTTAGTCATATAACAAAATTAAATTATGTAAGTTCAGGGCAAAATTCGGTTCCTCCTCAAAAGAGTTGTGAGGCTTTAGAAAGTAATACAGGTTTCATTACAATTTACTTAAATTAACGTTTTAGGCATTAAACTTTTCAATAGGTTACTGAAGTTTTATTAGGCTGGAGAGCTTTTCAAGTAGTTCTGTCATACTTCAGCAAAACCATTGACTTGAGATGATATCATATCCATAGCATTCGCTATCCATAGTCAATAATGGTTTTAATCAGAAGATATACTTCTTCTCAAATACCTTTTGACCATCACCCTAAACATTCTTTAGTCTTGATTAACCAGGTATTCTGCTTTATATACAATGTCAGTCTCTGGGGCTGAAGATTACTATTTCAGTTGTTCTGTGACCTTAGCTTCCAGTGATGCAACAAAAAATTGGTGCTGCTATTCATATCCATCAAAGAAGCCCAGTTATGTTTGCTGACTTTAGTTCAGTGTCACAAAGCCACCTACAACCACAGAGGGGCTGTAGGGAACTATTAACAGACGTATTTTCTGAGACTGAGGGTTTACATGACTTCTCCTCCAGGTCACACAGCACATTTCAGTCCACACTGAAATCTGAACCCATGAACCACTGTCAGTTCCCTGTAGTTTTAAATGTCAGTAGATGATATTTATCCAGAAAAACTTAACTGGGGTTTTTGGGGGCTGTTTTTTGCTGTTATGGTATTTTAATCAAAAGCATAGATATCCAAGTATTTTCTTCTGAGTAGGACCAAAGGCCATCTTCAGCTTCATCATGTATTCTTCACCATAGTATACAATATATATTGTGTTCTGAAAAGAAGAGGGGTTGTTTTCTTAACCTGTTCGTCAAGTGTTTGTTTGTTTTGTGGTTTGGATGGGATAGAGAGCACACTATAAATCAGTTAGGAGCTAGCTTTCTTTATACCCTTCAATGCAAACACAGACATTTGCACTTCTTTTAATTTTTTTTTCTTTATTTTTCATTGGAAAAGAGAAGTGTACCAATTCAGTAAACCATATATTTCAATTCCAAGTATGGAAATTAAATTCAAACAAATATTTGGAAATACATAAGAATGTCTACTGTTACAGGTGAAGAAGCCACCTGACTTCCTCAGGAGTTAAGGCTTTCTACCTTTAAAATGAGCTGCACAACCCTTTTGAAGCTCCACAACCCTGAAGGGTATCCACTCTATGGAAATATTTTTTACCTTCTCATTGCCTCCGTCTGAATCATTGTACTTGACACTGACAGTGTGATGAATGACGTGACAACTGGTTGTCCATTCCTTTACTAACAGACCCAAATAGATGTTTCAGGGTACTTCTGGTTCAAGGGATTAAAAAATGCCTACTTTAAAGAACTGTAAAAAAAAAGATCCCTTTCAGTCCCAAGCAGGATTTTGCATTATTATGCGGATTTCTTAACACATTTATTTCTTTGGTTCTCTCATGCTCAAAAATAAAATTAATTCTACTTTATCTGGATTTATTCTGTACAAGTTTGGCCCAACAACACCCTATACCACAGAAACCATATGGGTTTTTTATAAGGAGGAAAAAAAATCTAAAAACATGTGTTAGGCATAATTTCACTTTTTTTCAACAAACTTCTATTTATCATAAGATTTTTATAATAGATATCAACTTCAGACTTCCACCCTGAGATATTTAGTCCTTTGGCCCTGTTTATAAAAGCATTGGTGACACAACTTGCCCAGACCACTATATATATATACCTGAAATAATGGGTTATCACCTCATGTTGTGTCTCAGTACAGCAAACAAGTCCTTTTGTAATTACTGCAGAACAAAACTGGAAATACTTTGTAATGGAAAATGAGAATATTTAAATATACATGGATAGCTGGGGGCTTGGAATTAGCTGGGGTTTTTTTGAGGAATTTCTGTCAATGTAAAAGCATCTGAAAAGAAAGTGAGAACTTTTCTTTTACCTCTGAGGAATAACTGTGGTAAAGTTACCTGGAGAGAAATTCTCCCTGCTCCTGGGGTATTGCTTTTGCTTTGTAAGATCAGAAGGAAAAGAGAAAATCCCCCAGAGCAGCAGACTGCTGCCCAGATTATCAGTAAAGAATTTTCCAGAAACCCTACTGCATACCGTCATTTTTTTTATATTACTAGCAATTCAGATATTACTTTAAATAAAAACATAGATTAAAAGTTACTATTTCTAGCTTCTTTGGTATGACAGGAGAAATTGCAGGGTTTTATCTTAGCCCATTTCCCCAAAACTCTTTGCTTTTTTTATCAGGAAGAGACAGCTGCAAGTCGTATCTGAGCTTCAACCTGTATTTATCCAGGCACACCTCAAGAAAATGGGTGTAGAGGTATCCAGGAGCTCATTGCTCTGTCTTATCACACCCCCAACCTCTGTGCCTCAGGAGTAGCTGGATCCTATTTCAAGTCACCATCTTCCAGGTGTCTGCAGAGAAACAAAATGTACTAAGTGAGAAGTACTTGCTTATAAAAGAAGAAAAAGCAGGCTTCTCTTCGGGCATTTTGAACTGCTTGGTGCTCTTCAAACACAAACCAGCTAAAATCGAGAATACTGGAGTAGCCTTAGTGAGAGAGCATACATGATCTTTCAAAATGACCCCATCAAGAGACAACAGGAGAGAAAATCCATCCACAATCACATATGACACTCCAGGTCAACAATTTGCAAGTGTTTTCAAGAAATAATGTGTGCCCACAATGGGTGAGATGCTCACAGCATTTGTTAGGTAGCATTCTTTGCCTTGTGTTGGATCTTGCTGCCTCAAATTTTCATTTGGACACAGGGCTGTTACTCAGAGAAGTAAGAGGGTGAGCTCAGCCCCTTAGCTTAGTTGGATCTGGGATTTTTCCCTTCACCCTGGCAGTTACTAGCCTACCCTTCTCATTGCTTTAAAATGTGCTTGCTTTTCAGTTTCTCCAGTAGCTTGTCTTGTATTGCACATCTGTACAGATGGTGTTGAATCTGCTGCTTTTGCTTTTTTTTTTTTTTTCCCTTTACTAGGTAACCAAAAGTTTTGAAATGGCAGAATACTGAATAGGAAGTGAAAAATTGCTGCATATGTCAAACTCATTTTTTAGAAAATGCAGGTGGCTGTTTATGTATGTGAAGGTTTTGGAATAATGTTGTTGACTTGCAAAACTAAGATATTTCCCTAATCTCACTGGGAGCTGTTTATGCAGATCTAATCTGGATGTTTGGCAATGCCTTTGTGAAGGAGGTGACTCAAATGCAGATAGTGACAGGGCTTGCAGGCACATGGCCATGCAGTGTGTGGGTGATCATTGCCTGGTTACATAGTCCGGGAAGACCTGTGGAGTTGAAGACACTGAGAGCTCAAAATGCATTGCAAGTTTTCAGAAAAAAAAATGCTCTTTAAATAAATACCGCGGTGACATTCACCAGGGCAAGTACTTTCTTTGTATTTAGCTAGAAAACATTATTTGTAGATAAATACTGCCCAATATTGTAACTTGGAGTAGCACGGGAGGGCTTTCAGTCACGGGAAGTCTGCCCAGAAGATGCCTTTTAGTGAGCTGGAGTTCCATCCTCCCACTCCCGGGAGCAAGCCAGAGCTCCTGCATAAATCGTGGTGCTAAGCAGGCAGAGCTGGTTGTGCTGCCAGCTCAGCACACAGCCAGGTGACATTCCTGAAAAGTAACTGCTTTCCTCTTGTGGTTTGGCAGAGAGCTGTAACTCTTTGGTGTTCCAACCAGCAGAATTAATCAAACTTTTATCATATGAATGGGGGAGACCTGAAAATTTAGCTAAGCAGGTGAGGTCTGAGCTTGTGGAGACTGTGATTTTACAATGACTGCAACAGGGAATATCTTCTTTATATTCTTTAGGCCCTCCATATCTAAAGGGAGTCTACAAGGGAGTTGGAGAGGTACTTTTTACCAGGGCATGTAGTGATAGGACAAGGGGGAATGCTTGAATTCCTAAAATAAGAATTCCGTCTGAGCAGACTGCAGATGACTTTTGAGTGTCACTGGTGAGGAGAGGTGCCACTGAAGTAACCAAGAATGGAAAATGATGTGGAATCAGGTGGATAAGCCTGGCCTAGATGAGGAGAGCTGAAGGAGTGGCTTCTGCAGGAAGAAGGAAATTTTATGCTGGCAGAGTTCATCAAAGCAGTGGTAGAGGGCTTCATTCTCCCCCCAGCAAGGTCCAAAGGGCTCCAGGCAAGGCTGTGAGGATGGCTGACCTGCTCATGCCCTCAGGAAGCCCACACTCTCAGTCCATTATATCTCATGCAAGTCAAGATCTTTTCCAACTTGGGTAAATATATTTCTCTGTGCTGAGCAGCACTGGTTCCTGGGATCATTAGTGCCCATTCAAAAGAGAGTTGTGCTGGAAAAGGCAAGAGTCTTTGTCATGCATTTGGTCTAGGCTCAGACAAATTGCCCCCAGCAAGGACCTCCAAAAACCCCTTTGAACATGTACCCGGTAAGATTGGCAGTAGGGGGGCATTAAGGTCTACAGCTTTCCTCAAAGGGTCTTCTGAGAGGAGAAATCTTAATCTCAAACTGGCTGCAATCGACAATGTTACATCTTACGATGCTTCTTGTGACAAGATAGGGTGGATTTGGCTTCTAGTGTAAACAAAAAATTGTTTTACACAGAAGCAGCTTACCCTGGCATCACTGGGTTGAGCTGGTTCATCTGGGTAGAACTGTTTCTACCTTTCAGAATCTATTTTCACTCTCCAGGGTGGAAGAGAAGAGTGCTCACAACTATTCCCACGCACACACACGCACATGGCAATCAGAACCAGCATGTAGACCAGATTTCTGATTAAAGAGAACTGTATAATGTCTGTCTGCATCATCTTCCATCTGCTTTTCTTGCCAACTCAATTGCATATGTGCCACTTTCACGCTGTGCTCTATTCTTTCACCATGTCTAGAAAGCAAGGAGAAAATACAGTGTGTCAAAGACAAGGGAAATGTTCCTTAAATGCATTAGCCTGTGGTATTTTTTGGTTGTACAAAGCACCTAAGAGGATGTTTGAGATAAAAGGGAAGATTGTTTTAATGTATACATGAAATTTTATTCAGTGGTCATCTTTGTTTGCTAATATTTTAATAACTAAAGATTGGTAATGAAATAAATTCATACAACCTCAATACCTCCACATCCCAAAAAGAGGAAAAAAATCCCCAAAGCTTCTGTGTCCTTTGAGAGAAAAGCAGGATTGTAACAAAATCACAAAGTGGTCCCATGGTTGATTCTGAAGCTGGCAGTAGTCAGACGTGGAGGGTTTTAAAAGGGACTGGGCTTTTTAGAAACATTTTCTACCATAAAACATTGATCCAGTTCCTGCTACCCTCAAACAAACAAATAGTGTCTGGCAGGACACTATGTGCTAACTCAAAAACTGCTCAACAGCTGGAGATAGAGATGCATAATACCAAATTGTGGGGACTTTTGGATTGGGTTTTTTTCTTTTTAAAGTGCTTTCTTCTATTTCCCAAGAGAATCTGAAAACTCAGAGACAAACACAATAGACTGCAATTTCCGCCTCTTCTCAGCATGGGAAAAACTGTGTTACAGGCTCATCCATGCAGTTTTGTGGTATGCGTTGGCTGGTCCATGCAGCAAGGACAATTTCTGGTCTGGTAGTAGAAGCAAAAGGAAGAAATGCCATTTTTCTGTTGATGACATTGTTTTGTTCTTCAGCAGATAAGCTGTTTCTGGATATTGCCAAGTTTTAGAATTTTCTTTCTCACATTTGACCCTTTAGCAGGGTCTGGACTTAAAGAGAGGGGGGTNTGTTGTTGTTGTTGTTTTGCTTTGGTTTTTTTTTTCTTCTTCTTCTTCTTCAAGGTACCAAATCCCCATGTGGAGGTTCACTTGCTTATAAACAGGAACACAAAAGGAGATCTTCAAACCCAGAAAAATCTGGGGTGGTGGGGAGCGCAAATGCTAAAAACTCTAAAAATTGTTTATGTGCTGCCCTTGTCCCTATCAGTGACATGACAGCTCCCTGTTCACTGCACCAAAAAGCAGCAGAACATAGGTGCCAACATAGAAAAATTAACCCAGCCTGGTAATGTC
This sequence comes from Cyanoderma ruficeps, assembly GCA_008694505.1. NCBI lineage: Eukaryota > Metazoa > Chordata > Aves > Passeriformes > Timaliidae > Cyanoderma > Cyanoderma ruficeps. The sequence continues at coordinate 18,541,738 of VZDJ01007755.1, read as the reverse complement.
ATGTCACAACCAGGATCAGATGGATGGACATCAGTAAATTGTTCCCTACATCTTCCTCTCTGGTGTCCTTCAATGTTCACCTTGTGTCAGGCTGCACTGGATTATTCTACCTTCTAGCAACACTAAAATGCAAATAAAATTAAGCAGAGAAATGTGTGTTGGATGTGCCCACCAGCCACGCCAGAGGTGGGACACACATTCAGCAGAGGATAATTTACCCCCATGGAACCAAGCTGTCAGTTGTATGCAGCAAAATTGAGAGCTGGCATACTTAACAGTAATGGTGGCTTTGAGGTTTATTTTTTTTGTTGTTGGGTTCATGTTGCATGGGGTGATTTTTTGAGGTCTTCTTTGTTTGAAGGCAAATTTTAGCACACTCCTGCTGGCTTACAGAATCATTCGGGACATGTTTCTGGACTTTCACTTTACTCTGCTTTGTGATTTTCTGTTGGCAGAACACAGTACCCATCTGGCACAACACTGTACCTTGTGCTATGATTCTGACTGCTGAACTTGCAGAAGACAATACAGTCTAAGGACTACATCTTATTACATTGTGTCTGGCCTAAAGGGAAAAAAAAAACAGCCGTCATAAGGCTTGGTTTTCCCTTTCTTCATTCAAAAATGAAGTGTGATAAATGAAAGTGCTTTTTTAAAGAGCATGCATATGACAGAGTGCACTGTGCATTCCTAAATTAAAAGGAAATGTTTGAAACTAAAATTGCCTGCTTATGTAAATCCCTGTTGTCTATCTTCTCTTTGTCATTTGAAAGACATTTTCAAGGCATAGGAACTCTTCCAAAAATATATTCAAAGTTATTTCACTGTTCATTGCTAACACTGCATTTTGAACCCTTTGATACAGAATCACAGAATCACAGAGTGTTACGGGGTTGGAATGGACCTTAAAGATCATCCAGCCCCCTCCCCCACTGCCATAGGCAGGGACCCCTCCCACTAGACTAGGTTGTTCAAGGCCTTATCCAAATTGGTTTTGAACACTGACAGGGTTGGGGCATCCACAACCTCCCTGCGCAACCTGTCCCAATGGCTAACCATCCTCACAGTAAAAAATTTCTTCTTAATACCTAACCTAATTTTTCCTTTCTTTCAGTTTGTAGCTTTTACTCCTTGTCCTTTCACTACAATTCCTGATGAAGGGTCCCTCTCCAGCTTCCCTGTAACTGCCAGAAAAAAGCAACTGAGTCTACTTCCTCTCACAAATGCCTACACCAACCAGCTCCTTACTCTGCAAATAATCAAATAAATGAGGGACCAGAATGTGTTTTCATCTGAACTAATTCATGTAAATCATGTTAATATTGTGTAAAATACAAGCACATCTCTAACAGGGAGTTAAAAGTATTTCTTAGCATGCATGTTGCAGCAGTGGTAGGGGGACTAGATGTGTGTGTTTTAAATATTTTCATCTCTCTGTTTGAATAAAAGCAGGAGAGTAGGCCTCAGTGTGTTTGAAATGTACAGAGCAGAAACCTCAGTGCAGTATGCAAAGATTTCCTTTATACACCTGCATGATCTTCTGGTTCAGATGCTTCACTAGAACAAGTTTTCTGATTAAATTAACATTCTCCTACCTCTCAGAGCTTCTCATAGAATTTATGTAGTATTTTGGCTTCTTTGGGGGGCGTACCTTGATCTTCTCTGAGGCACAGTGTGGACCAGAGGCACCTGCCTTCCTCTACCCAGGGGAGTATTTATTTATCTGCTGGGACTCAGCACACTCCATTTCCACCCACTTCAGCTCAGGGCTGTCCCCTTCTCCTGTCAGTCCCCTTGAGGAGTCCACAGTGGCAGTCAGCAGAGCAGCAGCAACACAGAACCCTCACCTCCTCCTAGTGCCTCTTGCTGTGGTTTTTGGGAAGCACATCCAGTAGTGCTGTGCCTCCACCCTGTGTGGTGTCAGTGTGATGCAGTTGTGGCTGGGCTCCCGTCCTCTGGGGTGAGGCCTGGGGGAAGACCTTGATGCAGCCAGTGTGAGGACGTGCCACTTGAGAGTGCAACACAGGAATGATGGAGCATGCTTGAGGAGCTTTTTTAAGAACCTAAATAATTCACATCCCACTTCTGCCAATCAATACATCCAGTGCAGTGAGTGGAGCCAAAAGACCATTTTGTATCGGCCAAAGAGCTGTCCCAAAGTCTCAGTCCCTGGCATGTTGTACTTTTTTGTGGAAATTACAATGGCACAAACAGAAATTTAGGTAATGCAGGATAAGTACAAGACGGACTTGAACCCTCAAGGAAGAAAAAGGTTACACGTTACTGGTAATAGTAACTCCAAGAAAATTAATTCTACATTCAGATCTTGCACATCATGCATAGTCAGATTTATTCCTAAGTGGCGTATTATCAAAATTTCCAGTGACATTTCAGCTGTTCATTAAACTTTACTATAGGACATAGTGACAATTTATTACACAGCTATAAAAGCAGCAGTAATCATTATAAATGCAAGCCTTCAATGTTTCTTTCTCTATGTTTAAATCCTTTTTATTTTCCTTTTTTCCCCCACCACTACATCTAATGAAACAGAGATTGTAGCAATCAGTAAGCAAGGAGCTCCTTCAACAGCAGCCAATTACCTCCTTTGGTTTATACAGGAGATGGGAGATGTGCACAGATTAAGATGAGTAGCCCCCTGTAAAATGCAGTTCTGGATTTCTGTCAAACTAGCCAGTTGCATAGTGAGGAACAAAAACAAAAAAAAAGGCAACTGTGCTGAGAACCCATATCTGAAATAAAGGGGGAACGTCTACTTTTATGGGGAATTCTTTTGTTCAAGTAGAGTTAGGAAAATAATATGCAACACTGATGCATACAGAAAATTCATTTCCGTACTGTTTGTGGTGGCTTTCCGTGACACTTCCATGTGTATTTTACATGTTCTTTTCTCTGGCTGCCACAGCAAAATATTTGTGCTGTGGATACTTGCATCTTGTTCTATTGGTTCCACTCTTCAAAGGGCACGTGCCTCAGCACTTGAAGATTTCTGTCTGGCAATATCTGTGCATTGAATCTTGTGATGTGCTGCAGTCTTCTTGCAAGCTCAGCTAATCAGTGGGCACCAGCAAGCCCCAGGTGACGTATTTGATTAACTGGCAGCTAATCAAGCTTGTTTGAATTTTGCATGTCACATATTGGCAGCAAATTGCTCACATCATAATCATAAAATACGTTTTGAATCAATCTAGGAAATGCATTTCAGGCGATGCTGATCAGTTTGCAGATCTGCAGCGCGGTGAACTAGCTCACATGCATCAGAAAAATTATGTGTGCTGAATTATTCATTCTATATTTTTTTAATCCAATAACAGGCAATAATTTTTTTCAAAGAGTTATATGGTTAGTGTTAGTTACCAAAACGCTGTAAACAAATGTAACCATTACTAACAGTTGACTTTTCACCACTTTTTCTGCCTTTTCTTGAGTTATTTGGAGTACCACTTATTCTGATGTCTAAAAACCTTCAGGTTTTGTCATGTGGAATCGAGTGGTGTAAGGAGTCAAAGAGTGTGGAAATGGCTGTCGTATTGCACTGTATACACAGTGAAAATGGCAAAGGCTTTCTCTTCACCTTGTGACAGGAGTATTGAGTAATTAACATAAGTTTACATATTTTTATTAGGCAGGTAATTAGCAGCCAGAAAATATGGTATTGTAGAGATGGCCAAGATTTTATTACGGTATTGGACAATTCAGAAACAGACCCAGTTTCTGAATTGCTTAGGTGAGTGATTACACAATGGAATCATCCTCGCAAAATGCATTGACAATTACCAGAATTGTGCATGCCACTGGGAAATTGCTGATACTAATTACCATCATTAGATACTTGAATGCAAAATATCTGCAAATGCTTCAGGAATTAGACATAAAACGGATTCTCTTCTTTCAGGTCAGCTGTGCATGTATTTTTAAAGACTAGGAGACAAAGATAAAGCCTTTTAATTAGTTTACAGATTTTTCTTTCATATACCTGTAAAATCTATGTGAGATTTACATTTTAAAATGGAAAATTTAGTTAGTATTTCAGTAAGTGTGCTTTGTGATACATGAAGAATATTTTAAAATCCTAAAATATATCAAAGACTCACCTTTTTGATACTTTATTCATTTATGAGTTCTTTCAAAAGACATATTTATTTGTATTATTTGTATTTCATGCAAGGGTATTTCACACACACTTTTTGTGACTCACATCTTTATAGAATGCCTCAGATTGTGAAGCCAGCACATTCAGAGGATAAAACTTCTCAGAGGTGGAGAATTGTTTCTAGCTGACTCTTGGCACATATGGCAGGAAGACAGTAGAAGTACAAATTACCTGGGGAATGGCAGAGGGGAAGGGGTTGTTGTTTGGTTTTAATTACTTGTACATCTCACCTGTCACTTGTATTGAAAAACTAGGCAAAGTTATCACTTCAGAAATACAACAAATGACTTTTAAACTCCTAATTTGACGTTATTGTGTAAAACTACTTCCCTAGCATACATTTTGTTAAGTCACAGGTCTAAAATAAAATTTAAAGCATATCAAACCTTACCAGGTGACCTATGCTGTTGGAATGATTTCCCAGGTTGAGGCACACTATGAGTGCATTTTGCATATTGGTTTATATGACCTGCCTGCCCTATTGGGCTGTATGCCCTTGAAAGCCCCATGGGAAACGGTCCCGTTTCATGGGTACATACATGAGAACACGCCAGAGTCACATCACCAGCAGCATTTTGAGATGTAAATGTTCAGTGGATACATTTAGGATCATCCAGCTGACCAAACTATCAGGCCTCTTCTTTCTTTCTTTACCTGCCTCCCCAGCTGGTTTTAATGGTTGCTGCATTCACAGCTGTAAGGCCACAGGGTTTTCTCTGGTGCTCATCTCAATGGCTCCTCTTGCTCTTTTAAAATCAGCTGGTGAAGTCATTTCAGTGTTGTCACTTCAGAAGTCCCACATAGTGGAGGGGTTGCCAGAGCTGGATGCTGTCATTGTCAGTACAGTGTAAAATTTTTCCATTCTGCTGTCAGTAAAGAAAATGAAAGTGATATTGCCATTATGCATAGACATGCTTTACGAAAAATTAAAAGAAAATCCTTTCCATCCTTTTCCTTCTGCCAAATAAAAGGGTGGGCTAATCCAAATAAAAGTACTGACGTTGCCTTTATTTTATAGCTATACAAGACCTGTGTCATGACTTGTTCAAATCATGCTGTTCCAGTGAAAAACATCTGTTTATTCTCACTCGTGGTGAAGCCATTTGGATTTGATGGAGTATCTTTTTCCTTTCTTTTTCTTTTTCCCCCACCCAAAACTCCCAGGATATCCAGTGAACACTCGCCAAAGCTTCAGATCCGGAGCCACAGTTACCTAAGGGCAGTGAGTGAAGTCTCCATCAACAGGAGCCTGGACAGCCTGGACCCTGCAGGGCTGCTGACATCCCCCAAGTTCCGCTCCCGCAACGAGAGCTACATGAGAGCCATGAGCACCATCAGCCAGGTGGGTGACCTGCACCTGGGGCAGCCTGGGGAGCAGGTGTCACGCTGGACACTGATTGCCGTAGGAGAAACTGGACTTTGCTTTAAGTGGTGCTCACCAACACTCTCATTAAACAGGATTCTTAAGGATCTTGTGCTTGGTACTGCCAAACAAAAATTTTTGAATGCCTCAAAAAAAAAGTTTGTAGGCTGAGCAAGATGGTAAAATAAAATTAGGCTGTTAATAGTTTGTATTACACAATTTTATTAGAGATTTTAGTTTCTTTATGCTATTTTATGCATTCTTTACTTTGTGTACCTCCAAAGATTTCACCTAAATACCACAAATATTACAGTGTATGTATTAAGTGCAAAAATCTGTATGTATTTTTGCCCTGAAATCCTGTAAGAGACCTTCATGCTCCTAAACAAGAAGAAAAATTAAGTCCACTGTGACAGATTCAGTTTATGTGTTTCAATGGTATAATATAGCCTATCCTTGCATTCTGCATGCTTGTACAGTTGGGTTCATAGGGAACATATCTGAAAGAAGTGCAAAAGTGCAAGCACACCACAGGGCAGAGGGCCAGTAGTTCACCTGCTACATCCTCTAGCTCCTTGGTATGATTTTTGGCTCGTTGGCTTAAGTGGATCATTTGAGTATATCCTTTGGATAAAAGAACTTCCTTACGCTAGTCCCGAAGTGCAGCAGGCAGGATTTGTGGTGCCAGATACTGATCCCTTTTGACTGGCTGTAGTGGCTTCACTCATCAAGTCATTGCAATGTCAAAAAAAGTGCGTGACATCAGTGGCACCACATTCAGCCGTGGCCATAGCAAACACATGTGCCATTCAATATAGAGCTGTAGTTTCCCTTTCTGCAGTATACTGTATTTAGACACTTCAGAGTATTCATCTGTGTATTTTGTAGTGAGGCACTTTGCATAGGGCAGGAGCTGATGCTCTAAAAGGAGGGTCAGGATGTATCTAGGAGAAAACAGCGCAGAAATTCACTTTTCAGAGGCAACTACATGAACATGAGGTCAGGTTACTTGTTTGGCTGCACACCTAACACACAAAGCTGTCAGCCAAGGAGTGGTTATCATTTTCCAAAGTGAACAAGTTTTTTTGTTTTAAAAATGCATTAATTCAGAGATATTTGAGGATTGGATTACTTGAGGATTGCATTTCTCTGCCACAGTAAGATTATTCTTTCTGTTGTACTACCTACTACTCTTCCATGCTTTTTTAAATAGTTTTCCGTTGGAAAAAAATGTGGTTTACTCTCTGAGATTTTTCAGTTACAAAGACTCTGCAAAATATTTTTCTTGGTAACATTAATCCTGGAAGAGAATTTCTAATGAGGTCTTTTTCTACTGTCCTAACATAGGCTTATCTTCTCCTGCTAACTTGGCTTTGTACTTGCTTGAAAACTAACAAAATCCTCAAGTGATGGTTTCCATTTGCATGTTTCCTACAGTGATAATTATTGTGCTTTAATGCCAAGCTCAGGGCTCAATTCTCAGTTTAGAAACATGAGCATCCATTACTAATTAAGCCAGAGTAAATGGTTTCCAGGTTTTTAAGACCTGCAGGAAGTTTTTGAATGTTCTTTGACCACTGTGAGCGCAAGTCTTTGTCACCACCTAGTGTCTGCTGCACAAAGGGTCTAAGGATTACTTTGCATCCACTCTCAGCCAGAAATTTGGTTCTACAGACATTTTTCCCCAGCAGCAAAGTTCACTTATCAACCTCCCTTTCCCGGCTGTTTGTTACCCTCCAGCCTTCCATCCACTCAGATTTTTATCAGTGTGATTGCCTGTGGGTTGCATTGGTGATGTACTGGGGTTCAGCTGACCCTTTTTGGTTTTTTCCTCTCCCCACAATGAAAGAGTAATTTTTGTTTTACGTGTAGTGATCACAACGACCAAACATTCAATCTCTGCTGTGGGCCCAGAACGACATAAAACAAGAGCTGCTATGAGGACTCCAGGCCTCCCACCAGTTTGAGCAGGAGCCAGGAGCCCAAAGTCAGCTGAATCTTTGCTGTGCCTCTGTCTCCCCTTCTTGTACATTAGTTTTTCCCCTCACAGTTGCTGCTATGGGGTGTCCCATTTACTTTTGGTCATGTGCAAAGGGATTCTCTAGCAGGTGTTTGCCATTGTGCCACATGTAGCACATAGGCCACGTGCTACATGTTTCTGACTGTAGCTGGAGAATGTTTGCGCCGGACAGTGTGGAATATCCGTGTCAGGGATGCACTGACCCTGCCCGGTGTCTGTGTGCAGGTGAGTGAGATGGAGGTGAACGGCCAGTTCGAATCCGTCTGTGAGTCGGTGTTCAGCGAGCTGGAGTCGCAGGCGGTGGAAGCGCTGGATCTGCCGATGCCGGGCTGCTTCCGCATGAGGAGCCACAGCTACGTCAGAGCCATCGAGAAGGGCTGCTCCCAGGACGACGAGTGCATATCGCTGCGGTCCTCATCTCCCCCACGTACAACCACCACGGTGAGGACCATCCAGAGCAGTACTGGTGAGTAACACAAGGGGAAAGCCAGAGGGGGGCAGAAAGGGAAGGTACATCAAGTGCATTTCCATCAGATCGAGCTTTTCTCTGCCAGACGCCAAGGCCTTAAGAGAGCCTGTGTTTCGCCAGGGAGCTGGACAGACTAATCAGCCTCAAACCACACACAGACAAAGACTGATGCAGTTGTGGGTCCTTCTGTGTCCAAGCTAATTTATTCTGAGCTAAAAGCACATAGAAGGGTGACACCAAGGTCACGTCTCCTCTCGCTATCTTCCCCAAAAGAGCAATCACAATTTGGCACGGCCGGACAAGAAGGGTCTGGGTCAGCAGTTCTGCTGGCTGTGCCAGCAGAGGAAGATCCCTCTGATCAGATTTTCTGTAAAGTTGCAGTGATTGTATAAATTACTGGATGTGGTTTTTACTGGCTTGAAGACACTGTTCCAGCTCTCTAGGCCCCATCTAAAATGTGAGAATGAAGAAAGGAAGAAGCAGTCTGCAGGTCAAAACATGCATGTTCACATTTTGCTGTTACATTCTTTCTGCAGTTCAAACTATTGAAGCCTTGCTAGAGGAGAGGTTTCGGTGTAAACCTAAGACTTCAAACCTTCCTTTTAATGTTTGAGGTTGCTTTTCTTTTGGAAATAACCATGATGAATTTCAGATTTTGTCACCAAAATAGTGCTTAAGGGGAAGAAAAACCAAGTAAAACCAAATTCCAAATCTGCCTCTCTCATTCAGGAAAGCAAGAGGCAGGAGCCATTACGTGTGCGTGCTCTTCCCTGTGGCAGGATGAGAGAGAGCCTCTTTCTTTTGACTTCTGTGCAACCATTCCACTGTTTTACACAAGCTTCATTTGCTATTCATATACTGTTCATATGCTAATCATATTCTTGACTAATATTGACTATTATATGTATTTCACTGTACCTACTATCTCTTGCTGTATTTTTTCATTTCTGTTTTCTGTAAACTTTTGTTGTCCTGTGTGTTATCTCACAGGTGCAGTTGTTTATTCCTTGTAAGTCTTTTTTAAAGCCGCTTGTCAATTGTTTTATGTCATCAAAGAACACTTTAAATCCTTTTACCAAAAATGTTCAGCTAAATTAAAGATTTTTCTAAAAGTAGCAGGTTGGAAATATATTGGCAGTGCAACACAAACATCAAAGCATTGTTTAAAAATGCTGCAAAGCAGTTCTCATTTAAATCACTAAAGAAACAGTATTTACATGACATCATTTCTGCTATAGAAATAGCCCTTGTGAGCACACAGGGTTTGCACCAAACCACAAAGGCAGGATTTGCATAAGGTGTGTGCTACTTCATTGTATGGTATTAGTTTGTGTCAAATGTATTCTGAGGCAAAAGCTGAAAGGTGGGAGTTTTCAGGGATTTTTCAGTGTGCACTCATCTTTGTTAGATCAGCTTGGGTTGATCCCAAAGAGAGTTTTCTGTTCTGTGAGAATGGCTTTCATAAGACTTTTCCTTTATAAAAATAACTGTGAACATTAATACAGATGAAAATAACTATTTTTTTATTATGTGTATGTAAGAGGTTGTTCCTGTCACTTAGGAAAATGATGTCTGTGTCTGGGGATGATGGTGTCTAAATGGAGAAGGCTGGCTGTGTGTGCCAGCCAAAAATGCTGGAAAACATGAAAGAGGAAAATCTGTACTGTAAACTATCTCTTTTTTATGGTCCCTTTTTTGTAGTGCAACTGATCTCTTCTCTGGGTAGCTGGCTTTATTTAAAAAATCATATGAACAAAACTGTGATATTGAAAAAAGTAATCTAGTGAGTATGTCTTGGGTTATTGCTTCTGTAGTCAGGCTGTTAAAAGCAGAGAGGAATGATTTGCAGTGCTCTCTTTGGACATACATAGAAGCATTTAAAGATTGCTGTAGATGCCTATTTTCTGCTGAGGGAATTGTACTGAGTTACTTTTTTAATTTTCTAATTCTTGGGCTCCAAGGGCCCTTCCCTTCCACTGATGGCATTTCAGACAACTTGTCTCTTTCAGTACCTGATTTACCACTATCTGTTTAATGGGGATTAGAATTTAATTAATTCTATTCAAAAGCATCTATATTGACTACCTTGGTGTTGCCTGTGCCTGGCTTACAGAAGAGAAATATGAAAGGCAATGTTGATGGTTTCTATTAATATCTACTTCAATAAAATGGGAAATGGTACAACAACTAGGCAGACATGAAGAAAGAAGAACATCATGTCAGGTTTATCTCCACTGAGGTTGCAAATGTTTTTGTGGGAGACATGGGAGCAGTTATGATGTAAAAATGGTTTTAACATCCCCAAATGAAAGAACAATCCTCTTGCCCCTAAAGCATCTCTGCCTGTGCAACCAAGAAAGATTCCTTTCATCAACATTAGCAATTCCTTCAAGAACATGGCTTTTAATTCACTAATACAAAAGCTGTGATCATACGCTGATATTGAGAATCTCTTTGACAGCTGAAAGTCCAGGAAAATGCCAGCTTGATGGCGGAAAAGACAGGAGAGCTGTCGGTTTACTGGATTCAAAATTTTCCTCTAGAGCAATGATCTGCAGCTTGCCAGGGCATCTGGATAAAGCAAGGACTATGGACAAAAATCACACTTTGCCTGTCAGCCTTTGCTGTTGTGGTGGCAGCCTCAGGTTTTCGTTTCCTTTTGCCACATAATGTTGGCAGTTTAGTTCCTTCATCAGGAATTGCACTTCTAGCTCAGTTCCTGAGGATGTGGCCAGTCTAACTACAAATCTCTGCACTGGCTATGGCACAGAGCTCAGCTGCCCACCTGTGGCCTCTGCAGCCTGCACTGATCCTAGTGCTGCTGTGGGAGCTCTGAAGGGTGCCTGCAGCTGGATGAAACTGAGCCCAGGTGTAAAATGGAGGTGGAGGCACAAACCCGATGTCACCAAAGGGGTGAAATGTTACACTATGAGTGGGGAAACAAATCCTAACCTCACCAAAATCTGCCACCGAAGTTCCTCCTAATGTCCAACCTAAACTTTCCCTGGCACAGCTTGGGGCTAAGTCCTCTCATCCTGTCTGTTTGCCTGGGAGAAGAGGTCAATCCCCATGTGTGAGTTAACACATACACGTAATGATGGCAACCACCAAACCACAGCTGTAATGTGAAGAGTAGATCTATTTCATTACCTCACCAACCCCACTGGGCAGCAGAGACACACTGGGACACAGGCTCTGTTGGGCTCAGTTCATCCCACTGAAAAGAGACACACAGAGGCACAGTCTCCATTAAGCTCAGTTCATCCTAGGACACAGTGACAGAGGACCTACTGTCTGCTCCATGTATCAAAGGGCTTTGCACACATGCAACTTATCACAAGGCTGTACTTTTATGATATCTCACAGCAGAAGGCTCAAGCATGTCTGTGAGTGTGTTGTCTCTGCACAGGAATTCTGCTTCTCAAAACCAGCAGAGGATGAACAACACTAGGCATAATAAATGGACACACTTTCCCACTTTGACATTCTTAGCATTCCCAGCTGCAAGGTCACTTTGAGGGAAAACTATTCCCTCCTTGCCAAATCTTCGGCTTTTAACCCTTTCCTCCCAACATCCCACCTGGCTACAAACTCCTTCATCCTTGTTTTTAAATGAAGGGGCTTGGAATGAGGAAGAGAAAATGCAATCTTGACACTTTATATGGAATTATAAATAAGTTCTATGTCACAACTGCATCATGCCTTGAAAGCTAATCTGTTGAAAAGCTCCATTCACCCTCATATTTGCTCTCTCAGTATCGGTGGTACCCATGGAGGCATCCCAGCTGGGACCATCCCTGGGAGCAGGGCCGTGCAGGCTGGGAGGCAGAACAGCTCTGAAGTGCTGACATATGTTATACGCCATAGGCTGCACTAAAAATTAACACCCAGGTCATTTGATCTCTTTAGAGGAGTTTAATGAGCTGTGAGTTATTACATAATTTGGTCCCAGGTTATTTGCTGATGCAACTATTGTAGCTGAAGCACTTCAACAAATCCAGTCACTAAATAAATAGCCTTTTAACAATTTTAAGTCTGTGAATCATTTCAATGAGCTTGAAGAATGCAGTAATTAAGAAACAATGAAATGTTAAAGTAGTCTGAAGAACATCTTTCTCCCTTGTTTATTGTGCCTATGTTTCTAAACTTTCCCTATGTAGCTGTGCATGATCCTTTGCTGCAAACAAACCTTATGACATTGTGAGGGCTCAGGCATGGGCACACATGCATACAAATAGACAATATAGTATAATATACAAACATGTAATGGCATCTCTCTAACAAGCCTCAAGTAGTAACATCAGGAAAAACTCTGCACTAGGTTGCAATTCAGTAGCTATCCTCTATGGAGTTAGGTGAAGAGAAATATCAGTTATTTGCAGCAATGCCATCTGGTGATTCTCAGTAATATTACACTTCTGCTTAAAAGCAAAATAAATAAAAATCCCAAGGAAATTGTGCTGTGTAGCCAGCAGGTTAGAGAAGGACAGAGAGTTACCACAGTATATGCTAATTAAAGTCAGTCAGCTGAGCAAACCATTTTCCTTCCATTCATTGGAACATCTGATCAACACGAGTCAGGTATTTTGTGGAAAATCTCTAAGGGGTTGCCCAGCCAATTAAGAATAAATAAATAAATAAATAGGCATATAAAATGCAAAAACGTTTAAAAACTGACTTGTGCCAGGCAGCATTGAAAAATAAAATCAAATCCTGTGGATAAGGAAGCTGTAGCTGATGCAAGTCATTTGGATTCCTCAGAGTTGCCCTTTCAGAGACTGATCTGTTAAAAAAAAAGCAAGGAATTAGGATTTCACGTGTGATTTCCAGTTGAAGCCAAGGTTGGTTTCTGGATCTGTACCAAAATTAAGATATTACCCCAGAAGGTCTCAAGAAATATAACTACATTAAGCCCTTTATGCAGATGTTGAAACTTAAAATAAATCTGAAGACTGTAGAAAACTGTTTGACAAGGGATTTACATGGTTCATTTCCTCTCTTTCCTTCAATAATCCTAAAATGTGTTCTGCCTTTGGATCTGGTATCAAATTGCTTAAATCAGCACTTAAAAATGTTTTCCTTTACTAATGAGGATCTGACCTTGGAGGAGAACATTGTTTCCAATCTCTGAGGTCTGACTGTAGCTAGTAGGAGTTTCATCTCATCTATCCCAGTAGTCAGCTTGATGAATGTTAAGCTCCACATCACACCAAAAAAACACCGGTTTTATGAAGCCAGTGAAGGTTTTTAATGAGAAATTCAGAAAGGGTGAGAAAAGGACTTTGTTTTGTAGGCCATGGCCTAATTTTTTTTTCTACATCTGAAAATATAGTTTGGAAGAGTTTCTAGCACTTCTCAAAGTTATAAATGTGTTTCAAGTACAGGGAATGAAAAAACAAAATTACTCTTTAGTATTCCACCTTTACTTACTATTCTTATTCTTTATTTGCTTGATACACTTCTAAACATTTGGGCTAAGGCTCATAGTGAGGTAAGAATGTGAGAAATATCTTAATTATTCAAAACCATGAGCTTAAAATGTCTTGAAGGAATATCTTGTCTTACTTTGCGAACACTTCCAGAAACACAGAACAACTCTGCTGTTTTGCTGAGACAGCACTTGTTTGGTTGATTTCTCCAGCTGCCCAAACAACTTGGACATCTCCAAGGTTGAAAATGGGTAAATCATAGTCCTGCCCCACCAACTCTGCCGAGGTCTGCGTGTCTCTCATGCTGGGGAGTGCCACACTGGACAGACACTTGAGATATGGCCTCACCAGGACTGCACCTCCCTCCTACCTCCAGCTGTGCTTTGGCAAAGCCTGGCATGCAGTCAGCAGTCCTCAGTGCAAGGATACACTGCTGTGTGCTGCTCAGCTTGCTGCTCTGTAGGACCCTGTTGGCCTTTTGAGATGCAGAGAGTAAGAAGGCCATCAGACCTGTGAGCTGATAGTCTCAAATGAAATGGGAAAAAGCATGATTTTAGAGGAGAAGGACAACTTCAATAGAAATCCCTATTGTTCTTATGCAAAGAACTGTTAAGTGCATTTCTTGTCAAGTGGAGCACAAAGAAAGAGAACCCAGGGATCAGTTACTTAAAATGTAATGTTTCATTATTTGTTAATCTTGCATTAATTTTGTTACAGATACGAAAAATTTTGTGGAAGCCCTTTGCATATATTTGTATGGAATGTGCTTAAATTCATTTTTCTATTAATTCATTTCTTTTGATTATATTTCACACACAAAAAGTGATAATCATTTTCGGTGTTCAGATTTACGCAGTTCTCCCTAAAGGTGTACAGAGCATGTTTGGATTTGAACTCTGCTTTAGTTTCAGCCTAGGTAGGTGTGTTATCAAACACACCACTACTGGAGTTTTTTGTGGGGATGTTCAGGACCCCAGTTTCATGGAGATCTCCCAGTGTGCTAAGGCAGTGAGAGAGTCCTGATCCCATGATTGTGTACCCCACTCCTGCTGGTGTGCACGTTCTTGTGGAAGTGCCCTGTTGGAGCCTGCAGCCATGCCTGTGTATTATAGCACTTGAATGTCCTGCACCTAGCTGAGAAAAAAATGCCACTTGATGTACCATAACAAATGTACAGGAAGTCATTACAAGCAAAACAGTAATTTTAAAGTTGTTCTGCTGACTGAGCACTGCATGCCTCAAGTCTCATTAGCTGAGAATTAACATTTTTCTAAGCCCGTAAACAAGCATGAAACCTCAGTGATTTTGCCACAATCCAAGAAGCAATGGATTATGGCAAACAGTCTCTGCTGCTCACTGCTGCCAGGCAGCTCTGCCCTTTGGCAGCAGCTTGGGCTGGTTGACAGGTCTGCCTCAAACAGGGGCAGCAGTTTGGTGTCCTAAGAGCAAACTCAGGTGCAGGGCAAAGCTGACGTGATTTCAGCAGCTCTGACTCAGCAACCTTGTGTGTCTGTGGTTTTTGGGACAGTGTTACCTGTGACTGAACACAGAGGTAGTAACCAGCCTTCTCTGAAATATGCCTGGAATCACATCACAAGGAAGCAGGTTTCCCACAGCAACACCAGCTTATAATTGCAAACTAATGGGTGGAATGTGCAGTAGGATTTAAAATAAAATAAAACCACAGTCCTTTTCCATTTGTAAATTGTGAGCGAGCAATATAACTTTTATCCCAGAATTTTGTTCTCAGGAACTGGTCATTGCTCTAATTCTCTGAACTCTGAAAATTAGAGATACATCATTCCTTAGCTCAAGAGCATATAATTAAATTTTCACTTTATGGAAAAGTACAACAAAGACCAGAATCTTTCTTTGTTCCAGCTTATTTCCATTGCAGTGTTTTTGTGATGGCAGTGACAGAAATGAGCTGAATCAGTAGCTGAAGACATGCCCCAATTTATATAATGAGATCACATTTTGAGTAATAATTCCTGCCATTTTCCTAAAATAGACTAATGTGCTTTTAACTACAGTTGTCTTTTGGGAACCAAGGCCTCTTTCCTGAAGAGGCTATGCTTAATTAATATGCCCAATGTGTAAAAAGACCTCAAGCTTTTCTTTTCAGTTTGTGTACTGTCCAATCTCCAGCCATGTGCAGCCACTCACCTGCACTAAGTTCCACATCATTTCTTTAAGACAAACCTCAATATTTTGGTTTTCCCCAGATATAATACTTGCAAAGCTCTCTTGAGCCATAGGATTATGCAGGAAGTTACAGATGAGATACTTGGTGATAATGAGCTTTTTTAAGTGACTGAGTGATTTTTGATTTCAAAAAACTAAGAATTTTTAATAAGTGTGTTTAATGAGTACAGCTCTACAGGGGCCCTCTTGTAGTGCAGCAGATTTTTTTGGATCCATTATATTTCATCATGTCAGTAATTCCCATTTTGGAGCTCAAATATGATGTATTAGGTACTGAATACTGTAAATAATTGCACATTTTCATGCTTCCTAAATACGTGTTTATGCAACAGTCTAACAGTAATTGCCTCTTTGAAGCTATGGTAGACTATGGGGTGCGTACATTATTAACCACTCTTAGAAACAAACAAACACTGCTTTGTTTCTTTAATAATATGACAGGCAAACCCAAAGGAAATGTGGCAGCAAAGAAAACTGCACATTAAAAAAATTGCAGAACCTCTGAAATATACAGAGATGTGATTTACTCTTTTTATTTCTTGCTGTTTCACCAGTCTCACTGCACTGCTTCTTACAATGCTCAATAACAAGCACAATGCAACTCAAATACTGGGATCTGGAAAACACCTAATGCTATTTTGCAAAGAGGGACAGTCTCACTGCCATCAGGGTCTAACAGTTTGTTTTATCAAAAGCATACTGTAGGCAGATGTTGGTAATCTGTTCTAATGCCACAACCTTTGTCTGGCCTCTCAAGGGGGAAATGGATGTGTTGGTCTTTAGAAATTGTTTTCTCTTACTGAATTTAGCTTTGGTCAGATGGGAGAGTGCTAAATTGCACCCCACTTAAAATGCAGTAAGCCATCTGAGCAGAGCAATTCCTAGTTGCTTTGATCAAGGATTTGAGCTAAGCTATCAGAGGAGGGAAAAAAAACCCTAAAAAACAATAAATAATACCACAGAACCTTCTACTATGACAGATCTCTTGCCTATTCTGTTGACGAAGATGCCTCCTTTTTTCTCTGCACAGTCAAGATGATGGTGTCTTGATAACTGTTCTCTTTTCTGTAATAATTTTCAAATTAATTCTGTCTTTAGCTAAAGTAAAATATGTATCCCTCTGGGAAGGTTTTGATGGAAGTCAGAATATTGTAATAGGATAGCAAAACAAATGCTGGCAGGCTATTTCTGGTTTGAAATTTTTTTCGCTCAATTTCTTTTAACTTTCTTCTGAACTTCATGAAGAATCAAATAAAATTATGGAGATCTGTGGCAGAAAAAACCAGGATCTACTAGACCAAAATAACCAAGCTATGAATAAAACCCAACTCCTCCATGAGCCTCAATCTGACTGCCTCAGGAAGTCCTGAGAAAATCTGCTGCTTTCCATTTTGCATGATGGGTAATTTGCACCCAAGTGACAGAACAAGTTGTCACCTGATGCCATGGCCTTACACTGTCTTATCTCACACAGCCCCCTGAATGCTCATGGGACATTTTGCCATTTGCCTCTTTTGTTTAAAAAGGGGGAAACAAAGAAGAAGAGTTCCAGAGAGATGGAGGAGGGTAGAAGTGAGGTATTGCACCTGTGTTGGAAGCTCTGACAGTGGGGTTGGCAGGGCTGCATGCTCTGATCTAGGTGAAGTCAGTTACTGCCTTGTTACGTACTTCCAAGGAAGCTTGTCTTGCCCTATTTGAGAAGTGGCTATGGGGGA
The DNA here is from genome assembly GCA_008694505.1 of Cyanoderma ruficeps. Taxonomy (NCBI): domain Eukaryota; kingdom Metazoa; phylum Chordata; class Aves; order Passeriformes; family Timaliidae; genus Cyanoderma; species Cyanoderma ruficeps. Next base: position 18,524,363 of record VZDJ01007755.1, on the reverse strand, counting down.
GTCAGATCATGTTAGAAGTTAGACTAATGCACAGCTAAGACCAAAATGTTTATTTTCCTTTCAGACAAAAAAATAAAAGAGGAAGGAGATAAGTAAGGACAAGTCATTAGTTAAGATTTCCAATACCAACATTCAGTTTTCCTAAATCTTCCTCTAGGACTTTTGCCCACAGCCAAAAAGCTGCATCATGTTCACCCAGATGGGTAGTGTGTCATTTTGTGTAAATAGGCAGTTGTGTTTAACCTCACATGAGCTACCTGCAGGTTTAATGCTTAAACAGGCACGCCTTGTCTACACAGACTCTGCAACCTGCAGCACATCAGCAGCTGTTCCGGTGTCACGAACTTCCACAGATTGCACATGGCATTATGAGTGAGAGCTCCATCCCATAATCTGATTTATATTGCCAGTTGTCCCCTTTTTCTGGACTTCAAATATGTGCTGCACTCCTGAGAGCCTTTTTCTATTTCTGTCAGCGCTTATTGAGAACATCAGTGTATATCTCTCTTTTGGAGGGTGCTTATTGCTACTTTACCTGAGAAGACTCTCACTGGATGCAAAGGTCGGTCTTAATGTCCTGTGAGTTTGGGTGGCATGGTCAAGGAATACCTGTAGGGTTGAAGGGGTACTGAACCTGAAAATATGTGGGTGGTCATTTTCTTTATTTAATAGAATACAATAGCTCACCCTACAGGTGACATGCACCCCCAGAGAAAAAATGTGTATCTGTAAATAAGTAGCAGTTAAAGCAGTTTTTATTCTTAACACTTTTTTTTCCTAATTCAACATACTGCTTTCATTGAAGGGCAAGGAGTTTGATGGTTAAGTAAAAAAAGATTAAAAGAATTGCCAAAAGGGGAAGGGGAAGGACAAAAGAAAAAAACCGATTTTGAGTAGCAAAGTAGGTCCAGGAGAGTTTCATAGAACAGAATTGTGGCCTGCACTTCAAAAATCATTCATTATGTCAAATCAGTAACACCTTTCCCTGTGTGAATAATTGATGGTGAGAAACAGATGCGTGGAGCTTTTAACTTGAATTTTTCAAAAATACTTTTTCTTCTTATTCCTTCATCATGTATGAATTGGTGTGTAGACTAGGTGGAGATGATGTGCTGTCTACCATGTTTTATTGATGCTGTTTGAGCTCCCAGTGTAGTCAGTTTTTGACATTTGTTTTAGGACATATTTTCTGGTTGTGATGAGAATCCGTTTTCCTGCAGGCAGGAGATATAGAGGGATATGAAATGGTCGTCAAGTTAATGGTGTCCAGAATCCCTTTATTGCCTTCAAAAGGCTGGCAAAACTAGTGAATGGAAAATAATTAACATGACAGACAAGTAGGCACTGGGTAGAAAGCTTGAATACTGTGGGAATTTTTGGGACCACAGCAGCAGTGTTGGAATTTCATCAAATGAAGGGGGACGCTTTCCCCCATCTGTTCTGCAGATACATTTCTTAATATTTTAAGTACAGTATTGCAGATCAGAGCAGTCTGTTAAGTTACAAAGCTGAGACATGTCTTTCTTTTCCTGCAAAATTTGCTCACTGTGAGTCTAGTTGTGTAAGGTGCTGAGTGTCCTCAGCTGCCACCATCACAGAATCAGTTCATGATTTCTGTATGCCTCATGTCACAGAAACATCTGGCTCCTCTGTTTCACTGCCAGTACCTTTACAACCAGAGGAGTCTGGGGCAAGAGCATGAATCTGTTGGAATCCAGTTTGGAATATTTGTTTTTAGAAGATAAAAATGTACTCTTGCTGTTGAAATCTTATACTGGGCAACTGAGATTCTAGGGCATAATACAGACATGGCTTGCAAAACAATTTCCAGGGAATCTTTTTAGATTTTGGGGTTGGGTTTTTTTCCTTTTTGCTGCTAAAAAAAAGAAAAAAAAAGATCCTGAGAAGCATCAATGAAGTAAATATTTACGCTACCCCTATCCTGCAGAGTGGCCAGCGAATTTGCAGCACAATTAAAACTGATTTTTTTTTTTTTTTAAACACAACGTTGGGATTGTTTCTGTCACATCCATAAATGGAAGAGATTGAATGGGCAACTGTATCTTCCCTTCTCCATGATTAGGAAGGAGATCATGCTCAGCAGAATGAGATGGAGGAATACTGGGTGCCTCGCACCTGTTGTCCATAACACCATGTTGAGAATTGACCACTGCCTCAATATTTCACGTATGTGTGCTAAACAATGATAAAAAGAAGGCCACCAATTGCAAACGAGCATGACTCCATTAAAGGGGTTGTTTCTATTTGCACTGCAATCATGTGCACTTCTCCCAGACCATTTGTTGTCTCCTCCTCTGCACATTAAGTTTGGTACATGCATGTCTTTCAAAGAACTGGTAAAAAATAACTTTGCCAGCTATTGGTGATGTAGGGAGGAAGCCTCACTCCATCTTCAGACAACTGTCTCACCAGTAGGCATGGAAAAGTGTCAGGAACTATTTTTGGGTGCCATTCTGACCAATGCCTAGATGCACAAGAGCAAAGGTTTTTTTATCAAAGCCAAAACCTATGTAATTTAAATTGTCAATAACCATCACTAATTTCCAAAAAAACCCTAGAGTGGTTATCAAACAACATAAGTATGGTAATTGGGAACATGTGACATTAAGCATGGATGCAGGATTAGGCATACACACCTGGTCTAGGCTGTCTTTTTCTCACTTTCAACATGATATTAACTAATTTGGGGCCTGAGGCATTGTCAGCTTCTGACACTGAAGTGTACTGGCTGTATCAGCATCATCTGGCATCATCTTTTACATCTAATTTTATTCTCCTGAAAAGTATTATTATTATTATTATTGGAGCATGACAATATGCTTCTTAGGAGAGAGAAAAAAGCCCAGGGAAATTATTAATTCAAGCTGTCAGCAATATCTAGCTCATTCATATTGTTATGAAAAACATTTCACTTGTAAAATAAAACTGGTACATGTTTGCTTTTTGATAAAGTATCAGGAACAAGTGAGTATCTTTCTACTGGGGTAGTTTGTAGAAATTTTGCAAAATCCAAATTAGCATACATCTTCCTAAAATTGCAGTAAGTTACAAAGTGATGACTTTTTGTCCAAAAAAGGGAAGTGTTGCATTTTTCAAATTAAATTAAGTGAAAATAAATTCACATTCCAAAAGTGATAATGTCATTAAATAATTTTATAGAACAAGGCCTGCTAATGCCTTGTGTGCTGCTGGTGTATGTCATCTGCAAGTCAGCTTTCCACTTATACTTTAGCTGCTTTGCTGATTCTTATCAGTTTGTCTGCTTAAAATGTGTTTTTATGAGACTTTTTATTTCATACACTTTGATTCATCTTTATTCTCACTTCAGATTTCCTATTTAACTCCACTGAAATAATATTCTAATACTTGTTGAAGTTGAAGGCAACTGGCATGTCTTCTCCTGGAGTTGTATTTACACTGATTTCTCTGGTGCAGCCCCTGATGACTTCCCACAATAATCAAGACTGAGCTGTTTGCCATGCTTCACAGAAGTGGTTAGTTAATGAAGATTTGTTTGGGGACAGGCTGAAGCTAATGGCATGGCTCATATCCTCAATAAAAACTGCAGCTTAGTAAACTGTATCTGATGACCTCATGACACTCATGTCAGTCACCGTTTTTCCTAGGACATTTATTCTGATTTTTTTTACAGATAGTGGCTCTCCAATCATTCTTTAATGTAGATATCTTTTAGCTTGTCAGCCAACAACACCCCTTCAGAAGTCAGACTACAGACTCTTCAGACAGTATTCAGATGCCCATCATTTATATAGTCATATTTTATATCAGCTAAAAGCATTATTGCATAATGTTACTGGTGGGTAACACTCCCTACTGTGCACATGCATATTAATCACCCATGGCTGTAACAGTCATTTCCTCTAAATTTTGCCTATATTTTAATTTTTTGGTGTCCCCCAGCTGCACTCTTCTGGTTAGCTCAAAGAACTCTCTTTCAATTCCCAGTCCAATGTGTTGTTGGACAAACAGGGCAGCTCCAGCAGATGAGTATCATTCCTGTCTGAAGAAAAGAAAGGTTTCAAGCAGGAAGTGAAGAGGAGATGAGAGTCTTTCAGCTCTGACAACTTGAGAGATTTTTCTGGGTCCCTACTAGGAAATCAAATTTCCTTTTCTCTTTTTTTCCTTTTTGTGTTATATTTAGTAGAATTCTAGTGAGGCTATCTCAGCAGACTGGATATAGTGGCTTGTAGAAATAGAGCAGCTAAGGTCACCCACCCAGTCATGAACTATGAAACCACCATGTTTGCAGCTTCTGAAATGGAAGAAATGGGGATGACTAGCACAGACTGCATTTAAAGAAAGATCATTGCTAATCTGTAAGCATACAATACCAGTGTTTTTTCCCTACTTCTTTTTAACTGTATATAATTATCTTTCAGACAAGCTGTCCTTTTTCACAGCTTTTTTCTTTTGTTGCCTTTTCTTCTGATTCTGTTTCATGTTGCTGGTTTGAATAATTATGTAAGTGTTTCTGGTTTTAGGAAAGGAGAAGCACTGAGGTGGATTCCACTCGTGTAGGTGGGCTCACAGTCCCTCTGTCACCAAACTCAGCTGTTGGCCCATGGGCCAGGAGTGCCCACCTCTCACCATCTTGTTGTTGCTGTTTCAGTGCACTCAGTAGCATCAAGGGCAATCCCCCCCCTTCTTGTTAAGCTATATATCCTATTCCCTGTTGTGTTAATGAATCTTCTATATCTTTTCTGAATTCTTATTTCATCTTATTAGCACCATTTCCACTTGCATAGGGCAGCAATGAGAAAGCTCCAAGCCATGTGTTCCTTGCAAAAACAGAAGTTTGAAGTCACAGGACTCCTGTTGTATTAGTAAAAAAACAAGAACTTGAGTCACAACAATGTGAGGAGGCAGAGTTCTGGTCAGTCTGGCAATGAACCATTACAAAGATGTTGCCTTATCAGAATAGCATTTGAGCTGAGGCTATTCTGCATTGCATGTGTGAAATCCAGTGATTTTACTTTTTAAAATGAAAATTTCTGTTAAACAAAAGTTAGCTGGCTATTGGAGAAGTGCTTTGCTAATTTGGTGATTGGTAAGGCAATCCCAATACCCCTTTCCACTGTCTAACTTTCAGGGGAAAGAATTATTGGCTTCATAGAACTTGGTCAGCCGCATCTCCATTTTTCTTAACATGATCTTTGTTTTACATGGACTAGATTGAAAAAGCAGATTATGCAAGAATGCTTCTTCGGGCCACTTAAGGAATTTAACAGCAGAATAATAACTAATTCCTCATCCTGCATATAATTATGGCAAATTCTGCTGAGAGGATCAATTTTCTCCAGTCTCCATTCTCCCTTTATCTAATCATATTCAGCAGGAAGCTTTGCCAGTAATCTGGCTGGCTCAGTTCCACTTCATGGTAGTTCTTTTACAAAAATCTCTTCTTGAACAAGTTGTTACAAATACAGTACAATTACAGTATATTGTGTTCTTCCAACTTGCAGATTTTTAAACATAGCATTTATAGGGAAAGCAAGACCTATGGTTCATTCAGATGCATTAACCGTGTGGCACAGGGTCCAGGGTTTTTTGTAACTGCATTTGCATATGTTGATTTATCTCATTTGATGCTTTCAGGGAACCCTCCTCTTACTAATGGGTCAGAATTGGTCAGAAGAATCTGTTCCAGCACAAGATACAAAACTGTTAACTAGGTTTGAAATAAATACAATTCCTTTTACAAGAATTAGGTTGATAATAACAGTGGTAGTTTGAATTAAGTGTAGTTCTGATTTCGGAAAATTTATGAGTTAATCCCTTTTTTCTTTCAATGTACCCTAACTAAAATGTTAAAAACTCTTACTGCACACTGAAACCAAAACTGCTTCCACAGCAAAAATGAATATTACCCTGAAATAAATATATCCTAGATAATCTTCTTTGTATATCAGAAGTAAGCCCATTAATTTCATGTCTTTTGAAGCTGAGCAGCTGAGGATATCTGTAAAATCACAACAAAACCATGCAGGTGTGCTTAGTGCTAGTTCCTCCATGGCCTGGGTGCCTGGCAGGCTGTCATGTGTGACTGTGCCATGCTGGAGCTCGCAGCAGCCAAGGCACAGCTCTGGATTTCACAGCTGCAGGCAGTGCTGAGGACAGACAGCTCTGAGGAGTGAAGTTCAGCTGAGTGTGAACTGCAGCACGGCATGAGCTGCACCGGGGTGCCCTTTGTCTTTCACTCCTGTGGAAGTCGCGCAACTGCCTCGATGCCATCATCCCCCTCATGTGCGAAAATGAAAACTGTTCTCACAATGTTTAGAAAAACAGGAAGAGTGGAATGCTTGGAAAGTCACAAAGAGCCAGCACTGTTGAAAGTGAAACAGCAAACATTATTGGCTGCACCTCCTGCTTCCAAGGAGACTGACATCTGATCCTGGAAACAAGGAATATGAAATGACATTTTTGATTTGCAAGGCTATTAAAATACTCCAACAGGTGCTCTACTCAAAATGTGCCCGTTCTAGAGCAGACGTTTTCAAATTTGTTATTAAAAATGCTTATTTTCTTGAAAGTTGTTGTGCCTCAGTTTTGTGAAATTTTAATTTATCAGCTTTATTCAATCTTGAAAAATTTCTAAATGGACTTTCCTGTCTACATTCCTTGCATCAACAACTTGCATTATTTCCACCCCTAATTTAGTGCACAAATTGGTCCAAGGCAGAAAGTTGCAGTATGAATTCACATTTCCCTGAAGGATACCTGCTTGTGCTTTTGACAAAGGATCATCTCAAACTGGAAATGGATAAATGAGAACTTTCTTGGAAGTAACTGAAATGTGGGTCATAGCTTTCCAGCAGACCAGTGATGAAAATGAAATGTGGCTGGTTCCTCCTCTGACCCAATTGTTCTTCATTACCATCAGCAATAAGCCCTACTGAGCAGTGCTGCAGCTCTCTGGCCTTTTAAATTCACACAGAGAGACATCACTTTTGTGAGGGCTGAGAACAGCTGGTTTTACTTATGCATATATGATCATGTTGGAACAAAGGGAATCACTTAAAGCAAATAGCTAATAATTTCTTCCAGATATCTTCACTTAATGTATGGATACCTGATTCCCTTAAAGTCCTGTTTGTGGGAAGCATTGCTTCTTAGTAAAGAGGCTACAGCAGAATGTAAGCACTTGCTGTCTTTCATGGTCATCTTTTTAATAAAGAAAGATAATGCATAACATATTCAACAAGGTATTTTTCTTCCCAAAACGTAAGTTTTCTCACTTGCTGAGGAGGAAAAAAAACCTTTCAAGTACCAGACCATGATGATGTACTTTGTTTTAAAAAAAAAACAACTTGGAAAACAGATGTTTAACTCCAGGACCAAGTGTTTGCCTACGCAAACTCTCTTGGGGAGCTGCAAGAGGAAATATCAGGAAGACAAAGTAGTCACCCCATAGGATACCTATAAACTGCTTGTTGACCCTTGAGATAGACAGGGAGACAGAATGGCATTTTTGTAAGCCTGGGACTAAAATTTAGGACAGTAGTGATAGACAAGGCAAGAAGACTTAGATGCCAAGCCACTGTGATGTCTAAGAGGACCCACCATGATCACAGGGAAATTCACCTGGGGCCAGATGGGAGAGAACCTCAAGTCTGTTATGTTTTGAGGTAGATCATTTTCATCCTATTCCTTATAGTGAGTTTCCCAAAAAGACCCAGAAGAGCTTTTAAATTTTTAAAACACAGGAAATTCAAAGTGACTCAGCAAGATGGGATAGAAATTAATAAGACTGGAGAACATTTTGATGAAGAAGCTGTGAGTGAAAATTGCTCAGGAAGGCAGACAAAAGCTGCCCTCTGGAGCTGGATTGTTCCCTGCATTTAACACAAAGCTCCTGTGTGGTGTTAAACAAGCAATTTCTTGCAGGTATCAGAGCGACCCAGAATCACAGATTGGGTTGGAAGGGACCTTTAAAGATCAGCTAGTTCCAGCCCCCTGCCATGGGCAGCAGCATGTCTGCCTGCTTTGAACTTGTTTCATAGGTCTCTGGCTGGAGATGCTTATGGGGTTGGGTAATTGCTGAGGTAGAACTGAAGTCACAGAGAGCTCTCCTTTGCATGTAGGAGGTGATCACCTCCTACACCAAATCTCTACTGAATTAGTCGCCATTTTATGAAGAAATAGCCGATTGGGCTGAGTTAAGGCTTATAAGCACTGTGGGGTTTTTTACAATTTGAGTACAGGGCATATGTGGAAAGCATCCTCATTGAAAACATATGTATTATGTGCAGATAGATGGCTATATTGATTAGACAGAAAATTATATAATATAGACTCCATAACTAATCTTCTGTCCTCTGATTTCTCCCCAACTTCAATTTAGTTTAAGTTGCAGCTTATGCTTCTGTGTGCGGTTTTCCCTGGGATCTCCAATATTTGGATTTTGTAATAATTTGTGTTAATAATGAGACTCTAAGTCATTTCCACCATCATATGGAGCTTGTTTATAGGCAGAAGATGCAAATGCAGCTATGCACTGTTGGGAATCCTATAGTACCTGATTAGCTCTCAGAGAGGTCCCCCAGTTTTTCCAGTATCCAGTGTTGGTACATGCAGAGCACTTTTGTATGGTCTCTGTGCAGTATTAAGTGGTCTACAGATTTAACCAATCATCCTAATAAAATCTCAAATATAAAAAAGCTATTATTTTTTTAAAATGCAGAGATTGAAAAAGGCTGGAACAAAGTTCATCCTGTAAGCTGTTACCATTTTTGCATTGAGTTGCAAGCCTTATCACACACAAATTCACTAGAACACAGTGTAAACAAGGTTAAAAGTCAAGCATTTCAGGAAAGGTAGAAGTGGTGATAAGTAATATTTAAAAGAAAGGCTTAAACTTTGCTGTTTCAAACATGTTTGCATTTCAAAGAGCTTCCAGCTTTAGCCTTAATACCCTCCCAGAATGTTTCCTCTTTAAATTTGGCTCTATCCCCAGAAATAATTTCCTTCTTGAAACTGAAAACAGCAGTGACAGCTCTTCTGCATGTTAAGACGTCACTGCTTAAAATCTGATATCGCATATCCCTGCAGGCTCAGAAACTGGAGCTTTATATTGCTGCAGAAGGTTGATCTCCAGCTGCCTAATTGTTCTGTGCAGCTGCTTCTTTCAAATCCTGTAAGGGCCTGATGTATCAAAGTTGAAATTATCAATTTCTGCCATGAAAAGCTTTCATAAGTCCTTTATATCTATATATATAGAGATATATTTGGTTTTAAGATTTCAAAGCTTGATCCATAGAGAGTTGAGCATGTAGCAACTGTACAAGAAATTCTTTGAAAAGTGAAATCCAATTTTTTGGTTTTGTTTTTCTTGTAATATGTCTTCATTCAGGAAAGATGCAGTTTCAGAAGACTTGAGTCAGTGAAAACTTGCCCTGACATTCACTGAGTTCCTTTTGATAGTATAGTGTAATGCAATACAGTGTTGGCTACAAAATATGTTTCTTGCACAGCTGTTCTTTGCATTCAGTTACTTGATTTCAGTAATAATGAAAAATAGCCTGTCCAAAGTAGTGTTTCATAACACACTGTCAACAATATAATTTGATCTTAACAGCATTAGGATGGTCAATTAAACAGAAAGTCAAGCCACTAGCCACCTGTTAAATCCCTTCACTGTGCCTCCATCATCAAGAAAGCTTACTCTGGGCTCAAGCACTCCCAGGGTGTTTTAGAGAAGAAGAAAAGCCCAGAAGGTCATCCCAAGGGACTTCTGGGAGCAGAAGGAGACAGGGAGGCTTGGAACCCTAGAGCCAACCAGCTGCTGACAACAGAGTCGGTGCTACTGCATTTAATATCTGCTAAAGTTGTTGAATTTTGACAGATCTGACAACAGTAATCATGTGTTTGGTGTTAAAAGCTTATGATTTGACATAGTGATAGACCTGCATATCTTAACTGAAGGTTTTAACGCCACTTTGGAATGGGAAGGAAAACAACCTCATGGATGAGGAAAAGATCAATGTACCTAATACTTTTTTTGTCTCAATCTTTGTAAGATCAGTTCTTCTCCAGGTACCCAGCCCCTGAGCTGGAAGGCTGGAACAGGGAGCAGAGTGAAGCCCCCATAATCCAAGAGAAATGGTCAGTGACCTCCTGCACCACTTAGACACACACAGGTCCAGGGGGCTGGCTGAGATCACCCTAGGGTACTGAGGGAGCTGCTGGAAGTGCTCACTGAGCCACTTTCCATCATTTATCAGCAGTCCTGGCTGGTACACAAGCACTTATGGTATCGTGGTGTTTTACTTTTAATGTCCTGTTGGTTCACTTTAACATTCTTCCACATTTTAATCAGGACAGAAAGGGTAGCACCATGCAGGTGAGAGTGTCAGCATTCAAAATCTAATAGTTTTAGGGTCACTTTTGAAATTCTGTCATTTTGGTCTAATCCTCTTACATAATGTACAGAGGGATCATCAGGTCACAAAAAGCATTGACACATCCAGAGCAATTACAAGGTTCATACACCTTGCTGCAGGTTACCCACGCTGTATTCCAGATTCACTTAATTGCTTCTGAAGTTTTTTGGGGGTTTTTTTAGAACAAAATTTAGGATGACTTTATTTTTGAAAGAATAATTACATCAGTGCCTGTTTCTGAAACCTAAACAAATGAAATTCGACGAAAAATCACATGGGAGTTTAAGCCTTCATATTGATTTAGAAATACCTAGAACATGAGTTGAGTTGGAATTTCTGTGTTTCAGCCATAAATATAAATGTAGATTAATTTTGACTGAAGGGAGACTTGCCAAAGGCCATGAAGGAACATTGTTTTGAATGATAACCAGGTGCTTGCTGCTGTGAAGTTTTGCTGAGATAAGGAGTGAAAAAGATACAGGGACAAAGTTTCCAAAGCACCACTCGCATGTTTGTCAGTGGAGGGAATCCCAAAAATCCCCTGCAGAGAAAAGGTAAACAAGTGATGTCTATGATTCAAAAAAGGAAGTCAGATCTTTGTCTGATATATAGACATACACTTTTATAGTGCAATATGGGTAAACTATTTTATAAGCAACTGATAAATCGCTGTAACTTGTAAGATTTGTCATTCATCCTGTTCTACTGACTGTCTGGAAAAATAATTAGGCAATTATGCTTATCATGTGTTACCCTAAACTATGACCAATGACTTCTGCTGACATTAATTTTAATATTTTAAGAAGATTTTTTTTCTTCTTCTGTGGTTAGTTCTACTGTTATGTTCTATTTGTGTCCTCTGTGAATTGTCCAGGTGGGAAGAGTTAATTTTTTTAATACAAAGAAATAATTAAAAAGGACTTTGCAGTTTCCTTTTTCATGTATCACTAGCTGTTTTATAATTCACTTAACTACAAAATTTTACTAGTTACATAATCCTGTTCTTTGTCTATGCAACCACTGTTCTGTAAGGTGAAAATCTCAGACTCTACCCACACATGCACCAAAAGATACTTGCACTTGTGATAGTATTAACTTTCAAAAATTGTTCCAAAAACATTTTCAGAATGGACCTCCATAATCGGAAATGTGTGGAAAAAAGTTCATATGGTGATTTCTGAAATTTTGCTTCATTGCCACTGAAGAAAAAAAAGATTCATTTCTTTTCCTCACCAGACTATTTTCTGATGTGTTCAGTGTTTGTGCATTTATGGCTTCAAATATCCAATTTCTTTATTTTTATGATATATCTTCACGATTCCATTCCCACTTATAAAACTAATTATGATAGTACTCAACACTGACATTGTATTTTTCATCCTTGCAACAATTCACAAATGAGGAAAGTAAGGGTTATTGGCCCTGCATCACTGATGAAAAAAACTGAAATAAAAAGGGAATTGAATTTTACTCTAGACCTTCTGACTCTAGTCTTGTGAGTGCTGATAATATTAAGCTTCCCATCTGAATACTAAAGTTTTCTTCTTCTCATAGTATTAGCATATATACCATGGTTTTAAATTTGCCTCTATTTTAATTTCTGTTCATTTAACCTCATTTTAACTAAGATTTTTTAAATTTTTTAAATATATAGTTACCTCAATAAATTGTTTTTCAATCAACATTAAAGCAGTGATTTAGGAGTGAACTCATGGATTCTAAAGGTTCAGAAACTGAACAAAGCAACACATTTCAAAATTTAATAGTTATGCTTGTCTAATCAATACACTGCTAACAGAGATTGGGAAAGTGGTTACGTAATTAAGCTTTGGCAGACTAGAGTTGTTTGTCATCACCTTGATGAGGACTAAAGAAATCAAACATGCTCCTTCCCTGTGATAGCAGGACTTTTGATCCTCCTTAGAGAAAGAAATGGAAGAGATGAGGTTACTTTTTTATATATGCATCAGTACATCTGCCTGAAAAATTTTATTCAGCATCTTCCTACGGATCTTGCTTGTAACCTTGGTGTTATACCTCACTTTTTTTCTGCTCACCAAATTAAATCTGGTTCCTTTTGACAAGCATTTGCCATCAGTGTTTAGAACCTAAATCTTTGTGCAAAGAGTCAAGTTACCTAAGTGCTTTATGTCTATCTGAAGTTTCCGGATTTCATGTGAGATGGGAAGATTAGCACTTGCAGTTGATAAGTTAACTTTATTTCCTAAAAATGGATTAAGTTCTTGAGTTTCTTATTTTTTGCAACACAAATGTTTGCACTCATGAGAAAATTCAGCTGACATCGTTTTGGGAAATCAAGGAAATAAATGGTGAAAACAGCTGTAAGGAAATTAATATTTGGCTAGTTTTCTTGGAGTAGAGTGAATTTCTCAGTCAGAGCAGAGTTTCTATCTGCTACAACCATTAATTTTGCTGATTTACTGTAAACATTTTGAAATGGCATAAGAGAGCCTAATTTCCTGTCTTTCTTTTAGAAATAGTACTGCCTGATTCCCACATGCAGCCCACTTCAGCTTGGAGTGTTTATTGGTACTATTTATTGTTCTTGTTAAGCCTGGGTGACGTTCTTGGAGCTACCACAGTTCACTGCAAAGAGGGACCTGCAGGTCTGTGAGGCATCCCTGAACATCGAAAGTTCAAAGCTGCTTAGGTTGAGAAACCACCAAGATCCCTTTCCTCAGACTCTCAAGATTGGGAAGGTTGTGTTCTTGTTTGTGACTCGTGAGGTGTAGGTTTTAATCTGTAGGAAGGAAGTGCAAAATTGCCTTGATTTTGTACAAGAATGAGAGTTTCACTGAACTTCAGGAGCAGCTTTAGAGCTCGTGTGGTGACAAGATCAGGTAACAAGCACAGTGAAACACTAACTGGTGACACCAGAGAGCCGTGCTGTTCAGCTGGGGTCTCTGTATCCATCATCCCCGGGGCAGCTGCTGTGAGTCAGCAGCTGACCCAGAGCCCAGGAATGGTCTGCCTGCTCTGATGGCTCAGGAGAGGAGGGATAACATGTCTGTGTAGGACAGATGAATGCAGAGGGGTAATTCACATGCCCCAGGGTGGGGGGGAAGCACCTTTCAACATGAGCAAAAAAAAAGTAAAGTGCCCCTAGACATCAGGAGTAGAGCCAGGATCTGTCCTGCTGACAGAACAGCAGACTCTACTCTCTGTAAAAAGCAAACCTGGAGAAATTTCTGTGCTTGGTCTTTTGGGGAGTGAGTGAGGCAAACTGGCTGGGCTTGGACAGACAAGATGAGGTGGTCTGCTCAGCAGGTTGTGCTGCTGTACCATTGGAAGCTCTGCCTCAGCACTCCTCCTCGCTTGCTACAAATTCCTTATGGCAATGTGCACAATTACCAATAAATAAAAAGATCTTTCTAAGACCTTTTAAAAGATCTCTCTTTTTGAACTCTTAGGCTCATATTCGTCATGTCCTGCAATTAATGCAGTTTATGTCATTTAGTATCTTACGTCTGACCTGATGAGTCTTCCATTCTAATCATCACCTTTTGTCATGATTAGATCATTTAAATCAACATGCTGGTCTGATTAAGTAATTCTAATCTCTACCTCTGATTTAAGGTGGCAATATCTAAAAAAATTTAACCTTACAGAAATGAAACTTTGAGTAGCCAGTAGCATGTTTGTAGGTGTCCAGGAGCCAGTGCTAGGGGGCTTGATTATTTCTGCTGAGGGGGTGAGAATTTTTTCTTTTACTTGCTTGTTTTAATAGTGCAGGAGACCATGTTCTTAAATCATTCTAGACAACTAAACTTCATTTTCTGTTTTATAACCCAAATAAAAATGTCATTTTACTTGTTTCCTGTTAACTTTCCCCAACATCTTGTGCCTCTGCTTTGGCCAAACAAACAGTCCGCACACTGTGGTTCTGTTGGACAGCTAGAAACTGTTTACTCATTTTGTTGACCCAGTTCCAGCCAAGCACTAAATGTGGAATACAAAAATTCAGATTGTCTTGGTCAAAGTCAGAAGAATCAGGTTTTCTGTAATATTTAGTTGCCAGTGTCCAGAAAAATGGGTGCGAATACTTTCCAAAAGAAAAGCTTTAAAGAGCATATGTGATTTTGAGGATTACCATGAGTAAGAGGATTATTATTTGAGAGACAAAGGGAATAAGAGATAACAGCACATTAGAAGAGAGTTGTTTTACATCAAAGGTGTAGGATGGTTACACACTTTGTATAATACAAGCCATTGGCCAGGGAGCCAGACAGTTGGGATTTAGATTGAGCTCTCAAGCTCTTTTAGCTTTTCTGATTTCAGCTCTATATAGCAGTGTCTGAAATATGCAAAGATGTTTGCATTCAGAAGTGAATTAAGCAACAATAATCAGCTTACAGATTTCTGTTCTGTGATATACTGAAGAAAAGAGAAAAAATCCAGACATTTAGGTCAAATATAAAAAGCCTCTGGGCTGTTTGGAGTGAGCATCCAGTTGAATGATCACAGGAAGAAATTTCTATTAAACAGTCCTTCAAAATAGCCTCTTCTCTTTGGCAAAATGCATAACTCAAACATTTAATGTCTTTCGTCTTGTCTTGAGATTTGTTTTCATCATCTGATCGCAGCTGAAATCTGAAAAAAAAATTTGAGTGTGTACTTAAAAATTTTTGTGCAATATATATTTAAGACTAAAAGTTAAGATTTTCTCATAAATTTTAGATTAAGAAAATTTACAATCAGCATTATTATGGCAATAGATCAATATGGTCTAGCCCAAAGGGCAGGAGCTTAATTCTCTTGCATCTCGTTTTGCTTCCTCTGCCTGCAGATGTAGCATGTAACTTACTTGTAGGTCAGATTTGAGCCTCCAAGCTGTGATAGCATTCCTGTAAATATGTTTGCAGCTGAATGCCAGTTCTACATTGTCTGTCCCAAGAGCTGAGCAGAGCAATTCATTAACTCTGAACTATCATCCAGCCATTTGACATATCCCTATGTGTATCCCAACCCTCTCGGGACTGGATTGGTAAGTTCCAGCATTCATCAAATAAAGCATCCAGACACATTGCAATAAGCTTACTGTTCATGTAATTAAATAAATGCAGGGAGCATGTAAATGAGTCTTTGGCAGCATGAGCCCTCGGCAGCAGCGGAGTTCGGCATTCCACTTTTCCCGATGCAGTGATGTTCCCTGCAATGCCCCTGGGGCTGCCCCGGTGGAAGCAATGGCCTTTTTGCCCAAAGTGTAAAATGCCATCGGTTAAGGAAAGAATGGTTCTAGTTCATACATCATCTGACAGGGTTTCCTTCCTCTGGCAGGGTTTCCCTGGGCTGTGGCTGAGGCGGTAACAATAGCAGGCAAACACCAGAGGGAGTTATTGTTCTACTGGAGAAAGGAGTGCCTCAGGACACAGCGCTTGTAAACAGTGCGAGGTTTCTACCCAACGAAAAATGTTCAGGTGACATGACGCCACAAAATGTAAATAGTGAAACCATTAATTCTAGTGATTTTTGAAAGAGTTGGTGTTCTTCACCAGTTTTTAGTGCTGATTCCAATGTACTGCTTCTTTGTACCAAGCAGTTGCCGCATAACACCCACTCACCCTCCAGTAATTTTTTTACATCTCTTCGCAATACCAGAGCCTTGCAGTTCAGTGTCAAGAGCCAGATGAGCAGCCAATTAGCAGTAAACTTTTTCACTTGTTTATTAAAGGAGTCTTTTCTCCTGGTCCATCCAGACAGGCCCATACTCTGTCAGAGTGCCTATGTCTTGACTGGTAAAATCCAGGTACCCTTAGAGTCCTGATTCCTCAGAGTCCTGCATGTGGAAAATGACCAGGCTGCAACCATCTCCCCAGCTGATCTAGTCTTCCTTGGAAGCAAATCTGGATACACAGACAGGAAAGAAGTGAGAGGGGTTATCTACATGCTGGAAATAGGCTGCCCTTCAGCAGCTATACCTGCATTTTATGCCTGCTAAAAGTCTGGCTGCCTTCTGCTCATGAAGTTTCAGCTGGCCACGACTAGGAGAAGTGCATCCCCTGGACTCTCCATAGAGAGGCTCTTGCAACTGCTCAATTTGCAGTAACTGAAAGAAAACACACAGTCAGCCCCAAGGTGAATCTATGCCAGTATCTTTTAGAAGAACATTTCAGTGAACAAAGTGACCCAATTCCATTGCACTTCACACAATGCTGGGGCAGGTGGAAAGCTTCTCCAATTCACTGCTGAACTTCCAAGACAAAGGACTAAAGTGGAGAGTCACTGTCTGCTTTTTCCGTGCATGTAATGAATGCTTCTGCTCTGACTGCTTTTAGTTTCTGTTATTGAAAAGGTGCTTAACTTTCCACAGCCATTACACTGAGTGTCACCTGTGGAATATGAAGCAAAGATCAGCTCACCTGTCTTTTCAGCAGAAGACTTCAAAGCTCTTTTCTATTCTCAAAAGGGTATTCTGTAAAACTCACCCTTTCATTGATGAATATCAAAGTAAATCCCGGCTGAGCCCGATGTTGAATTGTATACCTCTGGCTTTTACAATGCTGCCAAGCTGAAGGATTCTGCAACAAAACTATTTTTCCTAACAGCTTTATTGCAGGTGTGTAAGATCTAATGGAGATGAGCCTATTCTCTTCTCAGGTGTGTCAGCTTTACAGAGCTCACCAGCACATAAAGAGGATCTTGGCATTGTTACACTGGCGAACATAGAGGACGCTTCATACATCCGGGTGGATGACTTGCATTGTCAAGATCTTTTAAAAGATCTGGGCCTTATTAGAGGTGGGTGTTTAATTGTTGATTAATTAAAACACAACCATATATGAACTATCCAGGTAAACCTTTTTCTTCCGATAGGTAAAAAAGAACTCTGAGAGAACTGGAATCCCACTCTTGCCTCAACTACACCAATCTGAATGTAGAGGAGGAGAACTCTGTTTAGGTATTTGATAATGTAGATAGGTGAAATTCTCAGAAACCTCTATGCAGACCAGATGTTCAAGTAGTTTTGGTTTTACAAATCTGTTCAAATATAAGTATCTTTGTGAAATCAGGTATGATTCCTTGGTTGCAAAGTAACTCATTGCTCCTAATTTTGTAGGTAAAAATCAGTATAAAAAAATAAATCAGTATAAATTTGATACTTCCTACAATATGAAGTAAAAGTTCTTGTAAAACCAACTTCAGATTAGGAAAATAAAACTCCCTGGGCTGCTGCCACAGTCAGTGTAAAGTCAGAGGCTCTCTGTACACCTAAAGTTAGACTTTACTGTATGACTATACCACTTCAGAAGTGGTGTAGTCATACAGTATCCCTAGTCCTGTTTCAGTTTCTTTCTCCCTCCAACTCTGCTAGTAGAGCTGTTTTCTGGATCCGTGCTGTGATTATTGACTTAAATTAAAAAATGAAAAATAAAAAAGAGAGAGAAGGGAGAAAAAATTGCTACCACTGAAGACAACTTGTCCTTAATACGTGCTCTGGAAGGAGCTGAAGTAATGTTTTGTGAACAACCCATTCACTGGGGACATTTCCATTACATATTTTTAAACATGTCCATGTGTCATTTCTCTGTGATTTGCTCACAGCTCCTGAGTAGTGCAAGTGTTCCTTCTGCAACAACATTGTAGCACTCAAGTGATGGGAAATAACATTTTTTCTACAGCAGCTTTTAGGATCAATCCTGGTGTTTGGCCTGGGGAGCATTGGCTTGCTGGGGAGTGGGTAGAAGCTGCACAAGAGTTTGTGGCTGTAGCAACTGTCCTCCATTAAGTACAGATACCCAAAACAAACTGTTTTATAGACCTGAAACAACATGTTGTCATCATCCAAAACATAAAACCATGGTGAATACCTCTTAAGACAAAAGTGCAACAGCAAACATTGGAGCTTTCAATTTGTGTAAACCCAAGAGCATCATAAACAATTAAAATCAGAAATGTCAAGCATGAATTACATTCAAAACTAATCACTGTGTTATTACCTTAAAGCTCAAAAGGCTCTGCCAGGCAGATTGCAGGAACAGCAGAGGAGGCATTTGTAACATGAAGACTCATTTCTCACTAGGATCTTTCAGGATCTGGGTCTGTGAAAAGAAATCTTCAATGGTGAGAACATGGAAAAAAAAGATCAGTTTGCCCTTAGGAAAATAAGGCTTGTTAAGCTCATATAGCGCTCCTTTAATAACACATTTTTAGATACCTGTGCTTTTGAATGCCTACTTTAAAGAACACTCACTCTTTGGAGCCCTTTCATGAGGTCATATTATCTATGATAAAAACTTCTTTTAGTCACATCAATGTGTGTGTCCATATGTCAGACCTCAAACAGGGAAGAGAAGCACTGGATAGTAGTCCCAGTGACAACACAGAGACTGATTTCCAAGAGTAAAACTCTGAATCACTCTTACAGACATCTTTTTTGTTTCTTTCATTTCTACCTGAAGTTTTTACATCAAGGTATTAAGACACTTCATTTGATGTTTGTGATCGTCGGAAACTGAAGCCCTTCTACCTCATCTGAAATACGTCTGCATTTCTGCTATAGCGTATTTTCCCTAGCTCAGCTATGTTCAAACCCATTTACCAAGGTAAATCCAAAGGATTTACATATTAAAAAACTCATAGCTCCTTTGAATCCCCTGAACAGTTTATTCCACTAATTTCAGTAAAGGATATTTCTTTAGCAAATTTACTGGATGTCTTCTGAACTCGATGGAACTTTATCACTGTTAGCCTGTCATCAAAGTCATCAAAGTGTTCAATCAATGCCTGCCGATGCTGAGCTGTTAGCATTCACTCATCCTCTTTACTACAACACCTTAGTTTCATTTATGCAGCTGAATTTGCATCAGGAAAGTTGCATAGGTCTCAGGCCAGGATTAGCATGAGGTTAAAAACTCGAACCATGTTCAGGTTAGTCAGGAGCAGCCCCAGAGCCAGTTCTGTTTTGCCTCTGCTGTGTCCAGTCTAATTAATCATTGTTACTCACTGGACCCTGGATCCATGATGGGTCCTTTGGGAACCCAAGCTATGTCTAGCTTCTTTCGCTAAATTGGAGAACCAAAGGTCTAAATGGTCCATCCTGAATCCTGTCTTATTTCTACTTTCTGGGATCCTTTGGGAGTATATTTCTCACCCTAGTTCTGGTGTTGGCTACAGAAAAGACAAAATGTAAGCAGAACACACTTTTGTATATAAGTTTAAGGGGCCTCTTTATAATAATGTGATGGTACTGTGATGACAGTAACTATCTCCATTTCCATCAGTCTGTTTTCCTTCATCCCTAAAATGGCATACAAAACACACCCACTGCAGAATGTAGTATGATTCTTATGAAAGTCTACCCTTGGCCAAGCCTGTACTTGACAGCTTTTGTGCTTTGCAGAAGATTTTTTCTGGGGGCAGTCGAGGAGAGAACAACTGAAGACTGAAGCTGTTTGTATACACACAGATGTGTATTCCTGGGCTAACATTTCCCTGCCTGACCTCAGGAAGACTAGATGAAACACAGCACTAGCTGCTGAGTCAGTGAGGCTCTTTGAACTGATAACCATGGCATGTTCTGTGATGTGGTTTGCCTGGAAACATATTTGTTTCTTTTGAAAATACAAAATACCAAAATGACATCAGTTGTAGTGTGCATTGAAAAAACCTAGGCTGAGATGGCAAGCTGTTTTAGTCCATAAATGATTGCAGATGTTTGGGTGAGGCTGAAAAACACAAGGCTTTTCAAATGTGTACATTTGGGGAAGGAAGCTAGGGACATGTATAATCATGAACATATTTGTTACATACTGCAGCCCGTCAGCTGGTCCCATTTCAGCTTGGCAATTATTAAAGATGTGCAAAAGTAAGTGGAAACTATGATAGCTGCAATGCATCTGGTTTAGTGAGTGTTTTCTATTTCTGACTCTATAGGCTTTCCTCCCTTTGTCTGATGCCAGTTACATACTAAACACATAGAACTGTCAACAGGCTGAAGAAGAGGCCTAGGAGGTATACTGCTGGTTTTTATTACCACCAGATTGCAAAAGCATATAGCCTGAGCTGGTCTTCAAGCAGGCTAAGTCCCAGCTCTATGTCCCAGGAGCCTGCTTTGCTATGTAGGATCTGGATAGTACCAATTTAGAAAGCTCTCTAAGTATGTGATACTCTTTAAGTGAATGAGTCCTTTGCCAGAGTCACAGGAATGGGGACAGGATAGAAAGAAGAGCTGCTAGATGAAGAGCTAATGGCATTAGATCTTCCTCCTGATCTTCAAATTTGGGCTGTTTGGCCCTGAGTTCCAGAAGGAAGGTCCAATTGATTCGTGATGACACAGCATCAAGAAGGTGAGTGACAAAGGCTGTTGGAGGACGTGGACACCTGCTTCCCAGCCATAAGAAAAAACAAGTTATCGTGTGCCTTCACCTTCAAATAGCCACTGGCAGGCAAAATCTGTCATGACAAAATTTTTTTTGTGTGTCACTTCTTTGGGTCAAATTGCAGCTTTTTAATACCTTGCCAAATCCTTCGGCTGGATTTGTTAGAATTATCACAACAAATCAATCACAAGAAATTTTAGGTTAGAAATCCTAACCCTCTATGCAGCTGTGGGCAGAGAGTGAGGAGGGCCTTGCCGTAGTGTGTTTGTAGTTGTTCTGCAGCATTATCTCTAGTTATGTGTTAAGTTCCTGTAAACCCAGCCACTGACACCTCTGCACTCCTGTGTTTATTATTGATGACAAATTAAAAATAAGGCTTCAAGTATTAACATAACAGAAAATCTCATCATTCAGTTCTCTTAAAAATTAAACTGTGAACTACTTTTTCAAAGTTGTGCTTTTTAGGAAACTGCAACTTTTGTGAAGTGCAGTTGGAAGATGGATAATGTAATTTCTTTCCTGATCAGTGTTCTTTTCTATTTGACAGACATTTTATTTTAAAGTGTGAGTTTCATATAAGTGTGCCAAAAATGCTGAAATTGAATTGCAGGGGACTAGGGAAGAAAATCTGTTGTTTTTATGAAATGTGCAAAACTATTTAGATGGTGGTTGTTTTTTGTTTTTTTTTTACTCTTTGGGTTCAAGAAGCAATGATGCAAATAAATCAAAATAATTTTTTTAATTAAAATAAATAAAAATCTACAAAGGAATTGCAAAAGATATGACATTAGACTAGTAGTTGCACATAATTGAGACTCAAGAGTGAAAAAAATGGGTTTCAGGCACATAGATTCAAAAAACCCTCTATATTGTGCTAGAAGGCAAAATTTAGCCAGTGATTTCAAAATTCATTGTTGATATTCTGTCATTTGTTTCTTTCTCAATACATCCAACTTCATAAATACCTTTCTGTTTAAAACGTCTTCTCAATGTCTGAAAGGTTCAGCAAAACTCAGCAGCTGGGAGGAGAAAAAAGCAGAAAGCCCTTGGTGGATCTGTCCACACAAACAGCAGCAAACAGAAACTAGATTGAAACTGGTGCCCCAAGTTGCACCAGGGACTAAGGGTTTCATCAAGAGCAGAGTTATTCATAGGAATAACTGAAAAATGGTGGGACAACTCACATGACTGCAGGATTGTGATGGATGGAAATAGGCTGTTTCAAAAAGACAGGCAAGGCAAAACTGGAGGAGTCTCACTCTTTGTCAAGGGAAACTTCTGATGTATAGAAGTCAACCACAGCAACTGTGGGAAGCCCTACAGAATACCTTGGGTCAAGATCAGAGAAGTCATCTTCAAGTGGGATATTTCAGTAGGCAACTTCTACTGACCTCCAAACCAAAACAATAAGACCAACAAAGCCATATTTGGGTCACTTCAGCAAGCTTTGGAAGGTTAACAGAACCTGGTTCATGTGGGTGACTTCACCTGTCCAGACATTTGTAGGAAGAACAACACAGCAGCTCAAGTTATCCATCAAGTTCCTGGAGTGCCTAGGAGGACTATTTCCTCATACAAATTTTAGAGATGTGCCGAGCAGGAATGAGGCACTGCTGGACTCACAAACCAAGAAAACCTGCTTTGAAATATCTTTGGTGTGTGATAGCTTTGGCTGTAGTGATCACAGTTTTGGAAAGTTTGGGATTCATTTGGGCATGCTGAAGGTTAGTACTAAACCAAAGGTTTAGGCTTTAGAAGAGCAGCTTCTGAAGAGAAACTTCAGCTCACTCAAAGCCCAGGTGGCAGGCAGGGCAGGTAGAAAGGGAGGGCAGTAGTGTCCTCTGGAACCTTCCATGGAGTAAAAACATGCAAACAGGCTGGAAAGCATCCAGAGAAGGGAAACAAGGATCCTCAAAAGACTTGAAAGCCTTATGAGGAAAGAACTGGGTTTGTTTGGCCTTGAGAAAGGAAGGCTTAGGGGAGACGTAGTCTTGCAGGGGACCCTGTCTGAGAGAAGCTGCCACTGCCATGCAAGTAACATTAGCACAAAGCAACAAGGACCTGATAGCAAGATGGAAGCATTATTGAGACAACAGAAGTGCTTGGTTGCTTTAACTTTATGGCACCATCCAAACTCCTGGGTCAGTACTTCCAGTGTCTTGCAAGGCTGTACTCTTGGTAGTGATGGTGAGCATCAAAAGGAAGGAGGGGCAACAGTGCAAAAGCTGTTGGGCTACAAAGAGGGTAAAATCAATTTTTTGATTACATCATGCAAAAGCACATGATTCTGCTTCATAGAATGTAGCATGTTTCTGTGCTTCAAGTGGTGAGACTTTCACATTCTGACTGGTTCTGGGGTAAGATGTAAGCCTGGGTCATGTCCAAGTAAAATTTACCTGCAGTGATGGCAATAGCATGTTACACCAGCAAGGACTAAAGACATAGTGGTGCTGGAGGAAATTCTCTATACTCTGGTTGTTTTGGCCTGAGGGCTGAGGAGCACAGCTGTCTTCATGATCCCCTCTCTTGGGTAACAGCACATACCAAGCAGGCTGATCTCCACATCACCCTAAATTAAACATTGTTGGCAATTACTTTGAAACAGCTCATTCTTTAGTAAATGCCATCTTGATGACATTAATTTTGGTAGTGGTCTAGAAGCTACACAAGGTCTGGAATCTGTATTTCTATTTAAATCTCCCAGTCACAAGAGGTAATAACATAACATAGACAGGTAATAACATAGACATTTGGAGGAGGGTTTGTTTGGCCAAGGTGCTATCCAGACATGGTAGTTCCCCTATAGAACCAATGGGTTTGCTTAATCCCCCAGTATGCCAGAAGGGGTTTTATGAGACTTTGCAAGATGTAATCCAGAGGACATCATGGGGTTTTTTTCTCTTTTTTGTTCTGCTTTGGACAAGAAGATAATTTCAGATTGAGGCATCTCTAGCATATGTTTTCTGCAGATCTGGTGATAATAGGAACGTCTCAGTGAGGTCCCTGTATGAGTTACGTCACTTGTTTTTTGACTCTGCAATCAGAGAGGACTAGCAAGGAAGCCTGCTGTCAGTGCTGGAGAAAGGATGTAGGTCCTGGCAGTAAGCCCAGGCCTGCTCAGCAGATCAAAGGCTCTTCCCTTGGCTCCCATAGCAGCTGGAAAAGCAGCTGCCCAGTACCCTTTCAGCATCCTTCGGTCCTTTCTCTTCTGCCAGCAAATAACTTCTTTTTGCTCCACACCTCAGCAATAGTCCCTTTTTTTTCCCCCCCTGGTATCCTGCCAAGCAAGGTCCTTTTATGGAAAGTGGTTGTGTTTACTATCTGCAGGTCCCTGGGCCAGACAGTGGAAACGCACTGGGAATACTCTGATTCTTACATGCTCCTCCCTTCTCTCAGATACGCTCCCAGCTGCGACTTTAACCTGGAAGATGAGGCAAAGCTGAAAGAAACAAGCCATGCTTATAAACCCCATGCCATTTTCCAAGCCAGCCTGATGGAAGATTTGAATTTGGAAAAGTACTTTTTGTGCCAAAATAGCATAACAGCCATGCTTTGAAACTTTTCCTGCTCACCTCCCAGAAAAATAAATAGTGTGGCTTTTTGTGAGCTTCTTCGTGGTGGTTTTTCCTTTTTTAAATACATGAGTGCCTTCCTCCAAAGCTGTTGCTTGTCAGTGCTGCTCCTTGCTGTCCCTGCTAACTAATTCCTGACGGGAAGTTTGTCCGCCATGAAAGGAGAGTCAAGCAGACATGTCAGAGAACTGCAGACTCTGCAAAAAGAACACTGTGTCTGCTATTACACTGCTGTTTCTGCTTCAGTTACACTATGGGCTGGTTGATGGGAGCCTTTAAAAACAGCAGCACTGAGCTTCAAAGGCTCATGCAGCCCTTACATACCAAATTACTGCTAAATAGGGGATGAAAGCCTGACCCCTGAGTGCCCCTCTGGCAGTGTCTGCATCACCAGCACCTTTCCTTCACTCCGGTTTTGTGAGTTGATCAGCCCAGTAGTGGTAGGTGGATAAGCTGTCCTGCACGAGTCTGCTAAAGGTCTTGAAAATATTTTTGTAGTTGCTTTTGTAAGCACTGCGAGGCACTCCAGCCTGCAGTCACAGCCACACTGTGGATGTGAGGTTTTCCTTGCTCAGTAAGCTGTCCCCGAGCTTAGGTTTGCTGACTAATTATCCGCCGTCATCAAGATTAGTATGGGAACAATGTTTTAAAAGATCTTTGTTCCCAGTGTGAGTTTCTAATGGCTATTAAAACTGTGAGTGTTTGGGAGCTCCTCCGGGGAGCTCTTCTCCCTGTGTTCACACACTGCTTATAACACCTTCATACGGGTTTGCCTACTACTAATTGCCAGTAATTAATAATATTCTGTATAGAAGCACCAGAAACAGTTAATGCATGCGAATGCAGGCTGGCCCAGTGCCTAGCCAAGGTGCTTGGTATACAAGCTTTTCTTTGCCTCAGTTTCTCCTTCAGTAAAATCAAGAGAATATGAGACTTAGTAATGCTTGTCAAGTGTTTATGGGTGGGTGGTGGAAACCATTGGAAATGACAGGTGCAGAAGCATAACAGGTTATTTTCCATAGTTTTCCTTATTATACCTGATGGTTTTATAATGGAATCTAATTTTCTAACTCATCTTTTGCACAAATATGCTATATTAGACAGTAGTGGCACTGTGGGGGAAGTTGGAATAAGGGGAGAGAGTGAACTGGAGGATTATTATCACCAGAAATACATGTCATTGTTTATTATCATACCTCTAACAAGGCATAATTACCCCTGTGAAATTTTTTCTCATTGTTGTCCTTAATTGTTCTTCTCCATGTGTCTCCTACCACCGTTTCTTTATTATGTATATTGCAAAACTCCTCATGGGTCCAGTGAGGCACCAGTATCACAGAAAAGCAGTGGAGCCCCTTGAGCATGTGTAGACTTTACTTTCTATCTCCATTTTCTGCCTTCTCTGCCGTTATTGGCATCTTCCCTCTTGCCTCTTCTTTCCTCCCTGTGAGTCTGGTTTCATCTTTATCATGACTGAAACAAATAATTTTGATGAAACAAATATAAAGAAGGAGGGCAGAACACTCTCTTGTGTTTTGTTTAGTAGTGAAACACACAGCATTATAAAATATCAAAACCCCAATGACTCTGTAGGAAAATTCATGTAACAAGTAAAAGAAATGGATACCCAGAGTAAACATGTGGATGCACCAGGCAGGATTCAGTTCAAGACTGTGATGTGTCTTTATCCCAGGAGAGATATGAGATAGTCATAGGCCTTGGACTTAACAGTTTTTAGAATTCTGGAAAATTAATCATTACAGTAAGTTTTTAAAGGATTTCAAGGAGTGGTGAAGAAAGTAATTTGTTTTGAGAGGACAGCTCAGCGCTTTCTTGATCTTTTTACTGTCCCGGTAAATCATTTATCAGGGCAAACTTTCAGAAAACTCCCACACAAACTATGCTAGATAGAGTCTCCCAAAAGTAATATTACTCCTCTTTTATGCTTTCCAGACCTAAAAAAAGAGAGGCTGGAATACCAGGGTGGTACAGGCCCCTGCTTGGTAGTGTGAAGGCTTGAAAGCTTCCCTCTTCTGAAATATTAAGTGAATTGTTCATGACAATGAGGATGTTCATTTCTCATTTAACCTTGCTTTTATGTGTTTTGTTTCTGTGATATCTGACACAAAATTCAAAATAGTACCATAGTGTGAGATCTTTTCTCTTTTGAATTACTAAAATGGAATATAAGCTTTCTTTTTTTTTCTCCCTTAATTATTCTGGTTGATTTCACTAGCTTAGAGCAGAGGTGTGGTTGGAAGGCTCAGATTTTAAAATATTAAGAGAAAAGGAAAAAAAAAGCAAAAAGGAGGAATTTCTCCCTGCACATCAGAGGCCCTCAGAAAATCTGGATATACATGACTTTTTGAAGGATAGATTTTAACTTCTGTTCATCGGTTATGAGGTTTTCTCTCACAACTGGTCAAAAATATCCCAAACTATTCACTGCAGCATCAACTCCAAATATGGAGTAACAATAATGAGGTATTAAAAAGGAATTTCTCTCTGTTTATATTTGAGTTTCAAACAGTTCAGTTGCAATTGATTTATTACAGGAATATTAATTTAATTCAAGAACCAGAGCTTTGAGAGCTTTCTAATAAAATGTTAATCCAAAAATAGAATGGAAATACAAATGGAACTATAAGGAATAATGGATAATTTCTATTATTGCTTTCTCCGCAGCTGTGACCATTTTCCCATCACAGATGTTAGCACATTGTGAAAGGGAATAGTTTAAGAGGCAAAAGGAATAACTTTGTTATTAAAATTTAATTTTCATCAAGAAAAACAAAAGCAGGTGTTGAAAAAGTTTAGAGTAAATGAAAAGTGTATGGACAGAGAAAGTAGCTATACGTGCAAGAGAAAGGTACCTTTTTTATTATTATTTGCACTTAGCATGAACTGATGTGTAGATTTAAAAAAGCTCCTTCATCCTAATTATCTAATTAGCCACACTTCCTGTGAGCTGTGAGAAACCTGGAGAAACTGTAAAGAGGTGAAACAACAGGGAAGGTGGAGATTATGGACAGAGAAGGGCTGAAGTGAGAAAGAAGTAATCCAGGAGAAAACAGGCTTCATCTGCTATGTTTCTCATGGAAAAATTATCCTCAGCCTTGAAACTTGGAGGTTTTAATTGTGGACTCAAAATAAGAAACCTGTGGTTTTCTCATTCAGATTTTCAAGAAAATTTGGTTCGCCTCACCCCAGACAGTATTTACCTGGCACACAGGCCTGCTCCTTGTGCCCTTACTCATCTCTGCTCTAGAACTGTGTCTCTCTTACCTCCGTGTCTCAGGAAGACAGTGTTAGCTGTTTGCCAGCATCAAAGCAAACATGGCTGCAAAATCCCTTCCCCACAGCAGCTATTTCAGACAAGCTGCTGTGAAGGAATTTCTGCTAAAAACAGAAGAGAAAAAAAGGAGTTGGTATCTCAAAATACTTTCCTCATTGCAGCAGTCAGCTGAGGAGGAAGGTCAGGAGAGAACAACATAATGCTGTTCTCAGGGAATGTGGGGTAAGGGAAGAGGGTAGGAGACACTGAAATGTGTTCATAAAGGAGAGAAGGAAACCTCCAGATCCACAAAGAGGAGAAGCTAATGTGCCTTCAAAGTACATTTAACGTGGGATTGCTGACATGTCATCACAAGCACCAGCACAGAGCTATTACATGGGTCACTGCAGGGACAGGGTTACCATGCCCTTCTGTAATCCTGTTGGATTTATTTTATATTTAACTTTGCTGTTGAATTCCACCTTGTATAATGTTTGGTTTAGGAATAAGTGCTACAGCGTTCCATTTTTTTAATTCTCCCCTGGCAATCGGACTTGTAACCCCAACTCCCCCCATATAATTTTTTTATGAAAAGTAACGTAAAGTCTCTTTGAATAGTATCCTTCACTCTTTACAGGTATTTTTCATGGGAAGTTCAAAGAGAACTTTCTATTTCTCAGATACTCATGTTGTTTTTGCAGGTGCTTTACAAAAGTTTCCATTAACAAATAAACAGTAAGAGTCAGGTGTGATGAAAATTGCTCAGCCACAGACCATCAACACTGAATATGCTAAGATACAGTTGAAGTGAGTTGCATAAAAAGTGCTAAAATCTGACCTAGTTCCATAAGAAGTGTTACAGAATGATGCTGCACACAACAAAAAATGCCAAAAATCTTTTTCCAAGCTTTGTGAATAGTAAAAGAGGCGACTATGTTCATTATTACAAACACTTTTAACCCAAGCTTCTTCTTAATGAATTTTCACTGACACACTCACAGCCTTCTATGATCCAAAATACAGAACCATCATCCTTCTCCTTTTCCACAAAAGAAAAAAAGAAAAAAAAAAAAAGTGGTCTTAGAAGCAAGCAAAAAGAAAACAAAAAGCAGCAGCACCTCAAACATGTTACTGATGTCAGAAAGCTTGTGGCGAAAAAACAAATATAATACCTTCAAACTTCCAGTTCTCATAGGTGGGTTTGGTATGGATATGGCGAGAGGGTGTTGAGACAAAGTCAGAGTCTAAACTGCATGTGCTCCAAGCATTTGCACGGAAACTGATTTCTTGTTTCCATTGGAACAGCATCAGCAGGTCAACAGCTGCCTTTGTTGAGGACGCCTGACCAGCAGCAGTCACCAAGTCCATCCACAGTTTCCCCTTTGGTGACAATATGAAGAATATCCCAAAAACACCTGTGCCTAAGCTCTGCCTCACTTGTCTGGGTCACTTGTGCATGAGGTCACAACACTGAGCTGTGCAGGTGGTGCTTAGGACACACCCTGAGCAAGACTCACCAACTACAAGTCAGCACAGAAGCTTCATATTTTTGACAGTGGTGGCCTTGCATCAATTCAGAGTTTATATACTTCCTCAGAAATCCTCTTACTAATTTTGAAAGTAGTAGAAATAATGGATATTTCTTTCTGCTTGATGATAAATACATTGAAGACTGTGAACCAAATCCAGACAAAATATTGCTTGAGGCAGAAGCCATTATATTTGAAGGAGTCCTTGACATCTTCTGGAACAGAAGATATCTTGCTATTTTTCTTTTTTTATTTTTAATGTATTTAATGTATTTTTAATTTTTAAGACTCACGAAAGCAAGGGTCTATTTACAAACCTATCTGAACAAATATCTCCAAAGACAAAAGGTAATTGCCTGATGATTGCCACTGTGGTAGCAACAAAAATTTAATTATTAATGGTAAGACTTCATCTCCACCATTTTTGCAGACTATAATGCCTTGTGGGAGAGGGAATGTGCTTCATTAAGGGCTTCTCTTAAAAAACAAATGCAAACCATATGCATGTTCAGTTCAAGGTCTTTACCTCAGAAATAATTATGTCCACAGCTACACACTGCCTGTTAGCTAAATGTCATTCAAGGTCTTCCTTGTAATATTAGAAGTATGAGTAATACCAGATTAACCAAGTTCCTGAAAAGTATTTTGAGGGCTATTCTTTAAAGCAAATTAGATTGTGGGACATTGCTCAAGGCAGAGAGAGGACACTGGAAACTTTAAGGAACGAAGCAGTCCTCTTGACATTTACTACAGGGTTATTTGTGTGTTGCTAGGCACAGGGCTTTTGCATGTGAATAAGAGCTACATGTACATGGACAGAGTGTTAAAAAGTGAAATTTGGGGGAAAGTAGTTCAAATGGTGCCTACAAATTTGGGATCTCTGAGGTCGAGGGTAGCAAGTGCACAGGCTAAGGTCCAAAGTTCCAATGAGACACAGAGAGGGATCACAATATTCAGAAATGAAGCACCTTATTTGGCAGGAAATAAAATACAGAAGCATGAGCGTGTAAGCATATGTATTGTGTTAAGTATATATATTTTGTGTATTGTCCTGAAATATAGTTGCTGGTAAAAGGTGATTCTGCTATAAAGAAAGAACCATATCTCTACTCAATTCTTTGGTAATATAGCTACTCTTTGTTTCATCAAATAGGAGAGATATTCACCCTGACAAGGGGTTCCCTCAGACCCGGGGACATTAACCAATTGCAGTTTAAAGAAACTTAAAGTGGGCATGAATGAGTAAAGACAGAAGGAAAAGAGTGTGAGGGATCAGCATGTGTGAGATAGAGAGCGAGGGAGAACTGCTCTTTCTTGTAGGAGTTAAGCTGGGAAATGATACCTGTCCTTAGGTATTATGGTGAATGAAGCCCATTGTTGGGTCTGGAGCTGCTAGTTTAACCCTTGCAGTGAAGGGACCTGACCTTCTGATGGTTGCCACGTGGCCCTGAGTCTGTGAAGTGGCACCAAGCTGGCAGCTCTGCCTTGCAGTGTCACACAGTCTCACCCTACGTACATGACAACATTGAGTGGTCCTCAGAAGGACAACAGTGTGTTATGCATCACAAGCTGCCTAGTGTCCTGCCACAGTGAACCCCCCACCCAGTTCCAGAAAAGCTCCTGCTCATGGCTGCTCAGTGGGGTTATGGATGTGCTGGAAAAATCATGGTGTGTTCTTACTACACAATATACGTGCACACAGTCACATATCTGGATCTATTTCTTTTCAGCTTATACCTGTGTAGTTCTGTTGACCTTGGTGGATTTATCCAGGTGTATGTCAGGCCAGAATCAAAGCTTCTTCTCTGTCAGTGTAAAGGGAGTCAGAAGCTGGGCTGGTGTGCTAAACACAACACATGATTACTAAGAGAAATGACTTGGCAGGAGTTGAAGCACCAGACATACAGAAAATGTTTGCTTTGAAATTCCAGAGACTTGACTGTCCCTTTGGTTTTTTGGAATGCTTTGATTTAGTCATGTGGGGTGGGAGCTGGCTGTAACCTTGCAAGGGCACTGGGAACAGTACCTCTTGTGCAGCTACAGGAGATGTGAAGGGAATTAACTGTCAGCAAGCTTCAGGGAGACAGCAGATGTATACGTGGTTAAGAGAAGTTTGGCTGGCTTGTAAAATTTATTTCCACCACAAGATCAAAAGTGTATAAAATATGTAATCCTTGGATGTGTAATGTATAACAGGACTTAGCAGTGTAAGTGAGGGAAGAGTGAATTCATTGCATGCGAATGGCTGAACAGTTTCACTCGTAATTACTTGAGAGCAGGAAAAAAAGAGAAGGCTCCTGCAGTTTCCGCAATTACAAATTACACATGCCCACAAGGAACTCAGGATTTGGTGCATTTTAATAATCCATTTTATGATTAATTTTCAGAAGTAAACATTCCAAGCCAACTCTGCTTGCTTTTGGGTGCAATTTACAGGACAGCCCTTGCATCAGCAGAATGAAGTATTGACGCAAACCTCCTTGCTGTACTTGAGTACTCTTCTGATTTACTCATGCACTCATCAGTTAAAGGTGGCTTGAATACATTTTCTGCTTCTACTTATGTCACTAGCTCAAGCATGAGTGTAGATGGTGCTCCCCCAAAAAATTTTCAGTGTCAGAAAAGCAGCAGTGGAACTGGATGCTGTTCCCATGTTCCCAGGGCCTCCTGCTAGACTCCTACCCCATTACGCATCCAGGACCAAAGCCTACATTCCTGGTGGACACACTGGACATTGCTAATGGGGTTTTCACGAGAAGAGAGAAAAAAAACCACCTGGCTGAATCTTCCTCACAATGGCTTCAGTAATTCAGCCCTCTTCTGTAGCTTTTGTATATTGTTAATAAGTGGTTCCATTTATTTCACTAGGCATTTTTTTCCTAGGATGATAACAAAAGAAGGATGAGGGGGAAGAAACACTGATTACATACTTTAAAAGTGGATGTAACAAAAGGAAGGAAAAATTATTACTGCTGTAAAAATGTGCTTCTGTTCCACCTTCTTAATAACCCAACTGTGGAGAAATATTCTGATCAGATTTTTTAAAAATATGTGTTCCCACTGATAAATCAGCTTTTCTGATTTGCCCTAGATTCTTTCTGATTTGCCCTAGTCTCTGAGAATAGTCACATGCATAAACCTCACAGATGATCTCTGATGATCAAATTGGAGGGCACAAGAAACATGCTGACCAGGGAACCAGCACAAGCCATACTACACATGAAAGTTAGAATTTATCAGTATGGGACCTCTTACCTGAGATCATTCATTTGATGTAGTCTGGGAGACTTTTACTGAAGCAAGTTTTACTGGAAAAAAGAATAGGTAGGCTATAATCATTGCTGACTTCTTGACTCTAGGTTTGCTAGTGAGGCATCTGCCCATGCTTTTGATTCTCCTTTGATTGAGGTTTGGTTTTTTCACCAAGCATCCTAGGAAGGGGGTTGATGCCCCATCCCTGTCCACATTTAAGAGGCATTTGGGCAATGCCCTTAATAATTTGCTTTAACTGCTTCTCAGCCCTGAAATGGTAAGGCAGTTCGGCTATATGATCATCGTAGGATCTTTCCAACAAAAATATTCTATTCTATTCTATCCTATTCTATCCTATCCTATTCTATTCTATTCTATTCTATTCTATTCTATTCTATTCTATTCTATTCTATTCTATTCTATTCTATTCTATTCTATTCTATTCTATTCTATTCTATTCTATTCTATTCGTTTCTGTTTCTGTTTCTGTTTCTGTTTCTGTTCTTTTCTTTGACATTCTGTTTATTTAACATTGTACTTCACTATAAGATCATGTTGAACATTTGGGTGAATAAAACCTACTTCTACAGCACAACTCTTGTGAGGAACAGCTGAGGGAGCTGGGGTTGCTTAGCCTGGGGAAAAGGAGGCTCAGGGGAGACCTTACTGCTCTCTACAAGTGCATGAAAGGAGGTTATAATGAGGCTCATCTCCCAGGTAATAAGGGGAAGGACAAGAGGAGGCAGCCACAAGTTGTGCCAGGGGAGGTTTATATTAGACATTAGGAAAAATTTCTCAGCTTAAAGAATAGTCAGGCATTGGAATATGCTGCCCAAGGAGGAAGTGTTGGAATCACCATCCCTGGAAGCGTTCACAAGACATGGTGAATGTGGCATTTGGAAATATGATTTTGTGATGTGCTTGGCAGTGCTGGTTTAATGGCTGGAAGTGATGATCTCAGAGGTCTGTTCTAACGTTAACAATTCCATGATTCTATGAAAAGGTTTTAAACTGTGTTAGAAGGTCGGATAGGAGTTACGAGAAGCTGATTGCTTTTAAGAATGTGGACTAAGGAATGTGTAAGAATTTTATTTTAATTCAACATTGACAGTTTCTTTATGGTGAGTTGCCCTAGCTGTGTTGCCAAGAACACTGCAAGCCCTCAGACTATGAGTGCTGCAAACAGCACAGTAAAACATGTCGACAGCAGACAGGGAAATTGCATTTCATACATAATTCACAACGTACTACAGCGATTCTGTAAGGTCAGTATCTGTTGTGAACTCAGAGAAAATCAGAGAGAAAAGAAATAAGCATTTGTTCTCCTGATCTTAGAAAGAGCTGTCTACAAGGTGCTGATTTCCACTGCAGAGCACTACACAAACAGCAAAGAAGAGCTCTACTATGTATAGTCAAGCAGTGCATGTGAGACAGATAAACTCTGAGGGTAGAATAGTATCGTTTTGTTTCCAGATTTTCATCTCAGAGCTCCACAAAAATGGAGAAAAGAGACTAAATATAAACAGGGGAAATTTTGTGCAGCAACATGCTGAAGTTGTTTAGCGCTGAGATTCCTCTTGCCTAATTGGCCATCCAAAATAAGTCATCTGGGCCTGATGTTCAGTGAAGGGAGGGAGGCAGACATTGCCAAAGGGTAGTTCATCTCCTTCAAAAATAGCTCTTACAAGGAGGGTGGGATAAGTTACTTGACAGAGTGCCTGTGGTTTCCAGGTATTTATAGCCGTTTATACAGGTTCTCCCAGATTTTTCCTCTTTTTGTTTTCCGGATATATTTGCTAAGTGGTGTTTGAGTGTGCTTTGTATCTGTTTCAGATTTCCTTTTGCAGTAAGGAACTGCAATTATTCAGACTGAAACTGCTCAGCATACAGAAGCCAAGTCATAACTGGGATATTCAGACAGACAGTACTGCAGCAGGCCATGAACAGCATGTTGGAAAACTTCAGGCATCTTGTGCATACTCTGTACAGTGAGTAGGCACTTAGACAGGGACTTCTGGACAAAGAGGGTGATATTTACTGTGTTGTTACAGAAAGCAAAACAGCAGGTGCACAAGAGGCCAATGATCAAACAATGCATTGAATTCCAAAGCAAAAATATGGTGTCCTGAGAGTCTGTAGGAAAGGAGGAATTCAGCTGTAATGACACCTGTTTGGGGAGGGCAGTGAGGCTCAGAAAGAGCATCTGCAAGGCTGCAATGCCAGGCCAGGCTGGGGAAGGGGCAGAAAGCCTGGAGGGAAGCCACGGTAGAGAACACAGTGAATGTTTGTCCTACAGACAGAGAGAGATGTGGACACCCCGAGGTAAAGGGCTTCTTTTTCCTACAGGAAGCATGTTTTTGTTTGTCTGCATGCTTGTTAGAATGGAAAACTGTCCAGGAACAGTCAGGACAAAGTCAGGAGAACAATGTGTGTGTCTGCGTGTGAGCAAGGGAGAAGGGAGTAGTATTTCTGTGAGCAGTGCTCACATGGCCACATATGGGCTAACAAAAATTGAAAAGGCAGCTATTCTTTCTCTGGATGTAGTTTGAAACCCATCATTAATTAAATAATGCTGTCCTTTTATTTCCAGACTAGCTTAAGCTGTAACAGAGTGTAATCTGTTGAATAATAAATATCCTTGTGTTTCATGGAATGTTCTTTAACGACATAATGATGCATGTCAAGAAGAAATCTGTGGTTCTCCCTGAGCATCCCTGAAGTTGTTTAGATTTGCCTTTTTAACAAAGTTTTTAATGTAATCACTGCAGAGAAATATCATAAGGCAATGGTGGTTTGCAGATGGTCTGGAGACCATATTAAAATAATAAAATCATAAACCAGAGAGTTAAAACACAGGCAAGAAGAGTGCCAAGCAGGCCACAAATGTGTGGCAGGAATTTTATTTGCAAACACAAGGGATGGCCCACAAAGGCTGCTCACTGGTGGAAGTTCCTATGAGTTTTCACTGATTTCTCTGGCGTTTTGCATCCACCAATAGTTTTGTAAGATGTGAACAGCTGGGGAGGCGACATGTGTGTCTGTGTACTCTATTCCATGGTGTGAGGCAAGGCAAATCAGGGTCCCATCAACAGTGAGCAAGTGTTGGTGAGTCACTGAAGCTGTCGCTTGCAATGTGTCATCTTCCACAAAAAAAACAAGCATGTTGTATGTGATCCATTACCTATTTATTTAAATGGACAGTAGAGTGGACTCATCTGCCTGTTTCACCTGCAATTCTGGCAGCACAAGAGAGCTGTGACAGGGCCTGCCCCTTGGGCTGGGTTACAGCTGCTTGGTAGCACTGGAACACGAGTTCCTGGCATACTGGTGATCTGAGCACTTCTGAACATACAGTTAAATGTTTACTTAACAAATAGTCTACAAATGACAAATATCCTCAAATGTTGGTCCTTATTTCAAGTTAAAAGCTGTTATGTTTTCATGAATACAAAGGGAAATATCTACTCTGTGCAAAATACCTTTTTAACTCATAAACGACTAATAAAATATTTATAGCCTTTATATTCTATTCAATAGCACATCAAAAATCACATGGATTTGTGTGTTTCTCCCCTCCAAGGCCGTGCACTAAAATGAACACAAAATGGCTACTTTCCATTATGCTGTAGCCTCCTTAGTGACTAATGGATTCCATCTACAACAGAGAACAGGTCTGTATCTGCATTCTGCAAACAGCTTTCCTCCGAGCAGCCAGGCAAAACCCCCACATTTGCATGCCTTCAAACACTGGGATGTAAAAACTAGGGAGGTCGTTTTATTTTCTAAGAGAAGCTAGCCTGAAAATAATTCGTGTTCTTTTTACTCTGTGTTAGACACAGATGATTAGTCTGAAAGGTAAAGAAAATTCTTTTCAAGTAAATGAATCTATTCATACTTAGATGAGCTATTCTGCATTGGCAACCTGTGGAAATGGTAATCTAATCATGCCACAGTATTAGTATCCAATATGCTGAAACCTTGTAATTCATAGCTCAAGGGGAATGTGGAAGATAGTTGAGAATCCAGTAATTATAGGGCTGGTGTTAGACTGAGCAGTGAAATAATGTGCATTATTTTTCTCATAAGCAGATTTTTTTTTTAAGCCCATAGTGAGCAACTGAGCTGCAGGGTTTTTGTCTTTGACAAAAAGCTGTAGGACATCTGGTGCTATTAACTATAATTCCCTCCTTGTCCCAGTAACACCTTTATAAAAATAGATGCACATGCATGTACACTTACCTTAAAGCCGAAGAAAACGTTTTCAAGAAAAAACATTTCTGAACATATCTCCATATGCTGTTCTGTGAAGTGAAGAATGGCAGGGAACTAAGTTGTATTTGGATCCAAACCAGTTCATGCTGGGGACACTCACCTCTTTAACCTGTGGTGTTTACCTAGTTTATCTGTGGCAAAGGATCACCTGTACAGATTCATCCTCATCTAGAAAGGCCCAGGACACTGACCAAGCCTTTGAAGCTCTTCTGCTCACTTCCTGTAGCATTTTAGTTCTGAGGTTTTAGCCTTTTTATTACTGCAAGTTGTGTTTTTATTTAGTATTGGGATTTGAGTCTGCATAGTCAGTGTTACAAGATACTTTGAGACTTAACATGAAAGCTGTGGATGGACCAAATAATCCCTCCCAGTGTCATATGCTGAGGAAACTGAGAATGGTACCCAAAAGGAGCATCCCCAAAAAAACCTCCAAAGATACAAATCGAAGCTCAGGACAAAAGTATGCCTTGAAATTTGTTGCATCATGCAAGACGAGAAGAAAAGCAAAACCCAAAGGCAGAGTTGAAGATGAACGTACCTTTGTAGTGTATGCATGGGTGGCTGTGTTTATGTGTTCGGGCAGGTACAAGCACACAGGTATTTATTGTCCTTGTGGGCTCCTCTTCCTTGCCCCACACGCGGTGCCTCCCCCACCTGTCACCCTGATGCGTGTTTTACAGCGTGGGGTAAGATTTTCCAAATGTGCTTCCAAGAGCAATAATGCTATATTGTTTTTATTAGAAAACTGCATGTGCACAGTAACAATTCATCTAGCCTCTGCCTCATCTGGCAAAGTGCAAAAACACACTGTGCAGTCAGGAACATGTGTTAATGATGCAACTGATGTTGAAATTGTCACGTAGGATACATTTCACACATGGCGGGCTATGGAAAGTCATGGGAAGCACAGTTCTTGACCAAGTGGCAAACAGCAGTCTAAGAAATGTGAAATATAGCCTTTTAAACCCATTTTTTTCTTTTGACAATGTCACCTATAAGGCAAGGGGAAGTAACGTGTGCTCAGCTCTCCTTAGTGAGGCTAATGCCATCATCTAGGAGGTCTTACTTTTAACTTGTAAAAATGGAAGTGAGGAAATAAGGCTCTGGAACATTTCAGAGGAGCTTAGGACACAAACTGTAATGCTAACTTAAATTAGAGGGAATAGAGCTTTCCATCCTGAAGGACTCTGAACATGCTAAGCAGTGGAACAGGCTCCCTGGGAAACTGGTGGAGTCACCATCCCTGGAATGTTCAAAAACCAAGCAGACATGGCACTTCCTGATATGGTTTTAATGGGTGATATTCTGTTGAAGGTTGGACTTGATGATCTTGAAGGTCTTCTTCAACCTTCATGACTCTATGATTCAGTGCTTAACAGACCATTTCCATTCTGTTGTGTAAGCATGGCAAGGTTTGAAATTATAATTATTGAAATTATTTCTCTTGAAAGGTTTTGCACTTTTTCCTTTGTCATTATAGAATTATTCATAAATAGATATTTGTTTTGCCTTATAGGAGTCCAAATTCCATTTGATGTGCTTAAAAATAGACACAAAGGGTTTCCATACAGGCATGTATACAGAGCATTAAGGGTATGCTTTTCCAACTTCACATTTTAAACTTTCATGTAAAGAAAAGTATTTCTATATATTTTTTTGATTATGTAAAAGGATTAGAAAATAAGAAAAAAAGGAAAAAAAAAACCTGGATTGGTGACTTTTTACTTGGCTCTAGGGGGTTAAAAATATTGCTCACAAGAAAATAGGGAGAAATACGAAACAATCTTGTCCCGTTGAGATGACATTTTTCTCTTGATAAGCAGGTCAAATCAGCAGGTTCCCAATCTCAAAGAAAACTGCTGTGGTGGCCTACTTGGCTGTTAATACGTAGCACATTCAACACATGCATAGAAAAGTCAACTGAATTGAATAACAAGGAAAATATGACTCACCCACAGGACTAAGCACTAAATTCAGGAAAACTCTAAGAAAGTTCCTCTTCTTTTTTTGAACATATTTCACTCCTGGTGTACGTGAATTAAACAGCAGTCTTAGACACAAAAGAATGACATTGTATGTGTAATAAGCTGCTTTGAAATTATTAAAATGTATTTGTTAGTGCTTTTTCTAATCGTTGTGCAGGTAGGGGAGTCCGTGCCCTGAGAAACCTTAGAGAGAAACAAGTTCATGCACACACTTTGTTGCTATTTCCTTCGCCCAAGTCACTCAGCCAAAGTATCTTGAATATTGCCCTATTTAGTCTTTAAAGCTGAAGGGAGTCAGACCTGCCTGACCTTTGACAGACTCTGAAGAAAACAAAGGTTGTGGGGGAAGACTGCTGGCTCAATGTGCTGTACCTCTCAGCAGTAAAGTCTCTCTAACTCTGGAAATTCTCCAAAAGTACTGTGGTTATTCCACAATAGCTCTTCATCTGGATACCCTTAATCTCAAATAAAAAACAGGGGTGTCGTGATTCAGTTTATACTTCCAAAATGCATAATTATTCCAGAGTAATAGGTCTTCTGGAAAGCATCCAACTAGCCTCAGCCTGTCCTCTCAGCTGGGTGCAGTGCAGCCCTGGATGATGCTGCTGTGACCTAGAGCTAGGCACACTCTGTGTATCCTCTTACATCTCCTGTGATAAAAAGTAAATTATATTAATAGTTAGTAACAAGAGCTGACTGATTTACTCACTGGAACTGATTTTTATCTTGAATTTTAATGTTTTTTTCCAGTTCACAAGTTGTTTGTGAACAGTTGTCATTATTACACATGTATTTGTTTTTCCTTTGGTAACAGGCAGTTAAGGAAAAGCAGACACTGGTCTGTGGATTATTCATCATCTGTCCATTTTAATTATTTGCTTTTTGTGCTCAGTGATTGGCATTTGACAGTGATGCTGCTCAGACTCTGTAATTTGATGAGAACAAATATGGATGACCACATGTTAACCAGGCAGATAAAGGTGCTGGTGTTAAGACAGACATTCTTCAAACATCCGTGCAAACAGAAATTGAGGTCATAGAAAGGTTTTCAAGCAAAGCAGAGATGAACAAAACAGCCTGAGTTGAACCAGGCTGAGAGTTGCTCTGCTTGGCGTCCTTGGTTTTGACCAACATTTGCAGCTATTTGTAGGAGTGTGTTATATTTATTTATGTATTTACTTATTTTTAACGGACCAATTTGTACAAGAGGATCCAGACTTGATTTCTTCCCCTTTCTTTCACATCCTCCAAGCCTGTGCTAGCATTCTCAGTCAGAGATTTGGGTTTACCCAGTAAAGTCTCAGAAATGGATTTCTGATCAAAAATAAATACCAAGCCTATCTGGGTAATATGGGGGTGTGATAGAAGGGTCTTATTAGAGGCATGACTAAGAAGTAGTTTCAGGCTGAGGCAAGAAACTGTAGGGAGAAAACTCAAAAATTAGAACCTTGGTTTAAATTTGGAGTTTCCTGCATTTCATGCACTGAGAGGTCTGGAGTATTAGCTATGTGCATATGAAATTGTATGGATTTGTAGGATTCATTTTGTTGGCATGGCAAAGATTTTTCTAATGGCTTTGTGATCTACAGAAAGCATTTATGTAGTCTAAAGATTCAAAAGATCTAAATAATTTGAAGTGTCAA
The DNA here is from genome assembly GCA_008694505.1 of Cyanoderma ruficeps. Classification (NCBI taxonomy): domain Eukaryota; kingdom Metazoa; phylum Chordata; class Aves; order Passeriformes; family Timaliidae; genus Cyanoderma; species Cyanoderma ruficeps. The sequence continues at coordinate 18,484,075 of VZDJ01007755.1, read as the reverse complement.
AATTTGTTTGGGCTTGTTTGCCTTCTCTTCTTTGTGTCTCAAATAGGTGTGCTGGGTCTACCTTCTGACTTAGCCAACCCAGAATGTCTGAGTTTATCTTTTAGCTAAGTCACTACAAAATGCTTTTTTTTTTTTTTTTTTGCATTTAAGTAAAGGTGAGAAATGCTGAAATTGTTTTGCTGTCTAGGGGTCAGAGAAAAGGGGGGTGCTAATGATGAACACTAATTCCAAAATCTCTTGCTGAAGTAAACTGCAAGTGGAAAATAAAATGACTGCTTTAGAGAAAGAAAAGTTTATTCTCATTGTTCTATAATGTGACAATGCTTCTTGTCCTTGTGGAAATTATGTAAAATAAACATTATTTTTGCCACTGGAATGATATTCACAAATTCAGGGTTTCAGGATCATGATGGCAAGTTTTAAATTTTCCACCTCTACTGGTCTGAATTTTTTTTTAATAAAAGAGAAATGAACAAAAAAGAAGGAAAAAAGCTGTTAGAATATTATCAGGCATGCAGTTAGTGTCTCCAAGGAAGACATGGGGTTTTGTGTGTGACATCTCCTTCAAACTCTAAATCTATATTGCAGCCATTTTTTAATAAATTGAGAAATATATGAAAAGAAATTGCAATGTCTTTCACTCAAGCCTTGCTTAAAAGTCACACAAGACTGATCTGTCCTCTTTCATCCATGCCAGGGCTACAGTCTTTCTCTATCTAAATGTCTTCTGGGTGCTAACTCAGGACTCCAAACAATAAGTGATTTTTGTGCTCAGATTTATTGAAATGCTCTTATCTGTACACTATAATGACTGTAAATGAGATGTCTATTTTTTGTGCTCAGGGCACTTGGGCTGATCATTAGGAATTTTTCACACTAAGAGTATTTTCAGCTGACTTGTTGCATTATTAAGTAGGACCCTTGTCATAAAAATAAGCAAATAGCTGAAAGGATGAGGTCACTCATGGTGACCTCAGTCCTGTCACTGAGCAAGGATGTAACTTGTTCATTTGAATGTAAAATGAGATGTTAGAATCAGGGTTTTGTGCAGATTTGAATTCCTCTCAACACCAAATGTGTATTTCAAATATACTTTTCATATGCATTGTTCACCAAACAATTCAACTCTTTTCAAGTTAATTCAAGAAAAGTGCTGACATTCTTAAGTCTCTGTTTTGCTATTTTCCCTGAAATTAGGCCAAAGATAAGTATAATTTCTTGTGTAAACACTTTGTCTACATTTCCTCCTCATTTGAGAGGGGGTTGGATTTTCCCCCACTGTGCCAGAGGATCTGCCCTGACAGGTGACTTTTCACAGGTCATCTGATAACCTTTTCAGCAGAGACAAAACTTTTGAGCTGGGGCATAATTCTCTGTCTCAGGTGACAAGTCACTGTTCAGCCTTGGGCACAGATTTAGCTGTAATTTTCCTTCTTCCCTCCCTTCTCCCTGCCGCAAGAAGCTCTTCCTTTTGGTTTTGGTTTGGATTTTTTAGGAAATAAACAAGCATAACTTGCTTGTTTTAGACATTCCTGCTTGGATTGAAATCACCCCAAAAGTGATAAGTGTGCTGAAAAATGCAGTACTGGCTGCTTGAAAACAAGTCAGTTCTTCCCTGTCTGAACAGATGTTCTTGCTCAATAGGCACGTGATACTTTTCTTCCTGAAACCTGGTGTTCTACAGTTATGTTTATAAGGGTTTTATCTATGAGAATAACATAGTGTGCTGTTATACCTGCATACATTTTTCGACCCTGTGGTGTTACACATAAATTCACAGTAAAATAGTTTAAATGAATTCTTGTGGTGCTTCATGGCACTTCATAGTAGCTAAAAAGTTGTTCCTATTGTTTTTATCAATCACATTCTTCTTTTAGTTGACATTGGCTTTTATTTTCTTGTCTTTGGCGCTTGTAGTTTCTTCCCAACATCTGATTAAAATATAGCAGCCCTTCATCATCACTGTCATTGGAATAGCTTTTAACTCTTAGACAAACTATTTAATAAAATCTTATATATCAAATAGCATACAACTCAAATGCTGACTTTTGAGACAATGCCAAAGAGTAACACCTTGGTGGCACCAAGTACTGAGGAAAAAAAATCCTCAACATATGCTTTGGTTTAGAGTTTAAAGAGATTTGATTGCTGGATCAGGTGATAAAGTGCTTTCTGCTCTGAGGAATCACAACCTATACTCAGCAGCATCATAAAGTAGTTTGATAAATAAAGTAGGTGGCTATTGTACAGAAATAGTAAATCCTACCTCATATAGGCTGCATTAAATGCATTTGAAGAGTCTATGTCAGAGCAATGACTTGATTTCTTAAAATCTTCTGAACAGCCTTAGGGTTGAGTAGTATGCAAAGCTGGTGTACCTACATTTCCGTATTTGCTGTGTATACCAGTCCCCTAATGACTGGATGAATATAACTGCCCTATATGTGTATGTGTGCGTATTTTATATATATACATATTAAAAAAACAATGCCTGTTCATTGTGTTCTCTAGTTTACTGTAGTTTAAAAAAAATCCCAGGTATAAAAGTAAGCAAACCATGCAGGCACAACTGAACTCAAATACAGCAACATTGAAAACTGATTATGACCCAGAAAATTAAATTTCACAAATTCTTACTGGGTTAAATGATACTTATAGTTTTTATTGGATTCAAATGGATATAACTGATAACAATGTGCAGCTTGTTTGCACACCATGGCATAAAAGGAAATCACTTTTAAATCATTGAACTGATGCAGTTAATTGCAATAAATTATTTTAAAGAATCACTCTTATTTCCTTCATTTACGTTTTTAAAAAAAGACATTAACAGTTATATTCATTTCTAAATATGTCCACATCAGGGGTGAGTTTGCAGCAATTTAAACTAATTAATTTCTAAGCCAATTTAGATGCATCACTAATCAAATTCTATGAGACCAGCTTGATACCAATGCGTGCAATAATACAGAATTCTGCTTACCCTACCTTAAGTTTATTAAGTATTCAGAAAACCACTGGGGGTAAAAACCAGTAGAAACTTGTTTTCTTGCTGACATCAGCAGCAAACAAAGAAGGTACATCTCCAGACTGAGGAAGAGGGAGAAACTTTTACAGACATTTTTTTATACAGAAATCACACTTTGAATCAATACTCCAGCCAAGCGTTGCCTTCTGTACTAGGGTAACAGTCACCCTAGGGCACCTTCTGAAAGTTAGGTGCAATGAAGAGCTTAAAAGAAAATCCTTGCCATGATGTTGAAAAGAGTGATGTAACATTAATACTTAGCTAATTTAAATGCTACATGATCAGATTACTCAGAGAGAACTGACCTGCTTAAGTCTTCTCTAGGTTCACAGGTTGGTTTCTGGGATTCAGGGATTCAGAACGAGAGGATCCTAATTATTTAGTCTGACCTCCTGTGACAACTATACAATTTCAACTTGCAATTTCTCAATCAAATTTGTAACACACTCCTCCTAAAATGACTGACTGGTAAACTTGCTTTATCATCAGTCTGCCACCATGAAAGGATAAGACACTGGCAGCAGAGGCTCAGGAAGAACAAAATGCAGTTCTTCTTAACAAGCTGTGAAGGAAGGCACATCACACAGTACTTGCTTCAGTAAAAGTCAGGAGATTGTTACTTATATGTGAGCTTGGTTCTGACCACACATCTGCCTTGATGTTTCTCTGGGTTTGATAGGGTTTTAACCTCTTGGATGTTTAGATATTAACTATTCCTTCTGTAACTGAAGGGACGGCATATGTACAAGAGTATATTAATATGGCCAGCACCAGTAGTTATTACAATGGTACTTTCAAGAAACAGCACCTGCAGTGATGTGCCCAAACACAGTGGGATGTGTGGGTTCCACTATGGCACACTGACTTCTGGCACGTTGAAAGAGCTACTGATGCAGTCTGAAAATTAGGTTTTATACCAAACCCTCACAGTTTGGGTGAGGTTTTCAAGAATCCAAATCCAATTCAGAAATGTAAACAAGGGACAGGTTTACAGTTATTACCACCAGGAACTTGCAGTGTGCACTTGTAGACAAAGTCTTTACATTCAACCATTACTCAGCAGGCAAAAAAGTAAGTGATGAGTTTTTCAAAGTATGCTCAGATTTGAAAATTTCTAAATTCATCTTCTAACCATGGTGACTAGATACTTGCAGACCCCTGTGTTTCAACCCCCTGTGTTTCTGAAAATCTTGGGTTTGGTTCTTGTACTGTGTTTTTACTTAAATATCTGCTTACATAGATGTGTCTGTATTTGGTTAGCACGAGCCCACATTTTTAAAAAAATAGCCCATTTTGTTTTATTAGCATTATTGCCAAGGGGAAAAGATGCAAATACTGGAACTCGAGCGTGCTGCAGTAACACATAACCAAGTGTTATATCAAAGTGCCAGTGAAGTTGCTTTCTGGAAAATATATAGGAAAAGAATCTGATTTCATTAAGCTGAATATTATTGCATTTATTTACTGTTACACATTCTTGATCTAAGTGGGATAAACTACCATATTTCACAAGGTTTTCTTTGTTTTCCATAAATGCCTTTTACAAAATTAAAGTAGTGATATTCAGAAAGCTTATTAATTTCTTACCATGATGATTTTATGACATATAAATCCTGAAACATAAAATACTTCTAAGTACCCTATTTTTATCTAAGGTTATAAGGTTTCATGTTTTCCATTACTGCTCCAATATGGGGGGACATAAAGTTTTGGTAAAGTGCAGAAAGCATTTCAGTGGTTTGCTAGATTTAGTTTAAGCAACAGAGCAAGCAGTGTTTCCCCAATTTTCTCAGAAAGAAGGGCTGTACGTGTGAAAAGATGGCAAATAATTCACATGCTGACTATAAAAGACCACTCTGCTGTACTGTTTTTTCTTTTCTTTCATCATGTTTCATTCCATGTAGAGGTTGATATTCTGTATCAGAGACCTTCTACCATGACTCTACTAAAGCATTTGAATCTTCAAATCTATAGGAGACTCTGTCCTGGACATCCTTGCAGTTCTTGGTGGTGTTTTTCCAGACACTTTGCTTTTAGCCAAAGCTTAGGGGCAAAGCCAAAACTGTTTCTCTTCTGATATCTCTCAGCCTGACTGAATTTCAGCAGGTATATATGATACCTGTGTGCATACAACTATAAATAGAGCCAAGTGCTAATTGCTTAACACCGGTAAAGTTCACAAGTTTTGGGAGTTAAATATTAAAAGCCATCAGTGATCCACTCTGGGCAATAACATTCAGTTAATGTGAAATCTCTTTTCCAGACATTCCATTGTTTATGGACTCCTGACTTTTGGACCACAAGAGTTGAATTGCTTAAGTTGTGTGCTGTTAATGTACTGGTAATTTTTACAGAGAGAGTTCAGCGGTGGCTGCACAGTAGGAGGAGTAAAGTGGGTCTCCTAGGAAGCCTACATGCCCTGGATTTTGTCAGTGCATACATAATTCGTGATAATAGCCTAGTGATAAACTGCATTTAGCAGACACCTTTGGCTGTCTCACCTGTTCTCTGCACAATAATTCAGCTTCCCTGGGATAGCAATTAAGCTTCTGACTGGCATCAGCAGCTTCCAGCAGAAGAAATTAAAAGGAGAAAAAAAAATCTGCTGGAGAAATGTTCACCTGACATCCACTGGGTATGCACATGCAGATTTTCCAGCTCAATTCATTTGAGATGCAGGATGAGCCATATTTAGTCTCACCTTCAGGAGATCCTTCATTGTATCCAGCTGGGAGGCTGGAGGCACCCTACTTGCAAACAAAAATGTCGGGATTTATAAAAAGGTCACCAGCAACAGCTTTAAACTTCCGAGTTCATGGGATATTAAGTCTGTGGTGCTATTGTGTGCCGTAAAAATAGTTTAAATGCTTTGTATAAATTTCTGCAGGATTTTAGTTTTATATTTTGCCTCTTTCCTAAGCCAGTGAAGCTTAGGCTTTCATCAAATAAGGTATCAGCTTGGCGGTGAGGGAGGTCTGGAAAAAGCATGGCCTTGGCAGAATTCCTGATGGTATAGTATCTAGATTTCAGTAGTTCTCATTTGGGATAATGACATCCATAACTCACTGTGGTATTATTCCCTCAGGCAGTTTAAAACTTCTTATAAAAAATCTTTGCTTCAGTTTTCTAATAGTAATTCTCTACATTCTCAGAAACAATCTGCTGAGTTTTTTATTAAGATAATGCATGCTCTGTTTTATAATGCATGCTCTGTTTTCATAGCAACTTTTTGCATGTAAAAATGACGATACAGGATCTGAAACCATATTTTCAAGCATTCCCCCCAAATCTCAAAAAAGTGAGGAAATAAGTGTAGGGTTTAAGTCTTAACAAGCCAAATCAAGCACTGCACCTCTAAACCCAGAGGCTGCAGCACTGAAGCTTAGGTCTGCTGAGATCTGCCTGTACCCGTGTTCTGTGTGTCAGTTGTGTGAGCTGCAAGAGCACCACTGTTAACACACCCATTTAGCAGACAGTGAATCAGAAGACTGATCTGTGCAGCATGGAAGAACTCCTGCTTTTCATCCTCATACTTATTTGTGTACAAGTTAGAATCATTGACTCATAGAGTGGTTTGGGTTGAAAGCGATCTTAAACATCATCTCATTCCAATCCCCATGCCATGGGCAGGAACAGCACCCACTGGATCAGGTTACTCACGGTCCCATCCAACCTGGCCTTGAGCACTTCCAGGGGTGGCACATCCATAAGTTCTCTGGGCAGCCTCCCAGAGCGTCACCACCCTTTGAGTAAATTTCTGCTTAGCATCTAATTTAACCTTGCCCTCTTTCAGTTTAAAACCACTGCCCTTGTGCTGTCACTATCTGCTCATATAAAAAATCCCTCTCCTAAACATCACCAGCTCTCTGAGCCTGGCTTCACAGGAGAGGTGCTTCAACCAACTGATCATCTTCGTGGCCCTCCTCTGGACCCACTCCAACAGGTCCACATCTTTCTTGTGCTGAGAAAGTTGTGGCCTTTGTTACTCCTTTCGAACTGTGGAGTTCCCGCTTTTTCTCAGAAGTAACATTATTATGTTACTTGATTCTAAATTTGCACGTTCATTTATACTTGCTAATCAAGTTTATATAAAACTGCCATGTTAGAAAGATATTACTGATGTGTCTCATCACTTGAACTGTTCAAAGCACTGCGTGAATTTGATCCCTTCACAAATATTAATCTGCCTTGGGGTTCTCCTGAGCACCCATTCACTCAGTTAAAAATTTGTGTTTGCATGCTGATGTTTGTTCCTGAGGGCTTATCTCCCCTAGTGAGCATGTTTAAACAAATGAAGTACTCTTACAATGAAACATTCAAATTCGAGCCTTTATTATTATGCAATCTGGGATTATTTTTTTTATCATTAGACTTCCTTCTGAACTGGGTGGTTGACACTCCCTGTTCCAAATTCCTGTCCCATGAGCTAGTTGTTTGGAAATATTGGCTAGGAAGACAAAAAAAGTGGCTTCCTTTTTTTTTTTTTTTAATCTGGAGAAAGTGGGTTTTTTCACTAGGTATTTGGGATTAAACTGTAACCTGAAGGCAGTCCGCAGAAATAGGGTAAAGATCAAAATGAAAAGGAGAGCACAACTTGGAGGACTGATGCACTGGAAACTGATCCTGATTCGAAGTGCTTTGGCTGGCTGAGAATTCTCGTGCATGACTTAACTAGTTTCTGGATTAAACCTTGCATATGCCCTAGGAGAGGAATGTGTTCCTGCTTCAGCAGCCTGTGCTCTCTGGAAAAAAACTGTGGAAACTAGTCTTTGTTGTGTCTTACTATTCAGAACAAGAGATTTCTGATTAACTCCATATCTAAACAATTTTAATGATTCACAAGACTGCTTTGACTTGACTGTCCAGTCAGATCAGTTTCCCTGCAGAATTTCACTCCTTGATCTATGTCCAACAATGCATTTATCGGGAAATTTATACAGCCCTTTAAATTCACTTCCTTATGTGAAATAAACTAGCTTTCATAGTTTGAAAGCTCTCTGTGTGTGAAGTGAGGATTTCTCCAAATTTTTCTCGTGTCCTGTGATCCTGTGGTGTTCTTCCTGAGTCCTCCTGCCGGGCGATCTCTGCCGCAGGAGGGCTGGAGAGATGCGCTTCCTCCCTTGCCCTCAGGGGCAAAGCGCCGCATGGATGTTCTCTCCCTGCACCGAGCGAATGAATGCTCGGGCTCTCCCGGCTGGACAAGGAGAGTGCCAGCCTTTTGACAATTTTCTTGGGGAGGACTCCTTTGGTTTCTCGAGCAGCTTAGCATTCAAAATACCGTGGCCACTTGAAGAGCCGCAGGTCCTTCAGGTTGCCCTGACACAGGCTGCCGGGTACTTGAGCGCACACGAAGAACTACTGCAGCGAAAGCCTCTCCTTGTTGTGCCTCAGCGGCTCGGAGGGCTCGGCCAGCTCCGGCATTGAGAGCAGCTGCCTCCGACAGCGGCCCCGGCATTGTTTTGGTCTCGTTTCTGCAGAGGAGCGGCAGGAGCTTACATCATTTCCAGTAATGAAGTGCCTGGGGTTCTTTTATGACTTGCACACTCTGCTTCTCTGGAGCTGTACAGTATGTGCTGCGTGACTCCAGGGAGACCGAGGATTTGTTTTGACTTGCTAAAAGAACGTTTTGCTATTTCTCTTTACAATTTCACCGTATGACTTGTCAATTCTCCCCCCCTCAAGAATAACTTCAGATTTAATTAGCTGAGTGCAAACATTCTTCATTGCAGTGTGGATTATACTCCTCATTGAGTACATTTACCAACAGAATGAAAGACAACTTAATCAGGCGATTCTGTATTTGTACTGCTGTGTCAAGAGAGCATGGTTGGTAGTTGTCAATACAGTTGCTTTTGACTTTCTTTCTAGTCTAGCAGGATGCCCAGTGGTTTGGGGACCCATCTTGTTAAGGCTTGCTCTTTGGTTCTGATGCTCTCTCTCCTACCTAAGATGCCTTTTCAAGTGTGCTTCATTATCATTTCCCTCTCTGCTATGTAAGAAAAATGATACTTGTGTGCCGTGCTGGGATGTACTGAAGGTGCTGGCATGTCCCCAGAAGGTCCCCAGTGATCTTTCCTAGCATATTTTAAATTTACACTTTGCTGAATTGCAAAGTAGCATTGCTCGTGAGCCTCTATTAGACAAGTTTGGCGCTAGCTTCCCAAAGTGCACCTGGATTTGTGTGTGTGTGTGTGCTTTGAATTCTTCCACGCTGAATTTCAGTTTGCATTTCCACAACTTGGAGAACATTCTCCTGACCACGAACCACCAGGAGTGTTTCAGGGGTATCCTGAAGCAGCATCCTCCACAATTCTCCTTGAGTCCTGGAGTACACGACTGTATTTATCTGCAGCTGATAAATATAGGAGCTGATTTACCTGCATGTGCTGTCACTACAAATGTTTTCTGACAGCATCAAAACCACTGAAAAACAACACAACATTTATAATCCCCTTTGTAAAACTGTCATCCTTTCTGTTAGTTCTGGGTATTGACCTTGTCATGAAGACTTTTAAAAACACCTTTAACCTTATTAACTGTTCACTTCCCCAACGTTAAAATTTGACAAGTCCATTTTTAGCCATCTCTTCTCTCAGAGATGCCGTGGTTTCAGTTTGATTCTTCAGAAGTGAATCATAGTTTCAAAACCCTCACTACCTGAAACACTCTTCTTTTCCATTAGCATTCAACATGTTTAACATGCGTTCAGACATGTTATCAGAAACTTATACTAGCGTCCTTTAAAAAAAAATCCTGTATGATTTCATGCCCTGGAAACACCTTTTACACTGTAACTGTTCCTACAGCTATGGGGAGATATGAGGCATATGGATGTGAGCTAGTCAAATTAATACCATAATGGCTTCTGGCTCGACAAGCAGATACAGGGCAAATAAAGACCAGAACAGCTGTAGTAGAGTTACCTTTTATGTGGGTGGCATAGACGTCTGCCAATTAAAATGATCTGATGAATCATTTCTTGCCATATGATTACTGTTAATAAGAATTTATGTTAACAAGTTTGTGTCTGAACTTTGCACAGGTTCATGCCTGCATTTATTTTGTTAAAAAATAGAGCATATCATGGTTGTTTTTTGTTCTTAATGGACTTTCTTTCCTCCCTTGAAAGCATTCCAGGACTTCAGTAATGCAGAGCTGCCAATTAACCCTTAAAGGAAGATGTTTCAATCTCCATGTAGTGCTTTCTGTATGCAATTCTCTGTATACAGAACAATAGTTTTAACCTGGGAACCTCAAGCTAAGCTTGTAACTCCACATAGCAGCACTTACAAAGAAAGCGTGGCCTTCAAAATGTGAATTTTTATTAAAGTCTTTGTTATTGCAAACATTTATACTTACACTTTATCACTGACTGACAGGTTTTGGCCATTGACTTCAGAACACTAACTCCCTGTGTGTAAAATCAAGTGATTTTTTTTTTCCAGAACAGATGTGTATGGTGAGAAATTAGGCATGGCAAAATGTTCTTTTAAATATGTCCTCAACAACTTATAAAACGTTTCAAAGTATTTGTGAAATCTGTGCAACAGGTGAGACATTTTATAGAAAGAAATACACAAGTCCAAGCATGGTGAGTGTTAACAAACTTTGATAAAGGATGATTTGAGAATCAAATCTCTCATCAGAAAAATGTGGTTTGAAATTCTGCATATAGGACAGGGGAGAGGGACAGAAAACAATTGCAATAATACTGCCTGAAGTACAGTTTAGCTGGGATGAGTGGTTGGAGACTTATCATCCTTGTGAATCTTGTTTGGGAGCCATAAGCAGAACAAACATTTTGGTGGAAGGACTTGTTCCCATGGGATTTAGAGCAGTTAGCAGAAAATATATTGAGGAAAACCATCCTAAAAAGACTTAGAAGGAACTGGGCAAATAGATACTTTCTCTCCCTATTTTCCCTACTAACAATTTTGCCGCTCATGTAGCAGGAATAGAAGACACTGATAAGCGAGGCATTACTATGGCACTTAGATTGACTTTTGGGGTCTCTTTGGCCAACAGCCTCCTCCTCACCTCTGCTCTGTCCATGTTAATTGATGCTTTGCTATCACATTTGCATCCATTTTCCCTGCAGCATCAATAAAACAAGAACTCTGCTATGTTTTTTCCAGTGTCATCCTGCATCACCACCTACAAGAAGACGCCGCCTCCAGTCCCACCGAGGACTACCACCAAACCCTTTATTTCCATCACAGCCCAGAGCAGCACAGAGTCTGCCCAGGATGCATACATGGATGGCCATGGACAGAGGGGCGATATCATCAGTCAGTCTGGACTTAGCAACTCCACGGAAAGCCTGGACAGTATGAAGGCACTGACGGCTGCTATTGAAGCTGCCAATGCGCAGATCCATGGCCCTGCAAGCCAACACGTAGGGAACAATACTGCCACTGTCACCACCACCACAACCATTGCCACTGTTGCAGTAGAAGATAGGAAGAAGGACCACTTCAAGAAAAACAGATGCTTATCTATTGGAATACAGGTACAGTACATGACGTGGATTATATATGCTTGCCATTGTTTTGGATTTCTACATCTGTTTTACTGCTCATTATACAATGTTTTGTGTATTTTTCTTCTTGTCCTGACAGGTACCTATGCAGAACTTGCATCAGCATAATCATTCTGCGTGGCACTAATGATGTTTTCCTAATTTATCACAAATACATCAGATGCAAGGATTTGTTTGAGTCTCTGTGCTGCTTGTTATTCAGCTCTGTTAAATTACACACATGAGCACTAATCTATGAATCATAACACAGCAGGGGTCAGAAAGGCATGAATTAAATCACTGAAAGGGAATGTGTAAAACAATGATTTGCATTACACTATCACCAAAAAAATATTTTCATCCAGCCTCAGTGAATTAATTGTCGCTGCTTATTCATGCATTTCATAATGACTGGTAGCCACTTGAATGAGGAGGCATTGTTCCTATCTTAGCCTCAAGAGCAGAAGATAAGTTCCTTCTGATTCGCCCTTGTTAAAGAAAATTACATTTTGTTACCTCTAGTGGAATGAAACAAGAAAACTAACCCTGGCGAAGTTCATTCCTGTTTACAGAAAGGACGAGTAAATAAACTAGACTCGTGTAATCTGTTTTCTTACCTCCCTACTCCCCCCCAAAAATGGTGTGCATAGGACTCCCAACTATCTGCTTGCAGGATTAGCTTTTGTAACAAAGTACTTGAACTTAAAATCAACTGAGAATCAACACAGGTTTTGACAGAAGATGAATCTCGAGTGAATAGCAATCCACAGCTTATCAGCCTTCACAAAAAGACACAATTTTTTTTTTCTTGCAGAAGGTGATTGTAAGCACAGCACTATGTGCCTGGACGGGCTTATCTGATTAGTAAAGTCTAAGAATTTACCATGAAATATCTATATCAGCCTGATGAGATAGATGAGAGATGCTGTGCTGAAGTGTGCCATCCCAGGGGTAGCTGTTGGAGAAGCTGTGACTTTTCTCTTACTTCTTGCTGGTAGAGCAATAACTATTGCCTGTGGATTCAGTTCACTGCCTTTGTTGTAGATTTCTGCTGCTTCACAGCTGTTTGTTTTGGGTATATTCTGAAAGAAGGGCTGATGTTCAGTGTTAAACACAGGAGAAAGATCCAGGTGGGACAGAGATAGAGGAAAACTCCTCTGTTTTGTATACCCATTCCCAGCCAAGCCTAAAATGCCATTATATTATTGTAATCCCTTATTTCACCAATCCAAGAAACCAACACTCCTTAGCAAAGACCCTGCAGATTAATGGGTACAAGTAAATAATTTTTGTGTTTGCAGAAGTCAAAATGAACAATGGTAATGTGAATCATGGTTCTTGAGAGACCACCTGCCTGCTAGGTCTTCTTATGGTATTGTTGCAAGTAACAAACACTGCTTTTGAAAGGTATAGAGGCCTCAGATTCCTGGGATCTAAGGAAAATAGAGCTCCAAATGTTCTTCAAGCCTTTGACAATCTCCCTCTTAAACTTTGAAGTTTACAGATGACCAGTATAATCACATGAAATAATCATGATGGCACATGAGGAGCTGCCAAGGCAGATCTGTGTACAAACCAATGAAGATGTGGCACAAACCACCTGAAGCTGGGATGACATGAAGCAAAACCTTCTTCAGGGATACAGTCTTACAAAATTCCTGCTTGTGCATGGTGCCACCCTCACATGTGGACATCAATGATATTTTTAGAGTCAGACAGGCTTCACAGATAAAAGCAACTTACTTCACTAGTCTGGTGTCTGATCCATTTTGCAGCATCATTGCACAAGCAGTCATGCTGGTACAGCTGAAGGGGTAGTGTGGGAGTAGAAATACCTTAAGATAGGTGTTGATGCCAGAAATTACTTCTCTTATGAACAGCTGCCCTAAAGGAGATAGGTACAGTCAGTCCTCTGACTGGCAGTATAGAGTCAGCCTCCCTCCACTGAGTTCAGGCTTAGTCTGAACTCAGGCCAAATATACACCTTAATGATCGTTCAACCATCTCTGTAGAGCAGGGCAAGCTGCACTAGCCACAGGTATATTCCTGGTTTTCTTCCTCCTCTGCCAAATAAACCTAGTGTGTGCTTCTGATGAACCGCCATGTGTGTCCTCTACGCCCCTCAGTCACTCTTAGGAGACTGCAAGCCTTTGCTGTAAATCTGCTGAGCAAACAAGCAAAGTTAAGCAAAGAAAAGCCCTTCCATCAGAAGGTTGCTACACTCTGTCAGTTTTGGGATTTGAGGTGTATTTATCTCCCCAGAAGCCTCAGTATCAAGGAAGTACCTCACCTCACAGAACAGTTTCTGTAACCCCCATCCCTCACTGAGCACTTTTCCTGCACAAATTGGTCAAGTGGCTCTCAACAAGAAGTTGCTGGTGGAACAGCCACTACAGTTGGATATTTTGCACACCCATGGTCAGTCTGAGGCTACAGGTCACTTCATGACACTGCTTTGGCCCAAAGATTCTGTCTGCTGGAAAATGTTTTTCTTGTAGGACTATCCATTTATATATAGCATTGGGAATTAACAACTACACTGATTGGACCCAGAATATTGTGATTTTGTTCAAAGACACATCTGTGGTTAAATTTTGACATTATACCATTGGAACAAATCTCTTCATGGAGCTGAAGATGGAGATGTGATATTAAGTTCCAGCCCGTGCTCCTGGGGACCACTTGTCTTCACAATGAAGCAGTAAAGAAAATGCTTCCAAGATTCATATCTGCTTTCTTTAAATCTTTTCTCTGCAGTGCTCTGATTTGAGCCACTAACATTTAAACAAAATAAACACATGATTTTGATATGAGCTCACATATGCATGCACATAGAGATGGAAGGTAAAATCAAACAAATGGTGAGGCACAATACTGGAGTTACAGCTGCTCAGAGATGTGCTCTGACAAATGTGAGCATCCAGTCTCCATAAAATACCAGATAAAATTCATCTGCATGTTGCAGGCTGAATATTGTCTTACCAAAAATGCTTTATAGATTAAGAATAATGAATATTCACTAATGACATCAGAAATGAGCACACCTCAGAGAAACTGACTACATGAAGGACCTCATGGTACAAGCTCTATGTGCAGACACTTAGCAGTTAAAGTGCATAGAAACTGCAAGTAGCCAGGTGATATCTCTGCTAAAATACATTCTAATTACCTGTCATGCTTTGGGTTTTTTAAGGTTGATGGTGCTGAAGAATCCACCATACCAGGTGACAATAAAGTAACCAGTAAGTTCCAGTCCATAGGAGTTCAAGTAGAGGAGGAGAAGTGGTAAGTAAAAGTTAACACTGTTTTTCTAAAGTAAATAATTATGCCACAACTAATTTTTAAGAGCCCTAGTTCCTGCACACATGACCATATAAACCTGCTTCCAGGATGAATTGTTAAATCACCCAGCTGAAAAGCTGAGTCTTATAAATGTTGTAGCTCTTGTTTTTCAGAGAGGATTTTTCAGGACCAGTGAGAGAAATAGAAGTGCCACATATTTTTGAGGGCTCATATACCTTTAATAATCTCTTTTCCCCCAGAAAATCCACCTAAATAGTGGACAGTGTTGCAGCTGGAGTATTAGTCTTGGGATGACTGCAGCAGCATAGAACTTATGAGGAAAAGTTTACCTTGTTTTTCAGCAGAATAAGTTCAGCCACATGTAGCAGTGAAGTGGCAGAGCCAAAGTGAATGCTTTTACTCAGGTATCTCACCCAGACATCTCTGCATTACAATTGCTCCCTTGCAAAAAAAAAAAAAAGTTGAGATTACAAAGCAGGCCTGTAAAACTCTGTTCTCCCTTCAATCTGCAGTATATCCTGTGTTAGTAAACAAATATCCTCCAAGAAAAAAAATTAAAAGAAAAAAAACTAGAACAGCTGTCTTTAAGGGTTATGTTTCTTTCTGATGACAAATTTCCAGCTACATTGCAGGGCAGCATAACTGTGCGTAGCACTTGGGAGACATGTAAAATCTTTGAGTGCTTGACCGCAACTGCAAATCTTATTTCCTTCCCAAAAGTGTAACTGCCTCAGTGGCTGAAGAAAAGCCAGACTCTCTCCTTGCCTCTGAGTGTGCAGGCCTGCCCAGCCTTGCTGTGACTCCAAGCACCCACACATGTCTGGCTTCTCTTTTCTCAGGCTGCTTGGGCACAGCGTGACTTTTGGATGCTGGAGCCACTTTCTTGATAACTCTCAGTACCCTCCTGTGTCATAGGCAAAGCCTCGGTGCAGTGTGACTTGTCAGTGGGGGAAATTATCCTTGTAATTTCTCCAGAGAAAACCTGGGTGCAGCAAATCTGAGCTGACAAAATTCAGACCCTCTCCTCTGTCTCTGGCCTGCTGACTGCAGGAGCCAGTGGACATGTCCATTTTCAAATCGTTTTTTTTTTCCTACACCCGCTAAAAACACTCAAAAGTAACAGGTTGTCTACACCATTTTCAATTCAACCAAAACTCTCTGTAAAGTAGCAGAGCATTTTCCTGTGGTTTTAAAAAGCTAAAGTGATTTCAGCAAAAAGAAATGTGATTTTGCAATGACCCTGCTAGGCTGTTACCAAGTTCCTCATTAACCTGCTAAAACATCTCTTGCTGGCAGACATTTCTTTATGTGTTAAACCTCAGCCCCATTTACCCGCAACATCTCCAGCACTAGATAAATGAGCACATTAGAATGGATGCTAAAGGACCATTTCACTTCAGCCTGGGCACGAGGGAAATAACTACCCCAAAAGCCCAACCCTCCCCCTCCCCCCCAAAAAACAAAGAAAAAAATGGTTTTTGTAAATACCTTACTTCCAAAGTCCTCTTTCTACTGCAGTTTTTATTGCTCCAGAGAAAAAGGTAAGATTTGCCTGTGAGAGTCTGCCCTGGGAAAGCAATATTTCTGCATTACTTACTGACAGCTGTGTTTGGGGGTTTCCTTGCTGATGAAGTTGAGGTTGCTGCTGTTTGGAGCAGACAGGCAAGCAGCAATCTATCATGGACTTTCAGAAGTGAACTGGCTGATAAAGGACAGCCCCTAATGCTTAGAAAATGAGTGCACTCAAGACACAAAAGGCTTATCATCACAGTTGGGCACTCATACTCTTTTTTTTTTTTCCTAACACAGCAGAGCACAATGTATTGATTATCTGTTACAGGAATAGAATTGTAAATACAGTACATTCTTCACTGTCCCTGCACCATAACATCTGCAAAGCCTAAGAAAAGTCCTTTTTAGATGAATCTTTGAAAAATTAGTGTTTTTAAAAATATTCCAGGCTTCAGAAATACTAAATAAATGTAAAATTAGAAGAATGACACAGCAGGAAGGATAAATACAGTAAATTGATCATGTTTCCATGACAGTCTAAGCTATTAATTACACTGTTACAAAACAAGAAAGCTCTTTGCCTAGTGCACCAAAAGTCTACCGCAACTTTCAGTCTTCTTCTTGAATTCCTGCTCTTTCCTTCCCCTTTCCCTCACCTCATACAATTGTCATTCTCACTCTAGGGAGTCTTATCTCCTCATGTCCTTTTAAATATTTCTTTTTCTGTGTTTGGACCAGGTAAGCAAAACATTTTGCCTCCATTTCTTGATATAAGTCATTCAAAAACAGAGCATCTTTAAGGACAGCTCTCTCTCTTCAATCTTCCATCTTGCCTCAGACCCTGCATTGGCCCTTCCCTTTCTGTGTCCTGGGCCTTCTGCCAAGACAATGCCTCAGTCTGCCTCCTCCTCTTGTACTGCTCAAAGGATAAATGTGCTTCCCACTACCTGACCACATCACAACTGGATCCACTGCTGCTATGTATCTTATCCTCAGTTCTTTATGCTGCCAGTTCTCAATAATATTTTTCATATCCTTTCCCAACCTGTAGGTCTGTGATTTCTAGCATTTATAGGGTAACTCTGCCCAGTCTTTCTCTTGGAGAGAAATTAGTACACATTTCTTTCAACCTCATGATCTTACTGCTGTTAATCTTTTATCTCTCACCTGACCTTCCCTAACTGACAAAACCCTAACCAAAATGTTCTTCTTTTTTTCCTTCCAGGGCAGTTTTTAAAAGTGTACCTAATGAAACCCATCCATGCAATCTCAGGGCACTTCAATTTCTGCCCATTTCTGTTTGCCCTTTCTTTCTACCTGTAACTTCTTCTTGACCTCAAGGGACCACCCTCCTCACTTACAGAAGATAATTGAGTTGTTAGAAGTCAACCAGTTCTACTGAAGCAGAAAAAAAAGAAATAATTTATTCTGCCAAAAACAATTAGCATGCATTCTTCGTGAACAAGGGGGTTTCAGTCCCATAGCTCTGTAATCAGTTTTAGTCTCTCTGGCAATTTATCTTGCCTGCCCCAAGATGTCCTATTACATTCTCACTTGCTGTTCTAGATGTACCATCAGTTGGTAATTGTAATTGATTTGCCATCACAAGAATTTTTGAATACTGAAACAATGGTAATCTCTGGAGTAAGAATACTGCCATAGGAGACTGCAGCAGACAGACTGTCCTTCTCCCTCTTCCCTGGTTTCTGGGGCACTGAGGAAGGTGCCCCCATATCTTGATACACAAAAGTGTGTCTTACCTCAAGATCTCGATACACAAAAGTGTGTCTTCCACAGCACACCTCTTGATATGGTATAAAGTGGAATCATTGAAATAATTTGATTAATTTGAAATAACAATATGGTAACATAATGCAAACACTCAAACAAAAACCCTGTGCTGTCTCTTCCAGAAAAAAAAATCCCTCACATCTTTGGATTTTCTTACTATATAAAGTCTTTTTTTTCTGTTTTTTTCCTGTAGGTTTTTGGGTTTGGTTATTTATTGTTCAACGAAACATACTCAGGTTTTAGTGTCTTCCATATACAATAGGCCAGTCCTACTCAAACTTCTCAACCTCACACTTGTTAGAACTTTCACGTCTGTATTTTGGGTAAGCTAAGCAGGAAGTACATGATATGACATTTGGGAGATGTCCTGTGCAGGGCTAAGAGTTGAACTTGATGATCTTTTTGGGTCCCTTCCAGCTAAGGGATGGATCCTTTTGGGTCCCTTCTGTGATTCTGTGAGCTACTTGAGTGGTTTTTCTCAGCAGCATTTTCTGGCTATCTGTGTTCTCCATTGTGGAAGCCATTCCAGTGAGAAATTCTGAAGGTCGTAGGTGTCCCATCCCTGGAAACATTTGAGATCAGGCTGAACAGGGCTTGGAGCAACCTGATCTAGTTGTAGATGTTCCTGCTTATTGCAGGGAAGTTGGACTAGATGACCTTTAAATGTCCCTTACAACCCATACCAGTTCCTCTGGCCAGTCCCACCCTGGTGAAACTCATTCCCCACATCCTCTCCCACCCCGTGCATGCTTGGAGGAGGAACTGCTGCTCTGGTCAACAAAAGACAAAGCAGGCCCTGGCTCTGACAGGGCCAATCTCCTTTTCTGGCCACAGCTGCCTGTGAGCCAAGGGAACGTTTACAGCCCTGGTGGCTCCCAGCCAGCTGGTGGGCTGCTGCAAGCCTGGCCTTGGCAGAATTGGCCGTAACTTTCTGATCACGCCCTGCTGGCTGGCAATAGCCTCCCTGCCCCACGCTGAGCCCTGGAGGGAGGCTGAGCGCTCCAGCCAGCATCTCTGCTCTGCAATGCCAAGGCCAGGAGTTGGTAAAAAACATCAAATAAACCAACCAGCTTAAAACAACGTGATGAACAAAGATGAGCTGCTGCAAGGAATGGGGTTGGATCAGGAATATTGTTCCTGTCATTAGAAACACGGTACCATATCTACTAACTCCTGCAGTTTGTTTTGTTCTGCTGAAGCAGCTGCAGCCTTAGCAGAGAAGCCCACCACCAAGAAGCCAGTGGGTAAAGTAAGGCTGAGTTTAACCTAAATACCTGTGAGATTGACCATGCATCAGTTGGTTTGAAATCCATTTTTTTTCTGGAGTTTTGGGGGGTTTTTTTTAGGAACAAATTAAGTTGAAATGCAAATGTTTTGCAAAAGAAAGCCAAAGACTTACAGGCTGAGAGGTGAATGCCAACAAGTGACCCTGTTGTTGTTCAAAACACATCATTCTGTTGTTCTCCATACTGGTTTATCCAGTCTGAGGTTTCATGGCTTTCTGCACCCTAGGCCAGATATCTGCTGCAGTTCTCTGAAGGTGTAATTATTAGACCTTGTGCCTGCAGGGCACAATTGACTACAAAAGGGCCAAGCCTGAAAGAGAAGAAGAAGAAGCAAACCTTTGTTTTGAACTTTTTCCTGTTTTTATGTAAACTTGTGAATGTTTTATTTGGTAGAAGTAGCAAAAACTTTGTCATTAGCTTCAACAGCTCTCCTCTAGTTTGGAGTTTTAACTAAAAGCAAAGCAAAAAAGGCTCATATGGGACACAAATGGTATTTTGTATGAGTAAAACATCCTGGAAGTGGGTAAATCTATGTCAGAGACTAAGATTACCATCTATTAGCATTTTATATAGATGAGTTGGAGGCAGGCAGCTAGTAAGTGCCTACCTGTATTTCCATTTTATTCAAAATACATTTCCTTGGAAGTATTTTTTTTAATTTTGAACTGATGCTATATTCTATTGCCAAGTTTTTCTTTTCAAGGCAGATAAGTTACATAATCCAGTGCCAAGAAACTGTCATGCAAACCTGTAGCATACTATTATATAGATAAAACAAAGGCAAAAAAGTAGGTCATTCTACTTCATTTGTTAACCAGAGTCCGGGTTTGGTGGTACTAGCTCATCCTGAACCCAGTAAGAAAACACTCCTGAAAGACTTGAAATTACAACAACACGTGCTCCTGTCAAGCAGACCTCGATGCTTTCACATTTGGGTTTTGGCATACACTGAAAAGCCAGGGTGTTAACTGAAAACACAGGTGGTCATCTGAAACAGAAGAGTGTCAGAGTCTAGGGCACTGAAGAAAGCAGAAGGTGGCTGTGACATGGAGGTAGGGACATGGAGAAAAGCAAGCCTGGACTAAGGCATTTGCTTTTCTCACCAGTGCTATGGAAGGTGTAGAAAAGTACACTGTGTGCCTTGGCTCTCAGTGAACCCTGGCTAAATGACTAAAAAGAAATCCTCAGTCAGCATGTGCCTGTGTGGCCACACATGTTTTTGTGTGTGTGTTTGTGTGCGTTTGTGTATTTCAGTGCAGATAAGGGATTTGTCAGGTTAGTGGTCAAATTAAAGAAATTTCTAAAGAAACTAACATGGATTGGACCAATAGATGTTCACTGTAATGCCAGCCTAATGCTAGTGTCTTTCTAATCACTAATACTAGTGTGACAGCTTTTCTCTGCCAGGGGCCCGTAGCAGATACTTAGGAAAAGTATAAAGGAGTGTGTGTAAAGTATAAAGTGTGTGAATTAAGCACTACTTTTCCCAGTAGACGTTCCTAATTTAGTATTCTGTTGTTCAGGGACTTCCTAAACCAAATATGAATACGTGTAATGGCTCTTCCTGTCAATTTGATCAAGTTCTCTTTGAACCTATTTTTACCTTTGCTTTTTCCAGGATTCTGTGGCAATTTAATTACACATTCTGTGAAGAAGTACTTCCTTTCATCAGATGTAGATCTTTAGATCTCTAAGCCTTGCAACTGGCTGCCTTCCTCCCCACAGTTATTTTACTCAGAGAAATGGTGAAATATCCCTTAGTCAGGATTTTATAGATCTCTTATAGTCCTCCTCAGCCATCTGTTTTCTAAACCTTTTCTCCTGTGGAAGGGATTCCATCTCCCTAGTGACCTTTGTCCTCCCTTTCTAACTTTTCTGCTGTATCAGTCCATAACAAAATGCTTTTCTCTGCCCTCCAAAGAATAAATACTACCAAGCTGAAGAATTCTACGCATTCTTTATTTTTCAATTTGCTGGTGCATATCATGCACAACTACAGTGGCATGACCATAACTTTTGTATCATTTAACAATGTCTGTTTCAAAAGAACTGCAAGCAGCGGGCACTAAATTAAAATGCTTGTGATTATTAAAAAATATATGTACATAATTTATTATTAAAATTTTCCTGGGACTGGTATAGCTGAGATGTTAATTTGAGCCTTCTTCTGCAGAGGAATTCATTTTTTCTTTTTCTTTTTTTTTTTTTTTTNCTTTCTCAACTCCTGGTTGTTTTTTTTTTGCTTTACTCCACGCAAAGCCCCAAATCAACAGACATTAATTTCCTCTATCAGCATGACCTATTACAATCCTCCTTGAAGTCTTCTGCAGTCCTCCTGAGCTATCTGGATGCACCAGGTATATAGGACATTAAATTCCCTCTCAGCATCCTTCCATCTGCTCCCTCACCAGCTGCAGACTAAATATACTTGATGAAATTTTGCTGTCAGTTTTACTTGTCTAATTGGCTATTGCTCTTCAGTGGAAGATGGAATATAAACAAAAGGAAGTGAAATGGCACCCAGCATCCAGTTCCACTATCTCTTCAGCATGTTCATTGCTGCTTGAGGACGAACTAAAAACAGAACTGGCAAGGGCAAAGCAGCCAAAATATCACAGGGAAATGGGTCCTAACACTAGTTTCAAGTGTAGATGTGAGATTGAGAACAAATTGGAGACTAACTACTGGCTCCACGAGTGCACAGACATCCTGGATTTGTAAGAAGAGGAGATGGGAATCTGTCCCTATTCAGTTCAAAACTGTTAATTCTGAACTCTAAATATTACTGATTTAAGAAACATCTATGTTAATTACTTTATGGTTCTACCTTATTTTTCATCATGGGGCGAGACAGCAGTCTGCCTCACTTGTTTTCCACTCATGCCCTCCACAATTCACTGCTGATCAAATGGGCTCTCATTACCACCCCCTGCAACATCAGTTGTCTTTCACTCCTTATACTTCTTTGTGCTCCTCCTCTGTCAGCCTTTTCACATCAGACTGCAGAATTTGAAGTGCCGTTTCCATAAAGAAAAACCCACCCCAACCCAAACCCCCAAACCTCCTCTCTCCCCTGCTCTTGCCTTTGCCCTCAGGGTTGTTTTCGGCCCTAACACAGAGGAACTCTGCGAGGTGAGAAGAAGCTGCCTGAAGGAGAGCAGCCATCACAGTGAGGGTAACACACACAGGCAGAACGCTAGCTTTGGTGAAAAAGAGACCATTTTGAAACTCAAGTTTGAATGTGAAAAATAGACTGTCTGGACACTGGCAATGGGTGTGAAAATTGTGAGAGATGGCAGATTTATAAGAATGAAGAGTGATTATGAAGAAGCAATAAAAATATTTATCTGAGTTTAAAGTATGTTTTTTGTATAAGTGGAATGTATAATATTACACACATAGCAGACTCATTTGTGTTAGTATCTTACTGATCTCACATGTGTGTTTTTTACATGTGGCTTGTGAGTTTGGATGTGTTTTCACATCTCACACTTCAAAGGGGGGTGTGTGTTTTAAAAATTGAAAGATAAACCACTTCTGAAAATTGGGCCCCTTTAACTTTTCATTAATCAGTAACCTAAAATCCTGAGCCACTGGCACTGTTAGCTGTGTCTTGGGCTGGCCTCTGGCTTTGTTAAACCACATAACAATTAGAGGTCCTTGCCTCAATAACCAGTTGCATGGAAAAAGAGAGATGCTTGTTTGCTTGCAATGAGAAAAAAAAAATTATGCTGATCATTTCAAGAAAAAACCACCTGAGTGTAGCACTGAGAGGTGTGACTGCCAGTCTTAAGAAGAGTGGCAGAATCTTAGTAAGTCCTTCCATACCGAGTTACCTAGAAAAATCTTTCTAAACATTTTCTGTTTGTGCTCCTCAAAGCTTCCGCAGGTTTACACGATCTAATAGTGTAACAACAGCTGTGCAAGCAGACCTGGATTTCCATGAGAACTTTGAAATAATCGACCCTCAAGAGGACAATACATGTTCTGGACAAATATCAAGACAGTTTTCCCGAGATGCAAGCACCTCCACCGTTAGCATACAAGGGTCAGGAAACCATTACCATGCATGTGCAGTGGATGATGACTTTGAGACAGATTTTGATCCATCAATTTTACCTCCTCCTGACCCATGGATTGACTCTATTACTGAAGATCCTCTGGAAGCTGTTCAAAGGTCAGTGTGCCCGCGAGATGGCCACTGGTTTCTGAAGCTACTTCAGGCAGAGAGAGATCGTATGGAGGGTTGGTGCCAACAGATGGAGAGAGAAGAACGTCAAAACAACTTACCTGAGGACAGTAAGTAACCACACACAATAATATTGCAACTGCAAAGAAGTATTTAATATAGGTCAAATTCACTCCAGTGAACTCTGTATTGTGCCCTTTCTTACTTAGCTAATGAAGCTATGGTTGTGATTCTCAAAAGGACTGTATGTGTGTATATAATAATCCTTATTAAAGCTGACAGGGAATGCAAATGCTCGGCACTTCTGAAACTCCAGTGGTATTAGCTTTTGGGATTGCATAGTTCAACGGATAATTAGGAGAGTGTGGTTAGGGATCTTGTAGTATTAATGTTTCTTAACTCTTCTATTTGAAATCACTTTTCATAACCTTAGAATATAGTTTAACAGAATGTAGTTCCTTTAAATTAAATTAATATTTCAGTTGCCTTTTCAGATGGTGATTGGCATAAGAGTATTTAGATGTTTCTCCCTACTGAAAGAGATTTCAGTTATGCTTCCAAATTGTCTTCTGTCACTCTCTTCCCCTCTCCAGCCTCCCTACATCTCCCTTGCAGTTCTCATTTGCTTTGACTGTCCCAATAAAACAAGCTCTTCATATTGTGTGATAAAAAACCACACACGTGCAAACTACATCTCAGTTGTCACCACCGTCAGCAATATTAACCTACCTGTAAAGTAATAGGACTGTCTAGTAAACCTTCATTACTCAGAAGGGTTGAGGGTTGAGTAGTTCACATCTTATTTGTTCACTCTAATTAGAGCAGAAAGGCTGAGCATGTGTTTCCTGGTCCAGAATTTTTTCCCCCAGTAAAAGATGGAAGGGTTTTTTTCCATTTATTTCTCTTACAAGGAACAGTACTATTGCTAGCTGTCAACATTAGACAGAGGTGAATCTGTGAGCTTACAAACATCCTCCTTGCAAATAAAGCTGTTTCAAATTTTAGAAGTGAGCTTTTGGGAAACACTAAGGAGCAGCTGCTTATGGAGGATTCAATTTTTTATAATTTAGGTATGCCTAAGCATATTTTCCTGGATATACAAGTAATATTTTTCCAACCCCCAAATTAGCTTCTACCAAAGCAAGGACTACTACTTCAGCTCCAGAATTGCTTCTGAAATTTTTTTAACCTTTCCTCTCAAGAAGCAAGAAGTTGGAATTATTTTGAAATATAAAGGTTTTGATTTATGAAAGGAAAGAAATTGACACTGGAAAAAAAATTCTTAGAAATGCATAAGCTGTTTCTTCTGGAACTTTCTATTCAACTCAGTGAATGAAATGTATGATTTAGGCAAAGTTAGACGAAATTGTAAGCAACTGGAAATTGATTTTAATGGCATGTATAAGATAACCTGAATTTTAAGACATGTAAAGGTTTTATATTTCTACAAAATTTATGTTATATAAACAGCTATCAGTTTCTTCTGAAGAAAATATATGCAAGGTTTGACCTTAAAAGCAGATCCAGATTGCTTAAGTTCTAGAATTTTTGAAACTCATTTTTAACTCACACCATCAATGCATTCAAAAATCTCTTTGAACATGTATCAGAATGAAAGGGTTTCTGTTGTTTCTGTAGTATGAAGAAATAAACCTCATGAACTTTGAGATTTTAGATTGAAAAGGAAGTGTGAGCACATAACAAACAGGAAACACGCAACTTTTATAAGTCATAACAACTTAGACTGGACATAAGGAAGACATATTCTATGATGAGGGTGGCGAGGCACTGGAATTATGTTGCCCAGGGAAGTTGTGGATGCCCCATCCCTGGAAGGGTTCAAGTCCAGGTGGATGAGCTTTGGGCAACCTGGTCTAGTGGAAGGTGTCTTTGCCTATGGCAGTGGGGCTGAAACTAGATGATTTTTAAAGGTTCTCTCTAACCCAGACTATTCTGTCATTCTATGAACTGATAATACTGGAAAAGCCTATAAATATTCTATTTGTGCACCAAGGTGGTTGGTGCACCAATAAAGTAGTAGGAAAAGAACATGAAATGAATTTTAAGAGGCTGACAGAGGCAGAAAATGCATATCTGTACAGAATTGTCTCTCAGTGTGTTGGTGTCTTTGATATAAGACAGTTTTAAAGGGCTCTTTGAGCAATCAGTGGGAGGAGTCATGTATGGGGAAGAAAGAGGAATGGTTTGGCTGGCTATTCCCAACACCTCCTCACAGCACACCTGGCATGTGTCCCGGCGCTTGTTGTGCTCACTGGAAATGGCGGGAGGAAAAGGGTCACCTGGGTTTGGTAGCCACTGTTGCAGTCCCTATTTGTGCGTGACGCTGTCAGCTGCTGTGGCACGTGGCAGCTGCCTCCCACAGAGGCTGCACAGGGCTTTCTGCTGCGGCTCAGCACGTCCCGCTCTACCTGGTGCCAAGGAAAAGCATATGGCCGGGGCCACTCTGCCCGCTCAGCAGTGCCAGAAACAAAAGCCTGGTTGTTACAAACCCTGCCCCAAAAAATGTCTTTTTCATACATCTATAAACTTTAAAGAGCGAGAGGAAAGGAGGAGAAGAGGTGCGTTTGCTTTGCTTTCCCTAATGAAACATAACCAGAGCAGGGAATGCGTCCTTTGTTTCCAACCTGACATCCCCAGCATGTGTTTGGCCAGATAACAAAATAACGAGAACGTGTGATGAGCGAGGTTTTCTCGATGCCATGGCAGCTGACAGAGGGCTCATCCCCCCGGCGCTCCACGTAAAACGATCCGTGCTTCCCGCAGACAAAGCGGCCCTTGTGCGGAACAGCTGTCTCGGGGAGACGGCTCGCTGCTGTTTGACAGTAGCTTGTATGTTACATAGATACGTGGGGTATTATCTAGCTGGGAATGAATCTACCAGATGGGATTGAATGTTTCTAGCTGGGAAATGGAGTCTGCTGCTCAGTATAAAAACAAGCTGTGGTTCAGCGGCTGCACGATGAAATGCCAATATAGAGAGAAATGTGGCTTCTCTTCCGCCATGAATTATTTATTGTATAGTATATTCTGGTTTTATCTGAAATCATTTTCTGATACAGCCGCAGCATGTGTGACAGGCAGATGAACACCACTCACACTTCAAGCTAACATACTTGATACGATTTCTGTGTGTTTTGCAGTTACAGGGAAGTTGGCTACAAACCCTACGGCCCTCACAAAAAAAAAAAAGAAAAGATGTTACACATCTGAGGCTAAACACCTTGTGAGAGTTGATTGACGCTTTGGATCAGGCCTCAAGTGAAATCAACTGTTGACTTTTTTTTTTGTTTTGCCCTCAACCATCTGCTTGCTCCTCCTACTTCTCCCCTGCAAAATTTCAAATAGTCAGAGCCTCACCACCGTTGTTGGTGGCTGTTGGCTCAGGCTTCTATTGTAATCATTTGCATACAAAATCAGCAGCATCGGACCTGGCTCCCTGCACAGCTCTGACCACTTTTTTTTCCCAGCAGCGGTGGGCACAAGAAAGGCCTTGGCCTGTCTTTGGAGAGTTTTTTTGCTGTTGTTTGTATTTCACATGGAGCATTGACCTTCTTGGAAGAACCAGAAAGCTTCATTTTGCCTCGCCCCGCCCCCCCTTCAGAAGTTTCTCTTTCACATGGAGTTATACTGTGGCTTTGGTGTTAAGATAACCATCGGAAGCCAACAGCAGGCTTGATTCACCACATGTCAGGTTGTAATGTGGGTTTAGTGGCGAGACAAGCCAGGCCAATCAAGTAAAAACTAAAACAGAAAACCAAGGCCCTCACAAGACATGTCATTATAACTCTCTGGCGTGTATATAGTAGCCCTCTGGGCTAAAGGTTGACCTCAAATCTGCAGGAGCCTCAGTGCCCAGAGCCTCTACAAATTCATCCAGTTCTGGCAAATTATGCAATGCTTGCGCACTGTCTGCTGTTTTGGTTTGTGTCGATTGTTTCAAAAGAAAACATAAAAAGTGAAGGTTAGACATGAGAGAAAAAAGTTTAGGAAAAGGTACATTTTTCATAATAGTTGTGCGTGGCAAAAGAAAAAGAGACCCTTGAGTTCACTCTTAGCCATAAGCACGGAAAACCATTTGCCATTCCTCTGCAGGGCTCCTCCAAGCCATCCTGGTCTCTGCTGCTCAGAGGAGTGAGACAGCCTCATCCTGCAGTGGGCTGGAGCAGCCGTGCAGAGGGATGGTCATCAGCCTGACATGTGGCCGAGTCCTGCTGGAATCCCCCTGGCTACGTGCCTCTGGCCACATGCCCAACTCATCCTTTTCTTGTTTTGGTTTTCTTTTGTCCCCAGAAGGGACTTCTCCATACACAAGGGTTTCTCAAAGGAAAGCCAGCAAGGAAAGCCCTACCAGTGCCCAGAGGCTAGCAAGGCAAAAAGTGAAATCCACAAGCAAGGAAATGATCTAGTTAGGGAAAAAAAAACATTAAATGTGCTAATAAAAGCCAAGTAAGTCAGAGAACACATGGAAACCACTTTAACCCAAATGAACAGCATTCGCTCATGCAGACAGCCCTATTAATTTCAATGAGATCACTCCTGTAAGTATATGTGACTCAAAGAAAGGACTGCTCCTTCCCTAGTTTGTTCCATTTGGCAGTTTTCTCCTTAACAGCTGAGCTTAAGACCTGAGCAGTAGCTTTAACTTTGAATTTCCTGGCTTTTGTCATGCTTGGTGTTATTTAAATGTAGGTCTGTCAACATGAATAGGCTAAAATGCTGGTCCATCCTGGCTTGGAAATGGATTGTGACAGCTCTGTGGCAGGATTGCTTCATATGCATCGTGCCCAGCCAACATCTGCAACGCAAATGTCAGGCTGTGTCCCTGTAATTTCAGCTATTGTTCCTGCCACTTGCTCCTGGGGCAATGAGCAAGTCCCTGGTATTCTGTTCCCTAGTTTGGGCCCTGCCTATCAACCAGGTGTTTTCACATTAAGGGTATTTGATAGTCCGAATCCTAAAGTGCCTCCTTTGTCACTTGTTAGACCCTGGGGCCTGTCAAAGTTCAAATGCAAATACATGAGTTGGGGTTTTAAGGCCAAATAATGCTGCCCCTTCTCATAACTCACCTGGTTTCTATGTGTTGACTTTTTACATCACTTCGGGTGTAGTTTGTTTTCTTATATTTTGTTATCCTTGTTACACACGCAGTCACCTTCCGAGTCAGAGCAGATGACAATAACTATTGTTTGGCTTGTGTTCACAATTCTTTTATTTTGTTGTTTTCGTATTTCTTTTCCGATGGAGACATGAAGGAGGGAAATACATAGAGCTCTACAATTTCAAAACAGGTCCTATACAGTTCTTAGAACCAGGAGAAGAAAGAACTTACTGCTTGAACAGCACATAGTCCAAGTCTATTTTCAAGAATATTTTAAAAAAAGAACATGTTGGGGAGTTAAAGACACAAGGATATTCACTGTCATGTGTCTGTCCTAGAATAATATTTTGTGATTCCTAGATAAGAGCAGTAATAGTGAGGAGGCATTCCACAGTAACTGAATTCCATCAAAATTGCTGTAAGTTCATCAGCAATAGACATAATTGTCCATGTTTTAAAAAATGTCACAGGAGAGAACTGGATTTACAAGGAAGATAGGTCAAAGCAAGAAGGGAGGGGGGAAAAAAAGGAAAAAATCAAACTATAAAAACAAAACACCGCAGTACACACACTTCTGCCTCTGGGGAAGGGGTGACATCAAAGCATATGATGGATGTTAATCATGTTGCTTAATGCATTACTGGAAGGCATTCATATACAACAGTGCTGAGTGTGCTGTATAGCCCTGTATGGAACTGAAAGCAGATATGAATAACATTATATAGGTGTTTAAATCCATTATGATTGCATCTTGATGGGTTGGGATTTTTTGTTGCTGGGTTTTATATGTTTTCTTTGTATCTTATTAGCTGAACACATCAATTTGAATGTTTATGTGTTTTTCCTCCTGTACCCCATCTCCCTTGCTGTTAAAGATTTCTCTGATTCTTTTCTGATTTGTTTTGAGTATTATCTTTGCAATTCCATTTATTTTCTTGGTATTTGGCTTCAAACCTTGCAGGCTTTTCTTCTAAGAAAATCTATATTGGTCTGTTTTTGCTTTTGACTTTTCACTACACCTTGGCCTTTCTGTTGGGCACCAGAGATTTTGACTGAGTAAGCAAAATGAGCACTGTGCCTTGAAACACTAGAAGCAGCGTGGGTTTGGGAACAAAACTTAGCCTATTGATAAAGCTTTGTGCCTTCTAGAGACATTCCTTTCTGGTTTTTGCATGCTTTGTGTTTTGTCTTTTTTTTTCTCCCTAACTTTCGTGACAGGGTTGGTTGTTGATGAGTTGCACATTAACAGACCCCTTCCTTTTGAGGGGGGAGGAATCAGTGACACTTGACTAGATACAGCCAGAGCTACAGCAGAAGTGGCAACAATAGAGAACAGCATCAGCATGCATCCCGCAGTCAGCTGGGATGATGGTTTTCAGGCAAATAGCCAGTCACTAGGCAGCCAAGGACAAGGACTTCCTTTTCCCTCTGCTGGGATCTCTGAATATTAAGCTCTTCTTCCCTAAAAGAAAGGCGCACATTCCCATCCATCATCAACAAGTTGCATATACATTTCTTCGTGCTTGAGATGTGATTTCCAACTCATTTGGTGCAGATTTCCCGGAAAAGCCCATCTCTTCTCTCTCTTTTTTTTTTTTTAATCCCAAGAAGTTGAGAGACTTTTTTTCTCCCCTTCTCAAGTCTTGGGAAGCGTCAGAGTGGCCGAGCTCCAGATGAGGCAGCTGTTCCCAAATATACTCAGTGGGAAGAGTTTTCATAACAATGGGAACCACATGAAAGCTCTCCGAGTAGCTCCTCCTACTATTGAAAAGTCCTTTCAGTTGAGTGGTTTGCATATTGGGTTGTATAAATGACTAGACACACCAAGGGGTCCATTTTCAGCACTGTGCGCATAGAATTAGACACGCAAGCCTTGCTAACAATAATGAGAGTTGTGTGCAAAACTCCCTGCGCAATATGCTGAAAATATTCTGCTTAGTGAATCTTCCAGCTCACGGCTATTTCCTGGCAGTGCTGAGCTGAGTTCTGGGAACAAAATGAAAGTCTGGGCTCTGTGTGTGTTCACAGAGCTCTCTCCTATAGGTTCTGAAAAAAATGTGAAAAGACTCTTCACTTCCCTCCCCCTTTTTTTTCCCTCCCTTTGTATGCCTGAAGTATAAATGAACTCCACATCCAACTTTTCCTTCAACAACCTTAAGAAGTGAGCTTTGAGGCTGGTAGAGGAAAAACCACTTGCCTTGAGGGAGGAGAACACAGATTTCGTATTACTGTGTATCAAGTTTCAGTTTATCATGAGTATTTGTGCCTGTCTGCTTAGCATGTGGCTACTCAAACCTTTGGAGGGGACTTTCTCTTACCGAACACTGCATGGTGGCATTCTGATAGCCAGCACTGCAGCCGGTCACACGACTGATGAAATGCTAAAAATCTTGTTAGAAGGGGTTATGACAAAGTTGCATGTATTTATGAATGCATGTGTTTGTTTATTTATTTTTCCGGGGGGGCTCTGGTAACTGTCTTAGCTTTCATACAAAAAGTGACTGTGCCCAAGGGGTGGTGCAGAAGATAGCAGCTTAGGAGTAGTACCTCTTCTAGCCTCTGCCAGCAGTTCACTCACCTTGAGCTGGCCACTTCATCTGTTTGTTTTTCCTGTTCCTCCTTCACCTGTCTCGTATATCCAGGCTGTAAATTTGTCACAGAAAAGTTGCTGTGTCTATTTGAAGGCTGGGGCAATACAGAGATCTCTGAGTAGAAATGATAGTGAGAACTGTAACACAGTGGTTGCCATTCATATTTTTCTTTAAGGAAGTGGTAATACTTAAAAAATTAATTTAAATTATTTTTAATCGCTTGTTAACCAGAGAACTGAAGATAATAAATTGTTTCAGTTGAGATGGAAAATTAATGAAGGAGACAGATAAATCTGTGATGCCAACCTGTTTTCTTAAAGACAGTTTTGGGTTTTTTTCTGAGCATTGGAAATCTTAAACAAGAAACAAGAAAGCAAGCTGCTTTCTTGCTCACCGCATCAATTATTTCACTTAACAGTCTCTAAAATCACACTCTGTTTTCTGGATTCACTGTCTTACTGCCAGCTGAGGCCATGTCTGCCTTTCTACTGTGTTTCTGCATTCTTGCTTCTTTTTTCACACACACAAAGGTACACACATACACGTGTGTTCACACACGTACAGGTGCACACGCAGAGTCCCCCGTGGACCAGAACTCCCCAGGGAATCTCTGAATGCACTAGCCTATGCCTCGGTTTTGGGGAGTGCATTCCCAACTACCCCTGGCAGCAGTAAAATCCCAGTGTCTGAGTGAGGTTGAATGCAACCAAAACAGTGTGAGCTCCTGCTTTATTCAGAGGCATTTACTGTGGGCTGTCTTCTGGTTCACTGCAGCCCTTCACAGCACTCGGTCAGTCCAAAGGGGCAATAAGTACCCAGCTGTCGCTACAAAGGAATCCTCAGCCAGCTGCTCTAGGACTCTTTGACACCTCCCTCCAAGCCACCAGCAAGGAGGAGAGGCCAGGGTGCGATTGCTCCCTGGAGTACTCCTGGGCACTGGAATGCAAAGGCAGAAGCAGCCTTTGCATTGTGCTCATGGAAAGTACTCAGAGGGTGCAGATGAGATTCATTGGCGTGCACTAAAACAATCATCCCCTTTCTGGGGCTCTGATCGAGCAACTCTCAGCTACACCTGACAATAAGGCCTGAGTTGCTAAGTGAGGTGGGGAAGCAAACAGGGTTTGAGAACCGCATGTCCTTGTGCAGGGAGCTGGGTTCGTATTCCAAGCCTGAGCTTGGGTCACAGTGATACGAGTGGTGACATTTCGGGTGAACTTTCTATACAGCCTGCAGAAGCTTTTGATTAGCCACGTTTACACTGTCATTACAACTGGTTACAACTGGTCTCACTGGAGGAATGAGAGTAAGATGGAGCAACCTTTTACATATTTTTTTGCCTCGTGGAGATCTGACCTTAGATGTATCAACTTTTCTCTTTTTGTGACTGCAAGATAACATACCTTTTGAAAGCCAGAGCTAACTGCTGCACAGCTTTCTCCTCTCTTTTTATTGGCTTTTAGTTGCCTGCAGCAAAGAAAGCATTGTGACTTACTGTCTTTTTCTCTCAGTTCTAGGGAAAATTCGAACTGCAGTGGGCAGTGCCCAGCTTCTCATGGCTCAGAAATTTTACCAGTTCAGAGAACTTTGTGAAGAAAATCTGGTATGTAATTTTTCTGCTAGATACTAATGTATCCCTTTTACTAACTTTGTGAATCATCCTACATAAACTAAACTGATTTTCTGACTAACGTGGCAGTTTTACCAGTAAAGGCCTTTGGTATGAATTTGCGAGTAACACAAACTTGTCAGAGTCGGTGTGAGTTCTAAAATAGCTTGAGAACCTTAAAATAAAGCAAAAAGTTTTGGGTGAACTATCACTGAGGCTCTGCTACTAACTTCAGAGGAGCAAGGATCTGTCCCTTGGCTCTTGAGTTCATGGGCACATGGATGGGTAAAACACCCTAACTTCTTTGAGGGTGGATCAGAAATCTCCTGAGCTGGACTTTCTCAGGTGTTCCTGGGAAACAAGTTCCAGACTAAACAAGCTCCAGACTAAAATGTGCCTCAGTGGACAAATGCAACAGAAATTGGCCCTGTCCTAATAAGACTTCCAATGCTTAATATAAAAACTGGAAAAGCCTTCTGATTGCACATCTTTGCAAGTAACAACCGATGACTGGGCAACCTGCTAGTGTTAAGCACTGAAAAACTAGGAATCAAAGTGTAGTCTCTGTTCTCCTTATGATTCTAAAAATACACACTTTATTGTTTTCAATAATTACACCTTTCATGTTATAATCATCCTACCAAAATCCTTTGTCAGTGTGACTGTGAAAAGCACAAATAGAAATTTTATAAGGCGACCAACTGACTCTTTTGGGTTTATTGCTTCTGAAGATGAAGAAAACTAAAGACAAAGTAAGACTTGGGCCATATAAAATATCATGCAAGGTGCTACTAGTAATTTATTTATTAACAACAAAATTAATAACAATATATCGGTGTACTCTGACAAGGCCACAGCACCCATGGAACCTTGCTGAGTGGTGTAAGGACTTCTCAGCATTTATGAAAAAACATGCTTGAAAGTGAGTGTATGCAATGTCTCATTTTAATTAGAGTTTCAGCTGGGAACCTGCTTATAAAGACACATCTTGTAGAAAGCCTTCCCTCATACAAGCCTTGCCAGTGGAGCAGGGATAGTTTTGTGTACACCCATTGCATGCAAAAAGTGGTCAGAGCTGTTCCTTCTGTCCACTGAACTGTCCAGATCTGGTCTTCTGAGCAACACTCTTGGGCTGATAAGTTTGCACACACAAAGCAATGCTCCCCACCTGTGTCCCAGTTTCATTCTTCCCAAAACTCTTCCTGTTTAAACTCTGGGTTTACTGTGCTTCTGCATGTAGTCTTCTGAGCTTTTCACCCTGCAAAGGTTGTTCTTGACAAACAAACAAACAAACAAACAAACAAAAAATGGCCTGAGGTGTATAAGAGATAATTTTACTTCGTGTATTTTGGTAAACTTTACATTCTCAGAGTACGGAGAAGGTGTTCACATGTTGGTTTTTCACTATTTGCACATGCAGAAAATGTACATTTGCACTGATATCACTCTTTTTTACAAGTGTGAGCCTGGTGGGGAATCCTTCCTCATGAAGGTGAAGAGGAGGCTGGCAATTCATTTCAGTGCAGATAGGATGGCCACCAGTTGTGCCCAGGAACATTCCTAGGCAGATCCTGCCACAGGGGCTCTTTACCCTTAGTCTGTGGGGGGTACCTGCTGCCTTCGGTGAGTGGGTGTTGGCAGGGCCCAGCCAGATTCCTCGAAATAAAGCCTGCCAGTAAGTAATGCCTTGCTTTGCTGCTCTCTCTGGGTCTTACCCAGCATTTGGACCAGCTCAAATTGCTTTGCTAGCGAGATTTGTGACCGTTTGCAAGAATGCTTTACATTCAGAAATACTAAAGCCAACATGTTTTTTTCTTCTGTTGCACAGAATCCTAATGCACATCCACGGCCGACCTCCCAGGATTTAGCAGGGTTTTGGGATATGCTGCAGTTGTCCATAGAAAATATTAGTATGAAATTTGATGAACTTCATCAGTTAAAGGCCAATAATTGGAAACAGATGGATCCTCATGACAAGAAGGTAGAACACTGTAGATTTTGTATGCTTAATTTAAAACCCTGCACAAATACTGGACAAATTAAATAGGCCTCTGTGTTACAGCGTTGACGTTAAAATGTGAAATGAAGCTCATATCAAATTAATTTCATTGTAATAACAATGTTTACATAATAATCATCTGGGATATTATCTGTAATATGTTTCAGGCATATTTTTAAACCAAATCTGTCTTTGTGAATTGGATAATGGGAATGTGGTACTTTGTTAAGCTTTACATTTAATCATATTAGACGATCAATCGATGGAAGGAACTGCCTTATATATTGATTCTTAAAATTAAATAAATCACATTTACGGTTCATATTATTGCATACAGCAAGAGTTCTAGGTTGTGTTACTGAAAAAACTAGGGAAGCACTGTAATCATCGCTGACTTTGGTAGCCAGATTACAAACAGCAATATCAAAAATATGCCTTCCAAAATGTTACATGAAAAAACTACTCTTTTTTTGTCCATTTGTTTGTTTTTTATTTATTTTGGGCTTTTTAAAAACGGGTGATTTCACAAACACATTCATTTTCCTGGTATTGTTGTTTACCTGAGGTAGCATAAAAATCATCAGGAACTTTGGTGGGGTTTTTCCTTTTTTTTTTTTTTTTTTTTTTTTTTTTGCTTTGGCTACTATATGACTTTGAGCTTGGCATGGAAGCATGGGCTGCTGAAGCAAGAACTCCTCCCTCCAGTGATCANTTTTTTTTTTCTTCTCCTCACTATCCACCTCGAGACAAACAGCACTTGGGTGAGCCAAAATACACAAATGTTTCAGAAAATCCTTAGAGCACAGACCCATTCCTAGAGGAACCAACGGCCTAATGTCATGCTCCTGTAGGTATGTAATGTGGTGGCTGAATTTCTGCTGTGACTGGTCTGGTATAGCACTGAATACAGCCAACAGGTAGGGTCACCAGAAGGAGGGGGAGCACGACTTGCAGGTACAGTGGCTCAGACAGGAGTCCTGGCTACCCCAACTTATGGTCAGCTGGCTGCCAATGACCAAAGTGGTGTTTTCTTTTGGACAAATAACCATAATAATATCAAACCCCGTTAATCTTGCAGCAGGAAGCTTGTACAGGCAGTGCTGGTAGCACTATTCCTCCTCCTCCAATCAAGACTAAGTACTCATTCCTGACTTAGGAGTGCCATGTTCACACCATTTGTGCACACCTAGTGTGTTTTGTAGGGGAATGAATGGGAATGTGTTTTCCTAGCCCAAGGTACTGAAGGCAAGTCATTTTCTTATCTTCTTTTTTTTTCCAGTATCTATCAGAAAAGGAAGTTAAAACTGCCAAACATGCATGCACAGAAATGTTGGTATATGGTCTTTCATTAGTTTTTACAGTAAAGTGGGTAGGCTGAGTGTTTGCAATTGCAGCAGTAAGAAATGAGAGCTTTCCTTGAAAAAAAAATGTGCCTTTTCTTTGCTTCTGAAAAACATTTCAAAGAGTTTCCAACAAAAAGAAGACTATAACGGTTTAAAGGAAGTTAAGTAGTGCTGAAGAAAGGGACCTACAGTAGGAAGGTAAAGATTTTAAAGAATTACACTGTGTTCCTGTTTCAACAGCGTTTGTC
The DNA here is from genome assembly GCA_008694505.1 of Cyanoderma ruficeps. NCBI lineage: Eukaryota > Metazoa > Chordata > Aves > Passeriformes > Timaliidae > Cyanoderma > Cyanoderma ruficeps. Next base: position 18,447,542 of record VZDJ01007755.1, on the reverse strand, counting down.
TATGATTTTAGATGAAACAGATGATCTCCTTTCTTAAAAAGGATTAAAAAAAAAAGGAAGAAAAAACTTTCTGTGGAATTGATATTTGTCTTTGGCCTTTGCCACTGGGCCCTTTTTAAGCAGCATAGAGTAATCCTTGGACGGAGAGAAAAAGCAAAGTATGAATAAGTGTAACTAAGCACCTTTATATTTTGAGCCATGGAAGCTGTTGTGAGCAGCATGAGAGAAAACGAAAGGGCAGAATGGGACCTTTGTAATGTGATAAAATCCCTTCGCTCAGAGACTGTGTTCACAGTTGGAAGGGGATGTAACTTAAAAGACAATCTAATTAACTTGACAAAGTCTTTGTGGACGCCTGAAATTCAGTTCTGAATACACTTTTCTTTTGTGGGAGAGATTCCTCTCTGAGGGTTTTTTTTGTTGGTTTCTTTTGTTGGGGTTTTTATTTCTTTTTTTTTTGTGTGTGTGTATGTTTGTGTACATGCACCAGGATATACATAAAAGCCCTCCTTGTTAGTCACATATCTGGAGCTAGCTGCCACCATGATGATTAATGCATATTCTCTTAACGGTTTTTAAGTTTTTCCTATCAGATTTTCTATTTCTAGCTGAATGTAGCTTCATGCCTATTTAGCACGAGGCCAGAGTGTATGAGCTTGCACAGCGAGACTCAGAGTGTGGGATTTTTGAGCAGTCACTAAACTGCTCCGAAATAGATACATAAATATGTGGGTTTTTGGTTTTTTTTTTAAATTCTTATTCTAATGCACCAGCTGCAGACAGCTAGCTCCCATCTGCATTTGGGAATGCCAAAGCCATGGCACCTCCGTGTTGCAGGAGCATCTAGCGCTGTGCATGGATAGAAGAGGGTGGCCCAGGAGCTGGGGCTCTGCAAAGTTGCTCTGCTGAGAGCAGCGTTCCCTCCCGGTGGCGGGAGGTCGGTGTCTTTCCTAGTCCCCGGCACTAAGCAGGTAGCGGTGGGGGCCTCGGCCCCGGCAGCACCGTCCCCGAGGAGAAGTAGCACGGCGGCTGGCCCTCCCCTCCCCTTTGCCCTTGCCCTATGTTTATGAACCATTGAGCACAAAAGCCAGTTGACTGAAGACAGGAAGGCAGATAAGAGCTAACAAACCTTAGGTAAAATGTGTGTTCTAACTACTGATATATCCTAGTTTTTCCCGCCTTTCCCTGAGAAGCTGTATAATGCCATTAACCTTCTGCTTTGATCAGGAGAGAAGGGTCCCTCCTCCAGTGCCAAAGAAGCCATCGAAAGGTCAGGTGCCACTCATACGAGAACGCTCTCTGGAAAGCTCTCAGCGTCAGGAGGCCCGGAAACGGCTGATGGCTGCCAAGCGCGCTGCATCGGTCCGCCAGAACTCAGCTACCGAGAGCGCCGAAAGCATTGAGATATACATCCCCGAAGCCCAGACCAGGCTATGAAGGGATCCATCCGGGAGGACTCTCTCTGGCAAGACAAGCCTCATGTATAATCTGCCCCTCTAGGCTCCTGCTCAAGGTCACCACGAAGTATTTGTACCTCCTCCTCTCTCTCTCGCTCTCTCTCCCTCCTCTCCCTCTCCCCTCTCTCTGTACGCAGCTGCCCCGATGCTCCCAGTGAACTCCACTGCTGTGGCGTAGTTGTCGGTCCTCCGAGAGATGTCCTCTAATCACCCTTGCTTTCTGAAGGTCTGCCCATGTCATCACGATGCTTTGTCACATGTACTGATGCTGCCACTTTGCCTCATGTAAACAAGCACGATCCTTTTTTTCTTTTCTGTTTGGAACAAATGCAGCACTCAGACTTCCACACACCCGCACACCTGTACAGTAGATGCTCCATTTAACTTACTCACGATCTTTAGTTGACCTAAAGCTAGTCTGTTACCCAGTGTACAGCAATATCAAACTGTAGGGGACTTTGGTATTTTCAGTCATGCAGGGTGATCCTTTCGGACTCTGCCGTCTTCCTCACAAAAGATGAAAGGAGCTATGACTCGGATTCCCTTCTTTTTATTACTGTTTTTTTTAAAGCAGATGGCGCACTTTATTCTAAACCTCCAAATCACATCTTCACCTGAATTAAGGAGTCACACAAGGGGAGGGAGCTGGGGTGGGAGCGGGGAGGGGGGGACAAAAAGAAACCCCACAGCTCTGGCAGGTGAAAAAGTGGAAGTACATCCCACAGGTGAGATGGCGAGGGATATAAGAGATCCTGTGGAATGATACCTGCACGCTCACAGCTGCACAAACTGCCTCATTTTTATTTCATCAATCACTACTTAAACATTTCAATCAGCAGAAGATTGTAAATTCGATCTTCCAGGGAAATAATCTATTTTGAAAGGCAATAAAAGAGTAAAAAGGAAGGAGATAAGAAGCAATGACAGTTGAAGAGATAATATAAAAGAAGGATTTTCTTGTCCAAGTATTAAGAATTTTTAAAATTGTACTGTATTGTCAATTCCTCTTGTATTGTATTGTATGGATTATATTGGTTAAAAAAAAATAAGAAAAAAGAAAAAAAACTTGGTTTTGTTGATGTCTTAATCTCGGTGGGACCATCCAATCTCATACGTCCACGCAGCCACACACGGACACCTGTAGGTGAATTACTGTACATGGAGCCTCTGATGCTTTTCCAGGCCAGGCTTGCTTTGCTCTATCCACAGCTGGTTGTATGCTACAGTTCAGACTGCTTATCACCAAACCGTCCATATTTAGGAGTAAATTTCTAATTCAGCCTCCTCTTAATAGTATAAAGTACTCACTTGAGCAAGAACAATAGACTATTTTTCACAAGTTATGGGATCAATATGAACTTAATATTTTTCACGACAAGCCTTCCTATCCTGGCTTCTGCCATTGTTTTGCAATCACGAAAAATATGCATCCTAAGTAGCTGAGTAATAGTGGGCGGAAATGGCAGATAATAGGGCTGGAGAGGAGCCTGAGAGGTCAGCTCCTGTGTGTCTGTCCCCTCCAGCCAACTCTGGCTGGGGCAGGGGCTTGTCCTCCAGCTCCTCTGATGAGGAATGATGCCGACCACGATGCTACTGGAATCTCTTGTGCCAACATTAGGAAAGCTACGTCAGGCATGTTGCTGAAAGCGAGTTGTGCGCGTGCGTGTGAGCGTGTGTGAGTGCGCACACGCATGCCTAAACTGGCATGTGCTGCTGCCAGCAGAATTAGCCTGAGCTGCTTTGGGTGACAGGGCTGCTTTGGGTGACAGGACTGGTGTGAGCAGAGGAGCGCTGTGCAGTCTGCAGAGCGTGTGCAGTCCTGCAGCGATGTTTTCCAGACTCCTCTACGTGCTCTTCACCCTGTCTGCCAGGGCAGGGGTACGCAGGAGAGGAAGGCAGGCTGCTTTCTGTTCCCAGTGAGCACAGCCCCACCACGGAGGGCACAGGTGGCAGCCCTTGCTGCACACCACTGCTGGGCTGGCTGTGCCCATGACTGCTCAACCTGTACGGACAGTCCAACCAGTGAAAAAAACCCCACTGCACATGTGGCGTAATTCTGCAGCTTGCACTTAAAAAAGCGTTGAAAATCGTCATCGAAAAGTTAAGCTCTTGCTAAAACTATTCATCGAGACCATGCCAGACAGCTTCTTTTCCTATGACATCATAGCCAGGTGCTAATTTAATTTTATTTGAGAAAATAGGAGAGGTAATAGGTTCTGGCACCAAGTATTTTCATGAGACCATACTAAAACCACTAGAGAATTTGCTACCTCTCAAAGCCATCGATATCTGAGCTATGTCTTTATAAACAGGGCACAAATATTTACTGCTGTGGTTTACAAGATAAGGGCTAATAATTTAATATATAAAAGACTTTTAACTAGAGTAATCAGAAATCCAGTGTAACTCTAGAGTGCTTGGTGTTACAGGAGCTTCAAAAGGTTTGACCCTCTAAGCGTTTGAATACCAGTGTGTTTGCTAGTTTTGAAACACTGCGTTTAACTTTTAGCAGCAACAAAACATCACCGTGTTTGCAGTATGTAATAGTGCCAACTGCCACTTTTGAGCATATATAGTCATAGGAAGTATTAATTATTTGGAACTCATTTGTACTGAAGTATTCAAAGCAGTACCTAGGTGAGAGTCCACATTCACAACTGTGTCGCAGACTTACTTAGTTTTGTGAACGTTTTACGAAAGATGAGTTAAGACTTTGGTTGACAAGTGGCTACAGAAATTTACATCCAGCCAGTTCCCCCCTATAAAAGCAGAAAAGTGAAGACTATCTAGTCTTGTACATTACAAATTATTGTATTTGTATATCATAGAATATTTTTTGTATCTATTTTAAAAGAATTTATTCTTAGCTGAATGCTTGTTAGTTCATTTGGCACTGGAGAGGTTATTATAATGTTTGCCTAGTTTTTTAGCAAAATATTAAAAATACAGCCAATACCAGAAAATACAAAATAAAATAATTCTGCCCATAGAATGCCACTAGTTAACCACTTGACTCATTTACCGACACTAATGCTAGTGTATTTGCTCCATCATCTGTTTTAGTATAATTTGTAACTATTCGTTTTTAGTCTAAACTGCCCAATGTATATTAAAAATGCCTATATTCTGTTTCACTTTGGGACTAAAGTATTGCTTTTTTTTTTTTCCTTGGGGGAAATTTTAGAAAAGGTTGGTTTTGTCTCCTGCTTCAAAAGTTAAAAAAAAAAAAGTATTTATTATATTTTTTGGAGATGTTTCCATAAAATTCTCATAATCTTTTTGTAAAGAAAGATGAAGAAATGGATTAAAGATTTTTAATATTTGAAAAGGTAAATAGAAATAATTTATTTGTAATATATTTCAGTTTATTTATTAGTGTTCCCTTAATGCTTTGATGTGCACTATCACTTTAATTTAAACTGCATCTTTGTGAATTTATTGGGGTTTTTTGTTTGTTTTGTTTTGTTTTGGGGTTTTTTGTTGGGGTTTTTTTAAGGAAAATGGTCAAATGCATATTTTAATTAGACTGTAAATCACTGGCCTACCTGCATTCCCAAATGTGATTTTAAAAATGTTTTTGATTTGAAACAAAAAACACAAATTTGAAAGCCTTTAGACAGAGGAGAGTGTTTTTATGGTTTAATGATTTGGGTTTCCATAGGATTATCTATCTGGTTTGTGTGTGGACAGGAAAATGTAAATAGATAAATGTTTCCCATAATGTAAAAAGAGTAAATTAATAAAATAATTAATGCACTGCTTGTAAGAGCTGTGAGTTTTCAATGCAAATTCGTTCTTCCAGAACTGCCAAGGCATTTCATTTGATGTGGCCAAGGATAAAAGCATGACAAGCAGAATGTTTCTCTTAAGCTCTCATTGCTTAAGACCAGCCCTACAAAGTCTCATCCGAAGCAGCCTGCTGAGCACCCTGGAAGTGTTCATCTGCACAGTGTTGCTCACAGGCATAAAAGTTGCCATGATCAAGGCCTTGAGCCTTAGCAAAATCTTCAAAGGCACTTCTGCACAGAACCCAGCCAAACCCCACTGAAGATGCCAGGAGTTACACTGGGGACTTCAAAAGAAATGGCAAGAAGACCCCAGCCTGTTTGGTTTTCCCCTCGCTGGTTCCCTTTCATTTTCTGCTTATGTCCCATGATGTCTGAATTTTGGGGGCAAAAGAGATCACTGGCAGCCATAGCTAACTTTCCCTTCACTGGAATCCTGCTTCCAGATGGAGTTTTTCCCCACTCTGTGAAATAAAGACAGTCACCAAATCCCACAGAAACATGTCCTGGACGATGTTGTTCATGGTTATACTAGTATTTAAGCAGGTCCTGATTCACTTTGTAGTACCTAGTAGTTACATTTATAGTGTGCCAGTGCTGCACCGTGTACTGTCTGCCCATGCCTAGACCCTCAGCACAGAAAGACCAGAAAGATTTGTGCTGCAGATCCATGGGCAGGGAAAATTCTGCTTAACACCAAGATGAAGGGATTTTTGTTCACATGCTGGAATTTATGTGCTCATTAGTCACTGATAAATGGATGCACCAGGAATGGGGCGGAAAATGCTTTATTACTGAAAAAACTTTCTGAGGTGTGTGGTACCTTTTTGTAATGAAAACAGCTCAAAAGGAGTAAAATAGCAGGTGTGTTTCACGCTGTTCTCCAGCAGAGTAAGGAAGTCCAAGCCATGGCTCAACCCTGCCTTTCATGCAGGTAAAATTTCTCCCTGTTTATACTCAATGTTTCCTTCCAGATCAAATCAGAAGCCTTCCCCAGAAGTATATCTTGTTGTCAGTTTGTTTGCCAATGTCTGTTCTCTCCTGCAAGACATTGTTTTTGCATCACGCAATAGGCAAATAATTCACTTCAACCGTCAGTTTGGAGCATGATCGCCTATCAAATCTGATGACTTTGAGATGACATTTTTGATAGCAATTAATGATAAAAATATTGGCCGCTCTGCTGCTACTGGTATTTGTTGTTGAGTTCATAGCTTTATACATGACTTGGAGTGCAGAGAGCAAGTGAATTCCTATTTTCCCACTAGCCATGGTCCTGCACTGAGCAAACCTGAAATCAGCACCCACAGCTGAAAGATATTCATCCCCTCTCCCTTTAGTCTGATGCTATGCCAGTGACCTATAAAACACTGCTGTGCTGTCACAGTAAGCCCGTTCACAACACCGCCTCTTCCCTCTGCTTCTGCGTGCGGGGAGGGTTTTACAGCCCCTCTTGTGCACGGCTGCTCAGCCACCGTTGTGGCAGGAGAAGGTAGCTGCTCTCACTTGATTCATCAAGATGCATTTGGATGCCAGCTGCAAAACATGACGTGACTGGCCCTTGCAGCCAGCAGTCAGGCTTTCCCACGCTTGGGTCCCATGGGCGGACAGCACCCTTCTCGGTAGTGCGTGAGATTACAGCCGGCCCTCTATTGCTCCGTGAGTCACATGCCCCGTTCACAGGGAGACAAAGGGGCGAGCAAAGGAACAGGGCTTCCTGGTAATTGTGTTTTTCATGGTTCTCTTCACTGATCCAGTAACAACATAATCATTGAAATTAGAGACAGAAAAGCTCTGCCGGGGCATTGTGTTAACACTCTGCCAGTTCCAGATTGCGATCTACCGAGCTGTGGCAGGTAAGTCATCACCTCCCCAGCTCTGCTCCACCCAGAGGGAAAAAAAACAAAAACAACCACACACACGAAAGAAAAAGAAGAAGAAAAAAAGAGGTTTATTAAAAAACAAGCTGAGCTGTGACATTGCCACCACCTATTATGGGCTACTCCTGGTGCAGAAGCCTTCATTGTATTGACTCTTCACTTAACTATCTCCGTGACAGGGTGCTGAACTTTTCCTCATTTTCAGCCAAGCAGACTGGAAACAAATTATGGATTTTGCCACGTCTATTCAAAGACGGGGAAGTACTGAGGTGTTGCAGAGCCTCTGGAGAAAGCAACCACGGCACGGCCCCTGAGCTACATCGACAGCAACACTGCCGTATTTCAAAGCTGTCCAAGGTTTTGGAAAGAGGGATGGGCCTTGCCTTGAGTTAAAGAAAAGCAGTAGGACAGAGTGTGACGGATGTTTTATGGGTATCAAATATCTCACCAAGGTAAGATAAGTCACTGTGTAAACAACCATGTGCTGAGGCAAACGCCTTAGTTTGGTGATGGTAACTAGGGAGCTGAGACGTTGAATATCAAAGGGTAACCCGTTCCAGTGTAACTAGCCTATTTTCCCCGTGGGAATGTCCAGCCTATCACTTATCCCTGGCTTCAAACTAGAGAATTATCAAATTCTTGTCCTTAAAATTTCTTACTTTTTCCTGTTGAACTGACTATGGGTGCTCACAGTTGTATTCTGGAATGGCTTTGTGGGTGTGCATTCAGGACTGTAATTGTCCCTGATTTTTTTTTGTAGCACTGAGAAGTTACTGCTTTGCACAAGTTGGGCTATATTATTTGTTATCTTAAAGCATGTTCTTTTGTCTTTTTTTGTAAATAAGTGGTTGTAATAATAACTCACTGTGCTCTAGTCCTTTTGTCAGTCTTCAGAAGAAAACTCCTATCACCTGAAAAAAAAACCTGAAACTTCTTCATTTTGTAGACTGCTCTGGTAAATCTTGGCTAAGCTAGGCCTAAGGGGAAGGAAACTGAGATAACTGATGCACTTAAGCATGTGTCATTCTCCATCTTTCCAGTCAGTAATTGACAACAAAAGGGGAAAAAATCATATGGGCCAGACAGCTCACAGATGATGGACTAAAACTGAGATGGCATTTTGCTATGCTGTGGGATAATCACACCTGTAGCAACAGCTGAAGGGGGAAATCCCTTCCCACCTCGGAGCAACATTTCAGTAAATAGTTTTTAAATATATGACATGCCTTCCTGGTATATCAGTGCCACCATGACCACAATTCTACAGTTTCCACAAACCTCAGAGGTAGCATCAGCCGCAGGGCAGTATCATGGTGCCAGCTGAGGGCAGGGAGATACAAGCCCCTGGGCAACAGCTTGTACCTTGCACAGGGCAGGGAATGCTACTGGAGCAGTGGCAACTGTAGGGGAATGTGGTGTGAATTAAACACAACCCAAAAGTAATCTGGGTCAAATGGCTGCTGCTTCCATGGTGTAAGCTGTCATGGTGGGAAAGAAGAGTTTGAAAGGGTGCCTTCTCTTTTCATCACACTATCTACTGTTTTAATCCAGCATAAGAACCAGGCTTGGAATTTTAGTGAAGTTACGCAATTGCATTTGCAGTGTTGGGAGAGAAACCAGACTTCATCCCAGACTAATTGCCAGCTATCAAATGCAGTGGAGGCATACATAAAGACAAACCTGTGGCAACTTCAACGGAAACATGTCCATGTGTCAGTCTTCAAGTGAATGAATCCAGAAATGCTTTGCCTAAAACACATGAATTTTAAGTCATGATCCTCTGCAAGAGGATCCTATGATCTTGCTCATTGCCCTGATTCACCACATAGTAAATACTGCTGTTATTTAAAAAATGCAAAAAAACGGTGACTTGCGTCAAAGAGGCTGTATGACTGCACATAAGAGAAAAACATCTTTGACAAATAGATGACGTGTATCCATCTGAAAGAGTCCGTGAAGTACCCTTTTGTACTACTAACCTAATGCTTCAACTGACAAGAGGTTTCCTTTTGTTTACTTCTTTCCTGGCAATAGCATCATGACAACTGCAGCCTGTCTGCAAGAATGTACACGAACCTGGGAACCCAGCCATACATTAGCAAACTGCAGTGTACTCCACGTGTTTCTGTGTTTCTCGTCCTTTGCTTAACAACCTTGTGTTTGTAGAAAAAGCTACTTGTGTGCAGTATTGCATTTATTGTGATGATTCATGTCTATCAGCTTCTGCCAGGCAATGCTGGGATTTCAGGTAGGAAGCAGCCCACCTCCTGTGTTTTCTCTCTCCAAGATAAAAATTTTCTTTAGTGGAAGGTGGGAAATAAAACCAAGAAACAAAGGAAACCTGTTGAAGCACGCAGAGTTTGTCATTAAAGTATAATCCAAGCAGATTTTGTTTGTCAACAGTTGCATAAATGAAAATAACAATCCTGAAATGACTTTTAACTGGAACTGTTTTCATATCAAGCTGCACGTGTGGGCTTAACACTAATGGTTCAAGGCCTTCCCAAGTGTCAAGTGGTGTGATTGCAGGTGCTGTCACAGCATCTCTGCCACACGCATCAGTGGTAGTTGCCACTGCCAGGGGCTGTCAGCTGCAGTGCTGGTGGCCAGGAGTCCTCCCTTGTGGCAGATCCCTCGCTCACACATACGAGGGCATTGTGCCCTAGAAGCCACGTGTTTTCTGCTTTACCTCACACTGACACCAAGGCAGAAATCCCACCACAGCAGGTCGAATGGATCTTCTTAAACACCAAAATTACACTCAAGCACCTACAACTACACTTCTTGGGATGGCAAGTGAACTCATGCCGCTTTTCTTAAATTATCTTTACACCTCAGCTCTCTCTCTGGTTTTCAATAGACAATGTGAAACTCTAGTCTCACACCTCAGGAGCCAGTGTATTACATTTGCTCTGGACTTTCAGCATTGCAACTGGGAGCAGAAGTTGGATCTGTTTTTTTCTTTCTCTCTTAAAAGGTCAGTGAAACATGAAACCGCAAAAGGCTAATTCTTCTCTGTGTCACATTTCTGTGAGCTCACAGGCCAACATAGCAGTAGTATTTTTAATGCTTTTTCTTCCCCCCTGACTTTTCAATCCACAGTCCTTGGCACAACTGGTGACAGCTCACACAGTAACACACTTACTCTTGCATCATTCCTTCTAAGTTGCTTCTGATGAATACTGGGAGCATCAGAAGGGGTGCAGTGCATGTGTGATCAGCAGGGGGAAGATATCATGAGGCTCGGCCTCATCACAGGTTTTCTACTGCTGCATTGTCACAGTCCACAGTATTCGGCACACACACGTGTGGTTATCGTTAAACTGTAAATATTGCAAGAAGGTATTCAGCATGATTTAATATTCCCATTAGTGCCTCCAAAGGCCCAGCCAGAGAAGCTGTACTGTGCTGGGCTGAGCAATGTGTAAATATTGATGGTTTCTGTCTTGCAGTGTTTACAATCCAAGAAGGAGCCCTGCACCAGAGCTCTCTGCTACAGTTTTGTTGTCTTTGGAAATGATTTGTCTGATTTAAAGCACCATAAATGAGCATGTCCTTTCTTTTGCCACTACTACTAGAGCAATTACTTTACAAAGAGCTGTGAAGGCAAAGTTCTAGACCTAAATATTTTATCATCCTGATCAAAAATTAGTCTTTTGAAACCCAGAATCCAATACCTTTTCTGCAGCTGTAATATGCTACAATAAAATATGATCTCACAGTTCCCAAACCCTTGCCAGGTAACAATGATTCAGCACAAGCAGAGTAAAGCATCATTTTGCTCCCCCAAACAGGGACATCGTCTGGGATAAACTCACACAAAAGCTTGATAATGGAAGAGGCTGTCCCCAAAGACACAGACACAGATATGTGGCAGTGGTTGTGGAGAAACCCACACCAGGAATCAGGTAAGTTGACATTACACATGTATATGGCAGGAACAGACTCTACAGGAATGGCTTTTGGCCCAAGGCCAACTGCCTTGCTGAGGGTGCTGGTGTTGGGAAAGGAAATGACAAGTTTCTACAGCTGCACTGATACACAGCTTGCTGTAACCTCCCTCCAGCTGAAAATAAAACGTCTGCAAGGGAGTTGGGAGCTGTGCTATGCCTCAGAATATGGCTAGGCACTGCTGCCATCCATCGTGCAAGCATAACTTCTTCAGAGTTCAAAGCCAAAGTTGCAAAAGACTTGTTATTCCTTAGGGTGTTCTGACGATTTTTATACTGTCACCTACCTGGGCAGTGGGATGTCAGCTGAGCTCAGGGAGCAGTAACATGATTACAACACTTGCATGCTCAGAAATGCTTTCTGGCTCCTCATATCTCCTCTGATCCCCAGGACATCTCACCACTGTTAAGAAGAAAACACCACCAAAGCACCACCCAGCTCCAAACCATCAGAGGTGTGGGGCCAGAAGCAGCTCTAGCATTCTCCTTTCCCCCTGCTATTGCAGCCTGCAGTTTCATAAATGATATTTGTTCTTCCCACAAGCCTTACCTCATTTGGGGTCAGGGGGAGGCTTAGAGTCAGGGGTTTCACCTGAGGCAGGTTATACCTGCCAACAAAAGAGCGGAGGTGGAAGGACAGCCTCACGCCGCCACCACCATCACTGCAGCGTTCATCAGAGCCCTTCTACAGGAGCCGGAGGCTGAGATTTAAGCGCTCGGCCTCGCCCCGTTCCCCGCACGGGGAAGCTCGTACCTTGTTATTGCCGCCCCGCCGCCGCGCACCCAACGCCTCGGGCCACCACCAGCGCTTCCGTCCGCGCTGTGCAAACACCGCTGCGCCCTTTCTCCACACGGAGAATGAATTACAGTGCCACCCTCACTTCCCGCTCCCGGGAGCCATGGCGTGGGCACCCAGCGGCAACTACAGACGCTGGCCCAAGGTCTGGTTAATGTTTCAGCGCTTTGAACCCACCACGGGTTGCCCTTTGAGCCGTACACAGCATGTTATTGGCGGTCCTGGTGGTTAAAGGTTTTTTTTTCCACCAACTGGTTGGGTGCCTGCTCCTTTTTTAAGAGGAGTCTGACACCAGAAATCTCATGTCCATGTCACAGTACCTGATCTCCAGCCACACTGGTGAAAAAACAATAAGCGTACTGTCACCAGCATAACCCTGATTTCCACAGACTTGGGGAGTTTTTGCACGTGAGAAGAGCCTGCGGCATTGCAGAGTGCCCTGTTAACAGCCAACAGGGCAAAGTTCTTGTTTCCTTTGTAGTGAAAAAGTTCAGGGCCGGATTTTGATTATCACAAGGAGTAGTAAAGTACATAGAGCAGACATCGCGCATTGGCTAAGAATTATCACCGAGGTGAAAAAACCAAACAGAAACAGCAAAACAAACTCCTGCCCAGCTGATGCAGCACTGCCCCACATTCTGGTGTGTGCAGCCCCTGAACCTGTGTGGTGTATGCAGCTCATGGAAAAGGCTGGGCTGTGCTCTGGATGCAGCACAGCCTTCCCCAGCACAGCACAACACCACGGCATGGCTGCCAGGGGAGCCTTGCCAGGGCAGCTGGGCAATGGTGGGCTCATCCTGCCCTTTTGATATCTTTCTTCAACATGCAAATTAAAGTAAATTGGGTGAAGTACCAAAGTCCAGTGTCATGCCACTTAGCTTACATACCAAAAGAAAAAAAAAAAAAAGAAAAAAAGCCAAAAAGGACCAGAGACAGTATCAAAAGACCTCTATAATTTTTACCAGGATTTGTTACCCTGAGCCATGGGTAGGATGTCAAGCACTCTTGTTTTGAATCTGGTGTTGACGATGGATGCACTCCCACACTACACCCAACCTGCGTCTTTACAAGGGTTTGACTATTCTTTTGCAAGTCTGGGAAAGAGGAAAATTCACATTTTACACAAAATTTAAGTCCTTCCTGACAGCTCCCCATCTGCTGGCCATGTCCCCGTTGTGTTGTTGCTGTTGTCCTGCCTTGGTTGGGCTCTGGTGCAGGCTTAGCTCCCCTCAAGGTTCCCGAAAGAAATAGTTTTGTGTCTTACCATCACATTGACCCACCCCATGCAAACATCCCCAGCCAGCAAAAGCTGTCGTCGGGATTTAGAGGCAAAACACGAACACTGCACTCACAGTGGTGGCTTGGAGAAAAACGCAGACGAGGCACCGAGCTTGCAGACCGTGCCTGTAAATGCCACCAGCGCACGCAGGGGGAGATCTGAAAAAAGCTCGCCGCTCCAGACTTGCACAACTGGACGGTGTGCAGAGAGGGGTAGGAGCCGTGGGAACTGGCAGCGGGGTGACACAGGAGAGCTCAGGGACTGCCAAACTATTCAGCTGCAATCCAGAGACTGACAGTTGTGGCAAGAACCATCTTCCCCCCCTCCCTGCAAAACATTCCCTCTCCTAGAGATTTGCATAACCCTGTGTACATTTCCTGCAGTCCTTGGGCAACGAACAGAGTTGTGGTTCAACAATTTAGAGGATCAAAGACAGATTATGATCCTATCGCTGGAACAGTTAAGTTTTTACATGTGGGCTTTTTAGATATCATTTCTCAAAGATCAAACTCCAGTGTATTCCAGTGAAGTAAGTTTAGGCAAACCACAGAGCTGGGGAGCAGACAGGATCACTTTTTTTTTTTCCTTATGTATAATCAAAAGATTTTATTAGGGTTTTCTAAAAACGCATAGCTCTCATTCTGTACCCAGCCAGTGCTGACTGGCCACAGTATGAGATCTCCAAAGTGGATCTCTTGGGCTGCCTTACAGCAGGGGATTTCCTAGGGCAGGAAGCCTGTCCTGCAGGGAGGGAGGCTCAGCCAGCTCTTCCTTCAGTGGCAGACAGGGTGAGGGTTTTACAAGCGCCTTGTGTGCCATTTCCCTGCTCTCTGTCCAGGCCCCTGGCAGCTGGAGAGGAAGCCGCATGTAATGAGCCCCAGGTGGAGGCAGCAGCTCAAGATCTGCAATGGCAGCTCCCCACACCCTGGAACAAGGGACTGGCACCAGGAAGGCAGCTGGGGCAGACCACTTCAGCCCAGGCTGGATAGCAAATGCAGATGAGGGCTGGGGTAAGGCAAGGACTAAAGGCAAATCTTCAAGGAAGTAGAGGATCTGAAGACAAACTCCCCCCTGAGCTCAACAAGCCTCACAGAGTGCCTGGGTCATGCCACCGATGAGTCACTTCTGCCAGATGGGGAGAGTCTGGCCAACTCAGGCATCAGCTGATCCATGCAGACCTCCTTGCTCTTCTGACCCCATGGAAGGAAACCTGAGCTTCCGCATCACGGCATTTCAAAAGGAAAGGAAATTAATTTTTTCACAGCGGAAATACCTGTTGCTTATCAGTGTAAATATGAAAGAAATTGACGCAGCCCCCCACACCTCCTTTCATGCCTCCTGCTTATTTAAACTCACTCTGCCACATCAGAGGAAGCTCAAAGAGTGGTGCTGGCTGTTGGCATAATACCCAGCTGGGCTTCACATGATGCCCTCCCCAAGACCACCAGCACCCCATGATCACATGCAGGTGAAGGAGTAAGGTGCTGCAGGACCGAGTGCAAACTCTCCCATGGGAATGTAGACCTGCATGTCTGCATTCCCACCACCTCCTCCTAGGGTCCAAAGAGGTGGTAAGGGATGGCACTCTCCCTTCAGAGGGTGACTGGGACATTTCCTCTGTGCCCCAGGTGCCATGGACACAGTAGCAGGGGTCAATGTAGGTTTGGTAGGGGAAGGGAGGTAGAGGGACTGACTGTTTTACAACTGATGGTATGTACTTTGCAGATGCAAATCTATACACTAAACCAAGATATTTACAGGAGGTTTTTTCCACATATCAGCTAAGGAAGAAAGACTTTTGAGGAGGCCTTTGGAGAAAGCTGGCAGCACATCACTGGAAATACCTTGGCTGAATGCAAGCCAGCTGAATTTAACACGAAGAATGAGTTACAGAAGCAACTGCCTAAGCAGTGTTTAATACAATAACCTGAACTAACCTTTTTGTTCAGGTTGGCAGAGGAATGTCTGCTTCACACCTCACCAGGAGAAGGTTCATGGCAGCAGAGCCAGGACTCTGAAAGCACACTGAAACCAGCAATGCCACTGACTCAAAACTAAAAATAATCCCTCCATTTTTGAAAATGCCCAGTGGATTTTATTATTAATTGCTTCTTTCTTTGCCTTACCCCTGCCACAACACAGAAAGCAGAAGTTAGGAAAAAGCTGAGCTATCTACAACAGAGAAAATGTGCTTTCGCTTGTGAACAGAAGTTGATCTGTTTGCATCAGAGCAAGATCTGCTGTTGTGGTTAGTGTAGTGGAGTAGCAGAGATCAGATGCCTTTCAAAACAGTACAAAACTGGTCAAAATATCTCTAACCTAGTTAAATGGACTATGCATGATATTGTGTAAGCACTCTCAAGTCAAACAGAGAGAAATGACAGAGGGAGAGTTCAAACAAGGAATGAGACTAGAAGTGCAAAAGAAAACAAAATAAAACATTGGACACGAGGTCAAGCAATCAGAACATTGCAGGCTAGAAAAGGAAGTGAAATTACAGGCTCTGGCAAAACAGCTGAATGCTTATTCAGGAAAGTTACAAAACTGTTGAGATCCTTATCATCAGTTACGTATCTTCTATCCAGAACAATTCCAAGACAAGCTATATGAATTCATAAAAGCAAACTCAGGTACATCACATTCATCTCACATCGGTCAAGTGATTTTGGGGTTTTTTTTAATACAAATAGCAGGAGCAATACATATAATGTATCCTTACTAGGATATATATAGGGTATAGATATATCTACACCCACACAAAATTGCATCTTGGTAAAATCTATAAGCTGATGGCAAATTATGATCAAGACTATCTTCTCTGTCAACCACTTCTACAGGAGAGGCTTCTAAAGGCCAAAAGCCCCCAGCTAAGCACTAAAATTTATTTGCCAGTCAACAAAAACAAAACAATTTTGCTCCTGCAGAAGAGCTAGAACACCAGAGGAAAAGTCGAGATAGGGAAGAACACTTGGTTTATGCTGAAACTAGATAGGACACATCAGTTAAAGAAACCAAATTGTTCATCCCTAATGGAAGCCGCTCAGGCCCTAACTGTTTGGTTTGGGGGAGGAAGCAGAAGCAAGTATGGAGTGTGTGACACATGATTTCCCAAAGAGTTATCAAGCTGTAGGGACTTCAGAAGCAGGATCAAACATTCCCTGTACACTTATAGAATACCATACTAGTAAAACTACAAGCCTCACAGTTGGGAATTATTTCTGTACCACTATATATAAAAATGAATATTCAAAAAACGAAGGTGAGTCCTGCCAACTTGTGAAATGTCACTGATGGAGGAGCTCCAGGGCATTTTAATTCCCCAGCACTGTGGCAACACTGCAGAGATGGAAAGACTTTGAGAAGCCAGACCAACACAGATATATATATACTGCAAAAATCCATAGCTCTGGGACTGACCCACTCTCACCATAGCCAGGTCAATCCTCTTCATCATCAGCTAAATGATGTGATAAAAGGCTCGTAACAAAAACCACGTGCAGGGTTTAAATATGCCCAGACAAGGGTTCTTCTCTCTAAGAGGGTCATGTTGTTACACACCTAGAGATAGGGCTTGGTGCCCAGGGCAGGCACTGCCTAGACTGCAATTAGAGAAAACAGCCACAGCCCTGGTCTGTGGGCCTAGGGAAGCTGTCCAAGAATAAACAGGGTTAGATGGTTGTCAGCTGCACTCATTCAACTCACAATCTGCCACCTGTGCCCCCTCTCCTCCCCCCCAGTTAAGTCACTAATGCAAAGTACTCCTACCTCTGTGCATTTTTACAGGTTTATTACACATTGTGTAAGCAGCTGAAAGATCAACACCTTGTTTGTCAGTAGAAACACATGGAATCTGGCAAAAACCCTGCTATCCAGTGGAATACGGATTAGCTGGGAGGCAGATGTGACTTATTCATGGCTGCATCAGCTTCAGGGACTGTGATTCATGTTGCACAATGAAGCGGCTCTGCAGAGCTACAAAGGGCTGTGAAGCCGACCTGTTGGTGAAATCTAGCCTGTTTTGCAAATCTGTGTAGCAGGACTTGAGATTCCTTCCAGCTGTAGTCCCAGACCTGACACCTCAGCTTCAGAAAGAAAGAGGAGTTTAAAGGCAAATAAAACCAGTTTCAAAGGGAAAGGGGAGCAAAATGGCTTTGAGCTGTCAGCAGGAGTGCATGCAAAATATAGACGGAGGAAGCAGCCTGAGTTTTTACTTTGTAGCATAGCTAGCACCGGTTTACATGATTTTCTGTGCGAGCACAACTCCGGGCACTCATTGTCGTGACAGGGACTGGAATAGACACTGAACCGCATACAGCACACATGGGTACAATTATCATGTCTGGAACAGCAACAGCTCTAAGTGACATTTTGCTAGAGTGAGTGGCTAATCTAATCTCTCCTCCTTCAGTCTGAACACTGGAACTCATGGGAGAAGAGCCTGCTGAACCAGCGAAACAGGACAGAGATGTAATAAGTCTGGCAGTTGGTGAACAGGAGACTTAAAACAAGTAATGTCCTGAAAAGTGAACATGAGCTGTATTTGTGCCAGTAATCCCTACTGGGAAAAAGCCAGGCGGGAAGTTGACAATTGCAAGATGCCAAGTAGAGAAAGAAAAAAACCCAAAACTAAATGAGTTTTAGAGACAATATAAAGTACTCCAAGGGTTACTAAAAAGCCCTGCACGAGTTCTTGGAAGAGAAATGGCAAATGAAAACAGACTTTGACAGGCAGGACACAGTTAACTGCAAGTGGCCTAAATACCATAGGTGTAAAAGTGACACTGAACAGGGTCACGGTGCACCTGGACTCCCAGCTGCACTGCACTGTCTGTGGGCTGGGCTTCCCACTGCAGCCTTACCTCAGCTCCGAGGGGAAAACCGATTCCCCACCACACACACTCTCTCCCCCGGTTACTGCTGACTTTCTCCCGCTTCCCCTTTTGCAGTGAAGTGATCGCACGCCCCTCGCCCTGCCTGGGCAGCAGGATCGTGCTGTCAGCAGAGCCAGCACCGCCCGGGAGGGTGCAGCCCTGCAAGCCAGCCCCGGCTTCCAGCGCTCCTTGCCCCATTCCCTCCCCCATAGCACGAGGCCAGCTGTTGCAGCTCCAACGGTTTTACAGCCATGTACGCTGACCTCATGGCACAAGCTGGGAGACATGTGGGATACCACAACCCCCCCACCAGGCAGCGAGACACTACCCCCTCCCTGCACACAGGCAGCGACGCCGGGATCGAGATTCCCTCCCTATTGTAATTATCTTTGCTCTGCGCAGGGATTTATCACATGCAGCTGCCACAACTTGTTTACAAGACACAAAAGCCATGAAAACAAGGTTGACGAAGCCTGCGTGTGAGCTGTTTTCCCTGGCATGAATTTGTCATACCTCTTAGCTCGCTGACGCCCTGGCTGGCCACACAGTCTCCAGTAACACGCAGCAATGCCTTCCCTTCAGCTTCAGAGTAGCCAAAGTGTTTTCAGTCAGAGGTTGGGTTTTGATAAA